>CM059425.1:50969421-52169421 GCA_030390025.1 Squalus acanthias
GCAGATGCAGTATAATGTGGATAAATGCGAGGTTATCCACTTTGGTGGCAAAAACAGGAAGACAGATTATTATCTGAACGGCAATAGATTGGGAAAAGGGGAAGTGCAACGAGACCTGGGTGTCCTTGTGCACCAGTCGCTGAAGTTAAGCATGCAGGTGCAGCAGACAGTTAAGAAGGCAAATGGTATGTTGGCCTTCATAGCGAGAGGATTCGAGTACAGGAGCAAGGATGTCTTGCTGCAGTTGTACAGGGCCTTGGTGAGACCACACCTTGAGTGTTGTGTGCAGTTTTGGTCGCCTTATCTGAGGAAGGATGTTCTTGCCATGGAGGGAGTGCAGCAAAGATTCACCAGACTGATACCTGGGATGGCAGGAATGACGTATGAGAGAGATTGGGTCGATTAGGGCTTGTATTCGCTAGAGTTTAGAAGAATGAGAGGGGATCTCATTGAAACTTATAAAATTCTAACAGGACTAGACAGACTAGATGCAGGAAGGGTGTTCCCGATGGCAGGGGAGTCCAGAACCAGGGGTCACAATCTAAGGATAAGGGGTAAGCCATTTAGGACTGAGATGAGGAGGAATTTCTTCACCCAGAGAGTGGTGAACCTGTGGAATTCTCTACCACAGAAGGCAGTTGAGGCCAATTCATTAAATATATTCAAGAAGGAGTTAGATATATTTCTTAAGGCTAAAGGGATCAAGGGATATGGGGAGAAAGCAGGGACGGTATTGAATTTGGATGATCAGCCATGATCTCATTAAATGGCGGAACAGGCTCAAGGGGCCGAATGGCCTACTCCTGCTCCTATCTTCTATGTTTCAATGTATCTAAACAAAACTGAATAGAGTGGAGGCACTACAGGTAAAGGGAAAACTAAAAGATGTAAAGTAATTAAGCCAAGAGAGAGAAAATAAGAAACATGTGAGTAAAACATTGGAGATGAAGGACAGGCTAGGGTGTGTGGCCGAAATAAGCGTTCTTTAGACAAACGCACAGAGTATAAGGAATAAATTGAATGAACTGCAGCCGCAAATTCAACTTAGAGGGTATGACATGGTAGGCATCACTGAAACATGGCTGCAAGACAGTCAGGACTGGGTACTAAATATACCAGGTTATAAGGTCTACAGGAAAGATAGGGAAAATGGTAGAGGGGGAGGAGTAGCCTTAGTGATTAAGGATGAAATCACTTCAATGATAAGAGAGGATATAACGAGAGGTAAACATGCAGTGGAGACTTTATGGGTACAATTAAGAAATAGTGAGAGTTGAGTATAGGCCCCCTACTAGCAGCTGTGAAGTGCTAGATTGATAAATGCAGAGATTAGACAAGCATGTAGCAAAGGCAGAGTGGTTTTAATGGAAGATTTTAACTTTCATATCGATTGGGATAAGCAGACTAGCACATGTCAGAAAGGTAGTGAATTTCTTGAATGTGTCCGCGATAGTTTTCTGCAACAATATCTCCTAGAATCAACAAGAATGCAGATTTAGCAATGAGTAATGAGCCAGATTTAGTTAACAGTCTAACTGTGTGTGAACATTTATCTAATAGCGATCACAACATGATCGAATTCAACATAGTGTTTGAAAGGGAGAAACGCGAAACAGCTAAGAGTCTAGATTTAGGTAAGGCTGACTTCAATGAGATGAGACAGAGACTGTCCACAGTAAACTGGGCAAATCTGCTAATGGGTAAAATGACAGAAGATCAGTGGGAGATGTTCAAAAATGAATTTAATGGGCCAACATTTGCGATCGGACGCCTCCGACCTGCAAAATGTTTATGAATTTACCTGGTGGCCTGGGAAGAATGGCGGCTTGTGCTCCTGGGCCTCTCCGGGTCCGCGCGGGCAGAGCCCCATGTATCCCAGGGGTGCAAGCGGTTCACAGGCGCTCCTGGGATCACGTGGGCCGGCCCAACCAATGGAAGAAGGGAATTCAACCTTTTGACAAGTCCGTACGTACTGAACTGTCAAAAGTATGAATGGAGATCACCTAAAAAATACACCAACACATTAAATAAATTAAAAAAAACATTACATATTTAAAATGAATTAAAATGCCATTTAATTAAATATTTTAAACAAAAATTAAATTTTTTGAAAAAAAAAATTAAATGTTTTTACGGGGCTAAAAATAAACTTATCTTTTTGAAGAGTATTTTAAATTTATAAATGAGTTATCAAATTTCATTTTTCTATTTTTAAAAACTCTTAAGCCTGCTTTTACCAGGCGTAAGAATTTGACAGTCGTTCAGTGGGCGGAAGTTGTGCAAAAAGCACAACTCTCCACCCACAGAGGCACTTTTCCCGGGCAGGCGGATGATCTGTCAAGAGAATTCTTGACAGATCGCAAGTGCCGGTTTTCAGCGCATGCGCTTCCCATGCCTAAACCCGGCATTTGCGCGGCCCAATGTGATACAGAACCAGTTTATACCCCTAAGGGGCAAGAGCTCTACTTGCCAAAAAAACAGACATGGACGACTAAAGAGGTAAAAGACAACATAAAACTAAAAGGAAAAGCATACAAAAATGCAAAAAATAGCACAGATCCTGGTGAATGGGAGAGATACAAAGAACAGCAAAGGGTGACAAAACAGATAGTAAGAGCTACAAAAAGGGAGTATGAAAAGAAACTTGCAAGGGATAGCAAAATCAATACAAAAAAGTGTTTACAATTATATTAGGAAAAAGAGGGTAGTCAGGAGCAGTGTTGGCCCCTTGAAAACTGATAACGGTGATATTGTCAGTGATAATAAGGAAATGGTAGACATGTTGAATAATTACTTTGATCAGTATTTACAGTAGAAGAAGAGGATAGCATGCCGGAAATCCCAAGGAAACTAATATTAAATCAGGGACAGGGACTCAATAAAATTAACGTAAGCAAAATAACAGTAATGATGAAAATAATGGCACTAAACAGTGACAAATCCCCAGGACCAGATGGTTTCCATCCCAGGGTTTTAAAGGAAGTAGGTGAGCACATTGCAGATGCCCTAACTATAATCTTCCAAAGTTCTCTCGATTCAGGAACCATGCCTTTAGATTGGAAAATTGCACATGTCACTCCGCTATTTAAGAATGGCGAGGGAGGGAAACCAGGGAATTACAGACCAGTTAGCCTAACATCTATTGTCGGGAAACTACTAGAGTCTATAATTAAGGATAGGGTGACTGAACACCGTGAATCAGCTGATCAGAGAGAGCCAGCATGGATTGGTAAAAGGTAGGTCATGCCTGACACACTTGATTGAATTTTTTGAAGAGGTGACTAAAGTAGTGGACAGGGAAATGTCTATGGATGTTATTTGTATGGATGTCCAGAAGGTATTTGATAAAGTCCCTCATAAAAGACTGTTAACTAAGGTTGAAACCCATGGAATTGAAGGCAAATTATTGACCTGGTTAGTAAATTGGCTTAGCAACAGGAGACAGAGAATAGGGATAATGAGCAGGCACTCTAATTGGCAGGATGTGACTAGTGGTGTCCCATAGGGATCTGTTGGGGCCTCAACTATTCACTGTATTTAGATGATGGGATAGAAAGCCAAAGTTGCCGATGACACAAAGATGGGCGGCATTGTAGGTAGTGTAGATGAAAGCATAAAATTACAAAGAGATATTGATAGATTAAGTGAATGGGCAAAACTGTGGCAAATGGATTTCAATGTAAACAAATGTGAGGTCATCCACTTTGGACCTAAAAAGGATAGAACAGGGTACTTTCAAAATCATGAAAAGCTAAAAACAGTGGAGGTCCAAAGAGACTTGGGGGTCAAGGTACATAGATCATTAAAATGTCATGAACAGGTACAGAAAATAATCAAAAAGGCTAATGGAATGCTAGCCTTTATATCTAGAGACTAGAATACAAGGGGGTGGAAGTTATGCTGCAGCTATACAAAACCCTGGTTAGACCACACCTGGAGTACTGTGAGCAGTTCTGGGCACCACACCTTAGGAAGGATATATTGACCTTGGAAGGAGTGCAGCATAGGTTTATCAGAATGAAACCTGGACTCCAAGGGTTAAATTACGAGGAGAGATTACACAAATTAGGGTTGCGTTCCCTAGAATTTAGAAGGTTAAGGGGTGATTTGATCGAAGTTTTCAAGATATTAAGGGGAACAGATAGGGTAGATAGAGAGAAACTATTTCCGCTGGTTGGGGAGTCTGGGACTAGGGGGGCATAGTCTAAAAATTAGAGCCAGACCTTTTAGGAGTGAAATTAGGAAACACTTCTACACACAAAGGGTGGTAGAAGTTTGGAACTCCCTTCCGCAAATGGCAATTGATGCTAGATGAATTGTTCATTTTAAATCTGAGACTGATAGATTTTTGTTAACCAAAGGTATTAAGGGATATGGGGCAAAGGTGGGCATATGGAATTAGGTCGCAGATCAGCCATGATCTCATTGAATGGCGGAACAGGCTCGAGGGGCTAAATTACCTACTCCTGTTCCTCTGTTCTACTTCAAATCCAGCATGAGAAGAGCAATGCTAGCTCAGCAGTGATTCATAGACAGCAAAGCAAGTTAATATTAAGTTTAGAATGTTAAATATATTGCAGTTATAGCCAGACATCTAAATTATGATGGTTATTAAGCTGATTGTTAATTTAAAAATGTCAGCACTATCATACGATCAAAAGATATCTCAGTATTCAACATATGTGCATGATTCACTTGTACAGATTTCTTGTTGTGAAGACATTCTATTTGGCAGGCAGCAGCCAAAACACTACACCAGTTAATGGCTGCCATAAATGTTGAACAACACTTGGAAGAAGCTCTGAGTGTAGAAAGGGCACAGAATGTACTCTGGGTGGGGGACTTCAATGTCCATCACCAAGAGTGGCTCGGTAGCACCACTACTGACCGAGCTGGCCTAGTCCTGAAGGACATAGCTGCCAGTCTGGGCCTGCGGAAGGTGGTGAGAGAACCAACACGAGGGAAAAATCTACTTGACCTCGTCCTCACCAATCTAATGTTCGCAGATGCATCTGTCCATGACCGCATTGGTAGCAGTGACCACCGCACAGTCATTGTGGAGACGAAGTCCCGTCTTCACGCTGAGGACACCCTCCATCGTGTTGTGTGGCACTACCACCGTGCTAAATGGGATAGATTCAGAACAGATCTGGCAGCTCAAAACTGGGCATCCATGAGGGGCTGTGGGCCAGCAGCAGAAGCAGTATTATATTCCACCACAATCTGCAACCTCATTACCTGGCTTATCCCCCACTCTGCCATTACCATTAAGCCAGGGGACCAACCCTGATTCAATCAGGAGTGTAGAAGAGTATGCCAGGAGCAGCACCAGGCGTACCTAAAAATGAGGTGCCAACCTGGGGAAGCTGCAACACAGGACTACATGCATGCCAAACAGCGAAAGCAGCATGCTATAGACAGAGCTAAGCGATCCCAAAATCAATGGATCAGAACAAAGCTCTGCTATCCTGCCACATCCAATTGTGAATGGTGGTGGACAATTAAACAACTAACGGGAGGAGGAGGCTCCATGAATATCCCCATCCTCAATGATGGCGGAGTCCAGCACGCGAGTGCAAAAGACAAGGCTGAAGCGTTTGCAACCACCTTCAGCCACATGTGCCGAGTGGATGATCCATATCGGTGTACTCCTGAGGTCCCCACCATCACAGATGCCAGTCTTCAACCAATTCGATTCACTCCACGCGATATCAAGAAATGGCTGAGTGCACTGGATACAGTTAAAGGCTATATGCTCCGACAACATCCTGGCTGTCGTGCTGAAAACTTGTGCTCTAGAATTACCTGCGCCTTGAGGCAAGCTGTTCCAGTACAGCTACAACACTGGCATCTACCCAACAAAGTGGAAAACTGCCCAGGTATGTCCTGTCCACAAAAAGTAGGACAAATCCAATCCGGCCAATTACCGCCCCATCAGGCTACTCTCAATCATCAGCAAAATGATGGAAGGTGTCGTCGACAGTGCTATCAAGCGACACTTACTCACCAATAACCTGCTCACCGATGCTCAGTTTGGGTTCCGCCAGGACCACTCAGCTCCAGACCTCATTACAGCCTTGGTCCAAACATGGACAAAAGAGCTGAATTCTAGAGGTGAGGTGAGAGTGACTGCCCTTGACATCAAGGCAGCATTTGACCGAGTGTGGCATCAAGGAGCCCTAGTAAAACTGAAGTCAATGGGAATCAGGACAAAAACTCTCCACTGGCTGGAGTCAGACCTAGCAGAAAGGAAGATGGTTATGGTTATTGGAGATCAATCATCTCAACCCCAGGACATTACTGCAGGAGTTCCTCCGGGCAGTGTCCTAGGCCGAACCTTCTTCAGCTGCTTCGTCAATGACCTTCCCTCCAACATAAGGTCAGAAGTGGGGATGTTCGCTGATGACTGCACAGTGTTCAGTTCCATTCGCTTCTCCACCATCAACATTCTGGGGGGTCACCATTGACCAGAAACTTAACTGGACCAGCCACATAAATACTGTGGCAACAAGAACGGGTCAGAAGCTAGGTATTCTGCGGCGAGTGACTTATCCTGATGCCCCAAAGCCTGTCCACCATCTACAAGGCACAAGTAAGGAGTGTGATGGAATACTCTTCACTTGCCTGGATGAGTGCAGCTCCAACAACACTCAAGAAGCTTGATACCATCCAGGACAAAGCAGCCCGCTTGATTGGCACCCCATCCACCACCTTAAACGTTAATTCCCTCCACCACCAGCGCACCGTGGCTGCAGTGTGTACCATCAACAAGATGCACTGCAGCAACTTGCCAAGGCTCCTTCGACAGCACCTCCCAAACCGACGACCTCTACCACCTAGTAGGACAAGGGCAGCAGGCGCATGGGAACACCATCACCTGCAAGTTCCCCTGCAAGTTACTCACCATCCTGACTTGGAAATATATCGCCGTTCATTCATCGTCGCTGGGTCAAAATCCTGGATCTCACTCCCTAACAGCACAGTGGGAGTACCTTCACCACAAGGACTGCAGCGGTTCAAGAAGGCGGCTCACCACCACCTTTGAAGGGAAAATAGGGATGGGCAATAAATGCTGGCCTCACCAGCGACGCCCACATCCTGGAATGAATTAAAAAAAAACATGAAGTTGATTTTCTCTTTTAAAACTCTTGTAAAATACTTACAGTTGGGAACTCCCCCATAGTGTACTGACCCATTCACCTCTGGGATCACATCCAATCTAAGCTGAAGGGACAAATATTTCCAACTCTGTTTGGCTGTAAGTTTCTTAGGTAAACTGAGCTAAAGCAGTCTCATTCCAGATTCTCATGACAAAACTGCCTTAACTTGGCACTAAATTGCCAAATAAAACTGCTCTCTTACTAGTGGTACAGGTCTGGTTAGTGGTCAGGGACAGGGGGGTGTGACTGCAACTCAGGCAGGTGAGGGGACCCCAGGTGCAGTGCTGGAGGAGCCTCAGCCTTTGCTCTTGTCCAACAGGTATGAGGTTCTTGCTGCCTGTGTGGATGAGGGAAAAGCCTGCAGGATGGATGAGCAAGGCTGACCATGGCACCATGGTGCAGGAGGCCATTCAAGTGGGGGGAGTGAAAGGGAATGTAGTTGTGGTAGGGGATAGTTTAGTCAGGGGGTTAGAAACTGTTATCTGCAGCCGTGACCGAGAGTTCCGAAGGTTGTGTTGCCTTTCCGGTGCCAGGGTTAAAGACATCTCCTCGCGGCTGGAGAAAAACTTGGAGTGGGAGGGAAGGATCCAGTTGTCGTGATCCACCTAGGAACCAACGACATAGGTAGAACTAGGAATGAGGTTCTGCTGAGGGCGTTTGAGGAGCTAGGATCCAAATTAAAAAGAAGAACCTCAAAGGCAATAATCTCTGGATTATTACTGAGCCACGTGCAAATTGACATGGGGACAACAGATTAGAGGTTTAAATGCGTGGCTCAAAGAGTGGTGTGGGAGGAGGGGGTTTCAGTTCATGGAGCACAGGCACCAGTGTGAAGGAATAAGCCATATAACCTATTCAGAAAAATACACTGGCCCAGAAATTCGGCACTTTCCGGGTGAGTACGCGCTGTGTACTCACCCGTAAGGCCACTTGAAGTGCCGGTTTCCTGCATGCACTGCGCATGCGCGGGAAACCGGAACTTCCGGTCTCGTGAAGGGAGGGGTTCAGAGGTGAACCGCGTGCGTGGGAGAGGCTGCACGCACGCAGCGAACTTCGTTTTTTTTTCAGGTTTCTCCGGGAAGGTAAATATGGAAGAAGCTGCGCTTTTAAAAAGGAGGCGCAAGACCCGTTTTTAACAAGGTAAGTGGTTAATTAATTACAATTTAAAATTTTTTCAACAGGTTTATCTTTTTTAGATACTTTAAAGAAAGGTAAGTTTATTTTTAGCACCGTTAAAAAGTATTTACATTTTTTCAAAAATTAAAATTTTTGTTTAAGGTAGTTAATTTATTTAACTTATAATTATTTTAAAAATGTGATGTTTTTTTTAAATTTATTTGAAGTTTAGGTGTTGTTTTGGGGCTGATTTCAATTCATAGATTTGACAGGTCTTCCTGTCAAATCTATGAATGAAAATGCCCTGCTAGGATTGGCTCTCCATGGCCCACGTGATCCCAGGGGACGCTTCGAACTAACTGCGCCCCTGGGACACGCAAGCACTGCGCGCCGGCAGCTGGAGGAGGCCCAGGACCCGAAGTTCTCGTGGGCCCAAAACATAGGGACAAACAGATTAGAGGTTTAAATGCGTGGCTCCATATTATCTAATGTATGGGGTTGAGATGCATACACCGCTTACCCATGGTTCTTTTATTGTCTCTACACTCTCTGATTCCTTGACCCGACAGCGACAGTTAGATTTTTTTAAAGTAGTAACAGAGGAGATACATCAAATTGATCAGAGGATAAGGAAGACAAATAGGCAGAAAAAATTGACAAACAAAGCATGGCAACCCCTAGCAGGAGAATGGGTACAGGAAAAGAAGTTCGAGCAAAAACCTGGTTTAAGACCTAAGTGGAAAAAACCTGTTCAAATATGTTCCATTATTAACGAAAGAAATGTTGAAATACATATTAATCAGCTGAATGGCAAGCACATTTTTAAAACTGTCTCCATAGACAATCTAAAAAGATGTCCTGCGGGATACTGAAATGGAGGAACAATACAAGGTGCTGTCTTACACTGTCTTCCAAGACCCAGCTTGGAGCACGACCCAGGAAATGGATGCGATCGAATTACTGACGACGGTCAGCCAGACAGTGTCGCCGACTCCTCCACACGATGCTTGGCAACGCCTCAGAAATTGGATTCGCAAAAAGCCACAACCAAAACAAGTAAAGACCAACAAGTTACTTCAACGAAGGAGGAAAACACTGCGGATGGAGAAGGAATCAACTGAGTTTCTGGCAAGGCCTTTATGAAAACAAGAATCTGTCCTCACGCTGGATCAATGGAACAGCGATCAAGATCACAGCCTTCAGAAAATTGCAGATTTCGTCAAGCTACAGCCAGCTCCAAATGACGTCTCCTTGACTTGTATGAATAACTCACTTCTAGGAACGTACATCTGCCAATTGGACATTCTAATTACATGTTGCTTCGCTAATTGCATGACAATGTACCTATCATTCTTTTAATTTCTGTTCAATTTAAAATAAGGCAAAACATTGTCCTGGGATGACTTAAAGGTATTTTCATGTAGCACATGATTGGGCGCTTGTGAAACATGTGAAGTTAATGTACTATTGTAACCTTATTTGAAACATTGACCAAACTCTGTCCTTGATGCTCGAGCTCATTTTTTGGTCAAGAGTGTGGGGGGGGGGGGTGGGGGTGGAATAAGGAATAAGCCATATAACCTATTCAGAAAAATACACTATCTTATGAAGGAATTCTGGCCTTATTAAAACATGACAAATTGGGTTTGGAAATTTAGAAACCTAACTATGAAATAGCTATGAAAGCATTCTGGCTATTGAGATAAGACAGTTGTTGACCCTGAATAAATAACCTTATTGAAACAGAAGGTGCAGGCTCTGACAAGCTGACCTTTTGGGAACAAAACAATGGTTCACCCTGGATAAGGTGTTCTAATTTAAACTTCGTAAAGATGGCACATAAGATAAGGAACATCTGCCCGCGTAAAGATGACATAAAGTAAGGAACACCTGCCATCATACCATTTTTTATATGGTAAAAATTCTGTTGGTTTGCGCCTCCCGTTAGCGCCTTAAGGGGGTGCTAATGAGGCGCAAAGCAACTAGCGCCCAGGCGCGGCGATATCTGCGCCGCTCGCGAAATTGACCAGACATTTTGCGGCGGCGCTAAGCAATACCGCCCCGATCTCCTGCGCACGCAGATCTTGACGTCATTCGAGCGTGCAACGCCCTTGTGGCGTCCCGGAGCAGATATTGAGTGGCGCCCCCCTCCTTTCCGCCTGGCGCAAGCAACGACAAGTAGACTGGAATGTTTCCCAGTCGCTGTGGGGCTGGGGGGGCGCTATTTAAATGCGGCCTCTTCCTGGCTTTTTCTGTGGTAGACATTTCTGCACCACTCGTTCTGACAGAGAGAGAGATTCTGAGAGAGAGAAGGAGAGACTTCTGCATAGAGTCAACGCTGTGTGAAGTAGTTTTGGCTACTGAGCATCACTTTGCAGGTACTTTTGTTTTTGACCTTCATTACTTTGATTGCCAAGAGATTATGGGGGCTGCACTGATTGGGGGCGTCGTCCTGCGCCTGCAGATTCGGAGGCCACAGAGACGCAGAGAGAGAGTGGCAATCATGGCCAGACGGAGGAGGGCCAACAGGCCTCTGTACAGGAGACCTTACCCTCCCAGGGTATTTTGCCAACAATTCTCCTACATTGATGGGCCAGAAATTTGGCTCTTGTCGGGTGAGTACGCGCTGTGTACTCACCCGTAAGGACACTGAAGTTAGGATTGGCTCTCCATGGCCCACGTGATCCCAGGGGACACTTCGAACTAACTGCGCTCCTGGGATACGCAAGCACTGCGCGCCGGCAGCTGGAGGAGGCCCAGGAATGGAAGTCCTCGTGGGCCCAAAGCACAACGACAGGCGTGATAGGCAAGTACACGCGCGATGCTTGCACCCGCAGGAAGCCGGAAAGCCGAATTTCTGGCCCATATGTCTGAGGAGCAGTGTTTGCGAAGGCTGCGCTTCAGCAAGGAGGTGGTCACTGAGCTCTGCCACCTGCTGCAGCCAGATCTGCAGCCTCTACTGAGGACCAGGACGTCTCTGTCGGTGGCAGTGAAGGTCACAGTGGCTCTGAACTTTTATGCCACCGGCTCCTTTCAAGCAGCTACTGAGGACATCGCCAATATCTCCCAGTTCGTTGTCCATTGCTGCATCCGTCAGGTCACAAATGCCCTCTATAAAAGGAGACAACAGTACATTTCTTTCCCGATGACCCGGGCCAAACAGCATGAACGCACATTGGCCTTTGTGAGGATAGCGGGCTTCCCCATGGTGCAGGGTGCCATTGACTGCACGCATGTGGCATTGCATGCACCTCATGAGAATGCAGAGGATTTCTGCAACCGAAAGGGATTCCACTCCTTAAAAGTCCAGTTGGTCTGTGACCACAGACAGCTGATACTTGCTGTCAATGCCCGCTATCCTGGCAGCAGCCACGATGCATTCATCCTGCGCCAGACTGCTGTGGCAGACCTTTTCCAGGCACCGCATCACCCAAGTGGTTGGCTTCTCGGGGACAAGGGTTATCCACTGTGCACCTGGCTGATGACACCGCTCCATACCCCCAACACCCCTGCTGAGCTGCGGTACAATGAGAGCCATCTCGCCACCAGGAAAATCGTTGAGCACACAATCGGCGTGCTCAAGCAACGGTTCCGCTGTCTGGACCACTCAGGAGGAGCCCTGCAGTACTCGCCTGAGCGAGTCTCCCTCTTCATAGTTGTGTGCTGCATGCTGCATAACCTGGCAATCCTCAGGACCCAGCCAATGCCAACAGGCCTTGGGGCACCACCGGAGGAGGAGAAGGAAGAGGAAGAGGATGATCAGCAGCAGCACCAAGGCGGGAGGGAAGCCCACAATGTTGATACTGGAAGGGCCGTCCGTCAATGGCTGATAGCAAGCTGCTTCTAGGCCCCTGCTGAGGAAATGGCTTCTGTCATTGAGAACAACATGAATGAAATCAACCCGCAACCCCTAAGCCGGCCAAGGCAACAATGATTCCAAAGACCAAACATGTACATTTTGAATACAAAAACTTTTTTATTTTACAAACTCTGTGTGTGTCATTTCTTCATGACAAACTAATAGAAAGAAACACAAAAATACAGTCATTAACATAACTGGTTCTCACAACCTGGAGATAATGTCCAAAACACTAAACAAAAGTTTGACCACGAACCTCAGCCTTTAATAAAAAATTGACAAACATTTCATCACACCTCCTACTTTTTGCCCTTCGAGGGTGATCTCCTTCCCTTGCGCACTTCCTCCCTTCCCACCCTACTGCTCCTCCATAATGGGGCCCCAGTGGCAGCAACAAGGCTGGTGAAAGGCTGCTGATTGTCAGAACCTGAGACTGCAGATGCCCTTGAAGGATGGCCTCGACCAGCTCTACGCCTGGAGGGCCCGGCTGCAGACTGCACCAACTCTGCATGGGCGGCAGCAGTCTGGCCTACAGGCGGTGGCAAGTGCAATGGAGAAGTGACAGTGCTGGCAGCAGGAATGCTGTCATCTTGAGAGAGGACAGCAACTCCCTGCTCGACCGACACACTGGCACTCCCACGGGGCAGCAGTTCAGCATCCGGAGCAATCTGCTGGAGCACAGATTGCTGGCCTGCTGCGGTGTGGTGAGAGCCCCGGGGAAATGTGTCCGAACCAGCGAGAGTGGCAGCAGTCAGTGCTTGCGTGACCTCAATCTGAGTCTGCATGAGAGCAGTCTGAGATGGGGTCATGGCAGCCAGTGATTAAATTGCAGCACTAAGCATTAGCGTGGCATCCACGTGTGCTACAGCGAAGTGCTCCACACTCCTTGCCAGTGATTCAATGCATTCGGGCACCCTTCTCACTGCACCCATGAGTTGAGTGTGCATGTCCACCGCCTGGGTGTTCATTTCAGCGATGAGCCGCTCCTCCTCTGCGTTCAGTGCAGCAGGACTTGCTGGCCTACTCTCCCTCCGGGGAGAAGGCCCCCGAGCTTCCCTACCCCCATCGCGTTGCTGCAGCCCGCTGGGTCCTGGAGCTTCACCCTCATCAGACCCTTCCTCCCTGCTCCCCTCCAGGGAAGGCGTGTTCCCAGTGTGGGCATGGGCTTCCTCGGGAGAGGGTGGCGCTGATGCTCCGGCTTCATCTTCCTCCTCGCCTGCAGCTTCACTCCCACTGGCAGCTTGAGGGCCCGTCTCCTCAGCTGGTGAATCACCATCTGAAAGCAGGGAGGTACAAGAGTGGCTTTAGCGTGAAGACAGGGGGGCAGTAAGGGAGGAATGAGTGCAGCGATTTAGTAAGTTGGATTGAAAGTGTCAATGGCTGATGTCGTGAGGGACAAGTGGAAGGAGAGAGGAGAAAAAGGTGATGACCTTACCATTGCTGTCCAGAACGGGGTCGGCCTCTCCAGGGGCGACGGGACCGATCACCTGGCTTGCCACAATTCTGTGGACGCGCACCTCAAGATCGCTGAGGGGTTGCAGCTGAGGCCGCCCTCCACTGCTGCTGTCTCCTATTATGAAATAGCTTGGCCTGCAAGAAAAAGGACGGCGTCTGAGTAAATATACAGCCATGGTCTTGCCTGATGTGCCTCCCATAATTGAATAGCCCTTACTGTGTGCAGCCATGGTCTTGCCTGATGTGCCTCCCATAGGTGAATAGCCCTTACTGTATGCAGCCATGGTCTTGCCTGATGTGCCTCCCATAATTGAATAGCCCTTACTGTATGCAGCCATGGTCTTGCCTGATATGCCTCCCATAGGTGAATAGCCCTTACTGTATGCAAAGTGTGGAGTGTGTGTTTCATGAGAGGGCCATAGGTGTTGGATGAGTGTTGGGCATTGGGGTTTTAAGACCCTCTGGCCATAGAGTGAGGTTGAGATGGAGGGATGGAGAGGTATTGAAAAAAAGCCACTCACCCTGACGAGCCAAGTGAGGTCGTTGAACTTTTTTCGACATTATGGGTCCTGGGCACCATGCTCCTGGAGGAGACGCTCTGAGCCACCTCCCTCCACACTCTTCTGTACTTGCGCGGCAAAGGCCTCCTCCCACTCTCAGGGAAGAGTATGGATCTTCTGCACTCCACCGCGCCAACCAGAGCATCAAAGGCCCGCTCGCTGAAGCGCTGAGCTCATTCTCTCACCCTCTCCATAGTCCTTGGCTGGAAGATTTAGGCACAGGTCTCTCCAGGCCGAGATTCAAGGCTCCAATGAGTAGGGAGTGGCTGGAGAGCAGGATCGACCCTTCCCTTTAAGAACTGTCCGGCGCCAATGTGTCTGTGTTCCATCGCTAACTGACAGCACCTGCGCTGCGCCCGCGCTCTGAGTTAGCGCCTCGCTCCTCGGCCTTTGCACCTTAAGACAGGTGTGTAGCGCCTGATTTAGCGCTCCAATCACCTCCAGGGGTGATAAAAGCCAAGCTTGCAGTCAGAGGCGATAATTAGCGCAGGCGCTAAACTATGCGCACAGCCAATAATGGCGCCCCAAATGGGGTGATACTGAATTTTTCCCCCTCAGAGATAAGACAAGTTTCTGTAATGTTACAAGCTGATGTAACAGTGGAGAATTGCAGAGGTCGGCAGAAAAATGACTAGGGATAATTAACTTGCATCAGCAGAAAACCTTAAAGGAGTTCCACTGGAAAAGGGTATAAATATTGAACTCTCAATTGACATATCAGACTCGCTTTAATCGGGCAAAGCGATTCTCAGCTTCAGAGGCGGCTCTGTAGTCTACCACTCTTTGTACCTCGGGGATCAAAGGTATTTGATATTGATGGATATTCTGTATAGAGAACTTTAAGAACCGTAATACTGTAGCGAAGTTAAGATTTAAAAGTAAGTTTCTCTGTTAAAAAGATAGTATGTTTTCTCTTTTTAGAACTGTTAAAGTTGAGATTGACTGATTCACCAACTGCAAATTGCATGTTGGTTCTTTAATAAATCTAT
Organism: Squalus acanthias; assembly: GCA_030390025.1. Taxonomy (NCBI): domain Eukaryota; kingdom Metazoa; phylum Chordata; class Chondrichthyes; order Squaliformes; family Squalidae; genus Squalus; species Squalus acanthias. Next base: position 50,984,561 of record CM059425.1, read on the forward strand.
ATATTTTTAGAATTGTCTCACATAAGACTTCTGTATCAAAAACGCGCAAACTCAATCTCTGTACACTCTTTGGTGAGGAGTTGCAGAATTCTGAGGGAGTTTTCCAGACCCTCATAATATCCAGGATGTTACAGTCTAGCTAAACTTATTAAAAGCACTATCTGGAGGACGGTAACATTCTCGGGTTGTTCCTTTCCTTTAGGGAGAGATAGCCCAGACCTTTAGACCCAATTAAGTGTCTTTAGGATTCGGCTACCTCAAACTTTAGTTGAAAGTGAACATCTGAGAAATACGCCTGATCCGGGGTAGCCCTAAAAGGGCTAGGACTCATAAAAATCTCTTCACCAGTACTGGGGAAAGAGGGAGCTGATCTGCTGGGATGGGCTCCACTTAAACTGGGCTGGTATGTGTGTCCTGGTGAATCGAATAACTAGGGAATAGACAGGGCTTTAAGCTAATGGGTGGTGGGAAGATTCAGTAAAGAGGAAATGTAAAAAGCAGCAAGAGAAATGTCAAGTCTCTAGAGCAGAGTAGAGTTTTGGGTAAAAATAAGCAGGGTGGTTCAGGAAGCGACAGAGAGAGTAACAACGGTAATAAGGCATCAGTGACTAAGGTGACATCAGGGAAAAATAGAAATAAATCAAAGCTAAAGGCACTATATCTGAATGCGCGAAGCATTCACAACAAAATAGATGAATTAATAGCGCAGATAAAAATGAACAGGTTTGATCTAATAGCCATAACGAAGATGTGATTGCAAAGTGGCCAAGGTTGGGAACTAAATATTCCAGGATACTTAACTTTTAGAAGACATAGACAAAATGGAAAAGGAGGAGGGGTAGCCCTGATAATAAAGGATGGGATAAAGACAGTAGAGTGAAAGGATTTTAGCTCCGAAAATCAAGAAATAGAATCAGTTTGGATGGAGCTAAGAAACAGCAAGGGGCAGAAAACATTGGTGGGAGTTGTTTATAGGCCCTCAAACAGTAGTTGTAATGAAGGGCAGAGTATAAATCAGGAAATTAGAGGCGCATGTAACAAGGGTAATATAGTAATCATGGGGGACTTTAATCTACATATGGACTGGGTAAACCAAATTTGCAGTAATAGTGTGGAGGACGAATTCATGGAATGTATGCAAGATAGTTTTCTGGATCAGTATGTTGAGGAACCAGCTAGGGAACAGGCTATTTTAGATTTAGTATTGCGCAATGAGAATGGGTTAATTAATAACCTTGTAGTAAAGGGGCCTTTAGGGAAGAGTGCCCATAATATGATAGAATTTTATATTGAGTTTGAAAGTGACTTAATTAAATCCAAAACTAGGGTCTTAAATCTAAACAAAGCAAACTACGTAGGTATGAGGGGCGAGTTGGCTGAGGTAGATTGGGAAACTACATTAAAAGGTATGACGGTAAACAAGCAATAGCTAGCATTTAAAGAATTAATACATAATTTACAACAAATATACATTCCTTTAAGGCACAAAACCCCCACAGGAAAAGTGGTCCAACCGTGGCTAACAAGAGAAGTTAAAGATAGTATTAGATCCAAGGAAGAGGCTTATAACGTTGCGAAAAAGAGTAGTAAGCCTAAGGATTGGGAGGATTTTAGAATTCAGCAAAGGAGGACCAAGAAATTGATAAAGAAAAGGAAAATAGAATATGAGAGTAAACCAGTGAGAGACATAAAAACACAATGTAAAAGTTTCTACAGGTATGTAAAAAGGAAAAGATTAGCGAAAGTAAACGTGGGTCCCTTACAGGCTGAGACAGGAGAAATTATAATGGGGAATAAGGAAATGGCAGAGAAATTAAACAAATACTTTTTAAAGTGTCTGTCTTCACGGAAGAAGACGCAAAATCTTTCCGGAAATAGTAGAGAACCAAGAGTCTAGTGAGAATGAGGAACTGAAAGAAATTAGTTTTAGTAAAAAAAAAGTACTGGAGAAATTAATGGGACTGAAAGCCGATAAATCTGGACCTGATGGCATACATCCTAGGGTTTTGAAAGAGGTTGCTATAGAGTTAGTGGATGCATTGGTTGTAATTTTCCAAAATTCCATAGATTCTGGAATGGTTCCTGCAGATTGGAAGGTAGCAAATGTAACCCCACTATTTAAGAAAGGAGGGAGAGAGAAAATGGGGAACTACAGACCAGTTAGCCTGACATCAGTATTAGGGAAAATGCTAGAATCTATTATTAAGGACATAGTAACAGGGCACTTAGAAAATAATAATAGGATTGGGCAGAGTCAACACGGATTTATGAAAGGGAAATTGTGTTTGACAAATCTGTTAGAATTTTTTGAGGTAACTAGCAGAGTAGATAAGGGGGAACCAGTGGATTTGGTGTATTTGGATTTTCAAAAGGCATTCGATAAGGTGCCACACAAGAGGTTATTAAACAAAATTAGGGCTCATGGAATTGGGGGTAATATACTAGTCTAGATTGAGGATTGGTTAATAGACAGAAAACAAAGAGAAGGAATAAACGGCTCATTTTTGGGTTGGCAGGCTGTAACTAGTGGGGTACCGCAAGGATCAGTGCTTGGGCCTCAGCTATTCACAATCTACATCAATGATTTGGAAGAGGGGATCAAATGTAAAATAGCCAAGTTTGCTGATGATACAAAGCTGTGTGGGAATGTAAGTTGTGAGGAGGATGCAAGGAGGCTTCAAGGGGATATAGACAGGCTAATGAGTGGGCAAGAACATGACTAATGGAATATAAGGAGGGAACGGTAGCACAGTGGTATTGTTACTGGGCTAGTAATCCAGAGGCCTGGACTAATGATCCGGAGCTGGCGAATTTAAATTCAGTTTATTAAATAAATCTGGAATAAAAAATCTAGTATCAATAATGGTGACCATGAAACTATCGGATTGTCGTAAAAACCCATCTGGTTCACTAATGTCCTTTAGAAAAGGAAATCTGCCTCTCTTTACCTGGTCTGGCCTATATGTGACTCCTCTGAAATGGCCTAGCAAGCCATTCAGTTGTTACAAACCGCTATGAAAAACAATAATAAGGATAAAACTGGACGGACCACTTGGCATCGACCTCAGCACTGGTTACGGACACGATAACGGCACACCCAGCCCAGTCGACCCTGCAAAGTCCACCTCACCAACATCTGGGGGCTTGTGCCAAAATTGGGAGAGCTGTCCCACAGACTAGTCAAGCAACAGCCTGACATAGTCATACTCACAGAATCATACCTTTCAGCAACTTCCCAATCCCTCCATCACCATCCCTGGGTATGTCCTGTCTGGCAGGATAGACCCACCGGGGTGGCACAGTAGTATACAGTCAGGAAGGAGTGGCCCTGGGAGTCCTCAACATAGACTCCGGGTCAGGTCAAGCATGGACAAGGAAACCTCCTGCTGATTACCACCTACCACCCTTCCTCAGCACTTGGAAGAAGAACTGAGAGTAGCAAGGAATGTACTCTGGGTGGGGGACTTCAATATTCATCACCAAGAGTGGCTCGGTAGCACCACTACTGACTGAGCTGGCTGAGTCCTGAAGGACATAGCTGCCAGTCTTTGCCTGCGACAGGTGGTGAGAGAACCAACATGAGGGAAAATCCTACTCGACCTCATCCTCACCAATCTACCTGTCGCAGATGCACCTGTCCATGACAGTATTGGTACCACCGCACAGTCATTGTGAAGACGAAGTCCTGTCTTCACACTGAGGACACCCTCCATCGTGTTATGTGGCATTACGACCGTGCTAAATGGGATAGATTCAGCACAGATTTAGCAGCTCAAAACTGGGCATCCATGAGGCACTGCGGGAAATCAGCAGCAGCAGAATTGTATTCCACCACAATCTGTAACATCATGGTAACCTGGCATATCCCTTACTCTACCATTACCATCAAGCCAGGGGACCAACCCTGGCTCAATAAGGAGTGTAGAGGAGCATGCCAGGAGCAGCACCAGGTGTACCTAAAAATGAGGTGCCAACCTGGGGAAGCTGCAACACAGGACTGCATGCATGCTAAATAGCGGAAGCAGCATGCTTTTGACAGGGCTATGAGATCCCACAATCAACAGATCAGATCAAAGCTCTGCAGTCCTGCCACATCCTGTCATGAATGGTGGTGGACCATTAACCAACTAACGGGAGGAGGAGGCTGCATGAATATCCCCATCCTCAATGATGGTGGAGCCCAGCATGTGAGTGCAAAAGATAAGGCTGAAGCGTTTGCAATTATCTTCAGCCAAAAGTGCCGAGTGGATGATTCATATCAGCCTCCTCCTTGAGGTCCCCACTATCACAGATGCCAGTCTTCAGCCAATTGTAAGATCCAGATCATAGGCTACACACAGATTACCCAAAAGGGTTTTAGAAGTTGTAAGGCTTTTATTAAAGAGCTACAGTTTTAAAGCATAATCAGGTATTACATATGGTTTAAGCCGAGTGTAATAGACATACAACCCATGACAGTAGGAGCGATCTACGACTCCCGAATCGGAATTCCACGACGGGACGGACGGGGAGGCAGTACGGTGGTCTCGGATTGGGTGGATTCCTGCAGTCTGCTGCAGCGGTCACTTCCGTTGGGTCATCCCTTGAGCTGTTGGAGGTGTTCGGCCGTCAGCCACCTCAGAGGCTAAACTTGACCAAGGTGTTAGGCCGTAGCCACCTCGGGGAAGCCTTCGCCCCTAACTGCCTGATTTCCTCTCTCGGTCATCTATATTTATAGTTATTTCGGTGGGCTGGTAATCACCTGGTGTCAATCATTTGATCCCCCCATCCTATTGTCCAATTGTGAAGCGGGAAGACATCCCTCGCCATCCCTTTCTGCATGACTGACAAGGCCTCCCTCTTATCTTTCTGAGGAATGTTTTGTTATGTTTCTTTAAGGACATTTTATGACTTTTTGGCTCCATTTTTGTCTATTATCCCCCACCCTGTGTTGTTTTGCATTTTACGATTCCCTTATCACTTCTATTTGTCTTTTGATGCTTGATATTCAACCTTGCTCGCATTTCTGCTATCTGTTCCCGGCTGCATGTTGTCAGTCTCTGTTCTAAGAATTAAAACCCATCTTTGAATCTAACAGCTATTTTTTACAATTCCCTTCTTTGAGAAGGAAATATCCTTATTGACTTCTCACAATCGGCTCTTGACTAATCTAGCTAGTTCTTATTGCTCTCTCAACTTGGGCATTAGTTAGTAGGGAGTCTTGAAGATTTCTCCCTTCCTTACAGTCCATTCCTTTGAGGAGAAGGAGCAACCTCTGACCCCTTACTCAAATTCAATTCACTGTTCCGGTGTTCCAATTCTGCCCCGCCTGGGGTATCCTCTGTTTCTTCTATCTTTCCTGATGTTACCCCGCCTGGGGTCTCCTCTACATTGCTTCGGATCTTCTCTTTCGGTGTGCTCAATTAATTTGTTAGTGCTGGTTAGTCATGGGCATGAGTACCCAATTGGCTTATGTCTTACTCCACACGTTACATATATCAAATACACTATCATTACAAGTTGGATAACTACCAGAGCGTGTGAAATAATATGAACATAAGGGTGTGCTGATGTATTCAGCCCAATATCCCACCAGTGTGAGTTGTCCCCTATGCTGTCAATTTCAATATCTATTCTCGAGTTGTCTTGCTCCAAAACATAAAAATGCTTTAGGGAGGAGTTCAGTCGCATCACGAGCTCACTGAAGCCCTCAGACAACAGGGGAATGTAGTATCTGAATTGTGCCACATAATTGTGCAGCTCATACTTAAGTATCTCATTTACTGTCAGTTTCACTTGAGCATAGGTTTCGACATTATGTAAAACGTGTTGATTGATGGGACAGGTCCTGTTAGACCTGTAAAGCATGGTAGTTGCGGTAATAGTGACACAGGAGGCACCACCAAAATCACCTCACACTGGATTCGCACTGGTTTTTCCCACGCTCTGTTACCTACAAAACACAATTATTACAGTCACAGTTAAATTCAGTCTTACAATCATTTCAAGCGACATTACAGTTTAACATCTAATCAACAAATCATGGTCTTAAAAGATTCTCCAGATCTCTCTTTTACTCATATCCATCTTGTGGATAATTCTTACTAAACATAATTTCTCCTTGGCCCTCAATTGTCCCAATCCAGATTCCATGTAACTCTCCACTTCAACTTCAATTTCAATCCCTCTAACAGGTACCAGTGTATTTAACTCTATTCTGATTGTTTCATTAATTAGATAGTTTCTCGATGGAGTATGTGTCAATGCTTTAAAGGTTGTCTCGCTCTCCTGAACCACATTAACCATTTCATGTTTTGCTGTTGTCAAGTAACTGAGCAGACTGAGATTCGTTCTTCAGTGCAGATTCACCATACATTCCCGGATGGTAATTGCCTCATACGTAACGAATCACATTTGCACACTCATACCGGTATCTCAATATCGTGCCACACGTGCCATCTGATACAAGCCTTTCTCGGGCTTTCAGGTAATCTTATCAAAAGATTGTCTGGAGGTCTTTGCTCAGCTTCCACTGCATGGTTCTGATGTCTTGGGTAGTGGCCAGGCTATCAAATTCAGTTTTCTTGAAAAGTTCATTATAGGCAGGGACACAAATGTCTCCAAGAGAAAGCTATCAATTTACTATTCTTAACTACACTTTCCTGACTTTCACTAGAAAGTTTGGAAAATTCTCAATTGGTGGTGTAATTCTCCTGTTTCTATCTCACACCCTCAATCACTTCCTCTCTCCATTTTACACATCCTATTAATTACTATTCATATCTCATTCATGAGCCCTGGAGGAACTTTACTGTCCAGTACAATATTTAAGATTGAAAACATAGATGAAACATCCTCACTTGGTCCAAGTTATTAACACTTTTTATTTATCGTTATTTTAGAGGATCTTTTATTTTCCCAAAAGTAACCCAATATATAGTGCCTGAGTCCATTTTGTTATTACAAAATTATCCCAAAATCCAAACAGCAGTATTATTGAACTGACAGGTTTTGTCAATGTTCAATTTCATTTCTATCAATTTATCCTCCATTTCCAATTTCAGAAACAAGTGATTTCCAGGCTAGGTGGCTTACACAGTGTTTTAACATTAGAGACAGAAGTGCTGCAATTAGTTTACAAGGTAACTTCCATATAACAAAAGAAAGAAGAGACTCCATTGTGACTCTACTTAGAGCCCAAGGGGTTCCTTGTACACGAATCACTGAAAGTTAACATGCAGGTACAGCAAGCAATTAGGAAAGCAAATGGCCTTTATTTATTTTCTTTTTTTTATTACAAGAGGATTTGAGTATAAGAGTAAAGACATCTTACTGCAATTATATAGGGCCCTGGTGAGACCTCACCTGGAGTATTGTGTCCAGTTTTCGTCTCCTTACCTAAGGAAATATAGACTTGCCATAGAGGGAGTGCAACGAATGTTCACCAGACAGGTTCCTGGGATGGGGGGATTGTCCTATGAGGAGAGATTGAGTAGACTAGGCCTATATTCTCTAGAGTTTAGAAGAATGAGAGGTGATCTCATTGAAACATACAAAATTCTTACAGGGCTTGACAGGATAGATGCAGGGAGGATGTTTCCCCTGGCTGGGGAGTCTAGAACCAGGGGTCACAGTCTGAGAATAAGGGGTCGACCATTTAGGACTGAGATGAGGGGAAATTTCTTCACTCAGAGGGTGGTGAATCTTTGGAATTCTCTACCCCAGACGGCTGTGGAGGCTCAGTCATTGAGTATATTCAAGACAGAGATCAGTGTCGAGAGCGGAGAGAGCAGCAACACAGTGTGTATTTAAACTCACTTTCGCGGGCTTTTTTACAGAGGCCAGTGTCGGGAGTGGAGAGAGCAGCAGCACAGTGAGTATTTAAACTCAATTTCGCGGGCTTTTTTACAGAGGTCATGATGCTTTTCGTTTTACATACAGACGGCAGCTTTTGACACGTTAGAACCCCTGCGACTACACCTCATTGTCTCAGTTGTATCTTGCTATGTCTTTGATGTGGTACCTTCCTGGCTGACTTGATTAACTTTATCACACCTCGGCAGATAGTCAGGATGATTTAATTTAGTGGTCTGCAATTGTAAGGTACACATGCTTTGTTCTCTATCTATATATGCTTTGGCGATTCTGTATCTAATTTACTTCACCTGAGGAAGGAGCAATCGATAGCTCCGAAAGCTTGTGATTTCAAATAAAACTGTTGGACTATAACCTGGTGTTGTGCGACCTCTCAATTTTTTACAGAGGCCAGTGTTGGGAGCGGAGAGAGCAGCAGCACAGTGAGTAGTTAAACTCACTTTCACGGGCTTTTTTGCAGAGGCCAGTGTCGGGAGCGGAGAGAGCAGCAGCACAGTGAGTAGTTAAACTCACTTTTGTGGGCTTTTTACAGAGGCCAGTGTCGGGAAAGGGCCCTTGAGTATATCATTTAATTGAAGTGAAATTGGTGGGATTCATTTAATTTAATTTTAATTAATTAATTAAAGGGTAAGTCATGGCAGGAGAGCTCCGCCCCGTGATATGCTCCTCCTGCTATATGTGGGAAATCAGGGACGCTTCCTGTGTCCCTGACGACCATGTGTGTGGGAAGTGTATCCAGCTGCAGCTACTGATAGACTGCATTGCGGCGCTGGAGCTGCAGATGAATGCATATTGGAGCTTTCGCGATGCTGAGAACGTCGTGGATAGCACGTTTAGTGAGTTGGTCACACCGCAGGTAAAGGGTGTACAGGCAGGAAGTGAATGGGTGACCACCAGGCAGAATAAGAGGTGCAGGCAGGTAGTGCAAGGGTCCCCTGTGGCCATCCCCCTCTCAAACAGATATACCACTTTGGATACTGTTGGGGGGGATGACTTATCAGGGGAAGGCAGCAGCAGCCAACTTCCTGGCACCATGGGTGGCTCTGCTGCACAGGCTGGGAGGAAAAAGTGTGGAAGAGCTATAGTGATAGGGGACTCAATTGTAAGGGGAATAGATAGGCGTTTCTGCGGACGCAAATGAGACTCCAGGATGGTGTGTTGCCTCCCTGGTGCAAGGGTCAAGGACATCTCAGAGCAGCTACAGAACATTTTGGAGGGGGAGGGCGAACAGCCAGTTGTCATGGTGCACATAGGCATCAACAATATAGGTAAAAAACGGGATGAGGTCCTAAAAGCAGAATATAGGGAGTAAGGGGGTAAATTAAAAAATAGGACCTCAAAGGTAGTAATCTCAGGATTGCTACCAGTGCCACATGCTAGTCAGAGTAGAAATAGGAGGATATTTCAAATGAATACGTGGCTAGAGGAATGGTGCAAGGGGGAGGGATTCAAATTCCTTGGACATTGGAACTGGTTCTGGGGGAGGTGGGACCAGTATAAACAGGACAGTCTGCACCTGGGCAGGGCCGGGACCGATGTCCTAGGGCAAGTGTTTGCTGGTGCTGTTGGGGAGGGTTTAAACTAAAGTGGCGGGGGGTTGGGAACCTGAGCAGGGAGACAGAGGAAAGGGAAACAAGGATAAAAGCAAAAGACAGGATAGAGAAAAACAAACATAGAAGGCAAAGAACTCAACGGTTTAAATCAAACATGGCCACATTAAATACTAATTCATATAGGTCTGAGAGCGTTAAAAAAACAAGCCTGAAGGCTTTGTGTCTTAATGCAAGGAGCATTCGGAACAAGGTGGATGAATTAGCTGCACAAATAGAGGTAAATGAATACGATTCGATTGGGATTACAGAAATATGGCTCCAGGGTGGCCAAGGCTGGGAACTCAACATCCAGGGGTATTCAATATTTAGGAAAGATAGGCAAAAAAGAAAGGGAGGTGGGGTAGCATTGCTGGTTAAAGAGGGGATTAACACAATTGAAAGGAAGGATATTAGCTCTGATGATGCGGAATCTGTATGGGTAGAACTGAGAAATAACAAGGGGCAGAAAATGTTAGTGGGAGTGGTATATAGACCTCCAAACAGTAATACGGAGGTTGGGGATGGCATTAAAAGGGAAATTAGAGAAGCATGCAGTAAGGACACAGCAGTCATCATAGGTGACTTTAATTTACATATAGATTGGGCTAACCAAATTAGTAAAAATACTGTGGAGGAGGAATTCCTAGAATGTTTACGGGATGGTTTTCTGGAACAATATGTCGAGGAACCAACCAGCGATCAGGCCATCTTAGACTGGGTATTATGTAACGAGAAAGGATTAATTAGCAATCTTGTTGTACGAGGCCCCTTGGGTCAGAGTGATCATAATATGATAGAATTCTTCATTAGGATGGAGAGTGAAGTAGTTGAATCAGAGACTAGGGTCCTGAATTTAAATAAAGGAAACTACGATGGTATGAGGCGCGAATTGGGTAGGATTGATTGGGGAATGTCACTCAAAGGGTTAACGGTGGATAGGCAATGGCAAACATTCAAAGATTGCATGGATGAACTACAGAATTTGTACATCCCAGTGTGGCATAAGAATAAAACAAAAAGGGTGACTCAACCGTGGCTAACAAGGGAAATTAGGGATAGCATAAGATCCAAGGAGAGGGCATATAAATTGGCCAGAAAAAGCGGTAACCTTGAGGATTGGGAGCAGTTTAGGATTCAACAAAGGAGGACAAAGGGATTAATTAAGAAGGGGAAAATAGAATATGAAAGTAAGCTTGCAGAGAACATAAAAACTGACTGTAAGAGCTTTTATAGATATGTGAAGAGAAAAAGATTAGTGAAATCAAGTGTAGGTCCCTTGCAGTCAGAAGCGGGGGAAGTTATAATGGGGAACAAAGAAATGGCAGCCCAATTAAATGCATATTTTGGTTCTGTCTTCACAAAGGAGGACACAAATAACCTCCCAGAGATGTTGGAGAACATACGGTCTGATGAAAGGGAGGAACTGAAAGAAATCAGTATTTGCAGGGAAATGGTGTTAGGGAAATTGACGGGATTGAAGGCCGATAAATCCCCAGGGCCTGATAATCTACATCCTCGGGTATTTAAGGAAGTGGCCCTAGAAATAGTAGATGCATTGCTGATCATCTTCCAACATTCGATGGAATCTGGAACTGTACCCATGGATTGGAGGGTAGCTAATGTTACCCCACTATTCAGAAAGGGTGGTAGAGAGAAAGCGGGGAATTACAGACCGGTAAGCCTGACATCGGTAGTGGGGAAAATGCTAGAGTCCATTATAAAAGATGTAATAGCTGAGCACTTGAAAAACAGTGACAGGATTGGACAAAGTCAACATGGATTTACAAAAGGTAAATCGTGCTTGACTAATCTACTGGAATTTTTTGAGGATGTAACTGGGAAAATAGATAAGGGAGAACCAGTAGATGTGGTGTATTTGGACTTTCAAAAGGCTTTCGATAAGGTCCCGCATAAGAGATTAGTGTGTAAAGTTAAGGCACATGGGATTGGGGACAAGGTATTGACTTGGATAGAGAACTGGTTGGCGGACAGAAAGCAGAGAGTAGGAATGAATGGGTCTTTTTCCGAGTGGCAGGCAGTGACTAGTGGGGTACCGCAGGGTTCGGTCCTTGGACCCCATCTATTCACAATATACATTAATGATCTAGATAAGGGAACAATATCTCCAAGTTTGCAGATGACACAAAGCTGGGTGGGCGTGTGTGCTGCGAGGAGGATACTGAGAAACTCCAGGATGATTTGGACAGGTTGGGTGAGTGGGCAGAAGCGTGGCAGATGCAATATAACGTGGATAAATGCGAGGTTATCCACTTTGGTGTCAAAAACAGAAAGGCAGACTATTATCTGAATGGCAATAGATTGGGAGAAGGGGAAGTGCAACGAGACCTGGGTGTCCTTGTGCACCAGTCGCTGAAGGTAAGCATGCAGGTGCAGCAGGCGGTGAAGAAGGCAAATGGTATGTTGGCCTTCATAGCGAAAGGGTTTGAGTATAGGAACAGGGATGTCCTGCTGCAGTTGTACAGGGCTTTGGTGAGACCACACCTTGAGTACTGTGTGCAGTTTTGGTCGCCTTATCTGAGGAAGGATGTTCTTGCCATGGAAGGAGTTCAGCAAAGATTCACAAGGCTGATACCTGGGATGGCAGGAATGACATATGAGGAGAGATTGGGTCGATTGGGCTTATACTCGCTGGAGTATAGAAGAATGAGAGGGGATCTCATCGAAACATATAAAATTCTGACAGGTCTGGACAAACTAGATGCAGGAAGAATGTTCCCGATGGTCGGAGAGTCCAGAACCAGGGGTCATAATCTAAGGATAAGGGGTAAGCCATTTAGGACAGAAATGAGGAAGAATTTCTTCACCCAGAGAGTGGTGAACCTGTGGAATTCTCTACCACAGAAGGTAGTTGAGGCCAAGTCATTAAATATATTCAAGAATGAGTTAGATATATTTCTTAAAGCTAAATGTATCAAGGAATATGGGGAGAAGGCAGGTGCAGGGTACTGAGTTTGGATGATCAGCCATGATCTCATCGAATGGCTGACCAGGCTCGAGGGGCCGAATGGCCTACTCCTGCTCTTATCTTCTATGTTTCTATGTTTCTATGTTTTTAAAAGTCACAGATAGCAAAATTGTAACACATTCTCCAAGACAGGCCACTGAACCCCAAGTTGGCCCAGTGAATGAGCAATCCCACATAAAGACCGAATAAGTAATATATTCAAAAAGAGATCTTTGCTCGTTGGGTCAAAATATGACAGATTGCACCCATTTTAAGAGATCTTGAATAGTTTGCATATCCAAGTTTAGGCAGGTTTGGACACGAGGACACTTGCTGCATCTCCTCACAGCATAATAGGACAAAGCACGAGTAATCTGACACCTCAGCAGCAGGTAACAAATTGACAGAGAAGTGTTTGCATAAGATGTTAGATGTCACCAGAGTCTTCCTTCACTTTCCACATTATAAATATTTTTATTTTAAAAATATATATATATTCCCATATTGGCACTGGGTTTTTCTCTTTTTTTTGTCTCTCTCGGGAGATTACATGGCTGCTGGGGAGGGGATGGGTATGGGAGTGGAATGGAGGCTGGGAAGCAATGAGTTATGATGCTCCAGCCATCATATAATGGATCTGTTGGTCTTTTCCTGCCCGTCAATTTTGTATGCTCATATAAGTCCCTCACCTCAACTGGACCACCTGAGAAAGTATCAGAGCAACTATGAACAAGGCACTTTGTCTGAGAAAGGATGGAAGTTGGATTAACATATTGTACAGAAATTTAGGAGCTGGACTGTCTGCTTGTTCTCTTCCTTGGAAAATAATATGCAGCATGGCACTACCAGAGGAGCTGGAGAAAAATAACTTATAAAATGGTGGACGAGAGTGATACAAAAGGCCTTGTATTGATTTGGAAGGCAGCCCCTTTTAGTGTTAAAGGAAAAGTCCTGGGGTGCGAAATTCAGTTACGCCCCGTTTGGGGGCGGCAACCGAGTTAAGGCCGGACATTTAGCACCCGGCGCGGGAGTACCGCCCCGGCCGCTAAATTCGGCTTACTGGCCCGCACAGGAAGTGGAGTGCAATGTTGGGCGCTCCACTTCCTGGTGGGGTGGTAACCAAGGCGATGTCGGGGCGCGATCGGTCCGACTGACTTTCTGCCACTATGGCGGGTATTGTTTGAGCGGGTGGCGAAGGATCGGACATGCTGACATCTTGGAAACGGGCAACATGTACTCCTCCCATTCCGCCACTGCCACACCCGTAGGCTGGAGATCATCGCTTTCACTGATCTGCGGGAGAGCAGACTGCAGATGATGAGTGACTCCCACAAAGCCCCTATTAATTCAGTCCACAATCTCTCCATCATAGAGACCATAGCTTGCATGGCAATCGTTTGAGCTTCCACCAAAGCTGGGCGAATAATGCAAAAATGGATTTCTGTGTGAGGGCCTGGCTGCAGTGTCCCTAGAGGTGGCCACACACTCCATTGTTGACTGCGGCGTGGTGATGTCATGTGAGATGACACCACAGAGGCAGGAAGCGGGCTCCTACACACTCTCAACCATAGGCTGAAACTCCTTGGCATGCCTTCCAATACCTTGTATAACTGCTTGTGCAATGCCAGTAGTTTTCTTCTCTTGGCGGGGCCCGTGAAGTTCTCAACTCTGTTGTTCATAACGGAGCTGGGAGAGTGCCTCACCCTTCTGTGAGCTCTCTCATGGGCTGTCCGTGCCACCAGTAGCTGCTGCTGTGCACCACGTGCAGTGCCCTTTTGCTCACTATCTACCCTCTGCTGAGTGCCAATTTCTAAATTGGTGCCTGGGACGGATGGAATGCGTGACGGTGCCCCCTCAGGAGGATTGTCCCCGTCCGAGATGTCTTCTTGTGCAGGAGCCTCCTGCTGTTGAGAAGGACCTAGAAGAAAGAGAAAAGGGACAAGAGTTAGGATTGCAGATCAAAGCTGGACATATGCAGGTGACAGTCTTGAGAAAGCAGCTTGAAGCTGTGAAGGATGCTCCAGATTTGCTGAGATGAATGAATGGATACAAGTAATATGCGGACACCATGCTCAGATAAGCCATCAGCCTCTTCCTCCCCAAAACTTATAACACTGTCAGGGCAATGATCTTCAGGGATTCTTGCTGCATTTGGGTGAGAGCTATAATGTTGGGTACTTCTGCCCCATTTTTGCTCCTCTCCATGGCATTATGTTCAGTTTGTCCCACAGAAAGGGGGAGGTGGAAAGAGTTATTTGGTGTCTGTTGAAAAGATAAGTGGAGACATGTGGGGCTTGTGCATATAGTGGATGTGCTGAGAGCTGGAGAAGAAGCAAGATGGAATGAGGATGGGGAGGTGATGAATGTAAAGCCAAGTGTGTGTAATGTGAAGTGAAGAAGGTGCAGTGGGAGGAGTTGGTGGTGTGTAACTGGTAGGATGTGAGAAGAAAATGATGTTAATGTGTGGTGTGAAGAGAACAAAAGAAGGGTTGCGTGTGCTTGGAATGAGAAAGAGAGATGCTGCAGTGTGCCCTTGTGATTGTATGTCGAATGGTGTGATAGAGGGATGGGAATTGTTGAGAGTTGTGGGGGAGGGGTTGAAAGGAGTGTTGTTGAGAGAACTGGAGAGATGAAGAGCTGTACTCACCCTTGCAGCTCTTGTGAGGTCATTGAACCTCTTTCTGCATTACACCGAGGTCCTGGGAGTGTTGCTGGTGGCACTGCCCCTTTCAGACACCTCAGTCCAGGCCTGCTTCATGGTGGCCTTGAGGATGCTTTTACAGATTTGAGGGAAAAAGCTGCTCCCTCCTTGTTCTCACTTCCTACACTAGGACCTCCAGGGAGGCATCCAAGGGGGTGGGGGGAGGGGTGGGGGGTGGTGCCGGGGGAGTAGAGGGCAGCTCTCAATGCAAAAATCCAAGCACGGGATGTAACCTCACTTTAAGAGGTGCATATCCGCTTTAAGCAGGCATCCGGAGTCACACCGGAAATTGCCCAAATCAATGTGGTTGGGCTGGCCAGATCACCATATGATCAATAGACCAGCTCATTAAATCTTATTAAAATGAGTCGCAGGAGTTAAAATGGACCAAAACTCACACCAAAAACGTCACGGGGGCTTGAATGATTCACACCCCAGATTAAAATCGGGACTATAGTCTGCCAGAATTGTCTGTTTTAGCATAACTGTGTTTTGCACCAAGTGTGAAAATAAGGAGTCAAATCACAGTAATTCTGTGAGAAACATCAGAAATATTCCACCATGGATACTTTAATAATGGCATGATAAAGTTTGCATACCAGTAATACCGAGCATAAAGATCTATCGGGGGTGTATGTGTGTGTGCATTTGCATATATGGTTCACCCCAAGGAACATTACAGAAGTGTAATCAGGGTTTGCGCCATTGGATAGAACTGCAATAGGACAAATTGTACAAGGATTGGGTTTAATGGGCCAAATGGGCTTTTCTCATTCTGTTCTTATGCTGAGATCTAAAGGATGTCATAATAATGTCAGATAGCCAGTCATTGGATCAAGTGAAGGGGCCAAGGAATTGTGTGGTTGCCAATTTGAGGCTTGATAATTTGTCATCTTAATCTCAGTAATATCTGTTGAATAAATATGATAGCATCAGCTCCTTCTGAATGCAACAGTTAATTAGTTAGTTATTCAGAGAAGCTCATTCTATGTCATCAATATTCTTATAAATATATTTGACTTTCTAACCAAAGTCAGACTCAGATTCTTCCAAGGTAGATATATATGGCTCGGAATTTGCGGTGAGTAAAAATAGCAAATGACCAGCGTTCACTGTTATTACCCCTTTGAAACTGACCACAACTTCAGGATGTAGCACATGCGCATCCTAACACGGAAATCCTGAAGTTGTGGTCAGTCATTCACTGCTCTGACACTGGCTGAGCTTTGGATCTCTGATCCTCTGTGTTTTTTAGTGCCCTACCATTTATTGTGTATTTCCTTGCCTTGTTGGCCCTCCCCAACTGCAATACCTCACACTTCACCGGATTGAATTCCATTTGCCACAGTTCTGCCTGTGAAGGAATACACTATAACCTTTTTAGAAAAATATACTATATAAGATAAATACACTATAGCCTTTTTAGAAAAATACACTATATAACTTTTTAAAGGAAGGCATGGCAAGCTGGATTTGGAAATCCTACCTTCTGAAAGAATTCTGGCCTCGTATCAATAACTCGCGAACCCAATCTTTGTATACTCTTTGGTGAAGAGTTACAATTTCTGAAGGAAATTTCTGGATCCTCATAATATCCGAGACTTCCCTGTCTGGCTAAACTTATTAAAAGTGCTATCTGGAGGACGGTAACATTCTCGGGTTGTTCCTTTCCTTTAGGGAGAGATAGCCCGGACCTTTAGACCCAGTTAAGCGTCTTTAGGATTCGACTACCTCAACATTTTGTTGAAGGTAAACATCTGAGAAATACGCCTGATCCGGGATAGCCCCAAAGGGGCTAGGACAAGTAAAAATCCTTTCATGCCCACCTGACCAGTCCATTGATATCTTCCTGCAGTCTACAGTTTTCTTCTTCATTATCAACCACACAGCCAATTTTTGTATCATCTGCAAACTTCTTAATCATACTTCCTGCATTCAAGTCCAAATAATTGATATATACCACAAAAAGCAAAGAACCCAGTACTGAGCCCTGCGGAACCCCACTGGAAACAGCCTTCCAGTCACAAAAGCACGCTTCGACCATTACCCTTTGTTTCCTGCCTCTGAGCCAATTTTGGATCCAACTTGCCACTTTGTCTTGGATCCCATGGGCTTTTACTTTCATGACCAGTCTGCCATGCGGGACCTTATCAAAAGCCTTGCTAAAATCCATATAGACTACATCAAACGCACTACCCTCATCGACCCTCCTTGTTACCTCCTCAAAAAATTCAATCAAGTTGGTCAGACACGACCTACCCTTAACAAATCCATGCTGACTGTCCCTGATTAATCTGTGTCTTTCTAAATGAAGATTTATCCTGTCCCTCAGAATTTTTTCCAATAATTTTCCCACCACTGAGGTTAGGCTGACTGGCCTGTAATTACTCGGTCTAACCCTTTCTCCCTTTTTAAACAACCGTACCATGTTAGCAGTGCTCTAGTCCTCCGGCACCTGACCTGTAGCCAGAGAGGATTGGAAAATGATGGTCAGAGCCTCTGCTATTTCCTCTCTTACTTCTCTTAACAGCCTGGGGATTTATCCACTTTCAAAGATGCTAAACCCCTTAATACAGGAAACTCTTTATTAACCGGCACCCAAATATCCGGAAATCTCTCTTAACCGGCAAAATTCTTGAGTAGGTAACCGGGGTTTTCCTTCATCTCTCGTTTAAGATTAACTTTAAAAAAAACCCCGAGGCGTTTGCCTTGTATCGGAGCGTGTAGATTGGGAGGGGAATGTGTAGCCCGGGTAGGCAGCGGACACGACAGATGGTCAGCTGGCGGTCCCCGGGGAGACGGAGCTCCGAATGCAGGCGCATGTCAATGTGTACGGGGCTCTCGTACGTTGGTAGATATAACTCTCCGTTATCCGGACTTTTTGATAAACTGGCACCACGCCGGTCCCGTCGGTGCCGGTTAATAAAGAGTTTCCTGTACTTCCTCTTTCACTATTACGATAGCAAAATACTGCAGATGCTGAAACGTTAACTCTGTTTCTCTCTCCACGGATGCTGCCTGGCCTGCTGAGTTTTTCCAGCGTTTTCTGTTGTTATTTCCTCTTTCACTATGTTTGTTTCCTCTAATATTTCACACTCCTCCTCCCTGATTGCAATTTCTGCATCATCCCTCTCTTTTGTGAAAACAGACGCAAAGTATTTTCAGTTCAACCCATATGGCCTCATTGGATGATCCTTCTAAGATGTCACCCCTCCTCACAGCTGCAATTGTTTCTTTAATCAATATTGCGATCCCGCCTCCATTTTCATCTCCCTCTCTATCTCGTCTGAAAACCCTGTAACCAGGAGTGTTGAGCTGCCAATCCTGCCTTTCTTTCAGCAATGTCATAGAGTCATAGGGCTTGATTTTGCCATTGGGGCGGGTTGGGGGCATGTCAGCTGGTTTTCATGTTAGCCACCTGACTCCAATGAGATGTGGGAAAAAATTACGATTTTCCCCTAATTGGACACTTGATTTCCAGCGTGTGGGAACCCCTGGCCCAATTAGTCTTTCCACCCTGAAAGTCGCCTCCGATGACGTCATCAATGCTGCTGGATTTAAGGCCTGCAAGCAGCCTTGCTTCTTCTGCAGACTACAAACTTCATGCCCATTGCTGTAAGCCCTTATTTCAGCAACGATGTCCAGCAGTAGGCCAAAGTCTGCTCCACGCTTTGATGACACCGCCCTGCAAGCTCTGGTGGAGGGAGCCAGATCCAATAAGGAGGTGCTCTTCCCTTCCTCAGGGAGGAAAAAGCCTCCTCAGCAGACTAAAGCTGTGTGGATGCAAGTGGCCCAGGAGGTCAATTCTCTGTCTATGTGCCGCAGAACCTGGCTGCAGTGCAGGAAGAGGTTTCATGACCTTCTGCGCACTGGAAAAGTGAGTATGACTTTCCCATCACCCTCAATCTGATCCCCATCGCCTCTCCTCACCAGCATTCTGCTTTGCCAACCTCTTCCTCCACATCCCACTTGACACTGACATCCCTGCACCTTTACCCATTCACTCTCTCTCTATGGTCACATTCACTTAGCTATTCGACTATGCAGCCCTCACACTCCCTATTGCTATGATGCTATGACAATAACTTACAACACACAGGGAGGGCCCTTGGTCCTGGCACCTCACTCCATCTTTGTCTCCTTCTAAGCATCTATGCTATGGAATCTCTACACTCACTCCTTCATTTTCACTCAAACTCCACTTGTGTCCCTCATTGCAGGAAAAGAGAGCCCACAATAAGAGGGAGAGGGTGAGGACAGGAGGAGGGCCACCCTCAATAGCCCAGCTCACCCCTGTGGAAGAGGCGGCCCTGGAGATTGTGGGAGTGGAGGAGGATGCGCAAGTGGAGAACGGACAGACGGGCGCATCACAGCAAGCTGGTGACAGAATAGTTTTTCATCTCTCTCATTGACATTGCATGAGTCACTGATAATGAATCTGATGCTCTAACAGATTGACTTATGATCATTTGCACTATTCAATTTTCATGTAACCTTGACCTCACATCTCTAACTCTTTACTCCCCCACAGGACCATCCAAAGCCCCCGTCCCCACTGTCCAGGAGGAAGAGCCTGAGCTTCCACACTCCTCAGAGGAAGCTCCAACCTCTGAGGGCGCAGCGTCAGCAGAATTCAGAGCACCCAGCACCAGCGCAGACACTCACACCTCGGTGGGACCCTCGCGAGATAGAGTAGTGTTGTCACCTGGTGTATCACAGCTCACAAGTGAGCATCAGCAGATGGTGGAGACAGGGACAGCAGTGGAGAGTCCTAGTCGGAGGGCGCAGGACTCTGCCAGCTTGGCTCAGCTGCATGTCGACCCTGTGCCTCCGGGTCCATCCAGAAGAACAGCGGTGCTGGAACTCCAGGAACAGGTGCAGGAGTCTCTGGCAGGTTTTGTCTCTAGGGTAGCTGCGAGTGTGGAGCGAATGGAGGAGTCCCTCGCTAACATGAGCAGAGCCTTTGTGGAGGCATTGGCACATGAACGCAGCACCACGGAAAGGATGGCAACCTCCGTGGAAAGGCTGGCTATGACAATGCAGGCAGTAAGTCGCCAGAGGGAGGAAAACATGGTGAGTGTTCAGAATAGACTGACATCTCTGGAGGAGTGATGGTCAGCTATTGAACAGAGAAACCAAAGCTTCATGGAAGTCCTTCTAAGTAGGACTGCCAGTGCAGAGACGGGTCCCCATGGCCCCCCTGATGTGCAGCAAGGTGCTCTCAAGCCACTTGCAAGCGCTGAGGTGGATTTGACCCATGAGAGGGAAGTTGCTGGCAGACATCAAGGAAGTGGGGGCTCCTCTCCAAGCGCTCACACTTCCATGCCACTGCAGAGCCCTCAGTCAGAGCCCCACCAGAGTCCCCACCCAACTGAGATCGGCGTCTCAACCCCTGCACAGCCGCAGGAGCAGCAGACTGTTGCCGAGTCCTCACAGGCTCGCAACCCCAGAGGACGCCCGTCAAAGGTGTCGAGGCAGGAGCAGCAAGCAAGTGAGCAAGGGGCCTCCACATCTGCTGAAGCCACAGGGGAAGCACCACGTAGGAGCATGCGTAAAAGAAAAATAATGCACAAGTAGTCACAAGGGTAGTCACTTGGGTATAATGTTGTGTTTAATCTTGAAATGCCAGCACTTGCTTGGTGTGATAAAAAAATTCTGCTGGCAAACTGCTGAGGTTGTGGCATCTGTCATTTCGCAAATGGGACTTCCACATTGAGGGCTTAGGATGACTTGCAATTGTCAGTATGGTGGTCAGAGTGATAGGAATCCGCAGGATCTTGGCCATTGTCGATGGTCTGATAAGAAGGTGCGAGGCAAAAGTGTTTGATTGTGCAGGCTAAGCAAATCTGGTCAAGTGCGTCCCTTGCATCCTGGGCAGCAATGTGGTCGCACGCTGGTGCCTTCTGGCCTGTGCAGCTTCAGGTGGGTGAGCAGCAGCTTGGCGCTCCTGTTGATGCTGCTGCTGCTGGTGGTGCTATTGTTCATGGTTCTGCTGCTGCCGCGGCTGGTCTTCGTCCGAATCTGATGTCCAGGAAGAAAGGAAATAAATGGTTCCCATGCTTCTGGTATATGCCTCAGTTGAGGAAGCGCTCAGTCAAGGTGGCGAGAGGGGTTTCCCAGGAGGTCACACTGGAGATGGGTGTCAGGCTCCAAACTTCCACAACAATGAGTAGGCCTGCTAAAAGTTCCCACCAGACCTGAGACACAAAGTTCTGCCACCTGCAAATGATGATTGCTGAAAACTCCTTTTTAATGGTGGAGCTGCAGCTGTTAGTAAGCAGTCCACTTGTGCTGCCGCCAGGTTTCACTGGCGTGTTTCAGAGGAGACATGAACCACGTGGGAAAAGTGTTAAAATCAGAAAGGCCTCTCAAAATGGGATTATAGAGGCACTTAACTGGTTGTTAAGGGCCTTAAGGGCCTATCCCGCCTCTTGGAGGCGGGATGGAGAGGGGGTCAGAAAACTCGCATGTGGGAAAATTGCTCAGTGGCGGGATGGAGGCGGGACTGGGCCCGACCGCCAGTTTTTGCGATTTTAACACCTCACACGCCTCCAATCCCGCCTCCTCGGGCCTGGCAAAATCGAGCCCTGAGTGTCTCCGCTTCCACCACTTCCGTCATCAGCGAGTTCCAGGTCCTCACCATTCGTTGCATAAAAAAGTTTTTCCTCATATCCCCCTGTATCTCTTGCCCAAAACCTTAAATCTCTGTCCCCTAGTCCTTGTACCATCAACTAGTGGGAACAGCCTTTCCCCGTCTAGCCTATCCAAACCCGTCATAATCTTGTACACATCTATCAAATCACCCCTCAACCTCCTTTGCTCTAATGAAAACAATTCCAGGTTCTCCAACCTGTCCTTGTAGCTAAGATCCCCCATCCCCGGAACCATTCTGGTAAATCTCCTCTGCACCCTCTCAAGGGCCTTCACATCCTTCCTAAAGTGTGGTGACCAGAACTGGACGCAATACTCCAATTGTGGCCTAAACTTCGCTTTATAAAGGTTCTGCATAACTTCTCCACTTTTGTACTCAATACCTCTATTTATGAAGCCAAAGATCCCATTTGCTTTGAAAAATCCAAAAATCACCCCTTTTAGGGTTCTGTTCGAGTTTCTGGGGGATTTTGCGAAGCCTACACCACTCTCTCAATATATCCTACCACATTCAGGGACCTATGCACCTTAACTCCCGGGTCCCTCTGTCCCTGCATACTCTTTAAAACTGTGCAATTAAGTGTATATTGCCTCGCTCTGTTCCTTCTGCCAAAATGCATCACTTCACACGTCTCTGTATTAAATTCCATCTGCCACTTGTCTGCCCATTCTGCTAGCCTTTCTATGTCCTGTTGCAGTCGATTGGTATCATCATCACTGCTTGCCACACCCCCAAGTTTGGTGTCATCGGCAAATTTAGAAATTCTACTGTATTCCAATATCCAGGTCATTAATATATATCAAAAAAAGCAGTGGCCCCAGCACTGACCCTTGGAGAACACCACTGTCTACCATCCTCCAGTCTGAAAAACAGCCATTTACCACAACTCACTGTTTTCTGTCCTTAAGCCAATTCCTTATCCAAGCTGCCACTGACCCACCTATTCCATGAGCCTCAATTTTGTTAACCAGCCTTCTATGTGGTACTTTGTCAAACGCCTTCCGAAAATCCATGTAGACAACATCCATTGCATTCCCTTCATCAATCCTCTCTGCTACTTCATCAAACAATTCAATTAGATTAGTCAAACACGATCTGCCTTTTACAAATCCATGTTGGCTCTCCTTAATTAGCTTAAATCTCTCCAAGTGCCTATTAATTTTTTCCTTGATTATTGTTTCTAAAACTTTACCCACCACAGATGTTAAACTGACCGGCCTGTAGTTACTAGGATTGTCCTTACACCCTTTCTTGAACAATGGTGTCACATTTGCCACTTTCTAATTCTCAGGCACCTCCCCCGCATCTAGGGAAGATTGGAAAATTATGGCAAGCCCTTCTGCTATCTCCTCCCCCAATTCCCTTAGCAACCTGGGATGCAAGCCATCTGGACCAGGCGACTTGTCCACTCTAAGGATACCCAGCCTTTCTCGTACATCCTGTCTATCAATTTTCACCCCTTCCATTGCTTCTACCTTTTCCACTTCTACCGATATTTTGTCAGCATCCACCTCCTTAGTAAACACCGATACAAAGTACTCATTGAGTATTCTAGCCTTGCCCTGCGCCTCTAAGCATATATCACCTTCTTTGTCTCTAATAGGCCCCACCCCGCCTCTTACTACCTGCTTACTGTTTACATGCCGGTAGAAGATTTTTGGGTTCCCTTTTATGTTAACCGCCATTTTACTCTCATATTCTCTCTTTGCCAATCTTATATTCATCTTCACATCCTCTCTCAACTTACTGGGCTGAATTTTGATACTGGGGCGGGTTGGGGTCGTGTCTTCCGCTTTTTGTGTTATCCACCCGACTGCAATTGGATGTGGGAGATTGATGCAATTTTCACCTAATTGGGCAATTGAGTTCCAGCATGTGGGAACCCATGAACCAATTAGTGGTTTCAGTCTGAAAGTCGCCTCTGATGATGTCATCATTGCTGCCTGGCCTTTGCTGTGAGAGGACCTGGATGCAAAATGAGAGAGAGAGAGAGAGAGAGAGAGAGAGAGAGACCACCACTCCCAGATATGGCTCCTCCATCCCAGATGCCTGTCAGCCCCAGTCACTGACAGTCAGCCCAGCCACTGATAGTCAGCTATCCAAATGTGCTCCCGCCAGGTTTCACAATCGTGTTTCAGAACAGGCGTGCTTCACGGAGAACAAGGGTTAAAATCACAAAGGCCTTTCAAAATGGCATTATAGAGCCAATTTAGTGCTTGTTAAGAGCCTTAACAGCCTATCCCGTTTCTTAGAGGCGGGACAGAGTCGGGACCAGCAGACACGATTTAATGAAAATTGCGTAGAGGCGGGATGGAGGCGGACTTGTGCCCGCCCGCCAGTTTTTGCAATTTTAACCCCCCACACGCCTCCAAACCCGCCTCCACGGGTCAATGAAAATCCTGCCCATTGTATTTGGTCTGGTTCTTCCTTGAAGAATTCACCTGACATGCAGCATACACCCTTTTTTTTTGTTTCATCATCTTCTCTATCGCCCTCGTCATCCAAGGAGCCCTTGCTTTGGTTCCCTTACCCTTCCCTCTTGTTGGAATGTACCTAGCCTGTACTTGGAACATCTCCTCCTTAATGATCACCCATTGTTCCATTACAGTTTTTCCTGTCAGTCTTTGGTTCCATTTTACCCTGGCTAGATCCTTTCGCATCCCATTGAAGTTAGTCCTATTCCAGTTTAGAAGTCCTATCTAGATTGTTCCTTGCTCCTCTCCATTGCTAATCTAAATCTTATGATACGATGATCACTCGTACCCAAGTGTTCTTCCACAGACACTTGATCGACCTGGACCACCTCATTCCCCAGCACCAGATCCAGCAATGCCTCCTTCCTAGTTGGGCCAAGAACATATTGGTCAAGGAAATTCTCCTGAACACATTTCAGAAATTCCTCCCCCTCCTTTCCCTTTACCCTAGCATTATCCCAATCGATATTTGAGTAATTAAAGTCCCCCAATATCACCACTCTATAGCGCTTGCATATCTCTGCAATTTCCCTGCAGATTTGTTCCTCTACCTCCCTCTCACTATTTGGAGGCCTATAGAATACCCCAATAGTGTGATCATACCCTTTTTGCTCCTCAACTCTAATCAAATGGATTCTGTCCTTGTCCCCTCAAGAACATCCTCCCTTTCCAACAATACAAAGTCTTCCTTAATCAGCACTGCCTTCCCACCTCCCTTTTTTCCTTCCCTATCTTTTCTGAACACCTTGTACCCTTGAACATTAAGTGCCCAGTCCTCACCGTTTTTAAGCCACGTTTCCATTATTGCCACAACATCATATTGCTATACGGCTAATTGTGCTTGTAGCTCACCAACCTTATTCACCACACCTTGTGCGTTTACGTACATGCATTCTAAACCCATTTTTGAATTTTTCGTAGTCTTTCTTAGTCTGCTCCTATCTAATATGGTACTACTACCGTCTCTAGTACTACTTTCTTCTCTAGTACTATCCAACACAATCACTCTTTTATGCACCTTATTCCTCTTTTCTGCTCCTATATGCTGGTGCCCATCCCCCTGCCATGCTAGTTTAATCCCTGCCCAACAGCACTAACAAATCTCCCCGCAAGAATATTGGTCCCGTCTCTGTTGAGGTGTAACCCGTCCGGCTTGTACAGGTTCCACCTTCCCCAGAAACGGTCCTAATGCCTCAGGAATCTAAAGCCCTCCCTCCTTCACCATCTCTTCAGCCACGCATTCATCTGTTCTATCCTCCTATTCCTGTACTAACTAGCACGTGGCACCGGGAGTAATCCGGAAATTACTACCTTTGAGGTCCTGCTTTTTAATCTCTCTCCTAGCTCCCTAAACTCTGCCTGCAGGACATCATCCCTCTTTCTGCCTATGTCATTGGTATCAATATGGACAACGACCTCTGGCTGTTCACCCTCCCCCCTCAGAATGTCCTGCAGCTGCTCAGTGACATCCTTGACGCTGGCACCAGGGAGGCAACATACCATCCTGGAGTCACGTCTACGGCCACAGAAACACCTGTCTGCTCTCCCAACTTTTGAATCCCCTACCACTATTGCTCTTCCACTCTTTTTCCTCCCCCCCTCTGCAGCTGAGCCACCTGTGGTGCCGTGGCCTTGCCTCTGGCTGCACTCTCCAGAGGAACCATCGCCCTCACCATTACTCAGAACAGAATACTGGTTGGAGAGCTCGATGCACTCTGGGGACTCCTGCACGACCTGCCTGGTCCTCCTCTTCTGTCTGGCAGTCACCCATTCCCTCTCTGCCTGCACACTCTTAAGCTGCCGAGTGACCACCTCTAGAAATGTGCTATCCACGTAACTCTCAGTCTCGCGGATGCACCGCAGTGACTCATAAGAACATAAGAAATAGGAGCAGGAGTAGGCCATTCAGCCCTTCGAGCCTGCTCCGCCATTCAATGAGATCATGGCTGATCTTCTGCCTCAACTCCATTCACCGGCCCTATCGCCATATCCCTTGATGCCTTTACTAGTCAGAAATCTATCAACTTCTGTTTTGAATATACCCAATGACTGAGCCTCCACAGCCCTCTGGGGTAGAGAATTCCAAAGATTCAACACCCACTTTGTGAAGAAATTTCTTCTCATCTCAGTCCTGAATGGCCTACCCTTTATCTGAGGCTGTGGCCCCTGGTTCTAGACTCCTCAGCCAAGGGAAACATTCTCCCAGCATCCACCCTATCAAGCCCTGTAATAATTTTGTATGCTTCAATGAGATCCCCTCTCATTCTTCTGAATTCAAGAGAATACAAGCCTAGTTTACTCAATCTCTTCTCATACGACAGTCCTCCCATCCCAGGAATCAATCTTGTGAACCTTCGTTGCACTCCCTCTATGGCAAGTATATCCTTCCTTAGGTAAGGAGACCAAAATTGTACACAGTACTCCAGGTGTGGTCTCACCAAGGCCCTATATAATTGGAGTAAGACCTCCTCTGAAACACGACGGTGAAACCTGGCGGTAGCACACTTGGATTGCTGACTATCAGCTGCAGGTCTACCATTAAGAAGGAGATTTGATCAATCATCATTCTGGGGAAACTTTTAGCAGTCATAACCATTGTTGTGGAACTTTGGAGCCTGGAGTGGTGGTGGTGGTGGTGGTGGTACAACAAAAAAATTCTGGGAGCAGACTTAGGTCTCCTGCTGCTCATTTTGCCTCCAGGTCCCTCTCACAGCAAAGGCCAAAAGGTTGGCAGTCTTTGCAGGTCTTAAATGCAGCAGCAATGATGACATCATCAGAGGCGACTTTCAGACTGAAAAAACTAATTGGGTCATGGGTTCCCACATGCTGGAACTCAATTGCCCAATTAGAGGAAAATCGATTAATTCTCCCACATCCAATTGGAGTCGGGTGGCTAACACGAAAAGCGGATGACACGACCCCAGCCCGCCCCAATGACAAAATCGAAGCCCAGGCTGCAAGATTCTCAGTTCAGCTTAGCTCAGCTTAGTTCAGTTCAGTTCAGCTTGGTGCTGTGTGAATGGGTGAGCTCCACACCCCGGCTGCTTGCGGGGAATGCTAGTGTGGAGGGCCCAGTGCAGAAGGCCCGGGGAGGAAAGGCTGTGAGATTTTCAACTCAGCTCAACTCGGTGCTGTGTGAACGGGCTGCTCCACACCCCAGCTGCTCGCGGGGAATGCCGGTGCGGAGGGCCCGGTGCAGAAGGCCCAAGGTGGAAGACCCGCAGGAGAGTGGCCTAGGCGGGAGGCCCAGCATGGAGAACCCCAGGCGGGGGGCCTAGGGCGGGGCGGCTGGTCGGCAGAGGTGGAGTCGGGAGATGCGGTTGGTGAGCATTGCTGCACTGGTTCTGAAAGTTGCAGAATGGTCTCGGGCCTGACTGAGTTCCAGCGGCCCAGCATGTGCTCTGTCCGGCGGCAGCTGTGAGGCTTTTTCTTGGTCATGGGACCGGTTTATGCGTCGCCATATTGGTGGAGGAAAGACAAACTGTTTCCATCTGTAATGTGGCGCGCGAGCAGTTACAAGATGGAAAATGTGAAGGGTTAAAAGATGGAAAATAAAAGGAAAGTAAAAGACAAAGCAAAGTAATATCGGTAAGGAATGATGAGTATTCTTTGATGGTTGGGTCCTGTGAGCGATAACAGCAAGCAGAAGAAGATTTGAGTGTTCGGTCTTTTTACGGGATTTCAGGAAGTGGATGGCTTCTTTTTCCGTGGAAGGGCTGAAGACTGTGGACAAGGATTATGACTTTACATGGTTCGACAACATCAAATGATATGAGTTAATGGATTGCCAATAGGACTGGCGTAGAACTGGTATTTAATTGTTTTGTTGAGAAGGTTTCAGGTTTTCTGTTTGAAAACAGTTTACTTGAAGCTTAATTGATTTTCTGATAAGGACTGTGGGAATTTGCACATGGTGATGTATTGGTGGTTATGTAGGAATTTACTTTGAGGTTATTGTCTAGTGTTGGTGTGTTTGAAAAGATAAAGTAAATTAATATTGGTAATTTATTGAACGAACGGACGCTCGAGTGAACGAACGGACGAACGATTCGAACGAACGCATTCATGCATATTGGAACTTACACTCGATCGAACGAATGATCACTTGTGCAGTGATAGAACGAACGATTCGAGCGAACGCACGCAGGCGCGCACTTAGACAAATGCTACGCATGCACGCATTCAGACATACATATTGGAACTTACACTCGATCGAACGAACGACCTCATGGGGTAGTGGTCGAATGAACGATTCGAGTGAACGCAAGCATGCACATTGGAACTTACACTCGAGCGAACGAATGATCGCGTGGTGAACGATCAAACGAACGATAATCGAGCGAACGCATACAAGCGCGCACTTAGACAAATGATACGCACGCACGCACTCATACATACATATTGGAACTTACGCTCGATCGAACGAACGAACGAACGCTTGAATGAATGAACGAACAATTGAATGAATGATCGAATGATCGAACGAACAATGCCAGTAGGACTGGCGTAAAACGGGTTTTTTTTTTCTTGGTTTATTGGAATAAGTGTTATCTGTAGCATTTAATTGGATTATGATGGTGCTATGTGTTTGTACACTGTGGTTTTGAAATGGTTTTTGTTTTATGTGGAGCTAACTTTGAGATTTATTATTTTAAATCTAAAAAGTTGTGTGGTATTGTTTAAGAGTATTTGTACTGCAAACATTATTGATTATTTGTAAAAAAAAAATGACAAAATTGAAATCCATAAAGCTGTTTTTTAAGGCTTTATTGTTTATTGTGATCAAGGAATGAAAAGGTTTACTATGTAATCGATGAGTTGTATAAGTACTATTGTACTTGAATAAAAAGATTAATGACAAAATCGAGCCCACCATATCTACTGGTTCCCCTTTGTCTACTCCACTAGTTACATCCTCAAAGAACTCCAATAGGTTTGTCAAACTTTCATAAATCCATGTTGACTCTGCCCAATCTTACTATTAGTTTCTAAGTGCCCAGTTATTGCATCCTTTATAATAGATTCCAGCATTTTCCCAACTACTGATGTGAGGCTAACAGGTCTGTAGTTCCCCTTTTCTCTCTTCCTCCTTTCTTAAATAGCGGGGTTATATTTGCTATCCTCCAATCTGCAGGAACCGTTCCAGAATCTATTAAATTTTGGAAGATGGCAACCAATGCGTCCATTATCCCAATGGCCACCTCTTTCAAAACCCTAGGATGTAGGTCATCCGGTCCTTGGGATTTATCGACTTTTAGTCCCATTAATTTTGCTAGTACTGTTTTTTTACTAATAATAATTTCATTAAGTTCCTCATTCTCGCCACACCCTTGGTTTTCTCGTATTTCTGCAAGGTTTTTTGTGTCTTCCTCTGTGAAGACAGAAACAAAGTATTTATTTAATTTCTCTGCCATTTCCTCATTCCACATTATAAATTCTTCCGTCTCTGACTGTAAAGGACCTACATTTACCTTTGCCAGTCTTTTCCTTTACACACCTATAGAAGCTTTTACAATCCATTTTTATATTTTTCGCTAGTTTGTGCTCATATTCCATTTTCCCTTTCTTTATCAATTTCTTGGTCCCCCTTTGCTGATTTCTAAAAAGATCTCAATCGTCAAGCTGACCGCTTTTTCTGGCAACTTTATAAGCTTCCTCCTTTGACTTAATACTAGCTTTAATTTCTTTTGAGACTCCATCCACCGCTCAAACTCCGAAACCCGGAGCTCGAGTTGCTGTAGCTGGCGACACTTCCCGCACATGTCTGAGTAATAGCTATAATATCATACTCCCACGTATCTATCTGTGCCCTCAGCTCATCTGCTTTATTTCCTCGACTCCTTGCATTGAAGTATATACCATTTAGCACTGCCAAACTCCGTGTTATCTATTTTCTAGCCTTTGTTTCCTCTGCCTTCCAAATTCGCTTACTAATTTTCTGCCTTCCATTTCCAGCTTTGCTTCTCTCCCTTTTGAATCTACTCTCAGGTTCCCATCCCCCTGCCAAGCTAGTTTAAACCCTCTCCAACAGCACTAGCAACCCCCCCTCTGTGAGGATATTGGTCCCGGCTCTGTTGAGGTGCAACCCGTCCGGCTTGTACAGGTCTCACCTCCCCCAGAAATGGTCCTAATGCCTCAGGAATCTAAAGCCCTCCCTCCTGCACCATCTCTCCAGGCACGCATTCATCTGTTCTATCCTCCTATTCCTGTACTCACTAGCACGTGGCACCGGGAGGAATCCGAAGATTACTGTCTTTGAGGTCCTGCTTTGTAATCTCTTTCCTAGATCCCTAAAATCTGCCTGCAGGACCTTATCCCTCTTGCTACCTACGTCGTTGGTACCGATAGGGACCACGACTTCTGGCTGGTCACCCTCTCCCCACAGAATGTTCTGCAGCCGCTCAGTGACATGCTTGACCCTGGCACCAGGGAGGCTACATACCATCCTGGAGTCACGTCTGCGGCTGCAGAAACGCCTGTCTGCTCCCCTAACTATCAAATCCCCTATGACTATTGCTCTTCCACTCTTCTTCTTCCCCCCCCTGTGCAGCTGAGCCACCCATGGTGCCGTGGACTTGGCTGTGGCCGCACTCCCCAGAGGAACCATCGCTCCCACCAGTATTCAGAGCTGAAAACCGGTTAGCGAGCGAGATGCACTCAGGAGATTCCTGCCCTACCTGCCTGGTCCTCCTCTTCTGTCTGGTGGTCACCCATTCCCTCTCTGCCTGCACACTCTTAAGCTGCAGGGTGGCCACCACAGCTCGAACTGCTGTAGCTGGCGAAACTTCCCGCACACGTGATCGTCCAGGACACGAGAAGCGTTCAGGACGTTACACATGGCACAATATGTGCATTCCACGGGGCTGAGCTGCCCTGCCATGCCTTTACTTTATAGGCTATTAACTAGAAACACTTACCAGTTACTCAACAATCAGCTCCTTCCCTTGTGCCGACGTCACTTTTAATTCTGACGTCACTCTTTCAAATTCTGTCTTTGTTGAGTTACACCTGTTCAGGTCCGCTGCCTCTGCTCTCGGGCCTTCCTCTGCTGTGCTGCTTATTGATTGATTCCTGGGATAAGAGGGCTGTCCCATCAGAATAGATTGAGTAGAATTTGCCTATATTCTCTGGAGTTTAGAAGAATGAGAGTTGATCTCATTGAAATGTATAAAATTCTTAGAGGGCTTGACAGAGTAGATGCGGAGAGGCTGCTTCCCCTGCCTGGAGAGTCTAGAACTAGGGGTTATATTCTCAGAGGGTTGTGAATCTTTGGAATTCTCTACCCCAGAGAGCTGTGGATGCTCAGTTGTTGAGTATATTAAAGTTAGAGATTGATAGGTTTTTGGATACTCAGGGAATCAAGGGATATGGGGCTAGGGAACAAAAGTGGAGTTGATGTAAAAGTTCAGCCATGATCTTATTGAATGGCGGAGCAGGCTTGAGGGACCATATGGCCTACCCCTGCTCCTATTTCTTATGTTCTTAAATCTGGGTCCTATGATGTACATAGGACCCCAATTGCCATTTTAGAACTCAACTGGGTGGAGCGCGAGCCACTGGGTGGAGCGTGAGCCACTGGGTGGAGCGCGAGCCACTGGGTGGAGCGCGAGCCACTGGGTGGAGCGTGAGCCAGGCACCTTTGCCCAACTTTACGTGTGGTGCAGCTGAGGAGGCCCTAAAATAAAGTTGCAAATTAATTTTGTGGGACCAGGAGGAGCAGGCATGAAAGATAATTGAAGGATGTAATGCAACAGTTAAAGTTACCTCTAGCCTTACACATCATATTAAACAGCAATTCTGATCTTTTTAATGCCTGTTAAAATTGCCTGCTCGAATGTTTTTCACAAAATCATAGAGGTAGTTCTATTTGATCAGCGCATGGCCAGGCAGTAATATCCCGCAAGACTTTTACACTGTGTAGGTCTCTTATTTCTTTGAATAAGAATATCTTTTCACTATTCTGTTTCCTTTTCTATTGAATATTGACAAATACATACTGGGGATTCCACTGAATGGTTCCAACACTGCTGCGGGAAGACCTGTTCCTACAAAACTTCAAATTTAACAAGCATTGGGTAACATGGCTTGCTACATCCTCTCTGTGTATGGCATGCATCTGAATTACAGTTATTTCCTCAGCAATTAAGAAATGCATGGCATCTGCTGACGTACTAATTGCACCTTGTGGTAAGACTCTGCTGTGCAGCTTGTCCTGATGACAGTTTGCTCATATATCATTGAGCCATATATAAACACAGGTGCAGGCATTTTATAATACCAGCAGATGTCTTTAGGAACAGAAAGTTCTTTAAATATGAATTTACAAGGCTTTTCATTGACATAAGAAAATGCATTGCACTCATGCGGCAGAATATATCTGACAAATTTGAGGTCGCTATGATTCTGTTTCCTTATTGTTAATGAAGAGTACCAGGAAATGGCCATGACCAAGCAATAAGAACGTGAGCATTGAATTTGCATTTACCTTTGCCTACAGACTGCCCATAAATTGGACTGAGGCATTCTTTGCTTGATACTGTGCTGTTTATTTGCATAATCTATATTTGGTATGCTGGGCTGATCATTGTATTTCCAAAATACTCATTACACACTAAACCATGATACCAGTAAAAGTGACCATGAAGCTGTCGGAATTGGTGAACCAACTGATTCACTAATGTCCTTTAAGATAATAAATCTATTGTCCTTACTCAGTCTGGCCTATATGTGGCTCCAGTTTCACTCCAATGTGGTTGACTGAGCTGCCCTCTGAAGTAGCCTAGCAAGTCACTCAGTTGTATCAGACAACGACAAAGAATTCCTAACAGCATTGTGGGAGCACCTTCACACGGACTGTAGTGGTTCAAGAAGGCGGCCCACCACCACCTTATCAAGGGCAACTAAGGATGAGCAATTGCCTCCTTAAGCAAGACCTTTTCTGATACATTCTTGAGGAAGCAGTGTGGTCTGTAGATCCTGGTGGAAGGTTACTGCCTTATTGATCTTGTCCTTTGGTGTAGACACTCTGGCTTGGATAGTAACAGGGGCAAGTTACATAGGCGGGAGGTGGGGGACGGAGTTTCGGACAGGAAACGCAGATGTTCAGGTTTCCCACCATGCTGTGGCATTTTAAACGTGCGTCTTTTGGTCTTGACATTTAGCCTGATTGACAGGCTTGGCTTCCAGTCGGGCAGGGAGCACTCCAGAGCAGGACCAGGTAGGTCCAATCCCTGACCCCGGGGGGGTGCCCGATCCCAGGGGGGGATCTGATCACCTACCCCGGTGGTCTTTGTATGGGGGTGTCTGATGGGGTGGAGCTTGGGGGCCTGGGGGGAAGCATTCCTTCTCCTACTGGCCCACAAGCAGTGCAGTGAAGGCACTTAACTTCTCCCTGAAGCTGTCCTCACCTCCCTTCAGCTGCCGGGTTTCCCAAGGCCTGATAAACCAGGCTGGTTACTGTAAAACCTGCAAAACAGTTTAAATCAGAGGTTGCAGGCTTCATTAAAATATTGCCAATCCACCTCCTGGGAGCAGTTTGGCTGCCCGCTCCTTGTCCCACCTCCGTTAAACCTGCAAGTGGGTGGGTTGAAGGTGGGTTGGGGTCATGGTTGAGATTTTAAAAATTTTAACCTCTGACCTGACCCCAACCCACCCATTTTTGGGTGTTAAAATCCAGCCCCTTGTGTGTGTCGTTCTCATTTTCTATTCCTCCTGTTCTGTTTTCATGATAAGGACATATATGGAAATGCACATAATGAACCCCATGGTAAGGTCTCCATGAAAGAAGAGTGGGGAGCAAAAGACTTATTTGCCTGAAACTGCTGAAAGGCGGCTTAGCAACACAGCTGAGAAAGGATTTTTCGAATTGATTCAATCAAAGCTGATATTCCAGATAGAGTTTATGGACGGTCAAATTCTGTGAACTCAACCACTTCCTGGTTTGATAAGTCATGCAGGTAACTTCCCTTCTTTTCTACAGACTTACATTAAGGCAGGTACAATGACACAAAGCTGGGTGGGAGTGTGTGCTGTGAGGAGGATGCCGAGAAACTCCAGGATGATTTGGACAGGTTGGGTGACTGGGCAGAAGCATGGCAGATGCAATATAACGTGGATAAATGCGAGGTTATCCACTTTGGTATCAAAAACAGGAAGACAGATTATTATCTGAATGGCAATAGATTGGGAGAAGGGGAAGTGCAATGAGACCTGGGTGTCCTTGTGCACCAGTCGCTGAAGGTAAGCATGCAGGTGCAGCAGGCGGTTAAGAAGGCAAATGGTATGTTGGCCTTCATAGCGAGAGGGTTTGAG
Organism: Squalus acanthias; assembly: GCA_030390025.1. Lineage (NCBI taxonomy): Eukaryota > Metazoa > Chordata > Chondrichthyes > Squaliformes > Squalidae > Squalus > Squalus acanthias. Next base: position 51,019,110 of record CM059425.1, read on the forward strand.
TACAGGAACAAGGATGTCTTGCTGCAGTTGTACAGGGCCTTGGTGAGACCCCATCTTGAGTATTGTGTGCAGTTTTGGTCGCCTTATCTGAGGAAGGAGGTTCTTGCCATGGAAGGAGTTCAGCGAAGATTCACCAGGCTGATACCTGGGATGGCAGGAATGACATATGAGGAGAGGTTGGGTCGATTGGGCTTATACTCGCTGGAGTTTAGAAGAATGAGAGGGGATCTCATTGAAACTTATAAAATTCTGAAAGGACTGGACAGACTAGATGCAGGAAGGATGTTCCCAATGGTCGGGGAGTCCAGAACCAGGGGTCACAGTCTAAGGATAAGGGGTAAGCCATTTAGGACAGAAATGAGGAGGAATTTCTTCACCCAGAGAGTGGTGAACCTGTGGAATTCTCTATCACAGAAGGCAGTAGAGGCCAATTCATTAAATATATTCAAGAAGGAGTTGGATATATTTCTTAAGGCTAAAGGGATCAAGGGATATGCGGAGAAAGCAGGGACAGGGTTCTGAATTTGGATGATCAGCCATGATCATATTGAATGGCGGAGCAGGCTAGAGGGGCCGAATGGCCTACTCCTGCTCCTATCTTCTATGTTTCTATGCTGGTGTAAATGGAGCGATTTCTGAGACACCAAGTAGGCAATGGCTGAGTTGTGTCACTTGCTGTAGGAGCACTTACAGCCAAGCAGTAGGGTAGGCATGGCACGGTAAGTGGCAGCCAAGGCCACAACAGCCTTCAGCTTGTTTGCTTAGTGCTCTTTCCGGGGGTCCATGGGAACATCTGTAATATCAGTCACTCTGGAATGCTCACTACATAAAGCAGGTCATTGATGCATTGCTTGCCTGAGCAAACAATTTGATGACTTTCCCCATGGCAAGAAAGAGGTTTTTTTCTAATGGCAGGTTTCCACAAAACCCAGGACATTACTGACAATCTCCATATAACTCTATGTGCGCCAACTAGCAGCAGCACCCCATACAACAACAATTTGTATTTATATAGCACCTTTAACGTAGAAAAATATCCCAAGGTGCCTCATAGAGACATAATCAGATAAAAATGGGATGCAGAGCCAAAGGAGGAGATAATAGGAAGGGTGACCAAATTGCGTGGTCAAAGCAGTAAGTTTTAATGAGGATGTGGGTGTCTCTGGCAAGGCCAGCATTTATTGCCCGTCCCTAATTGCCCTCAAGAAGGTGGTGGTGAGCCGCCCTCTTGAATACAACAACTGAATAGTTTGTCTAGGCTATTTCAGAGGGCAGTTAAGAGTCAACCACATTGCTGTGGGTCTGGAGCCACATATAGACCAGACCAGGTAAGGATGACAGATTACATTCCCTAAAGGACATTAGTGAACTAGATGGGTTTTTATGGCAATCCATTAGTTTCATGGTCACCATTACTGATGCTAGTTTTTTTTTAATTCCAAATTTATTTAATTAACTGAATTTAACTTCCCCAGCTGCCGTGGTGGGATTTGTACTCATGTCTCTGGATCATTAGTCCGGACCTGCTGGATTACTAGTCCAGTAATATAACCACTATGCGACCGTACCCAGGGATGCACAAAAAGAGTCAGAGGAATGGAGAATTTGGGAGGGGAGGGTTATGGCTGGAGAAGGTAGCAGAAAGGGGAGGGGTAAGACCATGAAGGGATTTAAACACAAGAATGAGAATTTTAAATTGGAGACATTGGGGGAACAGTAACCAATATAGGACAGAAAAGACAGGGGTGACAAGTGGGATACAAAGTTTCTGGTGATCTGAAGGTTCAGAGAGTGGAGGATAAGAGGCCATCCAGGACTCTGGTAGTGACAAAGGCATGGACGAGGGTTTCAGCGGCTGCTGGACTGAGGCAGAGCGGAGGTGAGTGATGTTATGGAGGTGGAACTAGGCGGTATTTATGACAGAAAGTATATGGGGTTGGAAGCTCAGGTTGTATAGGATGTCAAGGTTACAAATAGCCTGGTCCAGCCTGAGACAATGGGCAAGGAGGGGGATGGAATCAGTGGCGAGGGTACATAGTTTGTAGCAATGGCTTCATTCCTCTCTATGTTTAACTGGAGGAAATTGGCTATGTTGTCAGACTGCTTGTATCAGAAAAGCAGTCTGACAACATAGAGGCAGTGGAAGGGTTAAGAGTGTCGGTGGTGAGGTGGAGCTGGGTGTCATCAGCTGACATGTAGAAGCTAATCCCAATGTCTTTGGATGATGTTGCCAAGGGGCAGCATGTAGATGAGGAACAGGAGGGGGCGAAGGATGGATCCTTGCAGGGCTCCAAAGGTAACGGTGCGTAGGCAGGAAGAGAAGCCATTGCTAGAGATGCTCTGGCTATGATTGGATAGGTAAGAGTGGAATAAAGAAAGGGCAGTCCCACTGAGCTGGACAAAAGAAGAAAGATACAAAAGCAAAATACTGCGGAAGCTGGAAATCTGAAATAAAAACAGGAAATGCTGGAAATACTCAGCAGGTCAGGCAGCATCTGTAGAGAGAGAAACAGAGTTAACGTTTCAGATCGATGACCCTTCATCAGAAAAGAAGAAAGATGTTTGACTAGGATTATGTGGTTGACTGTGTCAAAGGCTGCCGCATCAAGGAGGGATAATGTACCACACAAGGGATTCCACTCAATCACATACAACTTGTATGTGACCATCAGTATAGAATAATGCATCAGCAGTAGGAAATTGCTAGAATCTATTATTAAGGACATGGTAGTGGGGCACTTAGAAAATAATAATATGATTGGGCAGAGTTAACACAGATTTATGAAAGGGAAATCATGTTTGACAAATCTGTTAGAGTTTTTTGAGATTGTAACTAGCAGGGTAGATAAGGGGGAACCAAGGGATGTAGTGTATTTGGATTTTCAAAAAGCATTTGATAAGGTGCCATACAAGAGGTTATCACAGAAAACTAGGGCTTGGGGGTAATATATTAGCATGAACTGAGGATTTGTTAACGGACAAAAAACAGAGAATAGGAATAAACAGATCATTTTTGGGTTGGCAGGCTGTAACTATTGCGGTACGCAAGGATCAGTGCTTGGGCCTCAGCTATTTACAATCTATATTAATGACTTAGATGAGGGGACCGAGTGCAATGTATCCAAGTTTGCTGATGATACAAAGTTAGGTGGGAAATTAAGCTGTGAGAAGGACGCGAAGAGGCTTCAAAGAGGTATAAACAGGCTAAGTGAGTGGGCAAGAACATGGCAGATGGAATATAATGTTGTGAAGTGTGAAGTTATCCACTTTGGTAGGGAAAATAGAAAAGCAGATTTTTTTTTAACTGGTAAGAGACTGGGAAATGTTGGTATTCAGAGGGACCTGGGTGTCCTTGTACACGAATCACAAAAAGTTAACATGCAGGTACAGCAAGCAATTAGGAAAGCAAATGGTATGTTAGCCTTTATTACAAAGGGATTGGAGTATAAGAGTAGGGAAGTATTACTACAGTTGTAGAAGGCCTTGGTGAGACCACACCTGGAGTACTGTGTACAGTTTTGGTCTCCTTACCTAAGGAAGGATATACTTCCCTTAGAGGGAGTGCAACGAAGGTTCACTGGACTGATTCCTGGGATGAGGGGATTGTCCTATGAGAGATTGAGTAGACTAGGCCTATATTCCCTAGAGTTTAGAAGCATGAGAGGTGATCTCATTGAAACATATAAAATTCTTAAGGGGCTTGACAGGGTACTTGCAGGGAGGATGTTTCCCCTGGCTGGGGAGTCTAGAACTAGAGGTCATAGTCTCAGAATAAGGGGTCGGCCATTTAGGACTGAGATGAGGAAAAATTTCTTTGGAATTCTCTACCCCAGAGAGCTGTGGATACGCAGTTGTTGAGTATATTCAAGACAGAGATCAATAGATTTTTGGATAGTAAGGGACTCAAGGGATATGGGGATAGTGCGCGAAGGTGGAGTTGAGATAGAAGTTCAGCCATGATCTTATTGAATGGCGGAGCAGGCTCAAGGGCCCGAATGACCTACTCATGCTTCTATTTCTTATGTTCTTATGTTCAAATGAATCCCTTCTTCCAGGGAGCAGTCATGATGCCATTTACTTTACACCAACCCATCATGCCCCTTTATTTGTTGACACCCAGAAAGTCAAGGGCTGGCTGACCATGGTGCCTGCAAGAGGCAAGACTCATGACCCGTTTGCAGCATGCGGTAACAACACTACAGCAAGAGAAGCATAGGTGGTGAACTGGAAACAGTCTAGCAACACCTTCTTCTCAGTCACAAGAGGTGAATAACATTGAGGGGCTAATAAGTGAAGAATCCAGGGGAAAAAGAGGTTATAAAGCAATTAAAATAACTGTAGAAAGATTGCAATGATAACTAATATGGTAATGATTCTGGGACTATCTTGGTTTTACCAATGTAAAGCAAATCCATAAGTTACATGGCCTCAAACAATAAAAAGGAAGCATTAGACTGGTCAATTGCTACGTGGATGAGGAGAGGACATTTTGATATGTACATGTTATTTTATGCTTGAAAATCAAAACAAGGTTCCACGAAATAACAGTGATATTTTGGATTACCTCGAGTAATGATGTTATACTTGCTAATTATAAAATGAAATGCTTCAATCTGTAGCCCTAATTAAACAATGGATAAATAGTCCTGATGAAATGTTGGATTTAAACTGATATTCCTGAGATTAGACCCACTGGTGTAACAAACTATTAACCACTAATATCAATTCAGGCATTTCCGAGTAGAAATAAAGGAGTAAGTTTAAGTTTAATCTCTGCAATATGAAGCATCATCCTCTTTCTTATGAAGTGTGTGTCCATGTGTAACATCCTTCAGATATTACAGGTGCGAAATTCGGCTACGCCCCGTTTGGGGGCGTTAACCGAATTAGCGGCGGACATTTAGCGCCTGGCGTGGAAGTACAGCCCCGGCCGCTAAATTCGGCTTACCGCCCCAGAGAGGAGGTGCCACTTCCTCGCGGGGTGATGTTGGGGGTGCACAGCGCTTGAACGCCGGAGCGCTACACGGCCGTTCCGCGTAGCGCTAATGCGTTTTACCATTAAAGGGGAGGAATGCACTGAGCTCTGCAAGGCCTCCGATGGCCCACACTAGCCCATCAGGACGACGCGGTGCCGTGGCCGCAGCCTGGCACTGAGACGCAGTGCCAGGCTGCGCAATGGCGGCCACGGACCATGCCAAGGGCCGCCACGAAAGGCCGACCTGGACGTTGGCCAAAAGAAGAAAATGGCGGTGCGGGTCACAGTCGCACCTCCCCTTTAAATACCGCCCCGCGAGCGGAGATAGGCCCAGTTCACGACCCGCGAGGCTGGCGTTGACATCGCCCACGGCAGCCTTGCGGGGCACAGCCGAATTTCTGCCGCAGGGCAGTAAGGGGCTGCGTCGCTCGGCAATGATGTCATCGCCGGCGGCGCAGCAGCCCGGGATGCTACCGGCGGGGTGCGGCGCTATCGGCTAGCGCCTCAGCAGCTCCCCGCCGAATTTCGCAGGAGGCGCTATTATCATCCCCCCCAGGCGATAACCCCTTTGCACCCTGTTAGCGCCCCCTGGAGGAGGCGCTAACGACAGGCGCAAAGGAGCCGAATTTCACCCCCAGACTTTCTTAGAATTATTTCCTTTGGAAAACTGATGTTCCATTCAAAAACTCAATGAACTGTTTTAATTTCATTTTCCTCTCATTTATTTTCATAAGGATCTTTTCTTTTTTTTCCTCCACACTTTCCTTGGGCCCTGCACCACCTGTGGCTGAGAGGAAGACAGGTCAACCTAGAAATTGGAATGTGCCCGAATCAGGGCACGATCCCAGTGCAGTGCATGCTGTACGCACCTAAAGAGGCCTGTGGCAGGACCACACAAAATTGGTCCACCTGACTCATTTGCTTACTGCCAGCAAGCTTCGGGTGCCAGTCCCTTGCTATACCAACCAGCTATACTATTTCAGTAGATCATGCCCACCAGTGCCGTCTAAAGCCTACCCTGCCAAAGGTTGCAAGCAGGGCGGGCTCCATAATGTATCGTGAATTATGAATTAGCAATCTAATTAGACTCTTTTTTTCTCTGAAAGCAAGAATTATGCATTAGTCATAATTTTCCAAAGTTCTCTAGATTTGGGAATTGTGCCTTTGGATTAGAAAATTGCAAATGTCACTCCATTATTTAAGAACGGAGTGATAAACCAGGAAACTACAGATTTACAAAAGCAAAAGCAAAATACTGCGGATGCTGGAAATCTGAAATAAAAACAGAAAATGCTGGAAATACTCAGCAGGTCAGGCAGCATCTATAGAGAGAGAAACAGGTCAATGATCCTTCGTCAGAACTGGAAAAAGCTGGAGATGGAACAGGTTTTTAAGCAAGTGTAGGGGCAGGGAAAGGGGGGAGGGGAGGAAAGAACAAAAGGGAAGGTCTGTGATAGGATGGAAGGCAGGAGAGATTAAGAGACAAAAGGGATGATGGTGCAAGGCAAAAGGAGATGGTAATGGGACAAGTTAAGAAACAAAAGATGACTCTAGATGAAGTGTAAATGGCAGAATGATCGACAGCTGCCATGTGAGAGAGAGAGAAAAACAAGATAGGAGCAGAGGTTATGGTCTGAAATTGTTGAACTCGATGTTGAGTCCAGAAGGCTGTAAAGTGCCTAATCGAAAGATGAGGTGCTGTTCCTCAAGCTTACATTGAGCTTCATTGAAACAGTGTAAGAGGCCGAGGACCGAGAGGTCAGAGTGGGAGTGGAGCGGAGAATTAAAGTGACAGGCGACCGGAAGCTCGGGGTCACCCTTACGGACTGAATGGAGGTGTTCCGCAAAGCGGTCACCCAGTCTGCGTTTGGTCTCCCCAATGTAGAGGAGACCGCATCGTGAGCAGCGAATATAGTATACTAAATTGCAAGAAGTACAAGTAAATCGCTGTTTCACCTGGAAGGAGTGTTTGGGGCCCTGGACAGTGGGAAGGGAGGAGGTAAAAGGGCATGTGTTGCATTTCCTGCGCTTGCACGTGAAGGTGCCGGGCGAAGGGGAAGGGGTATTGGGGGTGATAGAGGAGTGGACCAGGGTGTCGCAGGGTCCCTTCGGAATGCTGAAAGGGGAGGTGAGGGGAAGATGTGTTTGGTGGTGGGATCATGCTGGAGGTGGCGGAAATGGCGGAGGATGATCCGTTGAATGTGGAGGCTGGTGGGGTGAAAGGTGAGGACAAGGGGAACCCTATCGTGGTTCCGGGAGGGAGGGGAAGGGGTGAGAGCAGAAGTGTGGGAGATAGAACGGACACGGTCAAGGGCCATGTCAACCACAGTGGAGGGGAATCCTCGGTTGGGGAAAAAGGAAGACATGTCAGAAGCACTAGTATGGAAGGTGGCATCGTCAGAGCAGATGCGGCGGAGACGGATAAACTGGGAGAATGGAATAGAGTCCTTACAGGAAACGGGGTGGGAGGAAGTGTAGTCCAGGTAGCTGTGGGAGTCAGTGGGCTTGTAGTGAATGTTTGTCAATAGCCTATCCCCAGAGGTGGAGACAGAGAAGTCGAGGAAGGGAAGGGAAGAGTCAGAGACGGACCATGTGAAGGTGAGGGAAGGGTGGAAATTGGAAGCAAAGTGAATGAAATTTTCTAGTTCAGGGCGAGAGCAGGAAATGGCATCGATACAGTCATCAATGTACCAGAAAAAGAGGTGAGGGAGGGGACCTGAGTAGGACTGGAACAAAGAATGTTTCACATATCCCACGAAAAGGTAGGCATAGCTAGGACCCATGCGGGTTCCCATAGAAACACCTTTAATTTGGAGGAACTGAGTGGAGTCAAAGGAGAAGTTGTTCAATGTGAGAACAAGTTCAGCCAGGCGGAGGAGGGTGGTGGTGGATGGGGACTGGTTGGGCCTCTGTTCAAGGAAGAAGCGGAGCACCCTCCAGCCATCCTGGTGGGGGATGGAGGTGTAGAGGGATTGGACGTCCATAGTGAAAAGGAGATGGTTGGGGCCAGGAAACTGGAAACTGTTAAAGTGGAGGAGGGCGTCGGAAGAGTCATGGATGTAGATGGGAAGAGACTGGACAAGAGGAGAAAAAATAGAGTCGAGATAGGAAGAGATAAGTTCCGTGGGGCAAGAACAGGCTGAAACGATGGGTCTACCACGGCAGTCCTGTTTGTGGATCTTGGGAAGGAGGTAGAAGCGGGCTGTGTGAGGTTGGGGAACTATGAGAATGGCGGGCGTGGAGGGAAGATCTCCAGAGGAGATGAGGTCAGTGACAGTCTTGGAAACGGTGGCTTGAAGTTCGGTATTGGGGTCATGGTCCCGGGGGAGGTAGGAGGAGGTGTCGAAGAGTTGACGTTCAGCCTCCGCTAGTTAGAGGCCGGTTCGCCAAACAACAACAGCACCACCCTTGTCAGCAGGTTTAATGACAATGTTGGGGTTGGATCTGAGAGAATGGAGTGCTGCAAGCTCAGCGGGAAGTAGGTTGGAGTGAGTGAGGGGAGCAAAGAAATTGAGATGGCCAATGTCACGCCAGCAGTTTGCAATAAAAAAATCTAGAGAGTTCAAGAGGCCAGAAGGAGGGGTCCAGGTAGAACGAGAATTCTGAAAACGGGAGAAAGGGTCAGCTGTGCGGAGGGAAAACTACAGATTTGTCAGTTTAATGTCAATTGTGGGGAAGTTATTGGAATCTATCATCAGGGACAGAGCGATTGAGCATTTGAACAAGTATGAGCTGATCCAAAGAAAGTCAGCGTGGAGTTGTAAATGGCTGGTCGTGACTATTCTAGTTGACTTTCTTGAGGAGGTCACTAACATGGTGGACAGGCGAGTCTCTATGGATATTATCGACATGGACTTCCAGAAGGCATTTGATAAGGTTGTATACAAGAGATTATTAGCAAAAATGAAAGCGCACAAAATTGGAGGTAACCTTGTGACATGGGTTGGCAATTGTTGGAAGGTACAAGACAGAGAGTAGAGGTAAAGGGAATGTACTCTGATTGGTGGATGTGAAAAGTAATGTTCCCCAGTGATCTATACTGGGGCCTCAATCTTTCACCATATACATTAATGACTTGGATGAAGGAATAGAGAGTTGTATATTCAAGTCTGCAGATGACACTAAGTTAGGAGACACAGTCGGTTGTGTGAATGGGAGCAGGAAGTTACAAAGGTACATAGAGAGATTGGCCGGAATTGTAACAGGAAAGAGTGAGTGGGTTTGGGAGCAGGTGCATTAAATGCTTCTGCATTTAACTCAAGCGCATTCAGCTGCGAGCGAGAAACCCCCTCGGGAGAGGCGGGTTAGCAATTTAAAGCAATTTAGAGCTAGTTACGAGGCTATGAAGAGCATTTTTTACGTGGGGTTTGAAGTTTTACTGTGTGTGCACAGGATTCCCGGGATTCCTGGACCTTGCCAGTGAAAGCAAGGCAAAGCACAGCGGCAATTGAAAGGGCTGAACAAATGACAGTAAAAAAATCCGATAAGTACCGAGACATCACACCTGTTCCCTTGCTGAGGGGAATGTACTTTTGCTCACAGCACTTGTTCTGAGAGTTTGCTTTCTGTACTTTGCAGGTGATTTCTACAACTTTGGAGGTCAATCTCAGTACACTGGAGGTCACTCTCACTACATTGGAGGTCACTCTCACTACATTGTAGGTCACTCTCACTACATTGGAGGATTGTGCGTCTGATCTCCATTTTACATCTGTCATATATCAGATCAGTATGGGTGCCGCTTATGCGGTTTCACCTTGGACCTCAGATGAGGACCAAGAAGAGCACTAGCAGCAACAACACCAACAGCACCAGCAGGAGCAGCAGCAGCCTTCTCCTCACCGACCTGCCGCTCCACAGGAGAGAGGGGATCAGCACAGGGGTGCAGCTCACAGGAGGCGATACCCCCAACACAGGGTAAATAGGCAGAGGATCAGCGTCCTGGACATGACTGAACACCAGTGCCTCAGGAGGCTCAGGCTATTGCGTCAGGTCGTGGCAAACATTTGTACCCTGCTGGAAGAAGACCTGCTGCCAAGTGGACCTGGAGGACACGTGTACCAATGGCTGTCAAAGCGACCTCCGTCCTCAACTTCTTCACTTCAGGCTCTTTCCAGGGATCTGCAGGATTGTGCAGTCGGCTGCCCACAAATGCATCGCACAGATGACCGATGCCATGTTTGCCAGGGCAGGCAGTTATGTACACTTTGCCACCGATGAAGCCAGTCAAAATCAGCAGGAGCTTGGGTTTGTGGCTCTAGCTGGCTTCCCACAGGTGCAGGGCATCATTGACTGCACACATGTGGCCATCAAGGCACCCCCAGATCATCCAGGAGTGTTCATGAACCAGAAGGGCTTCCACTCCATCAATGTGCAGCTTGTCTGCAACCACAAAAAGATCATAATGCATGTGTGTGTGCTAGATTCCCAGGGAGCTGTCATGACTCATTCATCCTGCGCCAGTCCACCCTCCCTCAGCTCTTCGCACCTCTGCCCAGACTTACCAGCTGGCTGCTTGGAGACAAGGTGTAGAGTTTTGCAATTATCGCGATTCAAAATAACATGAGAGAGGCAGTTTCAATTGATCGGTTTTATTAAACGAAATGCTGTCCTGATAATAAAGGACAGAGAAGCCTGTAAAATGGCCACCGTGCATCATGGCAGAAGCTTCCAGAAACACAGTGGGCAGACAAGATGGCATCGAATATACATTCAGTGTAAGATTGGATCATACTCGGTAAACATTGATAAAGACAGGATGCAACCCGTTTGCATTGTGAACAATAGCAATGATATAAGTGCTGGAATCGTTTTTCTATGCACAGTAAGGATCATTGTACTGGGCAATCGAAGGCCCATCCAGACACATCAATACACAAATACCCCCCCGGCTCTACAATGAGAGAGACATTGACGGGTGATTAAGCCAGTATTTGGGGGGCCCCAAAACCAGTCAGGGAGACGATTCATACACATCCTGGCTGGTTTCAACAATGGGGAAAACATTAACGGATAGTTGGCCAGTTTCAGGTGCCACCGAAACCCGTTAAAGAAGATAATTGCCCCATGCTGGGAGTTTTGAGCGCCAATACTACACAAAGGATAAACATTAAGATTTGAGCGGGAGATAAGCGGACACATCACTATAACTATAGAGAACAAATGTCCATCGGGGGCTTATTCTCTTGATTCGACTCTTATCTCTCTGGTATCGCTTTCCTGGACGGTCAGCCTCTTGATTTTCTCTCTGGACTTTGTTGACTCTTGACTCTTGACTCTTAGCCGTACTGGTCGGTTATTCGAGTGTTGGGTGGAGCTCAATCGGAACGAGCCGCCCCGACAAGGGCAAGTAACAGGGTGCACCATCCCAAGTGTCGGTAAACGGTGTCTGGACCCGGAGGCCCGAAGAGACGAGACGAGAAGAAGACGAGAAGAAATTCCACGTGCCGCCACGGTCAGTAAACCCCGAGCGCGCCCGAAAATATAAATCCAGGACTCTTCTTTGAGTTCTATAGACTACAACCTGTACCGCACACAGGAAGACTCTTCTTTGAACGTTTTGAGTTCCATTGATTTCTTCATGACAACAGGGAGTCTGGCCTGCTTTTCACAGCAGCGAAAGTAAACAAGTGGGGTGCAGAAACCCTTCCAAACACGTGACAGTCAGGTGCTGCAGCAAAACGAGCTGAGTGCCTCACTTTAAATATCTCCGAAGTAAGCCGAGTGGTGAGCATGATTTCCGATCCTACAAATCCAGACGTAGCTTAGGTATTGTTAAGGGAGGGGGGTTTTTAATAAGGTTAAGGTATAATGTGTTCCCCTTTTTACGATGTGCCGTGTGTTCTCCATTTCCATAGACCAAGCTTTATGAATGTATGTATACTTGTACTCTCTTTGATTTGCGCCTATGACATGTATTTCTTGATTTTAGATGCCATGCAATAAAGATTTCCATTTCGTACTATTCAACCGGGTCTATTTGAGTTTTCTCTGCATTACTGCTCCTTGCATCTAAGTCCAGGTGTTAGAACCGTAAGGGCGAGTGGGTCGAACCACTCACAGGTGCTTATTGCAAAAAGGCTGGCCGGAGACCAGAGCAAGCAATAGTATAGGCAATGAAGGCCTAACCTCGCACCGGCACCGTCTGAGCACCGTGACCCCTTACAAAGGGGTATTCACTGAAGATGTGGCTGATGACACCATTGAGAAGGCCAAGCGAGGAGGCCGAAGAGCATTACAATCAAAGCCAGATGATGATGAGATGTGTAATAGAGCAAGCAATTTGGAAGCTGAAGATGCGTTTCAGATGCCTGGACAGATCTGGAGGAGCCCTTCAATAAGCTGCAGCCAGGGTCTCCAGAAAGATCGCAGTATGTTGCGCTCTTCACAACAGAGTGCAACAGCGAGGATTGGAGCTGAAGGAGGAGCAAGGTACAGAGCCTCTTTGGATGAGGAGGAGGAGTAACAGGATGAGGAACTTGATGTGGACATGGCACCAGCAACGGCACACATTGCTGCCCAGGATGGCCTCATAATTGCACGATTTAGTTAGGTTGCACCCATCTGGCACCCAGATGCTGAACCCACTTCCCCCACCCCAACCACAAAGCAGTCCTACAATGACCAAACCAGTCATTTCACAGACACCCATTGTTCGCAGTTAAGTCATGTCTTACCGTTCACTGCAAGTGACAGGGCCACTTGCCAGGCAGCAGGCAAAAATGGGCAAGATGGGAAAGTGGTGTAAAGAAATAATTTTACGTGCCTCCAAATTTCAACATAACTTTCACAATGCAACATTGCCTAACACACCATGTGCATACCCTTGTGCAACTAGAATTCTTTCATCTTCCTCTTCTTATCACTTCAACATTGTACAACCCCTGTGGCTTCAGCAGAGGTGGAGGCAGGCTGCTCACTTCCCTGTTCTGACTGCTGAGATGTTCTTGGCCAACACCTCTGGATTTTGGAGCCCGTCAAGGCTACAACTTTAAGGCAGAAACGTTTGTTAAGAAGGAAATGGAAAACAAGAAGTGCAAATACTCACAGTGACCTCTGGATCTCAGGTGGTGCTACTATAGCAGGAAGCTAGTGAGGATTTGCCAGTCAATAAACAAACGGAGTGATTGCTTGCACAAACAAGTTTGAGTCGTTCTACGCATGCGCACCTATATGGGGGCTTACCGGAGCCCTCTGGGCCAAACCTAAACAATGTCCCGCACATGCGCACCTGATGTTGCGGCCGTGCATTCGCCTAGCTGGAGCCTATGGCCTGAACCACGTTTCCACTCTGTTGCCAGCCGTTTTTTGCCTGGAGAAGGTCAGGAGGGTGGGGAGAGGACAGGGGAGAGGACAGGAGATCAGAAAGGTGGGGGGAGAAGAGCAGCAGCTCAGGGGAGGAGAAGGTCAGGAACTGTGGGGGGAGAAGGGCAGGAGCTCGGGGCAAGGGAGGAGGTCAGAAACTCATGGGGGGGGGGGCTGAGAAAGGCAGGAGCTCAGGGGGGAGGAGGTCAGAAACTCATGGAGGGGAGAAGGACAGGAGTTTGGGGTGGAGAAGGTCAAGAACTCGTGTTTCTGTCCTCCCTCCCCCCCTTCCCCGAGCTCCTGCCCTTCACCCCCCTGCCCCCCCCGAGTTCCTGGCCTTCTCCCCACTCCGATCCCCTCTCCTTTCTCTCTTCCGTTCCCCTGTCCTTGCTCCCCTCCGATCCCCTCGCCTCTCCCCCCTCCGATCCCCTCTCCTCTCTCCCCATCTGATCCCCTCTATCTCCCCCCCTCCGATCCCCTCTCCTCTCCTCTCCCCCCCTCCGATCTCCTCTCCTCTCCCCCCTCCTATCCCCTCTCCTCTCCTCTCCCTCCCTCCGAGCTCCTCTCCTCTCCCCCTCTGATTCCCTCTCCCTTCCCCGTCCAATCCCCTCTCCTCTCCTCCCTCTGATCCCCTCTCCTCTCCTCACTCTGATCCCCTCTCCACTCCTCTCCCCTCCTCTGATCCTTTCTCTTCTCCCCCCTCCGATCCCCTCTCCTCTCCCCCCTCCGATCCCCTCTCCTCTCTCCCCATCTGATCCCCTCTATCTCCCCCCCTCCGATCCCCTCTCCTCTCCTCTCCCCCCCTCCGATCTCCTCTCCTCTCCCCCCTCCTATCCCCTCTCCTCTCCTCTCCCTCCCTCCGAGCTCCTCTCCTCTCCCCCTCTGATTCCCTCTCCCTTCCCCGTCCAATCCCCTCTCCTCTCCTCCCTCTGATCCCCTCTCCTCTCCTCACTCTGATCCCCTCTCCACTCCTCTCCCCTCCTCTGATCCTTTCTCTTCTCCCCCCTCCGATCCCCTCTCCTCTCCCCCCTCCGATCCCCTCTCCTCTCTCCCCATCTGATCCCCTCTATCTCCCCCCCTCCAATCCCCTCTCCTCTCCTCTCCCCCCCTCCCGTGGGCAACACGGTGGCATAGTGGTTAGCACTGGTGCCTCACAGCGCCAGAGACCCGGGTTCGAATCTGACCTCGGGTGACTGTCTGTGTGGAGTTTGCACATTCTCCCCGTGTCTGCGTGGGTTTCCTCCGGGTGCTCCGGTTTCCTCCCACAGTCCAAAAATGTGTGGGTTAGGTTGATTTGGCTATGATAAATTGACCCTTAGTGTTAGGGGGGATTAAATATGTGGGGTTATGGGGATAGGATGGGATATGTTAAGGGGAATTAAATACGTGGGGTTACGGCTGTAGGGTGGGATATGTGTACTGTGGGGATTAAAGCAGGGACAGGGTACTGGATTTGGATGATCAGCCATGATCGTATTGAATGGCGGAGCAGGCTCGACGGGCCGAATGGCCTACTCCTGCTCCTAGTTTCTATGTTTTCTATATGTTTCTCCCCTCTCCTCTCCTCTCCCCCCCTCCGAGCTCCTCTCCTCTCCCCCTCTGATCCCCTCTCCCTTCCCCCGTCCAATCCCCTCTCCTCTCCCCTCCCCCCTCCGATCCCCTCTCCTCTCCCCCCTCCAATCCCCTCTCCTCTCTCCCCATCTGATCCCCTCTATCTCCCCCCCTCCGATCCCCTCTCCTCTCCTCTCCCCCCCTCCGATCTCCTCTCCTCTCCCCCCCTCCGATCCCCTCTCCTCTCCTCTCCCCCCCTCCCCTCTCCTCTCCTCTCCCCCCCCCTCCGAGCTCCTCTCCTCCCTCTGATCCCCTCTCCTCTCCTCCCTCTGATCCCCTCTCCTCTCCTCCATCTGATCCCCTCTCCACTCCTCTCCCCTCCTCGGATCCTCTCTCTTCTCCCCCCTCCGAGCTCCTCTCCTCTCCCCCCTCCGATCTCCTCTCCTCTCCCACTCCGACCCCGTCTCCTCTCCCCCAGCCGAGCTCCTCTCCTCTCCCCCCTCCGATCTCCTCTCCTCTCCCCCCGCTGAGCTCCTTTCCTCTCCCCCCTCCGATCGCCTCTCCTCTCCCCCCGCCGAGCTCCTCTCCTCTCCCCCCTCCGATCTCCTCTCATCTCCCCCCGCCGAGCTCCTCTCCTCTCCCCCCTCCGATCCCCTCTCCTCTCCCCCCTCTGAGCTCCTCTCTTCTCCCCCCTCCGATCCCCTCTCCTCTCACCCCCTCTGATCCCCTCTCCTCTTCCCCCTCCAAACCCCTGTCCTCTCCCTGCTCCGATCTCCAGGCCTTCTCCAGGCAAAAAATGGCTGACAACCCGGAGGAAATGTGGTTCAGGCCGTAGGCTCTGGCTAGGCACATGTGCAGCCGGAACGTCGGGTGCGAATGTGCAGCTCCGGTGGCCGGGTGGGACGGTGTTTCGGCTCGGCTCACAGAACGACTCAAAATTGTTTGTGCAAATAATCACTCCGTATTTCCTCCGGAGGGGGAATCCAGAACAAGGGGGCACAATCTTAAAATTAGAACCAGGTCATTCAGTAATGAAATTAGGAAGTGCTTTTTCACACAAAGGATAGTGGAAATCTGGAACTCTCTCTCCCAAAAGGCTGTGGAAACTGGGTCAGTTAAGACTGAGATCGACACATTTTATTAGGTAAGGGGATCAAAGGCAGGTAAATGGTGTTGAGGTACAGATCAGCCAGGATCTAATTGAGTGGTGGAAACGGCTTGAGGGGCTGAATGGCCTTCTCCAATATTCCTATACGTACTCTGTTGATGGTTTTTACAGTGCAATATTTTGCAGTCAAGTTATCGACAGTGCAACCATTTGGTGAACCCTGATGGCGTGCATAGAGCCCAATGACAAAGAATGACACACTTTGCAATTGCCAGTATATTCAAAATAGATATGGTCTCTCTTGGGAGATCACACATAGAGAGTATATAATATAAAATCTGAGATCACTGGCAATCTGTAAATATACTGGCAAAAATGTAATATTGAAGCAGATTTCAATAATCAGATAAAGCCCTATGGCCACGGTTTGTTCTGCAGAACTACCCATTCAAGAAAATGGAGACCCAATACCACTGATGCATTGTTTCACACTGGACTACCTACTAGTAAATAGTAAATGAACCTCACAATAAGCTAGAGAATATTATCAGTTCTTTTTGATATGTCTCAGCCCTAGTTTCATATAGAGAACTCCTCATCAAGTTTTTGTTTATAATTTTCTCCCTTCCCTTGCAGTGGGTAGTGGCATGTCTAGTACAGGTCTACAGGTACCAACAGCCCTCCAGAACATCACTCAAGTAGGATATATTTCTCCATGATTTCCAATATTTTGTTTTCATTATTCTTATTCATCACAGGTTATGTTGCATGGAATCTATTCGATGAGACATCCGCAACAAATGTAACATCTGTCTCCATGTTTGTAATCTCACACAGAAATAAGACATCTGTGTACTTTTGTGACTGCCGCAATGTTTAAGGGACTCTCTGCTGATATAGCTCCAGGACAACATCCTCTGACTCACCAGGTTATTCAGCTAGCATTTAAGGAATGCTCCCTTGAATTTTTTTGAGAAGTCTCCAGGTTAGTGGATAAGGGTAATCCAGCAGACATCATAGTGTACCTTGACTTTCAGAAAGCTTTTGATAAGGTACCTCACAAGACACTTCTCTACAAGATAACATCTTGTGGAATTAATGGTAATCTGCTGCAGTGAATTGAGAACTGGCTGAATTCCCGTAGGCTGAAAATGGATTTGGATCTGTTTGGAGACGGGTCACCAGTGATGTCCCACAGGGATCTGTGTTAGAACCTTTGGTATTTACTATTTTCATTAATAATTTAGATGTAAGTGTTGGGAGAATGAACTGCAAATTTGTGGATGATATCACGATATGTGTGAGTGTTAGAACTGAGAGGATGCTTGACTACTGCAAGCAGATCTTGATGTGTTGGAAGAATGGGCACGTGTTTGGTAAATTATGTTTAACTTAGAAAAGTGTAGTGTTACGCACGTAGGCAAATCAAATGCTGAATATACTTGCACCCTACAAGGAACAGAATTAAAGCCAGTGGTGAAAGAAAGAGATCTGGGTGTTTTAGCGCATTAATCCCTAAAGGTTCATGACCACTGCTGTGCAGCTACAGCTAAAGCACACTGAATGTATTCACAGGACAATTCACTATAATCCCAAAAGGGGCTTATGCTCACAAATTCTTACCTTAAGCCTTTCTTTCTTGCAGATCAATCACAATAACAGGGGATAAAGGATTATGAAGAGGAAGAAGACAATGATAATCATGAGAAGGAGAAACAGAAAGGAAGAAAATTCTTTCTGATGGACTACAATGATGTTGAGGATGATGCTGTTGATGACAAGGCCACACAGGAGTCCCAGGAGGAAGATCCTGCCCAATGTTCCTCTGCTACATCCTCCTCAGTCTTACCTGCTGTATCTCCTGCTTTCTCACACACCAGCTCAATACTTCCCTCCAAGGGGGAATTAGACAGCGTAAGTGGCAGACAGAATTCAACGTCAGTAAATGTGAGATGATACATTTTGGTTAAAAAAAAAGTAATAATTATACTTTGAATGGGAGAAAGCTGGGTGATGTAGAAGAGCAGAAGGATTTGGGCATTCAGATTAACAAGACATTAGAACCAGCAACTCAAGTGGATAAGGCCATAAAAAATCTAGGTTTTATGGCTACAGGTATAGAATATAAATGTCAAGATGGAATGATGATCCTATATAAAATCGAGTTACTGTGTGCAGTTTTGGGCTCCACACTGTAGGAAGGATGTTGAGGCAATTGAGAAGGTACAGCGCAACGTACACTAGGATGCTACTTGGTATGAGGAAATACAAATACAAAGAAAGACTTGAAAAATTGGGGGCTGTTTTCATTAGAAGAGAGGAGTTTATGGGGTGATTTGATTGAGCTGTTTAAAATTATGAAGGGATGGGACAGAGTACATAGAAACAGACTGTTTGAAGTGATTGAGGGACCTAGAAAAAGGTGATATAGATATAAGATTAAATGTAATAGATTTAGGACAGGGTGAAGGAGAATATTTTTACAAAGAGGGTTACAGGGCTTTGCAATGCATGACGAGAGTTAGTGAGTGAAGCAGAGATCATCTCAACATTTAAGAATAGATTGGTAAGTGATTGAAGGAAAGGGGGATAAAGAGATATGAGAACAGAGCAGACAAATGTGATTAGGACTATGCTCATGTGGAGGATAAACAGTAACGTAGATTGGTTGGGCCAAACAGCTTGTTTCTGTGTCGTAATTTATATGTAATTCTATGACTCACAGAGCACGAGGGAGCCAGAGGAGTGGGAAGTGTCATCTTCCCAATGGAGGTTGAGGAGAAGGCTGCCTATGGCTTTGGAGTCTTGAGACTCACAATTCTTGGGTACTTGCCAGAAAGGAAGGACGTTTGAGGAACATCACATCTACATGCAGACTCTGAGGTCAGTCTCCGAGGATCTGTGACAACTGACAGCTATGACTCTCAAGCCTACAGCACTCATTTGCAGTAACATCAGGGAAGCTTATCGTTTTTTTTGCAGACATCAATGAACCATGTAGCTTGGAATCTTCAAGGTCCATGAGCCTTTTGCAGCTCAGAAGCATCTAAACACCTCTCACAATACTGGCCCTCAGATAGCACCTGGGAGAAGCACTAGAAGAGGAGAAAGAAAGGTATGATAACCAACAACATCTTACATTTATATAGCGCCTTTAACATGGAAAAAGGCTGACATGGACTGGTTGGGCTGAAAGGTCTGTTTCTGTGTTGTAACTTCTATGCATTTCTTGAAAGTTTCTTCAGGATGCAGGCTCCAAGTTAAAGCACTTCCACCAGTACTCCTCTTTAATTTCATTCTAAATTACCCTTGGTGGAAGTGGAGTGAGTGCAAGTCAAGAGATTTGGGGACTGCAACACAGTTCCTCCTCATTATAATTTATGGTAATGAACTCACAGCAACATCAGCGAGCGCACACATGGGAGGCCTTTAGTTACGTCCCAAACAATAGCACAGCCATTACAGGGTGGAAACAGATCCAGCTCCAGAATTCACCACCAAAAATACCAGTATGCTCATTTTAAGGCAGAAACTTGCCAAAAACAGCAAATTTGGGGCCCTTGTTTCAGTCAAATCATGTTCCATCTTCTGCTGTATTTACACTGTTCTCCAGAAGGGAGTGCTACAAACTATATTGTGCTTAATTTCTGTCTTTATCACTGGAATTGTTTTATTTCCAAATGGGGAGCAATATTGCTGCATTAAACATGTTTTACTGCTGTTGAACGTTCCCACTATCTTCCTGGCAATTTTAACGAACAGAGACCTTTGACATTTTTGCCTCCTCTTTGAATAAGCAAACAATTAAAAACTAAAGCTACATTAATTGTGATGTGTATAGTGAATGGACATTCATGATGTTGGTATGTGGTCTGTAATGAACAATTGGAGATAGGATTTATGCAAATGGTTCAGATGATCCTGGATCCCTGTTAACCTTCCCCAAGCAGCTTACTGAGGTTAACACGATGATAGCCCAGCAAATAAATCGGGACCAACTATGGCAGGTAAAATAAAGCAATGGGCATCAGGAACTCAAACACAATCACTTTTTAGACAGTTCCAAGTGCTCCCTACTGATAGTACTAACAGGCTGGCTAACTGTTTGCCCAGAATTGAAGAAGTTCATAGTCTCGACCTTGTTTGTCCCATCTCCATCCTTCGCTTCCTTTCTAAGATCTTGAACACATCAACACCACCCAAACCAGGGTCCATCTCCTCAACCGCTTCTTATTTGTGAGTCCCTCCAACTCTGTTTAAACCCGAGAAAAGGGAACAGTCAGCAAAGGTGGACCGCCCCAAAGTTAGAAATCCCCAGCCAGCAGCTGTGGCAGACTCACAGGCTGCAGCGGTGGGGACAGTAGCTTGTATCATGGAGATGGCAAAAATGCTGAACAAATATTTTGTTTCAGTCTTTACGGTAGAGGACACTAAGAATATCCCAACACTAGACAAACAGGGGGCTCTAGTGGGGGAGGAGCTAAATACGATTAAAATCACTAAGGAATTGGTACTCAGTAAAATAATGGGACTCAAGACGGATAAATCCCCTGGACCTGATGGCTTACATCCTAGGGTCTTGAGGGAAGTGGCAGTAGGAATTGTGGATGCTTTGGTAATAATTTTCCAAAACTCCCTGAACTCAGCAAAGGTCCCAGCAGATTGGAAAACTGCTAATGTAACACCCTTATTTAAAAAGGGTTGTAGGCAGAAGGCTGGAAATTATAGACCAGTTAGCCTAACATCTGTGGTGGGTAAAATTTTGGAGTCTATTATTAAGGAGACAGTAACGGAACATTTAGATAAACATAATTTAATAGGACAAAGTCAGCATGGCTTTATGAAGGGGAAGTCATGTCTGACAAATTTGCTCGAGTTCTTTGAGGACATAACGTACAGGGTGGATAAAGGGGAACCAGTGGATGTAGTGTATTTAGACTTCCAGAAGGCATTCGACAAGGTGCCACATAAAAGATTATTACTCAAGATAAAAAATCACTGGATTGGGGGTAATATTCTGGCATGGGTGGAGGATTGGTTATCTAACAGGAAGCAGAGAGTTGGGATAAATGGTTCATTCTCGGACTGGCAATCAGTAGCCAGTGGTGTTCCGCAGGGGTCGGTGCTCGGTCCCCAACTCTTTACAATCTATAATAACGATTTGGAGGAGGGGACCAAGTGTAACATATCAAAGTTTGCAGATGATACAAAGATGGGAGGGAAAGTAGAGAGTGAGGAGGACATAAAAAACCTACAAGGGGATACAGACAGGCTGGGTGAGTGGGCAGAGATTTGGCAGATGCAATACAATATTGGAAAATGTGAGGTTATGCACTTTGGCAGGAAAAATCAGAGAGCAAGTTATTATCTTAATGGCGAGAAACTGGAAAGTACTGCAGTACAAAGGGATCTGGGGGTCTTCGTGCAAGAAAATCAAAAAGTTAGTATGCAGGTGCAGCAGGTGATCAAGAAAGCCAATGGAATGTTGGCTTTTATTGCTAGGGGGATAGAATATAAAAACAGGGAGGTATTGCTGCAGTTGTATAGGGTATTGGTGAGACCGCACCTGGAGTACTGCATACAGTTTTGGTGTCCATTCTTAAGAAAACACATACTTGCTCTCGAGGCAGTACAAAGAAGGTTCACTCGGTTAATTCCGGGGATGAGGGGGTGGACATACGAGGAGAGGTTGAGTAGATTGGGACTCTACTCATTGGAGTTCAGAAGAATGAGAGGCGATCTTATTGAAACATATAAGATTGTGAAGGGGCTTGATCGGGTGGACGCAGTGAGGATGTTCCCAATGATGGGTGAAACTAGAACTAGGGGACATAATCTTAGAATAAGGGGCTGCTCTTTCAAAACTGAGATGAGGAGAAACTTTTTCACTCAGAGGGTAGTGGGTCTGTGGAATTTGCTACCCCAGGAAGCTGTGGAAGCTACATCATTAAATAAATTTAAAACAGAAATAGACAGTTTCCTAGAAGTAAAGGGAATTAGGGGTTACGGGGAGCGGGCTGGAAATTGGACATGAGGCTGAGTTCGGATCGGTCAAGGCCCTGTGGGTGGCGGAGCGGGCCCAGGGGCCGAGTGGCCTGGTCCTGCTCCTACTTCTTGTGTTCTTTAGAGTTGAGGTTGGATCAGATCAGCCATGATCTCATTGAATGGCGGAGTAGGCTCGAGGGGCCGATTGGTCTACTCCTGCTCCTATTTCTTATGTTCTTATGTATCACAGGAGGGCACACTCCACCGATTATGTGGGACTCAGGCGCACCCCCAGTGGCCAGAGTCCTAAGAAGGTCTCCCCGCACACCACGGCCTAAACTGCCGTGGTCACCAGTACATCAGTGGGTTAGCCCAAAAGGGGCTGCAACCCGAAAAGGAGTGCCCAAGGCCAGGGAGCGTTTAAAGGTTAGGGATCCCCAGCCTGCAGCCCCAGGCTGCAAGGAACCCACAAGACAGGACAGGGACTCAGCAGCCACACCAAAGGGGGCAGTGTGCTGTAGCACAGGAGGGCACACTCCTGGGATTGTCAGGGATTCAGGGAAACCCTCAGTTGTTTTAAGAAGGACTCTCAGGGTCCTGTGGTACAGGCCACCTTACGCCCAGGCGTACAGGCTGCTCAGAAGCTGCCCCAAGGCAGAGGCCATACAGGGATTGACCTGGCCGTCCGGAGACGGGTGGCGAAGGTACAGAGTTTTAGGGTATTTTAGGTTTTACAGTTTTGGTAGTTTTAGGATTTTAGGAATTCTAGTTTTAAGGATTTTAGTAAGTGAGTTTAAAGTTTTCGAGACTCGATCACCTGTCAAGCCAGAGAACCTTCTCGGGACATGGCTGTCTGTTTTGTGTGTCCCTACAGAAAGGAAATCGGCATGAGAAGGGTTCTGCTCCTGCTCGCCCTGGGAGGGGTGCGCATCGGTGACCGAGGTGACGTGGAGGACTCCCACATTTTTGGGTGCTCGGGAGAGAGAGCACCGGTCGTCACCGCAGGGGGTGGCGAACGGGGAGTGGAGGAGCTCGCCATCTACTCCCACGAGGGAAGGTGGCCAGGGTGGCTGGGGTCCAACTCTACAAGATACTCCAGCCAGACTGGGTTCACGTACGGGGAGGCCTCCCTCCCATGCCCCAGAATACAGGTCGTTGCCACAAGGGTCAGTGTCACCGAGGGGAAACGTGTGTGCCTTACCTGCAAGGGACGGATTCCACTGGATAGGTGGTGGTGGCTCAGAAAGCTACGCAGGGGACCACACAGCCGACTGGGAAAGACTAGGGAACGACACCTACCGGACAATCACAGGGACCCATGGGGGAGTGAGTGTGTGTTGGGATAAGTGGTGGGAGTCAGAACAGGGAGTCTATGTCTGTATGTGGGGATCTGAGAAAGCCTGCCCCACAGGCATATCCATCATCTTCTCCAGACAATGGCAGGACGCCGGGAAGGGGATGGGGTGGGATTCCAGCCTACATGCATGCGCGGTCCCACACTCTCCGGTCCCAGTCAACGCCACCGAACTCATGGCACGCCCCCGAAAGCCCCTGCCCACGACCACGACCTCACGGACAGTAGTAGAGAGGTGTCCTACCACCACAAAGGGACCAGAGAATGGGTTAGTCCTAGTACCGACCGAAAAGGTACTCTACCAGGGGGTACACTATGCAGTAGCTTCAGTTATATTAAACCTTACCGAGGTATTCTTACCTAAATGGTGTCCTAAGGAGACAGAACAGCTATACCAGGCCCTGCTGAAAGAAATGTTTAGAAAATTCTATGAATTTGACTTTGCCAACATAGACAAAGCAGAGCTGTACAAACTACATGCACAGCACACTATGGGCGCAGGGAGACAAAGAAGGGGGACCTGGAATGATATTTTCACTACCTACAATACAGGATCCTCAGTAATAAATAGCCTAGATGACATAGAGCTACAAACACAGATAAATGGTTTAAAAACCCAGTTAAGAAAGATCCTAACGGACGGGAACACAGTGGTAGGCTCAGAGCTACACGAAGACCAAGCTATGACGGTCCATCTAAAAGAGATTATTGCTGAGCTAGAAAGACACACTAAAACAGTAAATGCACTTATACGGGAGGACAGGAACGCTTCGGATCAGGCTGCACCGAATGAGGTGTGTGTGCTATACGGGGCATGGTTGCTGGGCGAGGGCCGCAGTAACCTGGAGGATTTAAAACAAGGTTTAGTCCCCTCCTGGATTAGCAACAAACACCTCGCAGCCCTCCACCCGTTTAGCAATTCACTGAGCCCATGTCAGCTCCGCCTAGCCTCTGAAGCCTACCCTGTCCCTGTAGATTGTGGGTGTTCCAATCACTCTATCATGGGGATAGTAGTGAGGATGCCGGTCATGGGTGGGACAGCCCGACCCGCACCGATATACAGGGTGGAGAACATTGGGATCATTCAAGGGGGTGCACACGTCCATTTCGCAGCCGTCCCACCTTATGTCATAAAGTGGGAGCACGCTATGACAGGTACTGACCTCTCCGGGTGCCAGAGCCGGGGTTCACACATAATACTGTGTCCCCAGCACTTGAACGCCTACTCTAGACCACAGTGCGGGTTTAAAGCTGCTGGCGCACGACCTATCAACTGTACCATGGAGGTAATGGCACAAGGCCATGTTCCCCCACAGGTAGCATTCATAGGGGGTGGGACATATTGTGTCACCACAAGTGCGCCCCACTACCAGCATGGACAACACATCTGGTGTCTGGTGAGTGACAGCTGTTTCTGCTTTAAACCCGAGGCAGAAGTTCAAGTGGCCCAGGAACGGAATTTCCCCATCCCTAAACCCTCAACTGTTCACCTCACTGTAAGGGAAAACATTACCAACCTGCAAAACTATGTCACCTTCTTCGGCTATAAGATTCCTCCTCTACCTGAACACCTTACCATCTTACTTAAAGCTGTAGAGGTATCACAAAAGCATTTCTACACCCTAGAACAAAAGACACTCGAGATAGGGGCTGAGATTTCGGCCATCACGGTTCCACCCTGGTGGGACATTTTTGAGAATATAGAGGTTCCTTCCTGGATTAGGATGGCCTCCCACATCTTAGTGGTTTGCCAGCTCGGGATAGTCTTGTACTTACTGTGTACAAAGTGCAAAGAAAAGGACAGAATGCTCCATTCCCGGCATGAGAAAGACTGGGAAAAACATTACAATAAAGTTTACCAAGTATAAAACAAGCCTGAATCGATTCTAAAAATAAAGAAGTTTTGTGATCGTGTGTTATTTTCTTTCTATGTATGTATTTTGGTTTTTTTCCAAGTGGTGCAGGGGTGTTGGACCCCCTCCATGCTTGGATGTGTATGTATTGTTGATTCTTACCTGTATGTATTGGAACACTACATCAAAAAGGGGAATGTATGTTTTGGGTTTTAGTTTAGGTAATACAGGGGAAGGTTGGCTTTCGAGGATCAGGAATTTTGTCCACCCAGGACGATACTATAGTGAGTAAAGTATCGCAGGAGGGACTGTAAGGTTTCCAAAATTTACAGATCCCCAAAACCTAAGGAAAAAGGACTTTGGAACTACCTCAAAGTGATAAAAATGCATTTGGGCCTAACATGAGGAATTTAAGACCAAAAACCAAGTTTTGGCATTTTAAAAACATGTCTGTGCCTGTAAAGGGACAAGGAGGTGGGTTCGACCTCTGTAAAAGCAGTTTGGCTATTGCAGTTAATTACACTGTCTGGGGAACCATCTGACCTCACTCAAAACCCCAGCAGACATTAACATTTTGACAATAGGCCCTGGGACAAGGCAGTCCCACCCAAAATACAGGCCCCATCAAAAACCTATTACAGGACCCATCAGAAACATGCATAATACAAATCGCTCAGACCCATTCTATAGAAAGACCAAGTCCAGCCTAGAAAACCAAACACAAAGACAATCACCTGTAATCAACCAAAGAGATCGACAGGATACAAGCCATCCCAAAAGCCATTTGACACTTACAGAACAGTTACTGTTGACGAGGCCTCCAAAATCTTACAATGACCGGGATTTGATTTGGTTTTGATAAGGAAGCTTCGATTGGTATAATTAAAAGCCTGTTTTCAGCAGAAGTCAGGGCTGCAGTTACAGAACAGTGCAGAAGCAGTTAAACAAGAAGCTGTTCAGGGAGTTCAGCAAGAAGCTGTTGAAAGGCTGTTTTCTCAAGAAGTCAGTTCAGCAGTTACAACAGTTCAAGTTCGAGTTCTCCAGTAGAGTTACACAGCAGCAAGGAATTCAACAAGCAGTCCGGCAGAAGACAGTTACAGTTCTGCAAGAAGGCAGTTCCACAGCTCTGAAGAAGACAGTTACAGTTCTGCAAGAAGGCAGTTCCACAGCTCGGAAGAAGACAGTTTAAACAGAGGCAGAGTTCAACAGGAATAAGTTCAACAAAGAAGGCCAACAGCTCCAGAAGTAGGCTGACACACAAGAAGAAACCAGAGCGACTGCCTCAGTGACCATCAGACACCTCGCGGCAACAAGGGCCTTACGAAACCTTTTACTCAAAAGACTCTAAACCCTAACTCTCAACTGTCAAGGATTTGTTTGATGAGCATTATCCCTGGTTCTCCAGAGCCCAACCTAGATAGTGAAGTGGGATTGGGAGGGGTGTAGTATTCTTTTAATGTTATTTCCCTCGCTTGTACCGAAGTGTTCCCCACTTTTAGAGTGTTAAGAGTGTTTGTGTTGTGTTTTTACTTTCTTGAATAAAGATCAAAGTTCTTGCATCAAAACCAGTTGTCTGCTGCACTTTTCGTCACAACCCCCAAATAAGTCCAGGGTCTAGAACCAAGGGAGTGGGAGCGATTCGAACCGCTCAGAAGTCAGAGGTGAAGCTGACACAAACCACCTACAGCTTTCACCTTATTTGCTGATGCACAATTACCATTAAACTCTCTGTACCTTCCTGTCACACTCTGCTTATCTTTACCCAAATCGCTACACTGCTTCATTGTCTTGACTTTTCTCTTTAGATTTCTAAATTTCCCCTCACCTGACCCCTCACCATCCCCCCTTTTTAGTTTAAATCCTTATCTACAGCCCTAGTTATTCGATTCGCCAGGACACTGGTCCCAGCCCAGTTTAAGTGGCGCCCGTCCCAATGTATCAGTTCTCTCTTTCCCCAGTACTGGTGTCAGTGCCCCATGAATCGAAACTACTTCCTCCCACACCACTCTTTGAGCCATGCATTTAACTCTATGATCTGTTTGTCCCTATGCCAATTTGCACGTGGCTCAGGTAACAATCCAGCGATTATTACCTTTGAGGTTCTGCGTTTTAATTTGGACTCTAGCTTCTCAAACTCTCTTAGCAGAACCTCATTCCTAGTTCTACCTATGTCGTTGGTTCCTATGTGGACCATGACAACTGGATCCTCCCCCTCCTACTCCAAATTCTTTTCCAGCCGCGAGGAGATATCCTTAACCCTGCCACTCAGAATTCCCGATCGCGGCTGCAGAGAACAGTATCTATCCCCCTGACTATACTGTCCCCTACCGCTACAACATTCCTTTACACTCCCCCCCATTTGAATGACCTCTTGTACCACAGAGCCGTGGTCAGTTTGCTCACCCACCCTGCAGACTTTGCCCTAATTCACATAGGCAGCAAGAACCTCGTACCTGTTGGATAAGGGCAAAGGCCGAGAATCCTCCAGCACTGCACCTGGGATCCCCTTACCTGCCTGAGATGTAGTCACACCCTCCTATCCCTGACCACTAACCAGACCTGTACCACTACCTATCCTAAGGGGTGTGACTGCCTCCTGGATCAAAGTATCCAGGTAACTCTCCCCCTCCCTGGTGCCCTGCAATGTCTGCACCTCGGACTCCAGCTCAACAACTCTGAGCTGGAGTTCCTCGAGATGCAGACGTGGTCGTCCGGGATCGCGATGTTCTCCACAAACTCCCACATGCTGCAGTTGCGGCACACCACCTGAACTGCCATCCCTATATAACCTTGTTTTATTTATTTAATTAATTAGAGTTTATGTATTTAATTAACTTAGCTTATAGTTTAATTTTTTAACTAATTACTTGATCTAATTTAAGTTATAGGTAGATGAAATTAAATATTTACCTGCAACACAAAGCACTACAAGTATTGGAGGCAAAAAGCAGCACCTCCTTCCCCCTCTGCTCTGAATTCCCACTCACTCCAAATTCCCAACTTTAACACTCTGTATAGAAGCACCCTGTTTAAGACCACTCTGTGCAGACCACTCATATAAATTTCATGGCTGCCATCCAATCATCTCCTGTTTTTCTTTTAAGCACATTACAGGTAATTTCAGCCATATTTTCTCTCTTGAATGTGTGTTTGTTTCCAATCCCTTCCATGTGACCTGATCCTGATTAAATTCGGTTGATTTTTTCATTTTCCCAATTCTGATGAAGGATTACAGCCAGATGCTGACTGACCTACTGTGTGTTACTTCTTTAAAAAGACTTGTTCTCAGGGTGTGGGTGACACTTGCAGGTCGCATTTATTTCCCATCCGTAGTTGCCCTGAGAAGGTGGTAGCCAACCTTCTCCTTCAACCACTGCAGCCCTTGCGGTGATGGTACTCCAATAATGGTGTTAGGTAGGGAATTTGATGATTTTTGACCCAGAATGACAGAACTACAACACAAACCTCCTATTGTTCCCACCAACGGCCATTCTAAATTGTATTGCAAGGTAATAGATAACCAGACCCCTTAAAGAAATGTATTACAGCAAATGGAATTTTTGTAATAGTGCCTTTTACCACAACAACTTGTATTTATATAGCACCTTTAACATAGTAAAATGTCCCAATGCGCTTCACAGGAGTGTTATAAGACAAAAATTTGTCACCGAGCCACATAAGAGAGAATGAGGAACTTAAAGAAATCTGTATAAGTAAAGACATAGGCTAGAAATTTGGTGCATTTGCGCCTCCCGTTATCACCTCCACACAGCGCTAACGGGGCACAAACGACTTTTTGCCCGGGCACGGCGCTGCTAACAACTCCCGCTAAATTCAGCGGGAGTTTAGCATCAGCGGTAACCTGTAGCGCCCCGCTCCGACTGCACACGTGCGCAGTGCCCCGTTTTTGCCCTGCCTGCAAAATTGGCCCGCGCCCTCTGAATGTGCACCGGGCGATGACAGCGACTGATTCAGGGGGCGGGAACGGAGCGGCAGGAGGCTCACAGGGCGATACGTAAAGGGGAGCTGGCGGGCGGGGGGAAATAATCGGCCAACTTACTTGTCGTGGCCTGTTGTGTCTTTCAACATGGGGTGTGTGCCGTGATCCGGCAGCCTGGCATGACACCCCACTCCCCGGTGGTCCAGGTAGGGTCCCGCGGAGTTGTGGGCTTGGGTCCTCCTCTTTAATGAGGGGTGGAGCCCTTCCATGCGGCAGCACTACGTGGCCCAGTGCATAGCGCTGTAGAACGCACCACCCCGATATTCAGGGTTAGGGCTCTAAGAAGGAAATGGCGCGCTTGAATTAGCGCTCCACCTCCCTCTTGGGGCGCTAAAACTTAAGTTAACACTATTTTTCGCCGGGCGCTAAATTTAGCGCCCATGCGATGTTAGCAACCCAAAATGGTCGTTAACGAATTTTTCCCCCATTGTACTGGAGAAATTAATGGAATAAGTGGCGACAAATCTCTTGGACCTCACGACCTGCATCCTAAGGTTTTAAAAGAGGTAGCTGCAGAGATAGTGGATGCATTGGCATTAATCTTCCAGAATTCCCTAGATTCTAGAACAGTCCCCAAGGATTGGAAGGTAGCAAACATAACCCCGCTATTTAAGAAAGGAGGAAGAGAAAAAATGGGAAACTATAGGCCAGTTAGCCTGACATCAGTAATAGGCAAAATGCTAGAATCTATTATTAGGGACATGGTAACAGGGCACTTAGAAAATCGTAATATGGTTAGGCAGAGTCAGCATGGTTTTATGAAAGGGAAATCGTGTTTGACAAATCTGTTAGAGGTTTTTGAAGATTAACTAGTAGGATGGATAAGGGTGATCCAGTGGATGTGATGTATTTGGATTTTCAAAAAGCATTCGATAAGGTGCCACACAAGAGGTTATTAGACATAATTAGGACTCATGGGATTGGAGTAATATATTAGCATGGATTGAGGATTGGTTAATGGACAGAAAACAGAGAGTAGGAATAAACAGAACTTTTTTGGGTTGGCAGGCTGTAACTAGCAGGGTACCGCAAGGATCAGTGCTTGGGCCTCAGCTATTTGCAATCTATATTAATGACTTAGATGTAGGGGCTGAGTGTAACGTATCCAAGTTTGCTGATGATACAAAGTTAGGTGGGAATCTAAGCTGTGAGGAGGATGCAAAGAGGCTGCAGAGAGATATAGACAGGTTGACTGAATGGGCAAGAACTTGGCAAATGGAATACAATGTGGGGAAGTGTGAAGTTATCCACTTTAGTAGGAAAAACAAAAAAGCAGCATGGGCTAAAAATTGAGTAGCGCCCCCTTTGGCGCCCCGGAAAAATTAGCACCCCCCCCGAAATTAAGTGGTAGTGCCCCAAGAGGGAAACGGGGTGTTGCGACGGAATATCACGGTGCTACGTGCCGCGGTATTGCAGGCCTTCCTCCCCTTCATAAAGGGGAGGGGCCTTGCAAAGTGCAACCCGGGGCCCAGCTGGGCCCACGGGGATCGGGAGTGCCGGCACTCAAGAGAAGTGCCGGGCTTTTGGAGCGCAGCCGGCACTCCGCGGGGGGTGCTGTTCAGGAGGCCGGAGACGGGAGCGCAGGCAGGTGCTGGCAGGCGGCCAGCAACAAAAATGGCTGCCCCGCACCTCGCCTTTAAATAGCGCCTCCCCGGCCGCAGGTAGGCCCTCCTGACCCCATCGGACATAGCGTCCGGTGGTAAGTCAGGGGGTGCTCCTGAAGATCGCGGCCGGGGCGCGAGCGGGAGACTGCGCATGGCGATGACGTCATTGCCGTGGGGCGCTACCGGTTACCACCGCCGCTGAATTTCGCAGGAGGCGCAAAGCAACTGAATTTTCCCCCCAATATTTTTTGAATGGTGAGAGACTGGGAAATGTTTGCATTCAGAGGGACCTGGGTGTCCTTGTACATGAATCACAGAAAGTTAACATGCAGGTACAGCAAGCAATTAAGAAAGCAAATGGTATGTTAGCTTTTGTTACAAAGGGATTAGAATATAAGAGTAAAGAAGTCTTACTACAATTATACAGGGCATTGGTGAGGCCACACCTGGAGTATTGTGTACAGTTTTGGTCTCCTTACCTAAGGAAAGACATACTTGCCTTAGAGGGAGTGCAGCGAAGGTTCACTAGACTGGTTCCTGGGATGAGGGTATTGCCCTATGAGGAGAGATTGAGTAGACTATATTCCCTAGAGTTTAGAAGAATGAGAGGTGATCTAATTGAAACATATAAAATTCTTAAGGGGCTTGACAGGGTTAATGCTGGGAAAATGTTTCCCCTGGCTGGGGAATCTAGAACACGGGGTCACAGTCTCAGAATAAGGGGTAGGCCATTTAGGACTGAGATGAGGAGAAGTTTCTTCACTCAAAGGGTTGTGAACCTTTGGAATTCTCCATCCCAGAGAGCTGTGGATGTTCAGTCGTTGAGTATATTCAAGACAGAGGTCGATACATTTTTGGGAACTAATAGAATTAAGGGATAGTGGGATAGTGCGGGAAGGTGGAGTTGAGGTAAAAGATCAGCCATGATCTCGTTGAATGGCGGAGCAGGCTCGAAGGGCCAAATGCCCTACTCAAGCTCCTATTTCTTACGTTCTTATGTTTTATAATGAGAAATTAGAGCAGATAACCAAAAGCTTGGTCAAAGAGGTTGTTTTTAAGGAGCGTGTTAAAGGAGGAAAGAGAGGTAGAGAGGCGTAGGGAATTCCAGAGCTTAGGGCTTAGGTAGCTGAAGGCACAGCCATCAATGGTTGAGCGATTATAATCAGGGATGCTCAAGAGGGCAGAACTTGAGGAGCGCAGATATCTCAGGGGGTTGTGGGGCTGGAGGAGATTACAGAGATAGGGAGGGGCGAGGCCTTGGAGGGATTGAAAACAAGGATGAGAATTTTAAAATTGAGGCGTTGCTTAAGTGGGGGCCAATTTAGGTCAGCGAGCACAGGGGTGATGGGTGAACGGGACTTGGTGCGAGTTAGGACACGGGCAGCTGAGTTTTGGATGACCTCAAGTCATCTTAAATAATTGTACATAATCCTGTGAACCACCCTAAAGCCATCAGACCAGGTAATTTGTTGTGTAGTTTGTTCATGAGATTATAATTTAGTACAAAACAAAATCTCCAAGCTGCCTCACATGTTCTTATATTTAAAAGCATTCAAAGAAAGTGCCTTATGTGCATATAACACATCAATTTTGTCTTTCAGTGCCCACCTCAAAACAAAACCTGCTGATCTTCCCTCAGGGAAGCAGCAACTGCTAGCACCAATACACTAGTCCTGGTTGAATAACAGGTCACTCCATGCCCAAGGGAGTCATGTTGGCTTCTGCACAGCTGCTAAACACAAGAAAGCAAAACAAGATAACACTAATCCAGATGGATAAAATCCACCCTAAGGCCGGAATTTTGCCGGTGCTCAGCGGACGGGATTGCTGGTGGGTCAGCTGTTAAATTTAAAATGATTGACAGTGGGTTGGGAACGCGCTGTCAAAATGTGCACGCTGGACTTTCCCGATGTTGGGTCTGCCAGCGCTGAGCAGATCCGACAGGCAGTAGCAGGGGACATAATTAAAATCATTAGTGGCTTGTTTACAGCTGTGAAGGAATAAGTCATATTCAGAAAAATATACCATTCTATGAAAGAATTCTGGCCTTTGTAACATGACAACTGGGCTTGAAAATCTAAAAACCTAACAATGGAGAAGCTGTAAACAGCATACAGGCTATTGAGATCAGATAAGTTGTTGACACTGAATCAATAACCTTATTGAAACAGGAGGTTGGAGGCTCCTGAAGTCTGCAGCATTGGAAAAAAGACAATGCTACACCCTGTTAAGGTGTTCTAAAGTACATTTCGCAAACAGGCACATAAAAGAAGAAACATAGAAACATAGAAACATAGGAGAAACATATGTCTTCGTAAAAATGACATCAAGTAAAAGAAACACCTGCCGTCAAATCGTTTTTATGTTAAACTTAGAACACCTATGCACAGGAGACACGATTCTGATTTGCAACCAGCTGTGGTGACTTAAGAATTGTATAGATCACCCTGGTTGAGGTTGTTTTAATTTACACATTGTAAAAAGACACAAACAGAAGACTTTGGTAAGAATGACATCAAATAGGTGCACCTGCTCCACATCATTTTTATGATAAGCTTCGAACACCTAAAGGTAGAGACACGATTCTTAATGCTACCAGCTGAACTGACTGTAAGAATAGCAGAAGTCAGCAGAAGAATGACTAGAGATAATTAGCTTACATCAGCAGAAAACTTCAAAGGACATACCACTGAAAAAGGATATAAATATTGAACTTTTAAATGGGATGATAGATTCGCTGTAAAGGGGCAAAGCGATTCTCAGGCTTCAGAAGCAAGCTCTGTAAGTCTACAACTTTTTGTTCCTTGGTGATCAAAGGCATCAAAGGTATTTGATTTTGGTGGATATCCTGAAATACAGACTAAGAACTGTAAAAATGTAACGAAGTTAAGATTTGAGAATGAGGATCTCTGATAATAAGAATTGTAAAATTTCTGTTTTTGGAACTGTTAATGTTGTGATTGAATCACCAACTGTAAATTACATGTCGGTTCTTTAATAAATCTATATATTTTAGAATTGCCTCACATAATACTTCTGTATCAAACTCGCGAACTCAATCTCTGTACGCTCTTTGGTGAGGAGTTGCAGAATTCTGAGGGAGTTTCCGGACCCTCATAATATCCGGAACGTTACAGTTTAGCTAAACTTATTAAAAGTGCTATCTGGAGGACGGTAACATCTTCAGGTTGTTCCTTTCCTTTCGGGAGAGATAGTCTGGACCTTTAGACCCAATTAAGTGTCTTTAGGATTCGGCTACCTCAAACTTTAGTTGAAAGTGAACGTCTGGGGAACACACCTGATCCAGGGTAGCCCTAAAGGGGGCTAGGACTTGTAATTATCCCTTCAGTTGGCGCCCAACGTGTGTGTTAATGAGTTGATACAGAACCTATACTTATATTTATATCTATATCCATCTTGTAGATTGTTAAGTATAGAAAGAGTGTTTTACTGACAGTGGTACTAAGACCCAGATTTAAGTCTCTGGAGACGACAAGTCCCTGATCAGGTCTTGTAGAACTTAAATCAGAACTCCCTCAATATACCACTGAGGTCTAGAAATTTCTTATAAAGTTCATATTAAACCCTAACCGAGGTTAGGTCCTGACGAAACGGCAAACCCTGTCGGAATTGGCCAAGTCTTTTTATTAGGAAATTCAAACGATTGCGTTATATGGGGAAATAATCCTATCCCTGTACTTCCACAAAACCAAGTGCTAATTTTTGAAATAGAAGGCTTTGATGCCGACGGAGCCGTTAGAATCATGACACGATTGATGTTGATCCCCAGAACCAGGGGATAAAGAATAGCCAGTGGGATAATCAAACAAATACTCCAAATCCACTAATTTCCTTAATGATAAGGTGCACAACCGCACAATTGGGAGGCCTAATGAACGGTGGCCAACAAGGTGGTGGCAACCATGGCCGAATTGTAGGACCTGGAGCAGCCTATGCTCCTGGGGGCCATGGGTTCCGGTTAAGGTGGCAAGCTCATGATGAAATAAATGACCAGAATCTTCAAGAAAACTATAGACAGCTTAGAATCCATTATAATCAATGCTGACAGGCACTAGCTCAATCTTATCTAAATGCTGGAGGCGCAATGATTACTGGTCCAGTAAGCCAACCCCAGCAACCACACATTGCGCCCCTAGGTCAAGTAAACCTGAGCTTTATCTACACAATGTGTGGTAGACCGGGAAACACCAGCCAGGAAAAAACCTGCTGGATTCTAACTAACCTTGATAAATTGGAAACCTGTTGCCAAGATTGGAATGCCCAACACCTGAGACAACTACTACAAATGATACTAAGTTCAGACTTAATTCCCCCATTAAACCAGTGTAACAACTGGGTACAAATATATGCCTATGCTCTCACGGCAACTCAGGGAGGGCATGTAATGGGTTCCATCAAGGAAATACTCACTAATACAGCCACAACTAAAGGGCTGGTAGCTGTCTACAGAATAGGCAAGGTACTTACACAGGATAACTGGGACATTGTGCATGGTTTCCTGGCCAATCAATACCAAAATACAGCCCTCAAACTTGCCTGTGAGGGTGCTCTAAACGATTATCGAGATTACCAACAAAGATGGGATAATGTCAATTGCATTATCCAATTAAATCATGACCTCTTAGGTCTACCCCAAACTAAACCTATAATGAGATCAGAAACTAGGGATAAAAAAACCGGAGAAGGTACCTTGGTACTCAGAAACAAGGACTGTATAGACCCAAGTCTCAAGTCCACCCCGCTCAGACTCAAACTCATGGCTCGGGACCCCCAAGAGGGTATTCCAGAAGGTTTACACCCCCAACTCGAGAAAGATTTCTCCCCGGAAAGATGGGATAGACGAGGGGCTAGACCTTGAAAGGAAAGCGAAGGACAGTGGACTCCCTGTGGGGACAGCTTTTACACTGGCCAAAACTATCAGAGAGCCATGGGAGGATACCGGGAAAACCGAAATGGGGATCAAAAACATTCACGGCAGAACCAACGTCCATCCCAACAGGAGGATCGTCAAGATAATAAACGGTCCGACAAACCCCCTAAGGGATCTGGAAAACATGATACCCCCAAGAGGGAGGAACAAAAATCTGTTAAAATAATTAAAGACAAAGTAGCAAATGAAACTCAGGATCCTGAGGATGAACAATCCCAGGATTGAAGGCCTGGCACCCAGCCAGGGCCCCTTGAATTCCTCTATGCCCTGGCAACCTTGCCCACAAACACACAAGCGAAGGCCCTGTTTGATACGGGAGCTGATTACACTGTAATAGATCCTGCAATTATAAAAACTAAGTGGACAGATTTGGGGAGCCCAATTTGTAAAACACCATTAGGGGGATTCACACAAGACAAAACCAAAATAATTAATTTTTACAAAATACCTATTACCATATATGGAATCACGGTGACCCTAGATGTAGGACTAGTACCACAATTAGCCTGTTCCCTCATTATAGGACAACCAGACATGAAACATTACCTTAAAATCTCAACCAGACCTGTAGAAGCATCCACAGACCAGGATGACAGGGAAAAACATGTTCGGACACAGCTTGATCGAACTTGCCTAGAGGGGGGAGGCAAAGACCTCCTCGAGCAACTCATTAATAGATACTACCCTTATCTGCAACGCCATCCAAATCAATGTGAAAAGATAGACATCAAACCCCACCCACTTGATGCTGGCTGGCACAAACCTAAAAACAGTGGCCTATTCAAGACCGCAAAGGAAAAATAGATCTCCTAACAATGCTCAAAGAACTAACAGAACAAGGTGTCTTAATCAAAATGGCATCTAGAACTAATTCACCATTGTTTGGTGTTGCTAAACCAGATGGGAGGTGGGAATTAGTGGTCAATTATACAGCCTTAAATAAGGTAACGGCCCCACATACTGCACAACAGCAAAATTCCACAACCCTTCTCTCTGGAATCACGAGGGAAAAATATAAATCTTGTATTGATCTAGCAAACGGATTCTGGTCACATCCAATCGAAAAAGCTGATTGGCCAAAAACAGCGATGACTGGACCCGATGGTTATCAGTATTGCTGGACCAGGTTGCCCCAGGGATTTCAAAACAGTCCCGTTCTCTTTTCAGCCCACATCATTGACCTTTTAAAAGACCTACCTAACATCAATTTTTATGTGGACGATATATATCTGTCACATGACAATCTCCAAGAGCACTTGAAAGCCATTGATAGTGTTTTATCCAGACTTACAACTGCTGGGTACTTAATCAACATAAAAAAGTGAGAAGTCGCACAACACCAGGTTATAGTCCAGCAGCTTTATTTGAAATCACAAGCTTTCGGAGCGCTGCTCCTTCGTCAGGTGACTTCAGCGCTCCGAAAGCTTGTGATTTCAAATAAAGCTGTTGGACTATAACCTGGTGTTGTGCGACTTCTCACATTTGTCCACCCCAGTCCAACACCGGCATCTCCACATCATAACATAAAAAAGAGTCAACTAGTTAGGGAAGAGGTAGATTTTCTGGGCCTGCGAATAACTGGAAAAGGTACAGGATTAACTCAATCCTATAAAGTAAAATTAGCCACCATTCAATATCCTAAAACTCTGAAAAATCTGCAAGCAAGTTTAGGACTCCTGAATTTTGCTCGATCCTTTACGCCAACCTTTGCCGAGCTCTCAGCACCCCTGTATGCTAGAGTGGGCGAAGCAGCAAAAGGACCATTCATATTTTCACCAGACGATTACTCAAAATTGCAACAATTATGCCGAGAGGTACAAAAAGCCATAGACCTGGAATAGAGGGTCTTACAAGTTCCCTCAATATTCCTCTCAGGTCATCACCTAAAGTGGCAGTTGCAGTTTTCTATAATGAAAAGAACATTGTGCCCATTCAGTTCCATTCATATAACTTTTCCAATGTTGAAAGGAGGTACATTAAAAAAGAAAGGGTCATGACTATGGTAGTCCAATGCCTCATCAAGGCACGAACCCTTCAAGGGAAATACCCCATTACCATCTATACTGAGATTCCCAATTTAAGATCAGTATTGAGGATGGCCTCTGATGAAAAAAGAGCCACCCAGATCCGATATGATAAATGGGCATCGTTCTTGAATGATCCTACACTCATTTTTAAATTCCTCTCCCCGGAAATGGACTTAGAGCATCTCCCCATCATGGAGGATGATGATACGGAGGAGGGAATCAGACAAATACCAATGAGGCTGCTTGCAGAGTACCATCAAGTTATTTTCAATGACGATTAAAAAAGGGACATCCCAACAATCCTCAGCTGGGATGGGGATAGTAGTAGGGACTTTTCGAGATTCCTATTCTTTTTATCCAGAAGAATTACTGTCCATACCCCTTGGCCATAAGACAGCGCAATATGCTGAAGCCGCAGCATTACAGTATGCTTTAGAAAAGGCAGACCCTATTAAACCCACACTAATCTGTATGGATAGTGACTACTGTAAAAGAGGACATAACCAAGATCTAGTTTTCTGGGAACAAACAAATTTTACCAATCATAAGGGTAAACCCATAAAACATAAGTCATTGTGGGAAGACATTCTCCATTCCAGAATGGAGAAACAGAATTGTCAGGTGATTCATGTAAACGGGCATACCACTGGGACAGTACACTCAAAAGGAAACAGTCTTGCAGATGAACAAGTGAAACGTTCGGTCTGCATGACACCCCCTCGAGAGGGGCCTGCCAATATTAGTGCAATCACTAGGGCAGAACGGGCAGCTAATCAGGATGAGGAACTGATTCAGCTATTAGACCCAACAAAAGAGAATCCATCAGGATATCCACCAAAGTACTTTTACTCGGAAACCCCTACGGGTATTGTGCTAGTTAAGTTGCCCAAGGGAAACCGAGAAGTACCCCCGAGACACAAACGAGAACAGCTTGTAAAAGAAGCTCATGAGGGCATAGGTGAAGCACATTGTGGTGCCAGAACAACATTCTGCAAATTGACCCCCTTATATTGGTGGCCAGGCATGCTTAAGGCCTGTAAAACATATGTGTCAAATTGTGAGCCATGCTATTTAACCAATAAGTCATCACTAATTAAGCCACCACCATTGGCTCCTGTGAAAGCTGATGAACCAATGGGAAAATTCTTTATAGAAACATAGAAACATAGAAGATAGGAGCAGGAGTAGGCCATTCGGCCCCTCGAGCCTGCTCCGCCATTCGATGAGATCATGGCTGATCATCCAAACTCAGTACCCAGTCCCTGCCTTCTCCCCATATCCCTTGATACCTTTAGCCTTAAGAAATATATCTAACTCCTTCTTGAATATATTTACTGACTTGGCCTCAACTGCCTTCTGTGGTAGAGAATTCCACAGGTTCACCACTCTCTGGGTGAAGAAATTCCTCCTCATCTCTGTCCTAAATGGCTTACCCCTTATCTTTAGACTGTGACCTCTTGTTCTGGACTCACCCGCCATCGGGAACATCCTTTCTGCATCCAGTCTGTCTAGCCCTGTTAGAATTTTATAAGTTTCAATGAGATCTCCTCTCATTCTTCTAAACTCCAGCGAGTATAAGCCCAATCGACCCAATCTCTCCTCATACGTCATTCCTGCCATCCCAGGTATCAGTCTGGTGAATCTTCGCTGCACTACCTCCATGGCAAGAACATCCTTCCTCAGATAAGGCGACCAAAACTGCACACAATACTCAAGGTGTGGTCTCACCAAGGCCCTGTACAGCTGCAGCAAGACATCCTTGCTCCTGTACTCAAACCCTCTCGCTACGAAGGCCAACATACCATTTGCTTTCGTAACCGTCAGCTGTACCTGCATGCTTACCTTCAGCGACTGGTGCACAAGGACACTCAGGTCTCATTGCACTTCCCCTTCTCCCAATCTATTGCCGTTCAGATAATAACCTGCCTTTCTGTTTTTGCCACCAAAGTGGATAACCTCGCATTTATCCACATTATACTGCATCTGCCATGCTTCTGCCCAATCACCCAACCTATCCAATTCATACTGGAGTTTCTCGGCATCCTCCTCGCAGCACACACGCCCACCCAGCTTTGTGTCATCTGCAAACTTGGAGATATTACATCTAGTTCCCTCGTCTAGATCATTAATATATATAGTGAATAGCTGGGGTCCTAGGACCGATCCCTGCGGAACCACACTAGTCACTGCCTGCCACTCGGAAAAAGACCCGTTTATTCCAACTCTTTGCTTCCTGTCTGCCAACCAGTTCTCTATCCAAGTCAGCACCTTGCCCCCAATCCCACGTGCCTTAACTTTACATGCTAATCTCTTATGCGGGACCTTATCGAAAGCCTTCTGAAAGTCCAAATACACCACATCCACTGGTTCTCCCTTATCTATTCTATCAGTTACA
Source organism: Squalus acanthias (assembly GCA_030390025.1). Classification (NCBI taxonomy): domain Eukaryota; kingdom Metazoa; phylum Chordata; class Chondrichthyes; order Squaliformes; family Squalidae; genus Squalus; species Squalus acanthias. Next base: position 51,059,217 of record CM059425.1, read on the forward strand.
TCCTCAAAAAATTCCAGTAGATTAGTCAAGCACGATTTACCTTTTGTAAATCCATGTTGACTTTGTCCAATCCTGTCACTGTTTTCCAAGTGCTCTGCTATTACATCTTTTATAATGGACTCCCCACAACCGATGTCAGGCTTACCGGTCTATAATTCCCCGTTTTTTCTTTACCACCTTTTTTGAACAGTGGGGTAACATTAGCTACCCTCCAATCCATGGGAACTGTTCCAGAGTCTATAGAATTATTGACTTTATTGGACCACTTCGCCCGTCTTTGGGATACAGACATGTTCTCGTTTGTGTAGATAGATGCACTTCCTTCTGCTGGCTGGTCCCCACAAAAACTGTTTCAGAAAACGCACTCGCCAATGCTATTACTGACATAGTTACTGTAGCTGGTGCACCCAAAATCTTACACTCCGATCAAGGCGGAGCCTTTATCTCCAAGGTCTTCAAAGACTACTGCGAACAAAGGGGGATTGGGTTAGAGCACAGCACGCCACGTCATCCGCAATCAGCGGGGCTGGTGGAACGTAAAAACCAGGAAGTAAAAAAGCTATTGGTCAAACTGTTGAGAATCAGGGGAAATAAGTGGACCACCGTCATTCCGGAGGTGCAGCTATCACTTAATAATGTGCCCGCATCTGCATCAGGAACAGCGTCCCCTAAAATTCCATATTAACTGATGTATGGGGTTGAGATGCATACACCACTTACCCATAGTTCTTTTATTGCCTCTACACTCTCTGATTCCTTGACCCGACAGCGACAGTTAGATTTAAAAAAGAAGTAACAGAGGAGATACATCAAATTGATCAGAGGATAAGGGAGGCAAATAGGCAGAAAAAATTGACAAACAAAGCATGGCAACCCCTAGTAGGAGAATGGGTACAGGAAAAGAATTTCGAGCAAAAACCTGGTTTAAGACCGAAGTGGAAAAACCTGTTCAAATACATTCTGTTATTAATGAAAGAACAGTTAAAATACATATTAATCAGCCGAATGGCAAGCATATTCTTAAAACTGTCTCCATAGACAATCTCAAAAGGTGTCCTGCGGGATACCAAAATGGAGGAACAATACAAGGTGCAGTCGTACACTGTCTTTCAAGACCCAGCTTGGAGCACGACACAGGAAATGGATGCGATCGAACTACTGACGACGGTCAGCCAGACGGTGTCGCCGACTCCTCTACACGATGCTTGACAACGCCTCAGCAATTGGATTTGCAAAAAGCCGCAACCGAAACAAGGAAAGATCAATGAGTTACTTCAATGAAGGAGGAAAACACCGCAGATGAAGATTGAATTAACTGAGCGCCTGGCAAAGCCGTTACGAAAACAATGATCTGTCCACACGCTGGATTGAAGGAACAGCGTGTTAAGCTTCAGCTAGTTCCAAATGACGTCTCCTTGACTCATATGAATACGGAACGTACATCTGCCGATTGGACATTCTAAGTACATGTTGTTTCGCTAATTGCATGACAATGTACCTATCATCCTTTTAAATTGTGTTCAATTTAAAATAAGGCAAAACATTGTCCTAGGATGACTTAAAAGGAATTTTTCATGTAGCACATGATTAGGCTCTTGTGAATTTTGTGACATTAATGTGCTATTGTAACCTTATTAGTAACATTGACCAAACTCTGCCCTAATGTTTTGAGCTCATTTTTTGATCAAGAGGGGTGTGTGAAGGAATAAGCCATATTCAGAAAAATACACCATTCCATGAAAGAATTCTAGCCTTTGTAACATGACAAACTGGGCTGGAAAATCTAAAAACCTAACAATGGAGAAGCTGTAAACAGCATACAGGCTATTGAGATAAGATAAGTTGTTGACACTGAATCAATAACCTTAGTGAAACAGGAGTTTGGAGGCTCCTGAAGTCTGCATCATTGGAAAAAAGACAATGGCACAGCCTGTTAAGGTGTTCTAAAGTACATTTCGTAAACAGGCACATAAAAGAAGAAGAAACATATGCCTTCATAAAGATGACATCAAGCAAAAGAAACACCTGCCGTCAAATCGTTTTTATGTTAAACTTAGAACACCTACTGACAGGAGACACGATTCTGTGTTGCAACCAGCTGAGGTGACTTAAGAATTGTATAGATCACCCTGGTTGAGGTTGTTTTAATTTACATGTTGTAAAAAGACACAAACAGAAGACTTTGGTAAGAATGACATCAAATAGGTGCACCTGCTCCACATCATTTTTATGATAAGCTTCGAACACCTAAAGGTAGAGACACGATTCTTAATGCTACCAGCTGAACTGACTGTAAGAACAGCAGAAGTCAGCAGAAGAATGACTGGAGATAATTAGCTTACATCAGCAGAAAACTTCAAAGGACATACCACTGAAAAAGGATATAAATATTGAACTTTTAAATGGGATGATAGATTCGCTGTAAAGGGGCAAAGCGATTCTCAGGCTTCAGAGGCAAGCTCTGTAAGTCTACAACTTTTTGTTCCTTGGTGATCAAAGGCATCAAAGGTATTTGATTTTGGTGGATATCCTGGAATACAGACTAAGAACTGTAAAAATGTAACGAAGTTAAGATTTGAGAATGAGGATCTCTGATAATAAGAATTGTAAGATTTCTGTTTTTGGAACTGTTAATGTTGCGATTGAATCACCAACTGTAAATTACATGTCGGTTCTTTAATAAATCTATATATTTTAGAATTGCCTCACATAATACTTCTGTATCAAACTCGCGAACTCAATCTCTGTACGCTCTTTGGTGAGGAGTTGCAGAATTCTGAGGGAGTTTCCGGACCCTCATAATATCCGGAACGTTACAGTTTAGCTAAACTTATTAAAAGTGCTATCTGGAGGACGGTAACATCTTCAGGTTGTTCCTTTCCTTTCAGGAGAGATAGTCTGGACCTTTAGACCCAATTAAGTGTCTTTAGGATTCGGCTACCTCAAACTTTAGTTGAAAGTGAACGTCTGGGGAATACACCTGATCCAGGGTAGCCCTAAAGGGGGCTAGGACTTGTAATTATCCCTTCAGTTGGCGCCCAACGTGTGTGTTAATGAGTTGATACAGAACCTATACTTATATTTATATCTATATCCATCTTGTAGATTGTTAAGTATAGAAAGAGTGTTTTACTGACAGTGGTACTAAGACCCAGATTTAAGTCTCTAGAGACGACAAGTCCCTGATCAGGCCTTGTAGAACTTAAATCAGAACTCCCTCAATATACCACTGAGGTCTAGAAATTTCTTATAAAGTTCATATTAAACCCTAACCGAGGTTAGGTCCTGACGAAACGGCAAACCCTGTCGGAATTGGCCAAGTCTTTTTATTAGGAAATTCAAACGATTGCTTTATATGGGGAAATAATCCTATCCCTGTACTTCCACAAAACCAAGTGCTAATTTTTGAAATAGAAGGCTTTGATGCCGACGGAGCCGTTAGAATCATGGCACGATTGATGTTGATCCCCAGAACCAGGGGATAAAGAATAGCCAGTGGGATAATCAAACAAATACTCCAAATCCACTAATTTCCTTAATGATAAGGTGCACAACCGCACAATTGGGAGGCCTAATGAACGGTGGCCAACAAGGTGGTGGCAACCATGGCCGAATTGTAGGACCTGGAGCAGCCTATGCTCCTGGGGGCCATGGGTTCCGGTTAAGGTGGCAAGCTCATGATGAAATAAATGACCAGAATCTTCAAGAAAACTATAGACAGCTTAGAATCCATTATAATCAATGCTGACAGGCACTAGCTCAATCTTATCTAAATGCTGGAGGCGCAATGATTACTGGTCCAGTAAGCCAACCCCAGCAACCACACATTGCGCCCCTAGGTCAGGTAAACCTGAGCTTTATCTACACAATGTGTGGTAGACCGGGAAACACCAGCCAGGAAAAAACCTGCTGGATTCTAACTAACCTTGATAAATTGGAAACCTGTTGCCAAGATTGGAATGCCCAACACCTGAGACAACTACTACAAATGATACTAAGTTCAGACTTAATTCCCCCATTAAACCAGTGTAACAACTGGGTACAAATATATGCCTATGCTCTCACGGCAACTCAGGGAGGGCATGTAATGGGTTCCATCAAGGAAATACTCACTAATACAGCCACAACTAAAGGGCTGGTAGCTGCCTACAGAATAGGCAAAGTACTTACACAGGATAACTGGGACATTGTGCATGGTTTCCTGGCCAATCAATACCAAAATACAGCCCTCAAACTTGCCTGTGAGGGTGCTCTAAACGATTATCGAGATTACCAACAAAGATGGGATAATGTCAATTGCATTATCCAATTAAATCATGACCTCTTAGGTCTACCCCAAACTAAACCTATAATGAGATCAGAAACTAGGGATAAAAAAACCGGAGAAGGTACCTTGGTACTCAGAAACAAGGACTGTATAGACCCAAGTCTCAAGTCCACCCCGCTCAGACACAAACTCGTGGCTCGGGACCCCCAAGAGGGTTGGGTGAAGGTGCAAGGTAAGCTGGTGTGAGTAAGGGTGTGCAGGAGTAGGGCAGGGAAGGCAGAGTGATGGGGATGTGATGAGAGGCACAGCAGGATAAGGTTGAATGTGGCTTTGTGCTAACATTTCATGATTCACTGAGATCATTGAAACGTTTGCAGCACTGCACCCAGGTCCTCCTGACCACATCCCTGCTTGTGTCCTCCTCTGCAATGTGCAACCAGGCTGTGTTGATCTCCTGGAGAGGTCTCTTCCACCTGTGGGAAGGGAAGAGGAAATCCCTGTGTGCTGTGACTCCCTCCATAAGCATATGGAGGGAGAGCCTGGGTGCAGCCCTGCTCCTCTGTGCAGTGATTGTCAGTGTTTGCAGCACCTCAATGCTGTAGAACACTGACAGCACAAACATCAAAATAAAGTTGGACATGGACGCTTTAAGGAAACCAGCTTATAATGCGTCATTGAATGAAGTCACCAGTCCCATTTCCTCTCATTGGCCGGGAAACAATTAACAAGCCCTATCAAGGGAAATTCATTTCAGAGGCCGGGATGGAGACAGCAGTGGGGTCGAGACCCACCAACGACATCGCCAGCCACAGACCCGCCGAGGTTCGTAAAATAGCGACCTAAGTTTCAAGTTTTCACTCTTCCATATTCTAAGTCAGTGTAGGCTTAAATTCCAGGGACTTTCATTTAGTTTAAATTAGTACATCATATTCCACACCTTGGGCTAGAAACTCATTATAGCCCAGGAATGGGCGGTATAATTAGAAAAGTTGGAGAATTAGCACCAGGCGCTAATGCTTTAGACTGCACACAAAATTCATTCTAACTGCTGAAAGAAATGATTGGAGCGCTAGTTCAAGTCTTAAAGCCCAAGCTCATTGGGTAGACCAATATCAGCTGCAGTCTAAACGCAAGACATGATTGCCACAGGCTTTTTCCAGTTCTTAAAGGGGAGGTTCATTGATGCTGCAGAACATCAGTCTCAGCATTGCTGGCTGAGCAGCTGCCTCAGCAAGCAGAAGCAGGACAATGAGAAGGAGCCAGAGGACTGAAGCAGCTGTACTCATGGCAGATCCACGCAGATTCTGCGAACAAGCATTGAAGTTGTTGATGTTCACTGTGGAGAGATGGAGGGTGGTGCTCTACCCGGCAAGTGGCAGGAGGCCCTCTTCGCAAGTCTTCCGAACCATTTCTCCCTTCCTGCCCCCTCCCCTCACCATAACCCGACTCTTGTGCCTTTATGCTTTCAGATAATCAGCAAGCACCTGAGCAGCCTGTCCCTGAGGGCACTGTAGAGATCGAGGCGGGAGAAGAGGAGGAGGAAGAACACAACACGTCACTGCATGTCTCACCAGAGGCACCAGCTCAGATACTGGCACTACGCATTCTTTAGAGGCTAATATAGTAACGGGATCTGCAGAGGGTGAGGCACCGGGGACAAGTGTGCTGCAGCAAGGCCAGGGGGAAAGAGTAGCTCAGGGGCCAGCTCCACGGAGGGCGAATTCGGCGCAAGTTCTGCTGCACAGGACTCAGATGAGGACCTCAATGGGGAGACCTTTAGAAGAAGGGTGATGGAAATGCACACAGAGATTATAGGTGCAATGGCAAGGGTGCCCGAGAGCCTATCAGCAATGGTAAGGAGCATGGAGGAGTCCACCTCCAATATTGCACAAGGCTCTGTGCACACCATGGAGCCCATCATTTCCAGTCTGCAAAGAATGGTTGACTCCCAGAGAGACCGTGGTGACCCAGACCTGATGCCGCGTGTGATGGGTGAACTGGCAGCTTCCATTGCAGCACAGGCAGAAGTGACACATCTTAGTGCTGTAATGCAGTCAATGCTTGGTGGCATCCAATCTCAGACTGCTCTCATGCAGTCTCAGCTTGATGCCACACAAGCTCTGGCTGCTGTCACCATTGACTGGGGCTTTCATGGTGTCGCAGCAGGCCAACAAACTGTGCTCCAACAGATTACCAGGGATGCTGAGCTGCTGCCCCGGGGGAGTGACAGTGGGGCAGTGGAGTAGGAACCTGCTGTCCTCTCTCAGGATGACAGCATTCCTGCTCCCACCACTGTCACTCCGCCATTTTCCTTGTCACTACCTCTCATCCACCCAGCATCATGCTGCGGTGGTGCAGTCTACAGCCGGGCCTTCCAGGCCCAGAGCTGGTCAAGGGCGTCCTGCAAGGCCATCTGAAGTCTCCCGCACGGACACTCAGCAGCCTTCCGCCAGCCCTGCTACAGCTACTGGGCCAACACTTCGTAGGAGCACTAGAGAAGGCAAAGGCACATTAACGAGAGGCACTAAGGGATTGCACAATGGTGAATAGTTAATATTTTATTGTAAATATGTGTTCACTGATAGTTGATAAATTTATTAATTCAGTGTGGATTCTTTTGTGGTGTGCCTCATTTCAGCTTTGCGCTGTGATATGGTCTGCAGCAGGGCTGGAGTGATGGGGATGTGGTGAGCAACGGGGGTCTGGGCTTTAATTCATTCGAACCGCAGTCTGATGAGGTGATCACGGACCGCCCTTCCGCAAGGCCGATTGAGTGGCTGCCTCCTCCCTCGCTCCTGTTCCTCCTCCTTCTCAAGGAAAAAATTAATGAGCATTTGAAGAGGTTTAAGCTAATTAAGGAGAACCAACACGGGTTTGTAAAAGGAAGATCATGATTGACTAATCTAATTGAACTTTTTGATGAAGTAACAGAGAGGATTGATGAAGGGAATGCAATGGATGTTGTGTACATGGATTTTTGGAAGGCGTTTGACAAAGTACCACATAGAAGGCTGGTTAACAAAATTGAGGCTCGTGGAATAGGTGGGTCAGTGACAGCTTGGATAAGGAATTGGCTTAAGGACAGAAAACAGCAAATTGTGGTAAATGGCTGTTTTTCAGGCTGGAGGATGGTAGACAGTCATGTCCCCCAAGGGTCAGTGTTGTGGCCACTGCTTTTTTTGATATATATAAATGACCTGGATATTGGAATACAGAGTAGAATTTCTAAATTTGCCAATGACACCAAACTTGGGGGGGTGGCAAACAGTGATGATGATACCAATCAACTGCAACAGGACATAGAAAGGCTAGCAGAATGGGCAGACAAGTGGCAGATGGAATTTAATACAGAGAAGTGTGAGGTGTTGCATTTTGGCAGAAGGAACAGGGAGAGGCAATATACACTAAATGCACAGTCTAAAGAGTGTGCAGGGACAGAGGGACCTGGGAGTTAATGTGCATAGGTCCCTGAAGGTGGCAGGACATATTGAGAGAGTGGTTAATGAAGCATATGGGATCTTGGGCTTCATAAATAGAGGTATTGAGTACAAAAGTAGAAAAGTTATGCTGAACCTTTATAAAGCGCTGGTTAGGCCACAACTGGAGTATTGCGTCCAGTTCTGGTCACCACACTTTAGGAAGTATGTGAAGGCCCTGGAGAGGGTGCAGAGGAGATTTACCAGAATGGTTCCGGGGATGGGGGATCTAAGCTACAAGGACAGGTTGGAGAAGCTGGATTTGTTTTCATTAGAGCAAAGGAGGTTGAGGAGTGATTTGATAGATGTGTACAAGTTTATGACGGGTTTAGATAGGCTAGACAGGGAAAGGCTGTTCCCAGTAGTTGATGGTACAAGGACTAGGGGACACAGATTTAAGGTTTTGGGCAAGAGATACAGGGGGGATGTGAGGAAAAACTTTTTACACAGCGACTGGTGATGACCTGGAATTCGCTGCCGACGGAAATGGTGGAAGCGGACACACTCATTGTTTTCAAGGGGATACTGGATAGGCACTTGAGGGAAATAAACTTGCAGGGCTACGGGGATAGAGTGCGGGAATGGACCTGACTGAATTGCTCTACAGAGAGCCGGCATGGACTCGATGGGCCGAATGGCCTCCTTCTGTGCCGTTATGACTCCATGACTCTTTCTCATCCTCCTCAATGTCCTCCTCATCTTCCTCTTCCTCCTCATCATCCTCATCATCCTCCTTTCCCTCTTCCTCCTCCTGTGGTGGTCCCGCAATCCCTGGTGTCAAGGGCTGGGCCCTCATGATGGCCAAGTTGTGGAGCATGCAGCAGACCACCACGAAATGGGACACCCGCTCAGCCGAGTACTGGAGGGCTCCTCCTGAGCGGTCAAGGCAGCGGAACCGTTGCTTCAGCAAGCCGATGGTCTGCTCGATGATGTTCCTGGTGGCAGCATGGCTCACATTATATGAGTGCTGGGCAGGAGTGTTGGGGTTGCGGAGGGGAGTCATGGGCCAGGTTGGAGAGTGGATAGCCCTCGTCTCTGAGCAGCCAGTCATAAGCTTGACATGGTGGCTGGAAGAGTGCTGGCCCACTGGTCTGGTGCAGGATGAAGGCATCGTGGCTGCTGCCAGGATAGCGGGCATTGACATTAAGGATTCGCTGTCTGTGGTCGCACACCAACTGTTCATTAAGTGAGTGGTAGCCTTTGCAGATATGGTAGATCTCAGGATTGTTATGCGGTGCCCGCAAAGCCATGTGGGTGCAGTCAATGGTGCCCTGCACCATGGGGAATCCCGCTATCCTGGCAAAGCCACATGAACATTCGTCCTGCTTCTCTCTGGTGATGGAGAAGGAAATGTAGTCCCTTCTCCTACTGTAGAGAACCTCTGTGACCTCCCGGATGCAGCGATAGATGGCGAACTGCGAGATGTTAACTATGTCTCCTGTTGCAGACTGGAAGGATCCGCTGGTGAAGAAATTGAGGCTTGACTGCCACTGAGAGAGCCGTGGTTGCCCTGATCTGAGGCTCAAAGTCTGGTTGCAGGAGGTGGCAGAGTTCTGTGACCACCTCCTTGGTGAAGCGGAGCCTTCTAATACACTGCTCCTCACTTAATTGGAGGTAGGAGAAGTGCTCTCGGAATACCCTCAGAGGGTATGGCCTCCCGTTGAGAGCCCTGATGACCCTCCTCTTTCCTCTGGGCACATGTTCCAGTCTTGCCCACTGCCTCCGCTGTAGATCCTGGAGGGCGAGGTTGACTGCCAGTACAGCCCCCGTTAATGTAACCAAGTTTTCAAGTTTGAATTTTTGAAGAATAAATGTAGCTACTTTTTAACCTTGAAATTACTGAATTAAACTGTTGCACTGTGAAACTGACAAGAAACCACTGAAACTCCACTAACCTGACAGCTGCGAGTCATTACTGATGATGCCTTTAAATAACATCCCTGGAGCCGCCTTCCTGCTGCTTCACATCAGCTCTCCCTGTCTCTGTTTACTCCAGGCACTAAGGTAGGTGGTGACAATTAATTTCGCAGATCGGGCGCTCAGTGAGCGTTGCACACTCACTGATGTCACGATCCACCTGGAGTTGAGGCTCCCGACGATAACTGTTAGTGGTGGCACTGCGGGGGGTGGGGGAGGGGTGGTTAACGGAAGGTGCTAAGGTACAAAATTTTTTCCCCCTTTTATCATAATATAGCTTCATAAATTGAATCAAGAATTTACAGAGTCCACAGATTCCATCTGTGTGTGCTCATCATACCATATCAATGCTGGAGAGAGAGGATGTCCTGCAGAGGTCAAGGACAGAATCTATTTGGTTAGAGTTAAGAAACACCAGAGGAGACATTAAACAGCTAGCTATATTCTATAGGCCACCAACTAGTGGGGAGGATATAGAGGAGAAAATTTGTGGGAAATTAGAGAGAGATGCAAGAACTATAGAGTAGTGATAATGGGGGACTTCAATTCTCTTAATATAGATTGGGACAATAATAGTGTAAAGGGCAGAGAGGGAGAAGAATTTCTGAAGTGTGTTCAGGAGAACTTTCTTGATCAGTACATTTCTGGCCCAATGAGGAAGGAGGCATTGCTGGATCTGGTTCTGGGGAATGAGGTGGGTCAAGTGGAGCAAGTGTCAGTAGGGGAACATTTAGGGAACAGTGATCATAGTATCATAGGGTTTAGGTCAGTTATGGAAAAGTACAAGGAGCAACCTAGAGTAAAAATACTTAATTGGAGGAGGGCCAATTTCAGTGGGTTGAGAACAGATCTGGCCCAGGTAAATTGGAATCAAAGATAATCCGGGACAAAATTAACAGTCACGTGGACAAGTGTGGATTAATTAAGGAAAGCCAACACGGATTTGTCAAAGGCAAATCGTGTTTAACTAACTTGATAGAGTTTTTTGATGAGGTAACAAAGAGGGCTGGTGAGAGCAATGCAGTTGATGTGGTGTACATGGACTTCCAGCAAAGTTGAAGCCCATGGAATAAAAGGGACAGTGGCAGCATGGATACAAAATTGGCTAAGTGACAGGAAACAGAGTTGTGGTGAATGGTTGTTTTTCGGACTGGAGGAAGGTATACAGTGGTGTTCCCCAGGGGTCGGTGCAAGGACCACTGCTTTTCTTGATATATATTAATGACTTGGACTTGGGTGTACAGGGCACAATTTCAAAATCTGCAGATGACACAAAACTTGGAAATATAGTGAACAGTGAGGAGGATAGTGATAGACATCAAGAGGACATAGACAGGCTGGTGGAATGGGCGGACACGTGGCAGGTAAAATTTAACGCAGAAAAGTGCAAAGTGATACATTTTGGTAGGAAGAATGAGGAGAGGCAATATAAACTAAAGGGTACAATCCTAAAGTGGGTGCATGACAGAGAGACCTGGAAGTATATGTGCACAAATCGTTGAAGGTGGCAGGGCAAGTTGAGAAAGCGGTTAAAAAAAACATACGGGTACAAAAGCAAGGAAGTTATGATGAACCTTTATAAAACACTGGTCCGGCCTCAACTGGAGTATTGTGTCCAATTCTGGGCACCACACTTTAGAAAGGATGTGAAGGCCTTAGAGAGGGTGCAGAAAAGATTTACAAGAATGGTTCCAGGGATGAGGGACTTCAGTTACGTGGATAGACTGGAGAAGCTGGGGTTGTTCTCCTTAGAGCAGAGAAGGTTGAGAGGTGATTTGATAGAGGTGTTCAAAATCATGAGGGGACTAAACAGAGTAGTTAGAGAGAGACTGTTCCCATTGGTAGAAGGGTTGAGAACTAGAGGACACAGATTTAAGGTGATTGGCAGAAGAACCAAAGGCGACATGAGGAAGAACTTTTTTACACAGCGAGTGGTTAGGATCTGGAATGCACTGCCTGAAAGGGTGGTGGAGGCAGATTCAATCGTGGCTTTCAAAAGTGAATTGGATAAGTACCTGAAGGAAAAAAATTTGCAGGACTATGGGGAAAGGGCAGGGGAGTGGAACTAGCTGATGTGCTCTTGCAGAGAGCTAGCACGGGCTCGACGGGCTGAATGGCCTCGTTCTGTGCTGTAACCATTCTATGATATCCAACTTAGACAGAAAAAGAAAAATGGAAACAGCAATGAAAAGTAGTTACTTAATACCAGATGTTTAACGATACTTCATCAGAAGGTAACAAATTAAAGCCCACTACAGTCAAGTGCAGCTGAACATAAAATGAGGAGTTTAGAGCAGTTGAAAGGTCTCAAGAAGCTTCACATTTATCCAGTACATTGCTGTTGATGTTGGAAACTGCGTAAAAGTATCCAGATTTTTGAAAACCTTAATGGAGGTGGAAGTAATGCATTTCTCAGGGGTCTGTTTGTGACATCATAAGTGTAGCAGGAAAATTTCCTGGGTCCACTCTTTCTGGAAAATTATAATTGTATTCTAAAAGAACTGGCATAAGTTAATGAGAAATAGCAGTTAGAGAAAATCTTTTCACTTTATTTACGAAGTCAATACAGAGACCAGAGGAAATCTTTTAATGTTTCTCAGCAGAGTTTATTCAAGGGATACATATTGGACCGCTAGAAAGCACCCACAGTCTACACATAGGAAGGAGTTGGATTACGTAGCAAGAATGAGTTTTAAAAAAAGTAGTCAACCCACAAAACTCAAGTGGTATTGACAAAGGCCTAACAACTTGTCTTGAAATGGTTTGAGGAATAGTGGAGTTGGGGAAGAAGGAAGAATACACAAAGAAGTTAACCTGCCACTAGTGTAATGTTTAGGTATCCAGATATGAATGACCATACTATGTTTATAACCATAGTAGCCTTTTAGTCCACCTTCAGATACCACCATACTTCCAGTGGTCTTTAAATATCAAAAGTTTCATGCAAGAGGATTAGTTGGTTCAGAACGGCAACAATATAATGGCTTTATAAATTGAAAGCAATGGCTTTTTGCGATTAGCACAGTATTAGTGAATTTACCTGAATGAGCCATAATGACCACTTAGTCAACAAAGTCTGGGGCTCTTCTCTAGAAAAGAAGGCGGCGGGGTGACCTAGAGGTCTTTAAAATATACGGTCGACGTGGAGAAAGTGTTTCCACTTGTGGAGGAATCCAAAACTAGGCCATAAATATGATAATCACTAATAAATCCAATAAGGAATTCAGGAGAAACTTCTTTACCCAGAGAGTGGTTAGAATGTGGAGTTGAGTCAAATAGCATAGATGCATTTAAGGGGAAGCTGGATAAGTACATGAGGGAGAAAGGAATAGAAGGATATACTGATAGAGCAGGAAGAAGGGTAGAAGGAGGCTTGTGTGGAGCATAAACACCAACATAGACCAGTTGGACCAATTGGCCTGTTTCTGTGCTGTAAATTCTAAGTAATACAGCAGAAGAAACCTTTTGCCACCATTACAAGTTACTCCTATTAGCGGAATAGTTTAAGAAGTTCAAAGATTAATTTGGATATTAATGCATAGACTTGGTATAAGAGTTATTAGGCAGGAAGCAACGTAGAGAAATGCTGAAACCACCAAAGCGTTAAAAATGTAAATGAGAAGTCGCACAACACCAGGTTATAGTCCAACAATTTTATTTAAAATTACGAGCTTTCGGAGCTGCTGCCCCTTCGTCAGGTAAAGGTACAGTTAAAAATGTAAGCTACAACAGCTGACCCAAGGAAAGCTTAACCAAGTTTCTCAGAAAATTACTGTGTACTCATTTGTAGGAACCAAAGTATATTTATTCATTTTTTTAAATCCATCATCAGCAACAACAATACACCGATTATAACTTCAAGTTACTACATTTATGGAAGATATTTTGCGAAAGATGACGTCACCTTTCCCAATCCAGACTGGCATCTTGAGGTTTTCATATTATACAATATATCCACAACAACAAACAACAACAACAACTTGTATTTATATAGCGCCTTTAACATAGTAAAATGTCCCAAGGTGCTTCACAGGAGCATTATCAAATAAAATTTGACACCGAGGCACATAAGGAGAAATTAGGGCAGGTGACCAAAAGTTTGGTCAAAGAGGTAGGTTTTAAGGAGCGTCTTAAATGGAGGAAAGAGAGGTAGTGAGGCGGAGAGGTTTAGGCAGGGAATTCCAGAGCTTTGGGCCTTGGCAGCTGAAGGCACGGCCACCAATGGTTGAGCGATTAACATCAAGGATGCTCAAGAGGCCAGAATATGAGGAGTGCAGATATCTCAGAGGGTTGTGGGGCTGCAGGAGATTGCAGAGATAGGGAGGGGTGAGGCCATGGAGGGGTTTGAAAACAAGCATGAGAATTTTAAAATCAAGGCGTTGCTTAACCAGGAGCCAATGTAGGTCAGCGAGCACAGGGGTGATGGGCAATGTTCCCCCTAATTTCTTTTGGGTTGCGCTGTTTGTGCGGCCCAGTCACAGTCTCACGCATGCGTGAAACTTAACACTGAAAAAGCCGGTCCCTGGCTGTGCGAGACCAGCAAACAGCTACGCAGCCGCGCGGCATACAGGAAACTTTGGTGATGGGTGAACGGGACTTGGTGCGAGTTAGGACACAGGCAGCAGATTTTTGGATGACCTCAAGTTGGAGGACAGCCAGGAGTGCGTTGGAATAGTATAGAGGTAACAAAGGCATGGATGAGGGTTTCAGCAGCAGATGAGCTGAGCTGGGGCGGAAGAGTCGGGCGATGTTACGGAGGTGGAAATAGGCGGTCTTAGTTATGCTGTGGATATGTGGACGGAAGCTCATTTCATGGTCAAATATGACACCAAGGTTGCAAACAGTCTTGTTCAGCCTCAGACAGATGCTACGGAGAGGGATGGAGTCGGTGACTAGGGAACGAGTGGCAGGGACCGAAGACAATGGCTTCGGTCTTCCCAATACTTAGTTGGAGAAAATTTCTGCTCATCCAGTATTGGGTGACTGATAAGCAGTCTGACAATTTAGGGACAGTGAAGGGGTCGAGAGAAGTGGTGGTGAGTTAGGTTAGAAATTGTGTGATAAAGTGACTTTACTTCTGAGCTGGGATTAGATCATCAATGGCCTGGCCCTTTTCAAGGCATTTCTCCATTTCAACTAGCAGCTTCACACCATCGACCACCATTTGAACCAATTCAACTTCAGAGAAGCCCAGACGGAAAACATTGGAAATATCAAAAACACCACCAGTTGGAGCACTGTTGACGCCACCTAGCAATGAGAAAGCAACATAAACATCAGCTGCATTAGTACAACTGCAGAAGCCTCTTGGCTCAAATACAAAAGCTACTTCTATACTGGAAATTATCAGATTTATAAAGAAATGCTAAAATCTCTGTCTAAAAAATGTACTTAGTTTTCCCTTTCAAGAAAATCTCAAAGACATTGAATGATATATTTAAATAAGCATTCCAAGACAGATTTAAAAATAAGCATTCCAAGACAGATAGAATATCGAATAAAAGTGGAAATTAGTTACCAAGCAGTAATACATGTTTTAAATCATACCAAGTTCCTTTTAAGGAAGTGATTGCCAGCAGCACTTTTTATTGCTTATCTACAATAGTTAGTTTTTTAAATGTTCAAAACTATTTGGTGAATCAGATTTTTACAAAACTCAGGCATGCCATGCAATTACATAGAACGCAAAAATGAAAATAGAAAACTGAATTTTTACTTCATTGCTTCAAAATTTCCTAATGTAGACTGAAGTGCATCATGCTTTAAACTTGTGGCAGAGTTTGAATTGTAGAAATAAAAATAGCAACTCAAATTTATAATCTAGATCTACTGGGGAAGAATGCCAAATCTAAATTGATAATCCAAACAGAACTGGTTTAGATTTGTTCAACAGAATCCAAATTTAGCCTAGTAGATAACTGGTCTCTTTCAAAGGATGACAAGCAACCAAATACAAGATGGTGCCCAGACACTGATGCAGAAAGCAAGGATGCTTCCAGGCAATTTACAAGCATCTCCGAATAGTGGTTTGAAATCACAGAAACTGGCTTGGTTCAGAACTCCTGTCCACCCCATCTGAGATATACACGAGCTGCCATTCTCTGCTATGCTACATATTTGTTCCTTCTATTGGTCAACACTTGTAAGAGCATTTTATGTTTGTAGCAGTTCAATTGTTTGCCTTTGTCTTTCCCTGACAGTCTAGCAAGCTAGGTACGTGCTGAAGACACCAGCACGATACTGGGAGAGAAGTAATCTGGTCTGGATTATAGGGGTCATGTTGAAAGGCTATTATGAGAACATAGGTCAGGGTTCGGGTACATACATATTTTCCATAGGAATGTGTTGAAAAGCAATTTCTCAAAATAGAATTGTAGAATCTTTGAAAGTTATTTTCCATTTTCACTACTGTACCAAACAAACAATAAATGTTGCAGAATCAGTTAGGAACAAACTTAGAATCCATAATTGGAGATCAAATTAGTAAGAATTTAGAAATGCATGGATGATCAAGGATAGCCAGCATGATTTATTAAAGGCAAATTGTGTTTGATAAATTTAAGTTTTTTTTTAATAAAATGAATTGGATAAAGGGAATGCACTAGATCAGTAGTTCTCAAACTGGGGTCTGCGGATCCCTGGGGGTCCATAGACACTTTGCAGGGGGTCCGCAAAAAAACCCCAACCTGTGATGGACAGCGAGCCGGGCGCTGCTGAACGGGCGGTGAATGGTTACCATGGCGGCGGCAGGAGTGGCGGAGCGTTGCAGGAAAGGTGGGGGGGGGGGGGGGGGGAAGACCGCAAGCCAGCAGATGCTTGATTGGCAGCCTATCAGCTGCAAAATTCATTGATTGACAGCTGCTCACGGATCTGGCAGTTAATTGACAGCAGAGGGAACCAATCACAAAGCGAAGTAACGGGGCGCAACCAATGGAAGCACCATTGTGAATCGGGGGCGGTTGGAGTCGGGCCGCGGCTCTGCGTTTCTCCCTTCCCCGGGCCGAGCTGTGTGGTGACGGCACTGATCACCTGCCCGCATGCAGAGGATGGTGAAGCTCTTCGTGGGGAAGCTGCAGCGGGAGAGGTCCAGCCGTTGTTCAAGCAGTTCGGCAGAGTCAGCGAGTGCGATCTGGTGAGGGTGAGACTTGGGGTGGGGTGGTGGTGGTGGGAGAGGAAAGATGGTGGAGAGTGACAGGGAGATGGGGTAGAGAGAAAGATGGAGGTAGAGAGAGAGGGAGAGATTGGGGAAGAGTGACAGAGAGAGAGATGGTGTACAAAGAGGAATGGGGAGAGAGATGAAGGTAGCGAGAAAGGAATGCGAGAGAGAAAGAGAGATGGGATGCAGAGAGTGGAATAGGAGAGAGATGGGGGTACAGAGGAATGTGAGAGATGGGGGTACAGAGGAGAGAAAGGATGAGACGCAGGGGAGGGGGAAAGAGATGGAGACCAGTGTGGGGGGGGGGGGGGGGGAAGAGAGAGAGGGATGGAGATGTGAAAGAAAGAGATTGACGCGGTCGGTGGTCGGGTGGGGGGCGTGGAAAGGAGTGTAGGTGAGATGGGGAAGGAAGAGAGAGAGAGAGAGAGAGAGAGAGAGAGAGAGAGAGAGAAAGAGACACAGGGAAAAGAGGAAGGGGAGAGACAGATGAGAGAAAGTTAATGTTTCAGGTCGATGACCTTTCGTCAGGACTGGAAAAATTTAGAGATGTAACAGATTTTAAGCAACTGCAGGGGCAGGGAAAGGGAGGAGGGGAGGAAAGAACAAAAGGGAAGGCCTGTGATAGGATGGAAGGCAGGAGAGAATAAAAAAGACGAAAGGTATGATTGTGCAAACCAAAGGAGATGGTAATGGGACAAGAAAAGAAACAAAAGATGGGTCTAGAAGAGGTGTAAATGGGAACAGCAGAATCATCAACAGCTGCTGCTGCCTGAAAAAATAGGGGCAGAGGTTATGGTCTGAAATTGTTGAACTCAATGTCGAGTCCAGAAGGCTGTAAAGATGAGGTGCTGTTCCTCGAGCTTACGTGGAGCTTCGTTGGAACAATGTAAGAGACAGAGGACAGAGAGGTCAGAGTGGGAGTGGAGCAGAGAATTAAAGTGACAGGCGACCAAAAGCTCGGGGTCACGCTTGCGGACTGAACGGAGGTGTTCCGCAAAGCGGTCACCCAATCTGCGTTTGGTCTCTCCAAGGTAGAGGAGACCACATCGTGAGCAGAGAATACAGTTTACTAAATTTAAGAAGTACAAGTAAATCGCTGTTTCACCTGGAAGGAATGTTTGAGGCCCTGGACAGTGGGAAGGGAGGAGGTAAAAGGGCAGCTGTTGCTTTTCCTGAGCTTGCATGGGAAGGTGCTGTGGGAGGGGGTGTTGGGAGTGATTGAAGAGTGGACCAGGGTGTCGCGGAGGGAGCGGTCCCTTCGGAATGCTGAAAGGAGAGGGGAAGATGTGTTTGGTGGCGGAAAATGATCTGTTGAATGTGGACAGGGGAGCGCAATTGATGGAGAGATGTGAGGGAGACAGAAAATGGAAGAAGGGGGCAGAATAGAGAAACCAGAGGGGTTGGGGAGCGAGACCACTGGCAAGGCGCAGAAAGAAAAAGGGACAGAGAAAAATGGGGGAGGGGAGAGATAGTGGTAATGTTACTGTGCTAGTAATCCAGAGGCCTGGACTAATGATCCAGAGACATGAGTTCAAATCCCACCACGGCAGCTGGTGAATTTAAATTCAGTTAATTAAATAAATCTGGAATAAAAAGCTAGTATCAGTAATGGTAACCATGAAACTATCGGATTGTTGTAAAAACCCATCTGGTTCACTAATGTCCTTTATGGAAGGAAATCTGCCGTCCTTACCTGGTCTGGCCTATATGTGACACCAGACCCACAGCAATGTGGTTGACTCTTAACTGCCCTCTAAAATGGCCTAGCAAGCCATTCAGTTGAATTCCAGAGGTGAGAGTGACTGCCCTTGACATCAAGGCAGCATTTGATCGAGTGTGGTATCAAGGAGCCCCAGTAAAACTGATGTCAATGAGAATCGGGTGTGGCGGGGGGGGGGGGGGGGGGGGGGGGGGGGGGAAACTCTCCACTGGCTGGAGTCATACCTAGCACAAAGGAAGATGGTTGTGGTGGTTGAAGGTCAATCATCACAGCCCCAGGACATCACTGCAAGAGTTCCTCAGGGCAGTGTCCTAGGCCTAAACATCTTCAGCTGCTTCATCAATGACCTTCCCTCCAACATAAGGTCAGAAATGGGGATGTTCACTGATGACTGCACAGTGTTCCGTGCCATTCACAACTCCTCAGATAATGAAGCAGTCCATGCCTGCATGCAACAAGACCTGGATGACGTTCAGGCTTGGGCTGATAAGTGGCAGGTAATATTCGCACCATGCAATGACTATCTCCAACAAGCGAGAGTCTAACCACCTCCCCTTGACATTCAATGGCATTACCATCACTGAATCTGCCACCATCAACATCCTGGGGGTCACCATTGACCAGAAACTTAACTGGACCAACCACATAAATACTGTGGCAAAAAGAGCAGGTCAGTGGCTAGGTATTCTGCGGCAAGTGTCTCACTTTCTGACTCCCCAAAGCCTTTCCACCATCTACAAGGCACAAGTGTGATGGAATACTCTCCACTTGCCTGGATGAGTGCAACTCCAACAACACTCAAGAAGCACGACACCATGCAGGACAAAGCAGCCGCTTGATTGGCACCCCATCCACCACCTTAAATATTCACTCCCTCCACCGTGGCTGCAGTGTGTACCATCTACAAGATGCACTGCAGCAACTCGCCAAGGCTTCTTCGGCAGCACCTCCCAAACCCGCGACCTCTTCCACCTAGAAGGACAAGGGCAGCATGCGCATGGGAACACCACCACCTCCAAGTTTCCCTCCAAGTCACACATCATCCTGACTTAGAAGTATATTGCTGATCCTTCATCGTCGCTGGGTCAAAGTCCTGGAACTCCCTCCCTAACAGCACTGTGAGAGTACCTTTCCCACACGGACTGCAGCGGTTCAAGAAGGCAGCTCACGACCACCTTCTCAAGGGCAATTAGGGATGGGCAATAAATGCTGGCCTTGCCAGCGACGCCCACATCCCATAAACAAATAAACAAAAAGGGAGGAGACTGACAGATGGATGGGGGAGGGGGGGGGGCGACAGGAAAGAGGAGGGTGTTCAACTTTTTAGGCTACACCAGATGGTTTTCTTGAGTCCAGTGTCAAAAATCATTCCTGTAGGTAAGCCCACACGCCCAGTTAACTGAAGTGACTTTATATGCCAATATCCGGAAACGTAGCATTGCCCAAGGTGAATCAGAACATTCTTGTTGTAATTTGCTAATTGGATATGACAGCAGCCCTCCCATGTATTTGGATAATGGAAGAATAATCAGGATGTATGATTAACGTCTGTAGCTTGCTAGTTTTGGGCAGATGAGGCCAGAGGACTGATTTCGTGCCGCCCATTTTGCGCCAGTTTCTGGCACTGCTTTAAATTCTTGGCCAAAGTCTATTGCAGAAGGAAGCTTTTACTATTGTGATTGGTTGCAAGTGTTAATTATTTGAAGCATAATTAAATTGTTCCATACTTTTAACGATTGGTAAATTCATTTCGGGTGGCAGTCTAATACTTTATTGCTACAATGTACTGAATTATGCTCAGGGTTTTTCAACAATATACTTTATTTTCTAGATAAGATCCAACCTACCTTTCCCACGCTTCTCCAGCCGCAGACGTTTCAGAACGTCACCAAATTTATCATGTTTGCCGAGATTGGGAAGTTTCACATGGACACTAGCACGGAGACCTGTTCCCAGGTTAGATGGGCACGTCAGGATGTAACCAATGTGCTCATTCCACATAAATCCATGACCATTATTTTTTAAGGCATTTTCGATCTATAATTTTAAAAAAAATGTTCAAAAGAAAATACACATTAGCTTTAAACTTTGACCAACTCTCAATGGTGCTCATTTGTACCTTTGTTAGTCCAGTACAGAAACGGGTGAAGACTTCCTTCATGTTTCCACCTTTCTGCATGGAGATGATTCGAAGATGATCTTCTTCATTTACCCAAACTAGGAAAGTCTTATTTTCATTGTACCTAGAAAACATGTTTAATTTGGAACACTCAATCAGTATCTTGTACAAGTAAGCTGTTTAATTTATTACTAAAGGTCACCGCCATCAGTGTATGTTTTCAACTAAATAGTTTGAGCTGTTCACAAGAGAACTCAGGTGTTACAACAAAATACAAGAAATTCACTACCTTCATTGAGGCAGCCATGAAAAAAATGGAAATGTTCCTCTAAATGGGCGTCACATATTAGTATTGCTTTATCGTAGTGTTTTGATCAAGAGATGGATCTCAGTTTGCCAACACAGGTTGGGGTGGGGGGAAGGAAACAAGACACCTTAATTCCTTTACTTGTTCCATTAGCACGTTTAACAAGGTGGTCACACCGCAGGTAAAGAGTGCACAGGCAAACAGGGAATGGGTGACCACCAGACAGAGTAAAAGAACTAGGAAGGTAGTGCAGAAGTCCCCTGGGTCCATCTCCCTTTCCGACAGATTTTCCGTTTTGGATACTGATGGGGGAGAGGGTTTCTCAGGGGAATGCAGCAAGAGCCAAGTCCATGGCACTACGACTGGCTCAGCTGCACAGGAGGGGAGGAAAAAGAGTGGGAGAGCAATAGTGATAGGGGATTCTATCGTAAGGGGAACAGATAGACATTTCTGTGGCTGCAGACGTGACTCCAGGATGGTATGTTGCCTCCCTGGTGCCAGGGTCAAGGATGTCACTGAACGGCTGCAGGGCATTCTGAAGGGGGAGGGCGAACAGTCAGAGGTCGTGGTTCACATTGGTACCAACGACATGGGTAGAAAGAGGGATGAGGTCCTGCAACAAGAATTTAGGGAGCTAGGTAGCAGATTAAAAAGCAGGACCTCAAAGGTTGTAATCTCTGGATTACTCCCAGTGCCACGTGCTAGTGAGTATAGGAGGAGAGAGCAGTTGAATGCGTGGCTAAAGAGTTGGTGCAGGAGGGAGGGCTTTAGTTTCCTGGATCACTGGGTCTGCTTCTGGGGAAGGTGGGACCTGTACAAGTCGGACGGGTTGCACCTGAACCGGAATGGGACCAACATCTTTGCGGGGAGGTTTGCTAGTACTGTTGGGGGGGCGGGGGGGGGTTTAAACTAACTTGGCAGGGGAATGGGATACCGAGTGGAGCTATAGAAGGGGGTGATGCACAGCCAAATATAGAGGAAAAAACAAGTCAGCCTGGAAGGCAGAGCAAAGATGTAACGGCACAAAGGAGTATGACAAGGCTGGATGGCATTTATTTTAATGCAAGGAGTCTTGCGAGTAAGGCAGATGAATTGAAGGTGTTGATGAACACATGGGAGTATGATATTGTTGCTATCACAGAGACATGGTTGAGGGAGGGGCAGGACTGGCAGCTCAATATTCCGGGGTATAGAATCTTCAGGCGAGACAGAGGGGGGTGTAAAAGAGGAGGGGGCGTCGCAATATTAATCAAGGAGTCAATTACTGCTGTAAGGAGGGATGATATCTTAGCAGGTTCCTCTAATGAGGCCATATGGGTAGAACTTAAAAAAAAGGGGGCAAGCACTTTGCTGGGAGTGTATAATAGGCCCCAAACAGTCAGGGGGAGATAGAGGAACAGATATGTAGGCAAATCTCAGAGAAGTGTAGAAATAATAAGGTAATAATAGTAGGGGATTTCAACTTCCCCAATATTGACTGGGATAGTCAGAGTGTGAAAGGCTTAGAGGGTGCGGAATTCTTAAAGTGCATCCAGGAGAGCTTTATGAGCCAGCATGTAGAAAGTCCTACAAGAGAGGGGGCGGTACTGGACCTAATTCTGGGGAATGTCACTGGGCAAGTGGTGGAAGTGTTAGTAGGAGAGCATTTTGGTGACAGTGACCATAATTCGGTGAGATTTAAGGTATTCATGGAAAAGGACAAAGATAGACCGGAGATAAAGGTTCGAAATTGGGGGAAGGCCAATTTTAATATGATAAGGCAGGATCTGGCCAAAGTGGACTGGGATCAGCTACCTGTAGGAAAATCCACATCAGAGCAGTGGGAGTCTTTCAGAAAGGAAATAGAGAGAGTACAACGCCAACATGTTCCCGTAAATGTCACGGGTGGGACCAACAAGCCCAGGGAACCCTGGATGTCAAGGGATATACGAGAATGGATTAGGAAAAAAAGGGAGGCTTTTGGCAGATACAAAGGACTAAAAACAGTGGAAGCCCTAGAGGAGTATAGAAAGTGCAGGGGGGTACTTAAAAAAGAAATTAGGAGAGTGAAGAGGGGGCATGAAATAACACTGGCGGGCAAAATAAAGGAAAATCCCAAGGTGTTTTATAAGTATATTAAGGGCAAGAGGATAACCAGGGAAAGAGTAGGGACCATTAGGGACCAAAGTGGCAATCTGTGTGTAGAGCCAGAAGATGTAGGTAGGGTTTTAAATGAATATTTTGCATCTGTGTTCACTATGGAGAAGGACGATGTAGGCATAAAAATCAGGCAGGGGGATTGTGATATACTTGAACAAATTAGTATTGAGAGGGAGGAGGTACTAGCGGTTTTAGCAGGTTTAAAAGTGGATAAATCCCCAGGCCTAGACGAGATGTATCCCAGGCTGCTGTGTGAGGCAAGGGAGGAGATTGCAGGGGCTCTGACACAAATTTTCAGAACCTCTCTGGCCACAGGGGAGGTGCCAGAGGACTGGAGAACAGGTAACATAGTATCATTATTCAAGAAGGGTAGTTGGGATAAACCAGAGAATTACAGGCCAGTGAGCCTAACATCAGTGGTAGGGAAATTATTGGAAAAAATTCTGAGGGACAGAATTAGTCTCCACTTGGAGAGACAAGGATTAATCAAGGATAGTCAGCATGGCTTTGTCAGGGGGAGATCATGTCTGACCAATTTGATTGAATTTTGCGAGGGGGTGACTAGGTGTGTGGATGAGGGTAGTGCAGTTGATGTGGTCGACATGGACTTCAGTAAGGCTTTTGACAAAGTCCCGCATGGGAGACTGGTCAAGAAGGTAAAAGCCCATGGGATCCAGGGCAACTTGGCACATTGGATCCAAAATTGGCTTAGTGGCAGGAGGCAGAGGGTGATGGTCGAAGGTTGTTTTTGTGACTGGAAACCTGTGTCCAGTGGTGTACCGCAGGGATCGGTGCTGGGTCCTTTGCTGTTTGTAGTGTACATTAATGATTTAGATATGAATGTAGGAGGTATGATCAGTAAGTTTGCAGATCACACGAAATTTGGTGGGGTGGTAAATAGTGAGGAGGGAAGCCTCAGGCTACAGGACGATATAGACGGGTTGGTCAGATGGGCAGAACAGTGGCAAATGGAATTTAACCCTGAAAAGTGTGAGGTGATGCATTTTGGGAGGACTAACAAGGCAAGGGAATACACAATGAATGGTAGGACCCTAGGCAGGACAGAGGAGCAGAGGGACCCTGGTGTGCATGTACATAGATCCCTGAAGGCAGCAGGACAGGTAGATAAGGTGGTTAAAAAGGCATATGGTATCCTTGCTTTCATTAGCCAAGGCATAGAATATAAGAGCAGCGAGGTTATGATGGAGCTGTAGAAAACGCTAGTTAGGCCACAGCTGGAATACTGTGTGCAGTTCTGGTCGTCACACTATAGGAAGGATGTGATTGCATTGGAGAGGGTGCAGAGGAGATTCACCAGGATGTTACCTGGGCTGCAGCGCTTCAGCTATGAAGAGAGACTGGACAGGCTGGGGTTGTTTTCCTTACAGCAGAGAAGGCTGAGGGGGGACCTGATTGAGGTGTACAAAATTATGAGGGGCATAGCTAGGGTAGATAGAAAGGAACTTTTCCCCTTAGTAGAGGGGTCAATAACCAGGGGGCATAGTTTCAAGGTAAGGGGCAGGAGGTTTAGAGGGGATTTGAGGAAAAACTTTTTCACCCAGAGGGTGGTTGGAATCTGGAACTCACTGCCTGAAAGGGTGGTAGAGGCAGGAACCCTCAACATTCAAGAAGCATTTAGATGAGCACTTGAAACGCCATAGCATACAAGGCTACGGACCAAGTGCTGGAAAATGGGATTAAAATAGACAGGGCTTGATGGCCGGCGCGGACACGATGGGCCGAAGGGCCTCTTTCTGTGCTGTATAACTCTATGACTATCTACCATCTCCTATTGCCTCGCACCATCATCCCTTTTGTCTTTTAATCTCTCCTGCCTTCCACCCTATCAGATCTTCCCTTTTGTTCTTTCCTCCCTTTCCCTGCCTCTGTACTTGCTTAAAACCAGTTACATCTCTAACTTTTTCCAGTTCTGATGAAAGGTCATCGACCTGAAACGTTAACTGTTTCTCTCTTCACAGATGCTGCCTGGCCTGCTGAGTATTTCCAGCATTTTCTGTTTTCACCTCAGTTCAGGTTTGGAAAAGACTTAAGCTCACCATTGTTGTCTACCCAATCCACCCTAAGCACTTGTTGATAAGAAATTAAATACTTGCATTAGGGCTCAAGACCTGACAATGCTCCCCCAAGCTAGGAAAATAAGTTAAACCATACATGTACACTATAGAAAGGAAACAGATTGCATATATAGAAACCTTGTCTTCTACATAAACAAAGCTAACAGTGCAGAAAAATTGCCATAGTGTATGTACATGTGAGCTAATTGAAAATAGACAGTTAATACTAGTTTATATGAAATCCCAACAGCGAACACTTCCACACTACTTTCGCTGTCAGCTGAGCTCTTTCTTCCACCTACCCCGTCCCCCCCAAGATATTGCCGTTACCAACGTTCAAAATGCACAATTATTCACCAGCTTCAGTAGAGAAGAGAAAAGTTATTAGCTGCCTGTTGACACCTCAAAAGTGCTCGAGGCCAATTTCCCCTGAAATAGCTAAAGTCAGACAATTCCCAGATAAGTTTTTATTAGCTGCACCAAAGTACATCACCCCAACATGCTAGAACAAGAGTAATCTGAATTGAAGCAAATCGAAATAGTTGCAAATAAATTTCTCCTCTTCATCTCCCCCTCCCCCTCCAAGAACTGACCAGATGCCTCTGCCATTAGGCCAGTCACGTGCCATCCCTGCGGACAACAGCATTTCAGACACAGGCTTCTCAAACATAAAGTGGTCATCAATTAGATTCTGATGCTCTTGGTCAGTCATGTTCTTCAGGGCATAGTATTTTCCGGTAAATTCATCATCCAGACTTCCCAAGGCTAGTGAATTAAAAAAAATATTCAGTTTAGTCTTTGTGAAAAACATTTCCAAAACCCTATGACTGTAATCACCACTAGATTAAACGGTTTGGTTTTCTTACTTTGTATGAGAAGTCAAAACCTCTCTCAGCAAGAAAGTAAATACAGATTGGACAAAAGGCTAAAATTGATCAGAAATGGCTAATTTATTATTTGCAGGGGTACAAATAAAGACCAAATGCATGCCATAAACTCCAATCAAATAAAAACATTCGCAGCTGTGTAAAAAAATAATAAGCATCACTATGAGATCAGTAGGCAGCTGTGAGTTTTTTTTATATTTGTTCATGGGATGTGGGCATCGCTGGCAAGGTCAGGATTTATTGCCCATCCCTAATTGCCATTGAGAAGGTGGTGGTGAGCCGCCTTCTTGAACCGCTGCAGTCCGTGAGGTGAAGGTACTCCCACAGTGCTGTTAGGGAGGGCGTGCCAGGATTTTGACCCAGTGACGATGAAGGAATGGCGATATATTTCCAAGTCAGGATGGTGTGTAACTTGGAGGTGGTGGTGTTCCCGTGCGCCTGCTGCCCTTGTCCTTGTAGGTGGTAGAGGTCGCGGGTTTGGGAGATGCTGCCGAAGAAGCCTTGGCGAGTTGCTGCAGTACATCTTGTAGATGGTACACACTGCAGCCACGGTACGCCGGTGGTGGAGGGAGTGAATGTTTAAAGTGGTGGATGGGGTGCCAATCAAGCGGCTACTTTGTCGTGGATGGGGTCGAGCCTCTTGAGTGTTGTTGGAGCTGCACTCATCCAGGCAAGTGGAGAGTATTTTGTCACACTCCTGACTTGTGCCTTGTAGATGGTGGAAAGGCTTTGGGGAGTCAGGAGGTGAGACACTCGCCGCAGAATACCCAGCCTCTGACCTGCTCTTGTTGCCACAGTATTTATGTTGTTGGTCCAGTTAAGTTTCTGATTAATGGTGACCCCCAGGATGTTGATAGTGGGGGATTCAGCGATGGTAATACCATTGAATGTCAAGGGGAGGTGGTTAGACTTTCGCTTGTTGGAGAAAGTCATTGCCTGGCACTTCTGTGGCGCGAATGTTACCTGTCACTTATCAGCCCAAGCCTGAACGTCGTCCAGGTCTTGTTGCATGCGGGCATGGACTGCTTCATTATCTGTGGAGTTGCGAATGGCGCTGAACACTGTGCAGTCATCAGCAAACATCTCCATTTCTGACCTTATGTTGGAGGGAAGGTCATTGATGAAGCAGCTGAAGATGGTTGGGCCTAGGACACTGCCCTGAGGAACTCCTGCAGCGATGTCCTGGGGCTGTGATGATTGACCTTCAACCACCACAACCATCTTCCTTTGTGCTAGGTATGACTCCAGCCAGTGGAGCATTTTCCCCGATTCCCATTGACTTCAGTTTTACTAGGGCTCCTTGATGCCAGACTCGGTCAAATGCTGCCTTGATGTCAAGGACAGTCACTCTCACCTCACCTCTGGAATTCAGCTCCTTTGTCCATGTTTGGACCAAGGCTGTAATGAGGTCGGGAGCCGAGTGGTCTTGGCGGAACCCAAACTGGGCATCAGTGAGCAGGTTATTGGTGAGTAAGTGCCGCTTGATAGCACTGTCGGTGACACCTTCCATCACTTTGCTGATGATTGAGAGTAGACTGATGGGGCGGTAATTGGCCGGTTTGGATTTGTCCTGCTTTTTGTGGACAGGACATACCTGAACAGTTTTCCACATTGTCGGGTAGATGCCAGTGTTAAAGCTGTGCTGAAACAGCTTGGCTAGAGGCACAGCTAGTTCTGGAGCACAAGTCTTCAGCACGACAGCCGGAATGTTGTCGGGGCCCATAGCCTTTGCTGTATCCAGTGTGCTCAGCTGTTTCTTGATATCACATGGAGTGAATCGAATTGACTGAAGACTGGCTTCTGTGATGGTGGGGACCTCAGGAGGAGGCCGATATAGTTCATCCACTCGACATTTCTGGCTTAAGATGGTTGCAAATGCTTCAGCTTTGTCTTTTGCACTCGCATGCTGGGCTCCACCATCATTGAGGATGGGGATATTCATTACCACCTAGATTACCACCTACCGCCCTCCCTCAGCTGATGAATCAGTACTCCTCCATGTTGAACACCACTTGGAAGAAGCACTGAGAGTAGCAAGGGCACAGAATGTACTCTGGGTGGGAGACATCAATGTCCATCACCAAGAGTGGCTTGGTAGCACTACTACTGACCGAGCTGGCCGAGTCCTGAAGGACATTGCAGGCCCAGTCTGGCAGCTGAGAACCAGCATGAGGGAAAAACCTACTTGACCTCGTCCTCACCAATCTACCTGTCACAGATGCATCTGTCCACGACAGTATTGGTAGCAGTGACCACCGCACAGTCATTGTGGAGAAGAAATCCCATCTTCACACTGAGGACACCCTCCATCGTGTTGTGTGCCACTACCACTGTGCTAAATGGGATAGATTTAGAACAGGTCTAGCAGCTCAAAACTGGGCATCCATGAGGCGCTGTGGGCCATCAGCAGCAGCAGAATTGTATTCCACCACAATCTGTAACCTCATGGCCTGGCATATCCTTCACTCTACCATTACCATCAAGCCAGGGGACCAACCCTGGTTCAATAAGGAGTGTAGAAAGCATGCCAGGAGCAGCACCAGGCGTACCTAAAAATGAGGTGTCAACTTGGCGAAGCTGCAACACAGGACTACATGCATACTAAAAAGCGGAAGCAGCATGCTATAGACAGGGCTAAGCGATCCCACAATCAACAGATTAGATCAAAGCTCTGCAGTCCTGCCACATCCAGCCATGAATGGTGGTGGACCATTAAACAACTAACGGGAGGAGGAGGCTCCTTGAATATTCCCTTTCTCAATGATGGTGGAGCCCAGCACGTGAGTGCAAAAGACAAAGCTGAAGCATTTGCAACCATCTTCAGCCAAAAGTGCTGAGTGAATGATCCATATCGGCCCCCTCCTGAGGTCTCCACCATCACAGAAGCCAGTCTTCAGCCAATTCGATTCACTCCACGGGATATTAAGAAACGGCTGAGCGCACTGGATACAGCAAAGGCAATGGGCCCTGACAACATCCCGACTATCGTGCTGAAGACTTGTGCTCCAAAATTAGCCGCGCCTCTAGCCAAGCTGTTACATAGAAACATAGAAACATAGAATCTAGGAGCAGGAGTAGGCCATTCGGCCCGTCGAGCCTGCTCCACCATTCAATACGATCATGGCTGATCATCCAAGTCCAGTACCCTGTCCCTGCTTTAATCCCCACAGTACACATATCCCACCCTACCCCCGTAACCCCACGTATTTAATTCCCCCCAACATATCCCATCCTATCCCCATAACCCCACATAGTTAATCCCCCCCTAACACTAAGGGTCAATTTATCATAGCCAAATCAACCTAACCCGCACATGTTTGGACTGTGGGAAGAAACCGGAGCACCCGGAGGAAACCCACGCAGACACGGGGAGAATGTGCAAACTCCACACAGACAGTCACCCGAGGTCAGATTCGAACCCGGGTCCCTGGCGCTGTGAGGCACCAGTGCTAACCACTATGCCACCGTGTTCCAGTACAGCTACAACACAGGCATCTATCCGACAATGTGGAAAACTGCCCAGGTATGTCCTGTCCACAAAAAGCAGGATAAATCCAATCCAGCCAATTACCGCCCCATCAGTCTACTCTCAATCATCAGCAAAGTGATGGAAGGTGTCATTGACAGTGTTATCAAGCAGCATTTACTCACTTATAACCTGCTCACTGATGCCCAGTTTGGGTTCCGCCAGGATCACTCGGCTCCCGACCTCATTACAGCCTTGGTCCAAACATGGACAAAGGAGCTGAATTCTAGAGGTGAGGTGAGTGACTGCCCTTGACATCAAGGCAGCATTTGACCGAGTGTGACATCAAGGAGCCGTAGTAAAACTGAAGTCAATGGGAATTGGGGGGGAAAATGCTCCACTGGTTGGAGTCATACCTAGCACAAAGGAAGATGGTTGTGGTGGTTGGAGGTCAATCATCACAGCCCCAGGACATCGCTGCAGGTGTTCCTCAGGGCAGTGTCCTAGGCCCAACCATCTTCATCTGCTTCATCAATGAACTTCCCTCCGACATAAGGTCAGAAATGGGGATGTTCACTGATGACTGCACAGTGTTCAGCGCCATTCACAACTCCTCAGATAATGAAGCAGTCCATGCCCGCCTGCAACAAGACCTGGACGACATTCAGGCTTGGGCTGATAAGTGTCAGGTAACAGTCGCGCCACACAAGTGCCAGGCAATGCCTATTTCCAACAAACGAGAGTCTAACCACCGCCCCTTGACATTCAACGGCATTACCATCGCCGAATCCCCCACCATCAACATCCTGGGGGTCACCATTGACCAGAAACTTAACTGGACCAGCCACATAAATACTATGGCAACAAGAGCAGGTCAGAGGCTAGGTATTCTGTGGCGAGTGTCTCACTTCCTGACTCCACAAAGCCTTTCCACCCTCTACAAGGCACAAGTCAGGAGTGTGATGGAATACTCTCCACTTGCCTGGATGAGTGCAGCTCCAACAACACTCAAGAAGCTCGACACCATCCAGGACAAAGCAGCCCGCTTGATTGGCACCCTATGCACCTTAAACATTCACTCCCTCCACCACCGGCGTACCGTGGCTGCAGTGTGTACCATCTACAAGATGCACTGCAGCAACTCACGAAGGCTCCTTCGGCAGCACCTCCCAAACCCGCGACCTCTACCACCTAGAAGGACAAGGGCAGCAGGTGCATGGGAACATCACCACCTCCAAGTTCCCCTCTAAGTCACACACCATCCTGACTTGGAAGTATATCGCCGTTCCTTCATCGTCACTAGGTCAAAATTCTGGAACTCCCTCCCTAACAGCACTGTGGGAGTAGCTTCACACACGGACTGCAGCGGTTCAAGAAGGCAGCTCACCACCACCTTCTCAAGGCCAATAAATGCTGGCCTTGCCAGCGACGCCCAGATCCCATGAAAGAGTAAAAAAAAGTAAACCTGAAATGAATATGAACAAACTTTTAAAAAATATAATTTTTTTTAAGTTTCTTAAAAATTGTAATGGAGAAATTTGACACTCCAGAAAATTAAATTAGGTTTTCCAGGGCCATAACATTTGTTTAGCAGTCAATACACTGTTAAAACCCCAATTACACCTAATCCAACAAGGTCTAACTTTTAATAGGGTATTTAACAGTGAAAAGCCCAAGTTTTTTCAGTTGCACTGATTGCCAGCTATGGAAGTGGGTACCACAGCGCAGCCTGTGTCGAAGCAGTGAATGACTGACTGCAACTTCAGGATTACCGTGTTTAGGTGCGCATGTGCTACATCCTGAAGTTGCGGTGAGTTGCAAATTCCGGGCCTATATTTCTGTGTGATACTAATTTATTGGAAATGTTTTACTTGTTTTCAAAAGTCTTTGCGATGAATCATTCGCATTAGATTTTTTTTTAAATACGACTTAGTGATTCAGTAACACGTCATGCCCATTTGACTTTACCTTCCTCTGAAAGTTTCTCAACAGCACTACGCTCCCCTCGACTGCAGTGCGGGGGAAGGCAAAAGCCACGTATACTGCGGCCAGTGCGGACTCGACTACTCAGCACGTAATTGGAATCTAGGTCATCACCACCCTAAAAGACAAATATATACACATTCAGGTTTGTTACTTCACTTTTAGTGACTTTGCCATTTGTTATCAACAGAACAGGTTTATGCAAAAATACTTTGTCATCAGATGGCATGACGTGGTCTTTTGCCCAAATTCCAATTTACTAGGCAACAGCATACAAGCAACTGCTGCATTGATGTGAATGATGTAGAGATTTGAAAAGCAATATATTTCACAGCCAGCATTAAAGTTGGCTAACAACAAACTGCTACAAGAATGAGCTTAAATATTCCCAATATTGCCCAAAACCTTAAATCTGTGTCCCCTAGTCCTTGTAACATCAACTAGTGGGAACAGCCTTTCCCCGTCTAGCCCATCCAAGCCTGTCATAATCTTGTACACCTCTATCAAATCACCCCTCAACCTCCTTTGCTCGAATGAAAACAAATCCAGCTTCTCCAACCTGTCCTTGTAGCTAAGATCCCCCATCCCTGCAACCATTCTGGTAAATCTCCTCTGCACCCTCTCAAGGACCTTCATATCCTTCCTAAAGTGTGGTGACCAGAACTGGATGCAATACTCCAGTTGTGGCCTAACCAGCGCTTTATAAAGGTTCAGCATAACTTCTCTACTTTTGTACTCAATACCTCTATTTATGAAGCCCAAGATCCCGTATGCTTTGTTAACCACTCTCCCAATATGTCCCGCCACCTTCAGGGACCTATGCACATTAACTCCCAGGTCCCTCTGTCTTTGCACACTCTTTAAAACTGTGTCATTAAGTGTATATTGCCTCTCCCTGTTCCTTCTGCCAAAATGCATCACCTCACACTTCTCTGTATTAAATTCCATCTGCCACTTGTCTGCCCATTCTGCTAACGTTTCTATGTCCTGTTGCAGTCGATTGGTATCATCATCACTGTTTGCCACCCCCCAAGTTTGGTGTCATCGGTAAATTTAGAAATTCTACTGTATTCCAATATCCAGGTCATTTATACATATCAAAAAAAGCAGTGGCCCCAGCACTGACCCTTGGGGAACACCACTGTCTACCATCCTCCAGTCTGAAAAACAGCCATTTACCACAACTCGCTGTTTTCTGTCCTTAAGCCAATTCCTTATCCAAGCTGCCACTGACCCACCTATTCCATGAGCCTCAATTTTGTTAACCAACCTTCTATGTGGTACTTTGTCAAATGCCTTCCAAAAATCCATGTACACAACATCCATT
The DNA here is from genome assembly GCA_030390025.1 of Squalus acanthias. Classification (NCBI taxonomy): domain Eukaryota; kingdom Metazoa; phylum Chordata; class Chondrichthyes; order Squaliformes; family Squalidae; genus Squalus; species Squalus acanthias. The sequence goes on from CM059425.1 coordinate 51,092,056, forward strand.
GCATTCCCTTCATCAATCCTCCCTGTTACTTCATCAAAAAATTCAATGAGATTAGTCAAACACGATGTGCCTTTTACAAATCAGTGTTGGCTCTCCTTAATTAGCTTAAACCTCTCCAAGTGCCCATTAATTTTTTCCTTGATTATTGTTTCTAAAACTTTACCCACCACTTATGTTAAACTGACCAGCCTGTAGTTACTAGGATTGTCCTTACACCCTTTCTTGAACAATGGTGTCACATTTGTCACTTTCCAATCCTCAGGCACCTCCCCCGCATCTAGGGAAGATTAGAAAATTATGGCAAGCCCTTCTGCTATCTCCTCCCCCAATTCCCTTAGCAACCTGGGATGCAAGCCATCTGGACCAGGCAACTTATCCACTCTAAGCATACCCAGCCTTTCTCGTACATCCTGTCTATCAATTTTCACCCCTTCCATTGCTTCTACCTTTTCCACTTCTACCGATATTTTGTCAGCATCCACCTCCTTAGTAAGCACCGATACAAAGTACTCATTAAGTATTCTAGCCTTGCCCTACGCCTCTAAGCATAGATCACCTTCTTTGTCCGAATAGGCCCCACCCCGCCTCTTACTACCTGCTTACTGTTTACATGCCGGTCGAAGATGGTTGTGTTCCCTTTTATGTTAACCGCCATTTTACTCTCATATTCTCTCTTTGCCAATCTTATTTTCATCTTCACATCTTCTCTCAACTTATTGTATTTGGTCTGGTTCTCCCTTGAAGAATTCACCTGACATGCATCATACACCCTCTTTTTGTTTCTTCATCTCTCTATCTCCCTCGTCATCCAAGGAGCCCTTGCTTGGTTCCCTTACCCTTCCCCCTTGTTGGAATGTACCTAGCCTGTACTTGGAACATCTCCTCCGTAAGGATCACCCATTGTTCTGTTACAGTTTTTCCTGTCAGTCTTTGATTCCATTTGACCCTGGCTAGATCCTTTTGCATCCCATTGAAGTTAGCCCTATTCCAGGTTAGAAGTTCCACTCTAGATTGTTCCTTGCTCCTCTCCATTGCTAATCTAAATCTTATGATACTATGATAACTCGTATCCAAGTGTTCTCCCACAGACACTTGGTCGACCAGGCCCACCTCATTCCCCCAGCACCAGATCCAGCAATGCCTCCTTCCTTTCGTAGTTTTTCTTAGTCTGCTCCTATCTAATATGGTACTATTACCGCCACTAGTATTACTTTCTTCTCTAGTACTATTCAACACACTCACTCTTTTATGCACCTTATTCCTCTTTTCTACTCCTATATGCTGGTGCCCATCCCCCTGCCAAGCTAGTTTAAACCCTCCCCAACAGCACTAGCAAACCTCCCTGCGAGAATATTAGTCCCGGCTCTGTTGAGGTGTAACCCGTCCGGCTTGTACAGGTCCCACCTTCTCCAAAAATGGTCCCAATGCCTCAGGAATCTAAAGCCCTCCCTCCTGCACCATCTCTCCAGCCATGCATTCATCTGTTCTATCCTTCTATTCCTGTACTCACTAGCACGTGGCACCGGGAGTAATCCAGAGATTACTACCTTTGAGGTCCTGCTTTTTAATCTCTTTTCCAGCTCCCTATAGTCTGCCTGCAGGACCTCATCCCTCTTTCTGCCGAGGTCGTTGGTACCGATATGGACAACGACCTCTGGCTGTTCACCCTCCCCCCTCAGAGTGTCCTGCAGCCGCTCAGTGGCATCCTTGACCCTGGCACCAGGAAGGCAACATACCATCCTGGAGTCACATCTGCGTCCACAGAAACACCTATCTGTTCCACGAACCAATGAATCTCCTATCATTATTGCTCTTCCACTCTTCTTCCGCCCCCCGTGCAGCTGAGCCACCCATGGCTCTGGCGGCTCTCCCCAGAGGAGCCATCACCCCCACCAGTTTCCAGAACTGTGAACCGGTTAGCGAGCGAGATGCACTCTGGGAATTCCTGCCCTACCTGGCTAGTCCTCCTTCTCTGTCTGGTGGTCACCCATTCCCTCTCTGCCTGCACATTCTGAGGCTGCGGGGTGACCACTTCCAGAAACGTTCTTTCCAAGTATTTCTCAGCCTCGCGGATGCACTGTACTGACTCCAGCTGCCGCTCAAGCTCTGAAACCCGGAGCTCGAGTTGCTGCAGTTGGCGACACTTCCTGCACACGTGGTCATCCAGGCCGCAAGAAACATAGAAACGTAGAAAAATAGGAGCAGGAGTAGGCCATTCGGTCCTTCGAGCCTGCTCCGCCATTCAATATGATCATGGTTGATCCATTATCTCAATACCATATTCCCACTCTCTCCCCATACCCCTTGATGCCTTTTGTGTCTAGAAATCTATCTATCTCCTTCTTAAATATATTCAGTGACTTGGCCTCCACAGCCTTCTGTGGTAGAGAATTCCACAGGTTCACCACCCTCTGAGTGAAGAAATTTCTCCTCATCTCAGTCCTAAATGTCCTACCCCGTATCCTGAGACTGTGACCCCTCATTCTAGAGCCCCCAGCCAGGGGAAATATCTTCCCTGCATCCAGTCTGTCTAGCCCTGTCAGAATTTTATACGTTTCAATGAGATCCCCTCTCATTTTTCTAAACTCTAGTGAATACAGGCCTAGTCGACCCAATCTCTTTTTATAGCACTCTGCCACTCTGGCTCTCCGCTCCCGCTCTTTTTATAGCACTCTGGCTCTCCGCTCCTGCTCTTTTTATAGCACTCTGCCACTCCACTCCTGCTCTTTTTATAGCACTCTGGCTCTCCGCTCCCGCTCTTTTTATAGCACTCTGCCACTCTGCTCCTGCTCTTTTTATAGCACTCTGGCTCTCCGCTCCCGCTCTTTTTATAGCACTCTGCCACTCCGCTCCCGCTCTTTTTATAGCACTCTGGCTCTCTGCTCCCGCTCTTTTTATAGCACTCTGCCACTCCGCTCGTGCTCTTTTTATAGCACTCTGGCTCTCCGCTCCCGCTCTTTTTAGAGCACTCTGCCACTCCGCTCCCGCTCTTTTTATAGCACTCTGGCTCTCCGCTCCTACTCTTTTTATAGCACGCTGGCTCTCCGCTCCCGCTCTTTTTATAGCACTCTGCCACTCCGCTCCTGCTCTTTTTATAGCACTCTGCCACTCCGCTCCTGCTCTTTTTATAGCACTCTGGCTCTCCGCTCCCGCTCTTTTTATAGCACTCTGCCACTCCGCTCCCGCTCTTTTTATAGCACTCTGCCATTCCGCTCCCGCTCTTTTTATAGCACTCTGCCACTCCGCTCCCGCTCTTTTTATAGCACTCTGGCTCTCCGCTCCCGCTCTTTTTATAGCACTCTGCCATTCCGCTCCTGCTCTTTTTATAGCACTCTGCCATTCCGCTCCTGCTCTTTTTATAGCACTCTGGCTCTCCGCTCCCGCTCTTTTTATAGCACTCTGCCACTCCGCTCCTGCTCTTTTTATAGCACTCTGCCACTCCGCTCCCGCTCTTTTTATAGCACTCTGCCACTCTGCTCCTGCTCTTTTTATAGCACTCTGCCACTCCGCTCCTGCTCTTTTTATAGCACTCTGCCACTCTGGCTCTCCGCTCCCGCTCTTTTTATAGCACGCTGGCTCTCCGCTCCTGCTCTTTTTATAGCACTCTGCCACTCCGCTCCTGCTCTTTTTATAGCACTCTGCCACTCTGGCTCTCCGCTCCTGCTCTTTTTATAGCACTCTGCCACTCCGCTCCTGCTCTTTTTATAGCACTCTGCCACTCCGCTCCTGCTCTTTTTATAGCACTCTGGCTCTCTGCTCCCGCTCTTTTTATAGCACTCTGCCACTCCGCTCCTGCTCTTTTTATAGCACTCTGGCTCTCCGCTCCCGCTCTTTTTATAGCACTCTGGCTCTCCGCTCCTGCTCTTTTTATAGCACTCTGGCTCTCCGCTCCCGCTCTTTTTATAGCACTCTGGCTCTCCGCTCCTGCTCTTTTTATAGCACTCTGCCACTCCGCTCCCGCTCTTTTTATAGCACTCTGCCATTCCGCTCCTGCTCTTTTTATAGCACTCTGGCTCTCCGCTCCCGCTCTTTTTATAGCACTCTGGCACTCTGCCACTCCGCTCCTGCTCTTTTTATAGCACTCTGGCTCTCCGCTCCCGCTCTTTTTATAGCACTCTGGCTCTCCGCTCCCGCTCTTTTTATAGCAGTCTGCCACTCCGCTCCCGCTCTTTTTATAGCACTCTGCCACTCCGCTCCCGCTCTTTTTATAGCACTCTGGCTCTCCGCTCCCGCTCTTTTTATAGCACTCTGCCACTCCGCTCCCGCTCTTTTTATAGCACTCTGCCATTCCGCTCCCGCTCTTTTTATAGCACTCTGCCATTCCGCTCCCGCTCTTTTTATAGCACTCTGGCTCTCCGCTCCCGCTCTTTTTATAGCACTCTGGCTCTCCGCTCCCGCTATTTTTATAGCACTCTGGCTCTCCGCTCCCGCTCTTTTTATAGCACTCTGGCTCTCCGCTCCCGGTCTTTTTATAGCACTCTGGCTCTCCGCTCCCGCTCTTTTTATAGCACTCTGCCACTCCGCTCCCGCTCTTTTTATAGCACTCTGGCTCTCCGCTCGCGCTCTTTTTATCGCACTCTGGCTCTCCGCTCCCGCTCTTTTTATAGCACTCTGGCTCTCCGCTCCCGCTCTTTTTATAGCACTCTGGCTCTCCGCTCCTGCTCTTTTTATAGCACTCTGCCACTCCGCTCCCGCTCTTTTTATAGCACTCTGCCACTCCGCTCCCGCTCTTTTTATAGCACTCTGCCATTCCGCTCCCGCTCTTTTTATAGCACTCTGCCACTCTGCTCCTGCTCTTTTTATAGCACTCTGCCACTCCGCTCCCGCTCTTTTTATAGCACTCTGGCTCTCCGCTCCCGCTCTTTTTATAGCACTCTGGCTCTCCGCTCCCGCTCTTTTTATAGCACTCTGGCTCTCCGCTCCCGCTCTTTTTATAGCACTCTGGCTCTCCGCTCCTGCTCTTTTTATAGCACTCTGCCACTCCGCTCCCGCTCTTTTTATAGCACTCTGCCACTCCGCTCCCGCTCTTTTTATAGCACTCTGCCACTCCGCTCCCGCTCTTTTTATAGCACTCTGCCACTCCGCTACCGCTCTTTTTATAGCACTCTGGCTCTCGGCTCCCGCTCTTTTTATAGCACTCTGGCTCTCCGCTCCCGCTCTTTTTATAGCACTCTGCCACTCCGCTCCCGCTCTTTTTATAGCACTCTGCCATTCCGCTCCCGCTCTTTTTATAGCACTCTGCCACTCCGCTCCCGCTCTTTTTATAGCACTCTGCCACTCCGCTCCCGCTCTTTTTATAGCACTCTGCCATTCCGCTCCCGCTCTTTTTATAGCACGCTGCCACTCCGCTCCTGCTCTTTTTATAGCACTCTGCCACTCCGCTCCTGCTCTTTTTATAGCACTCTGGCTCTCCGCTCCCGCTCTTTTTATAGCACTCTGCCACTCCGCTCCTGCTCTTTTTATAGCACTCTGCCATTCCGCTCCCGCTCTTATAGCACTCTGGCTCTCCGCTCCCGCTCTTTTTATAGCACTCTGGCTCTCCGCGCCTGCTCTTTTTATAGCACTCTGCCACTCCGCTCCTGCTCTTTTTATAGCACTCTGCCACTCCGCTCCTGCTCTTTTTATAGCACTCTGCCATTCCGCTCCCGCTCTTTTTATAGCACTCTGCCACTCCGCTCCCGCTCTTTTTATAGCACTCTGGCTCTCCGCTCCCGCTCTTTTTATAGCACTCTGGCTCTCCGCTCCCGCTCTTTTTATAGCACTCTGCCACTCCGCTCCCGCTCTTTTTATAGCACTCTGGCTCTCCGCTCCCGCTCTTTTTATAGCACTCTGGCTCTCTGCTCCCGCTCTTTTTATACCACTCTGGCTCTCCGCTCCCGCTCTTTTTATACCACTCTGGCTCTCCGCTCCCGCTCTTTTTATAGCACTCTGGCTCTCCGCTCCCGCTCTTTTTATAGCACTCTGGCTCTCCGCTCCCGCTCTTTTTATACCACTCTGGCTCTCCGCTCCCGCTCTTTTTATAGCACTCTGCCACTCCGCTCCCGCTCTTTTTATAGCACTCTGGCTCTCCGCTCCCGCTCTTTTTATAGCACTCTGGCTCTCCGCTCCCGCTCTTTTTATAGCACTCTGCCACTCCGCTCCTGCTCTTTTTATAGCACTCTGGCTCTCCGCTCCCGCTCTTTTTATAGCACTCTGGCTCTCCGCTCCCGCTCTTTTTATAGCACTCTGCCACTCCGCTCCTGCTCTTTTTATAGCACTCTGCCATTCCGCTCCCGCTCTTTTTATAGCACTCTGGCTCTCCGCTCCCGCTCATTTTATAGCACTCTGCCACTCTGCCACTCCGCTCCTGCTCTTGCTCTTTTTATAGCACAAAGGAAGATGGTTGTGGTGGTTGGTTGTCAATCATCACAGCCCCAGGACATCGCTGCAAGAGTTCCTCAAGGCAGTGTCCTCGGCCCAACCATCTTCAGCTGCTTCATCAATGACCTTCCTTCCAACATAAGGTCAGAAATGGGGATGTTTGCTGATGACTGCACAGTGTTCAGTGCCATTAACAACTTCTCAGATAATGAAGCAGTCCATGCCCGCATGCAGCAAGACCTGGATGACATTCGGGCTTGGGCTGATAAGTGGAAGGTAACATTCGCGCCACACAAATGCCAGGCAAATGACTATCTCCAACAAGCGAGTGTCTAACCACCGCCCCTTGACATTCAACGGCATTACCATTGCCAAATCCCCCACCATCAATATCTTGGGGGTCACCATTGACCAGAAACTTAACTGGATCAGCCACATAAATACTATGGCAACAAGAGCAGGACAGAGGCTGGGTATTCAGTGGTGAGTGTCTCACCTCCTGACTTCCCAAAGCCTTTCCACCATCTACAAGGCACGAGTCAGGAGTATGATGGAATGCTCTCCACTTGCCTGGATGAGTGCAGCTCCAACAACACGCAAGAAGCTCGACACCATCCAAGACAAAGCAGCCCGCTTAATTGACACTCCATCCACCACCGGCGTACCATGGCTGCAGTGTGTACCATCTACAAGGCTTCTTCGGCAGCACTTCCCAAACCCGCATCCTCTACCACCTAGAAGGACAAGGGCAGCAGGCGCATGGGAACACCACCACCTCCAAGTTCCCCTTCAAGTCATACACCATCCTGACTTGGAAGTATATCGCCGTTCCTTCATCGTCGCTGGGTCAAAATCCTGGGACTCCCTCCCTAACAGCACTGTGGGAGTACCTTCACCACCTTCTCAAGGGCAACTAGGGATGGGCAATAAATGTTGGCCTTGCCAGCGACACCCACATCCCATGAACGAATAAAAAAACCTACAAATAAGGTTCATGCAAATAATAGGTCAAACGTAAATTTTGCCAGTCTCATCAAAATACTTCATTAGGAATCTATAAAAATATCTCCCGGTGAATGGAAACTCAAAATATCAAATCTTTAAAAACTATTCAGAAAAATCTGCTTATCCCATTTTACAACGCAGAATAATATAAAATGATACTAACAAACGCCCTGGCTGGATTCAGCACAGTGGAGGAAGTACCATAAGTTGCAAATTACGCTGGGCGTTTCACTGTGCATAGTTGCAGTTTCACACGTGTGCAGGTTATATTCTATTGCATTTTATATTTAGACAGGAATTTATCCCCCCCCATTCTCTGACCTTGAGATTTTCATGTTGAATATCAGTTTTATGCTTGTCAGTAGGTTTGTAGCCATCATGATAGCCCCGAATTACTGGATCAAAGAGGTCCTTGAAAACCTCATAGGATTCTTCATCGCCAAATACACAACCTACTGACACGACAACTGGGTCATCTGTATAGAAAAAGGGAGAAATAAATACATACAGCGTTTCCTTAACCTGATACATACGGATTTCCAGCCAATTAAAAGTTAATGATTAAATCCGCTGATCACTTTGAAGAGCAGTAAGCATTTTTAAATAAAAGACAAGGAATGCTGAAAGAGATCCCAAAACATCACTCAGTTGTTATGTTTCATGGATTCATCAGGAATATTTAACCTCATTTTTTGGGGGGGGAGGGCGGAAACAACTTTTTGCAACATTAGCATTACATACTGACCATTAAATCTTCTGAAACATTTACTTACTAAAGTGAAAGGTACATTCAAAGTTAAATTAAAGAGACTCGTTTTACGTCCCGGTGATGATCGTACGGGAATTTATGGCAGACACAAATCATGCGCGGGTACTAAAATATTTATCACACTGCATTGTAACTGGATCGATAAATCTTGTGACAAAGGAGAGAGACTTTACACTATTCCGGTCAATTGAAGCGTTTTACCGGGATTGTCAACCCCAGTCTGAATTACATCATCCAAGGTGAAGCCACTGGGGGTTGATGTGTCTTTGTATTTCTTGTAGAGATCCAGAGTGAGCACTTTAGCCATGAGGTTGCCATGTTTGCGAAGATCCGGAAATTCTTCTTCAGGAGAATATTTCATCTTCAGAAGGTTGTGAGTGTTGCTGAATGGCATGGTGACCGCTTTACTGCAAAACAAGCAAGAGTTTTATAAATCGGATTTAATAGGAAAAAGGTGAGGGCTCCTCCTGGTGACACTTTGAGTGAATAGTTTTAGTCCACTTGTGGAGAAAGCACTGTATATTTTATATTAAGAATGTAATGAATCCCATTGGCAGATTTTTTTAAATGCCATTCAGCAAGAATGCGGGTTTTCGGCGTGAACCTGGGAACTACTTAGTTAGGAACAGGAGTAAGCCATTTAGCCCTTTCTCTCAATGGATGAGCACAAATACCATTCTCGATCCTTCCAGTACAAATAGCTTGTTGGTGGAGTATGTGGTTAAGTGCACAAAACTGCATCTGAATGTTGTTTTAAAGATTAAAAGGATTCTATTGACGAAACCAGAGAATTAGCAGTAAGAATTTTCCTCTCCTAACAAACATTCCTTCAATACTGGAACAGAATGCATAGGTCGCTTTACCAATCAGTCAATACTCAGGAGAATTCTCTCGCAGAGCTACGATGCATCCAAATGGATTATTCTTCCAGGTTGGGAATTATAAGTGTGCCTGCATTAAACTAAACATGCAACCGTAGCTTAACCTTGTTAAAATCTTGATTTTGAAACTAAACAAACTCTTATTTCATCTTCTCAAATACTTAATATATTTATTAAAACAAAACCATAACATTTATTTAATTTGCATTAGTTTTTTTGCTAAACTTTTCACCTAAAGTTAATTTAAGTAATGGCTTTGAAATATAAATATACTTTCCCTCCAAAATAAATACAGCAATTAAAAGATTTGTAACTATATTTTAAAAATAATCTTACTTGGATGAACAAGGATAGAAGAAATGTAATTCTCAACCAGCGCTTCCCACCTCAGCCTGACTTCCGCGCCACCCTGATTGGTGTCCGAACGTGCTGCAGGTTGGATTATATAGCGCACTCGGACCGAGCTCCCATTGGCTGGGAACTTTAATCCCATTCACACCCCGATCTGTCAATCAAACAGCTGGCGTGACGTCACCGGCGCTGGGAGTCCATGGGGCTGGGTTTTTCCAACCTCGGCGGGTCCGGGGCGGGCGACGTCGGTAGTGTGTGGGGACCTCGCATCTGTCTCGATCCCGGCCTCCAACAAGATATTCCACCTTGAAGAAGTTCTGCTCTTCTCTTCGACGGGATCTCCGTTTGGCTCTTCAACCTTGTTCATCTTCATTGCTTTCCACCCCCTTGCTTTTTTATGTTTCATTTCCTGCTTTTTTCTCAGTTCTGACGAAGGGTTTCCACCTGAAACGTTAACTCTGTTTATCTCTCCACGGATGTTGCCTGGCCTGCTGAGTTTTTCCAGCATTTTCTGTTGAAGATATTCTGCTGATGGGGCTTGTTAAGCCCGCCCTGCGCGGTTCCCAGCCAATTTATAGGAAGCTGGTCTGATGACGTCATTTGATGACTCGTCATCAGCCAGTTTCCTTAAAGGAGGCACATCCAAATCGATTTTGACATTTCTGCTGTCAGTGTTCTGCAGCATTGAGGTGCTGCAAACACTGACAAGCACTGCACAAAGGTGCACGGCTGCACCCAGGCTCTCCCATGACTCCCTCCATATGTTTATGGAGGGAGTCACAGCACGCAGGGAGGTTCTCTTCCCTTCCAATGGGCGGAAGAGACCTCCCCAGGAGACCAACGCAGCCTGGTTGCACAGGAGGGCACAAGCAGCTTGTCGTCAGGAGGACCAGGCTGCAGTGGCACAAACCTTTCAATAATCTCAGTAGATCACAAAACGTTACTGCCATGCCACACTCAACCTCATCCTGCTGTGCCACTCATCACATCCCCATCACTCTGCCTTCCCTATCCTACTCCTGCACATCTTTACTCACACCAACTTATCTTGCACCTCCACCCATCCCTCTCTGTCTACATTATCACTTCTCCATCTCACTAGCCACCCCTCACACTCATCCTCATCCTACTGCAAGCATACCAACTAACAACACACAAGGGTAGATACTTGGGTGGTTTAGCCAATGTTCATGTGAAGTTTCTGGTAATGTGCTGTCAAACATTGAAATCTTTATTTTCAACACTTTGCGTTCTTGGACACCTTTGAAAGTGTCTTAGTGAGTTGCAGTGAATGGTGAGATATAACGTCCGTTCCCCCCCCCCCCCCCCCCCACTCCCCAATGGGTGTGAAAGGAATGGCTTGGACATTGTAGGGATGCTTTACGATGTTGGTGTGGGGTGGTGCCAACCTGGTGCATCATGTATCAGCCAGGGTGTACAGAGTTAAGTGAAGCTAATCTGGACATGGTGAGTCCATCGCTGGCCTCCCGGGCAGCAATGTAGTTGGGTGCTGATGCCTTGTGTCCTGTGCAGTATCAGTTGATTGTGGAGAAGGCTGGTGTGGATGTTGGTGCTGCTGGTGTGCCCGGTGATGCTGGTGTTGGGGCTGATCGTGTTGGGATTCTGAGGACCAAGGTGACATTTTTTCAAGGGCACCGATGCTGATGGAATAGATGGCAGGTGAGGTTGAGATGATAGAAGTAACCTGTCAATGTTGAGATAGGTTGTTCCAAGGAGGTGACCGTGGATACAGAGATTACTCCAAACACTTCAAAAGTGCATAAAGCTCAAAATTGGGTTCCATCTACTGAAGGCTGAAGCTTCCGAGTTTGGAAAGTGACCAGCTGTAAAATGGCAGCTTTTATACCACCTTTGCAGCTGTGACCTAATGAAACAAATGGAGAGTTGTCCAGAACCCGGCTAGCAGAATGGGCAGACAAGTGGCAGATGGAATTTAATACAGAGAAGTGTGAGGTGATGCATTTTGGCAGAAGGAACAGGGAGAGGCAATATACACTTAATGGCACTGTTTTAAAGAGTGTGCAGGGACAGAGGGACCTGGGAGTTAATGTGCATAGGTCCCTGAAGGTGGCAGGACATATTGAGAGAGTGGTTAACAAAGCATATGGGATCTTGGGCTTCATAAATAGAGGTATTGAGTACAAAAGTAGAAAAGTTATGCTGAACCTTTATAAAGCGCTGGTTAGGCCACAACTGGAGTATTGCATCCAGTTCTGGTCACCACACTTTAGGAAGTATGTGAAGGCCCTGGAGAGGGTGCAGAGGAGATTTACCAGAATGGTTCCGGGGATGGGGGATCTAAGCTACAAGGACAGGTTGGAGAAGCTGGATTTGTTTTCATTAGAGCAAAGGAGGTTGAGGGGTGATTTGATAGATGTGTACAAGTTTATAGGCACTGTGCCTTAACTTTACACGCTAATCTCTTATGCGGGACCTTATCGAAAGCCTTTTGAAAGTCCAAATACACCACATCTACTGGTTCTCCCTTATCTATTTTCCCAGTTACATCCTCAAAAAATTCCAGTAGATTAGTCAAGCACGATTTACCTTTTGTAAATCCATGTTGACTTTGTCCAATCCTGTCACTGTTTTTCAAGTGCTCAGCTATTACATCTTTTATAATGGACTCTAGCATTTTCCCCACTACCGATGTCAGGCTTACCGGTCTGTAATTCCCCGCTTTCTCTCTACCACCCTTTTTGAATAGTGGGGTAACATTAGCTACCCTCCAATCCATGGGTACAGTTCCAGATTCCATCGAATGTTGGAAGATGATCAGCAATGCATCTACTATTTCTAGGGCCACTTCCTTAAATACCCTAGGATGTAGATTATCAGGCCCTGGGGATTTATCGGCCTTCAATCCCGTCAATTTCCCTAACACCATTTCCCTGCAAATACTGATTTCTTTCAGTTCCTCCCTTTCATCAGACCGTATGTTCTCCAACATCTCTGGGAGGTTATTTGTGTCCTCCTTTGTGAAGACAGAACCAAAATATGCATTTAATTGGGCTGCCATTTCTTTGTTCCCCATTATAACTTCCCCCGCTTCTGACTGCAAGGGACCTACACTTGATTTCACTAATCTTTTTCTCTTCACATATCTATAAAAGCTCTTACAGTCAGTTTTTATGTTCTCTGCAAGCTTACTTTCATATTCTATTTTCCCCTTCTTAATTAATCCCTTTGTCCTCCTTTGTTGAATCCTAAACTGCTCCCAATCCTCAAGGTTACCGCTTTTTCTGGCCAATTTATATGCCCTCTCCTTGGATCTTATGCTATCCCTAATTTCCCTTGTTAGCCACGGTTGAGTCACCCTTTTTGTTTTATTCTTATGCCACACTGGGATGTACAAATTCTGTAGTTCATCCATGCAGTCTTTGAATGTTTGCCATTGCCTATCCACCGTTAACCCTTTGAGTGACATTCCCCAATCAATCCTACCCAATTCGCGCCTCATACCATCGTAGTTTCCTTTATTTAAATTCAGGTCCCTAGTCTCTGATTCAACTACTTCACTCTCCATCCTAATGAAGAATTCTATCATATTATGATCACTCTGACCCAAGGGGCCTCGTACAACAAGATTGCTAATTAATCCTTTCTCGTTACATAATACCCAGTCTAAGATGGCCTGATCTCTGATTGGTTCCTCGACATATTGTTCCAGAAAACCATCCCGTAAACATTCTAGGAATTCCTCCTCCACAGTATTTTTACTAATTTGGTTAGCCCAATCTATATGTAAATTAAAGTCACCTATGATGACTGCTGTGTCCTTACTGCATGCTTCTCTAATTTCCCTTTTAATGCCATCCCCAACCTCCGTATTACTGTTTGGAGGTCTATATACCACTCCCACTAACATTTTCTGCCCCTTGTTATTTCTCAGTTCTACCCATACAGATTCCGCATCATCAGAGCTAATATCCTTCCTTTCAATTGTGTTAATCCCCTCTTTAACCAGCAATGCTACCCCACCTCCCTTTCTTTTTTGCCTATCTTTCCTAAATATTGAATACCCCTGGATGTTGAGTTCCCAGCCTTGGCCACCCTGGAGCCATATTTCTGTAATCCCAATCAAATCGTATTCATTTACCTCTATTTGTGCAGCTAATTCATCCACCTTGTTCCGAATGCTCCTTGCATTAAGACACAAAGCCTTCAGGCTTGTTTTTTTAACGCTCTCAGACCTATATGAATTAGTATTTACTGTGGCCATGTTTGATTTAAACCGTTGAGTTCTTTGCCTTCTATGTTTGTTTTTCTCTATCCTGTCTTTTGCTTTTATCCTTGTTTCCCTTTCCTCTGTCTCCCTGCTCAGGTTCCCAACCCCCCGCCACTTTAGTTTAAACCCTCCCCAACAGCACCAGCAAACACTTGCCCTAGGACATCAGTCCCGGCCCTGCCCAGGTGCAGACCGTCCTGTTTATACTGGTCCCACCTCCCCCAGAACCAGTTCCAATGTCCAAGGAATTTGAATCCCTCCCCCTTGCACCATTCCTCTAGCCACGTATTCATTTGAAATATCCTCCTATTTCTACTCTGACTAGCATGTGGCACTGGTAGCAATCCTGAGATTACTACCTTTGAGGTCCTATTTTTTAATTTACCCCCTTACTCCCTATATTCTGCTTTTAGGACCTCATCCCGTTTTTTACCTATATTGTTGATGCCTATGTGCACCATGACAACTGGCTGTTCGCCCTCCCCCTCCAAAATGTTCTGTAGCTGCTCTGAGATGTCCTTGACCCTTGCACCAGGGAGGCAACACACCATCCTGGAGTCTCATTTGCGTCCGCAGAAACGCCTATCTATTCCCCTTACAATTGAGTCCCCTATCACTATAGCTCTTCCACACTTTTTCCTCCCAGCCTGTGCAGCAGAGCCACCCATGGTGCCAGGAAGTTGGCTGCTGCTGCCTTCCCCTGATAAGTCATCCCCCCCAACAGTATCCAAAGTGGTATATCTGTTTGAGAGGGGGATGGCCACAGGGGACCCTTGCACTACCTGCCTGCACCTCTTATTCTGCCTGGTGGTCACCCATTCACTTCCTGCCTGTACACCCTTTACCTGCGGTGTGACCAACTCACTAAACGTGCTATCCACGACGTTCTCAGCATCGCGAAAGCTCCAATATGCATTCATCTGCAGCTCCAGCGCCGCAATGCAGTCTATCAGTAGCTGCAGCTGGATACACTTCCCACACACATGGTCGTCAGGGACACAGGAAGCGTCCCTGATTTCCCACATATAGCAGGAGGAGCATATCACGGGGCGGAGCTCTCCTGCCATGACTTACCCTTTAAGTAATTAATTAAAATTAAATTAAATGAATCCCACCAATTTCACTTCAATTAAATGATATACTCAAGGGCCCTTTCCCGACACTGGCCTCTGTAAAAAGCCCACAAAAGTGAGTTTAACTACTCACTGTGCTGCTGCTCTCTCTGCTCCCGACACTGGCCTCTGCAAAAAAGCCCGTGAAAGTGAGTTTAACTACTCACTGTGCTGCTGCTCTCTCCGCTCCCAACACTGGCCTCTGTAAAAAATTGAGAGGTCGCACAACACCAGGTTATAGTCCAACAGTTTTATTTGAAATCACAAGCTTTCGGAGCTATCGATTGCTCCTTCCTCAGGTGAAGTAAATTAGATACAGAATCGCCAAAGCATATATAGATAGAGAACAAAGCATGTGTACCTTACAATTGCAGACCACTAAATTAAATCATCCTGACTATCTGCCGAGGTGTGATAAAGTTAATCAAGTCAGCCAGGAAGGTACCACATCAAAGACATAGCAAGATACAACTGAGACAATGAGGTGTAGTCGCAGGGGTTCTAACGTGTCAAAAGCTGCCGTCTGTATGTAAAACGAAAAGCATCATGACCTCTGTAAAAAAGCCCGCGAAATTGAGTTTAAATACTCACTGTGCTGCTGCTCTCTCCACTCCCGACACTGGCCTCTGTAAAAAAGCCCGCGAAAGTGAGTTTAAATACACACTGTGTTGCTGCTCTCTCCGCTCCCGACACTGATCTCTGTCTTGAATATACTCAATGACTGAGCCTCCACAGCCGTCTGGGGTAGAGAATTCCAAAGATTCACCACCCTCTGAGTGAAGAAATTTCCCCTCATCTCAGTCCTAAATGGTCGACCCCTTATTCTCAGACTGTGACCCCTGGTTCTAGACTCCCCAGCCAGGGGAAACATCCTCCCTGCATCTATCCTGTCAAGCCCTGTAAGAATTTTGTATGTTTCAATGAGATCACCTCTCATTCTTCTAAACTCTAGAGAATATAGGCCTAGTCTACTCAATCTCTCCTCATAGGACAATCCCCCCATCCCAGGAACCTGTCTGGTGAACATTCGTTGCACTCCCTCTATGGCAAGTCTATATTTCCTTAGGTAAGGAGACGAAAACTGGACACAATACTCCAGGTGAGGTCTCACCAGGGCCCTATATAATTGCAGTAAGATGTCTTTACTCTTATACTCAAATCCTCTTGTAATAAAAAAAAGAAAATAAATAAAGGCCATTTGCTTTCCTAATTGCTTGCTGTACCTGCATGTTAACTTTCAGTGATTCGTGTACAAGGAACCCCTTGGGCTCTAAGTAGAGTCACAATGGAGTCTCTTCTTTCTTTTGTTATATGGAAGTTACCTTGTAAACTAATTGCAGCACTTCTGTCTCTAATGTTAAAACACTGTGTAAGCCACCTAGCCTGGAAATCACTTGTTTCTGAAATTGGAAATGGAGGATAAATTGATAGAAATGAAATTGAACATTGACAAAACCTGTCAGTTCAATAATACTGCTGTTTGGATTTTGGGATAATTTTGTAATAACAAAATGGACTCAGGCACTATATATTGGGTTACTTTTGGGAAAATAAAAGATCCTCTAAAATAACGATAAATAAAAAGTGTTAATAACTTGGACCAAGTGAGGATGTTTCATCTATGTTTTCAATCTTAAATATTGTACTGGACAGTAAAGTTCCTCCAGGGCTCATGAATGAGATATGAATAGTAATTAATAGGATGTGTAAAATGGAGAGAGGAAGTGATTGAGGGTGTGAGATAGAAACAGGAGAATTACACCACCAATTGAGAATTTTCCAAACTTTCTAGTGAAAGTCAGGAAAGTGTAGTTAAGAATAGTAAATTGATAGCTTTCTCTTGGAGACATTTGTGTCCCTGCCTATAATGAACTTTTCAAGAAAACTGAATTTGATAGCCTGGCCACTACCCAAGACATCAGAACCATGCAGTGGAAGCTGAGCAAAGACCTCCAGACAATCTTTTGATAAGATTACCTGAAAGCCCGAGAAAGGCTTGTATCGGATGGCACGTGTGGCACGATATTGAGATACCGGTATGAGTGTGCAAATGTGATTCGTTACGTATGAGGCAATTACCATCCGGGAATGTATGGTGAATCTGCACTGAAGAACGAATCTCAGTCTGCTCAGTTACTTGACAACAGCAAAACATGAAATGGTTAATGTGGTTCAGGAGAGCGAGACAACCTTTAAAGCATTGACACATACTCCATCGAGAAACTATCTAATTAATGAAACAATCAGAATAGAGTTAAATACACTGGTACCTGTTAGAGGGATTGAAATTGAAGTTGAAGTGGAGAGTTACATGGAATCTGGATTGGGACAATTGAGGGCCAAGGAGAAATTATGTTTAGTAAGAATTATCCACAAGATGGATATGAGTAAAAGAGAGATCTGGAGAATCTTTTAAGACCATGATTTGTTGATTAGATGTTAAACTGTAATGTCGCTTGAAATGATTGTAAGACTGAATTTAACTGTGACTGTAATAATTGTGTTTTGTAGGTAACAGAGCGTGGGAAAAACCAGTGCGAATCCAGTGTGAGGTGATTTTGGTGGTGCCTCCTGTGTCACTATTACCGCAACTACCATGCTTTACAGGTCTAACAGGACCTGTCCCATCAATCAACACGTTTTACATAATGTCGAAACCTATTCTCAAGTGAAACTGACAGTAAATGAGATACTTAAGTATGAGCTGCACAATTATGTGGCACAATTCAGATACTACATTCCCCTGTTGTCTGAGGGCTTCAGTGAGCTCGTGATGCGACTGAACTCCTCCCTAAAGCATTTTTATGTTTTGGAGCAAGACAACTCGAGAATAGATATTGAAATTGACAGCATAGGGGACAACTCACACTGGTGGGATATTGGGCTGAATACATCAGCACACCCTTATGTTCATATTATTTCACACGCTCTGGTAGTTATCCAACTTGTAATGATAGTGTATTTGATATATGTAACGTGTGGAGTAAGACATAAGCCAATTGGGTACTCATGCCCATGACTAACCAGCACTAACAAATTAATTGAGCACACCGAAAGAGAAGATCCGAAGCAATGTAGAGGAGACCCCAGGCGGGGTAACATCAGGAAAGATAGAAGAAACAGAGGATACCCCAGGCGGGGCAGAATTGGAACACCGGAACAGTGAATTGAATTTGAGTAAGGGGTCAGAGGTTGCTCCTTCTCCTCAAAGGAATGGACTGTAAGGAAGGGAGAAATCTTCAAGACTCCCTACTAACTAATGCCCAAGTTGAGAGAGCAATAAGAACTAGCTAGATTAGTCAAGAGCCGATTGTGAGAAGTCAATAAGGATATTTCCTTCTCAAAGAAGGGAATTGTAAAAAATAGCTGTTAGATTCAAAGATGGGTTTTAATTCTTAGAACAGAGACTGACAACATGCAGCCGGGAACAGATAGCAGAAATGCGAGCAAGGTTGAATATCAAGCATCAAAAGACAAATAGAAGTGATAAGGGAATCGTAAAATGCAAAACAACACAGGGTGGGGGATAATAGGCAAAAATGGAGCCAAAAAGTCATAAAATGTCCTTAAAGAAACATAACAAAACATTCCTCAGAAAGATAAGAGGGAGGCCTTGTCAGTCATGCAGAAAGGGATGGCGAGGGATGTCTTCCCGCTTCACAATTGGACAATAGGATGGGGGGATCAAATGATTGACACCAGGTGATTACCAGCCCACCGAAATAACTATAAATATAGACGACCGAGAGAGGAAATCAGGCAGTTAGGGGCGAAGGCTTCCCCGAGGTGGCTACGGCCTAACACCTTGGTCAAGTTTAGCCTCTGAGGTGGCTGACGGCCGAACACCTCCAACAGCTCAAGGGATGACCCAACGGAAGTGACCGCTGCAGCAGACTGCAGGAATCCACCCAATCCGAGACCACCGTACTGCCTCCCCGTCCGTCCCGTCATGGAATTCCGATTCGGGAGTCGTAGATCGCTCCTACTGTCATGGGTTGTATGTCTATTATACTCGGCTTAAACCATATGTAATACCTGATTATGCTTTAAAACTGTAGCTCTTTAATAAAAGCCTTACAACTTCTAAAACCCTTTTGGGTAATCTGTGTGTAGCCTATGATCTGGATCTTACAATTGGCTGAAGACTGGCATCTGTGATAGTGGGGACCTCAAGGAGGAGGCTGATATGAATCATCCACTCGGCACTTTTGGCTGAAGATAATTGCAAACGCTTCAGCCTTATCTTTTGCACTCACATGCTGGGCTCCACCATCATTGAGGATGGGGATATTCATGCAGCCTCCTCCTCCCGTTAGTTGGTTAATGGTCCACCACCATTCATGACAGGATGTGGCAGGACTGCAGAGCTTTGATCTGATCTGTTGATTGTGGGATCTCATAGCCCTGTCAAAAGCATGCTGCTTCCGCTATTTAGCATGCATGCAGTCCTGTGTTGCAGCTTCCCCAGGTTGGCACCTCATTTTTAGGTACACCTGGTGCTGCTCCTGGCATGCTCCTCTACACTCCTTATTGAGCCAGGGTTGGTCCCCTGGCTTGATGGTAATGGTAGAGTAAGGGATATGCCAGGTTACCATGATGTTACAGATTGTGGTGGAATACAATTCTGCTGCTGCTGATTTCCCGCAGTGCCTCATGGATGCCCAGTTTTGAGCTGCTAAATCTGTGCTGAATCTATCCCATTTAGCACGGTCGTAATGCCACATAACACGATGGAGGGTGTCCTCAGTGTGAAGACGGGACTTCGTCTTCACAATGACTGTGCGGTGGTACCAATACTGTCATGGACAGGTGCATCTGCGACAGGTAGATTGGTGAGGATGAGGTCGAGTAGGATTTTCCCTCATGTTGGTTCTCTCACCACCTGTCGCAGGCAAAGACTGGCAGCTATGTCCTTCAGGACTCAGCCAGCTCAGTCAGTAGTGGTGCTACCGAGCCACTCTTGGTGATGAATATTGAAGTCCCCCACCCAGAGTACATTCCTTGCTACTCTCAGTTCTTCTTCCAAGTGCTGAGGAAGGGTGGTAGGTGGTAATCAGCAGGAGGTTTCCTTGTCCATGCTTGACCTGACCCGGAGTCTATGTTGAGGACTCCCAGGGCCACTCCTTCCTGACTGTATACTACTGTGCCACCCCGGTGGGTCTATCCTGCCAGACAGGACATACCCAGGGATGGTGATGGAGGGATTGGGAAGTTGCTGAAAGGTATGATTCTGTGAGTATGACTATGTCAGGCTGTTGCTTGACTAGTCTGTGGGACAGCTCTCCCAATTTTGGCACAAGCCCCCAGATGTTGGTGAGGTGGACTTTGCAGGGTCGACTGGGCTGGGTGTGCCGTTATCGTGTCCGTAACCAGTGCTGAGGTCGATGCCAAGTGGTCCGTCCAGTTTTATCCTTATTATTGTTTTTCATAGCGGTTTGTAACAACTGAATGGCTTGCTAGGCCATTTCAGAGGAGTCACATATAGGCCAGACCAGGTAAAGAGAGGCAGATTTCCTTTTCTAAAGGACATTAGTGAACCAGATGGGTTTTTACGACAATCCGATAGTTTCATGGTCACCATTATTGATACTAGATTTTTTATTCCAGATTTATTTAATAAACTGAATTTAAATTCGCCAGCTCCGGATCATTAGTCCAGGCCTCTGGATTACTTGCCCAGTAACAATACCACTGTGCTACCGTTCCCTCCTTATATTCCATTAGTCATGTTCTTGCCCACTCATTAGCCTGTCTATATCCCCTTGAAGCCTCCTTGCATCCTCCTCACAACTTACATTCCCACACAGCTTTGTATCATCAGCAAACTTGGCTATTTTACATTTGATCCCCTCTTCCAAATCATTGATGTAGATTGTGAATAGCTGAGGCCCAAGCACTGATCCTTGCGGTACCCCACTAGTTACAGCCTGCCAACCCAAAAATGAGCCGTTTATTCCTTCTCTCTGTTTTCTGTCTATTAACCAATCCTCAATCTAGACTAGTATATTACCCCCAATTCCATGAGCCCTAATTTTGTTTAATAACCTCTTGTGTGGCACCTTATCGAATGCCTTTTGAAAATCCAAATACACCAAATCCACTGGTTCCCCCTTATCTACTCTGCTAGTTACCTCAAAAAATTCTAACAGATTTGTCAAACACAATTTCCCTTTCATAAATCCGTGTTGACTCTGCCCAATCCTATTATTATTTTCTAAGTGCCCTGTTACTATGTCCTTAATAATAGATTCTAGCATTTTCCCTACTACTGATGTCAGGCTAACTGGTCTGTAGTTCCCCATTTTCTCTCTCCCTCCTTTCTTAAATAGTGGGGTTACATTTGCTACCTTCCAATCTGCAGGAACCATTCCAGAATCTATGGAATTTTGGAAAATTACAACCAATGCATCCACTAACTCTATAGCAACCTCTTTCAAAACCCTAGGATGTATGCCATCAGGTCCAGATTTATCGGCTTTCAGTCCCATTAATTTCTCCAGTACTTTTTTTTTACTAAAACTAATTTCTTTCAGTTCCTCATTCTCACTAGACTCTTGGTTCTCTACTATTTCCGGAAAGATTTTGCGTCTTCTTCCGTGAAGACAGACACTTTAAAAAGTATTTGTTTAATTTCTCTGCCATTTCCTTATTCCCCATTATAATTTCTCCTGTCTCAGCCTGTAAGGGACCCACGTTTACTTTCGCTAATCTTTTCCTTTTTACATACCTGTAGAAACTTTTACATTGTGTTTTTATGTCTCTCACTGGTTTACTCTCATATTCTATTTTCCTTTTCTTTATCAATTTCTTGGTCCTCCTTTGCTGAATTCTAAAATCCTCCCAATCCTTAGGCTTACTACTCTTTTTCGCAACGTTATAAGCCTCTTCCTTGGATCTAATACTATCTTTAACTTCTCTTGTTAGCCACGGTTGGACCACTTTTCCTGTGGGGGTTTTGTGCCTTAAAGGAATGTATATTTGTTGTAAATTATGTATTAATTCTTTAAATGCTAGCTATTGCTTGTTTACCGTCATACCTTTTAATGTAGTTTCCCAATCTACCTTAGCCAACTCGCCCCTCATACCTACGTAGTTTGCTTTGTTTAGATTTAAGACCCTAGTTTTGGATTTAATTAAGTCACTTTCAAACTCAATATAAAATTCTATCATATTATGGGCACTCTTCCCTAAAGGCCCCTTTACTACAAGGTTATTAATTAACCCATTCTCATTGCGCAATACTAAATCTAAAATAGCCTGTTCCCTAGCTGGTTCCTCAACATACTGATCCAGAAAACTATCTTGCATACATTCCATGAATTCGTCCTCCACACTATTACTGCAAATTTGGTTTACCCAGTCCATATGTAGATTAAAGTCCCCCATGATTACTATATTACCCTTGTTACATGCGCCTCTAATTTCCTGATTTATACTCTGCCCTTCATTACAACTACTGTTTGAGGGCCTATAAACAACTCCCACCAATGTTTTCTGCCCCTTGCTGTTTCTTAGCTCCATCCAAACTGATTCTATTTCTTGATTTTCGGAGCTAAAATCCTTTCACTCTACTGTCTTTATCCCATCCTTTATTATCAGGGCTACCCCTCCTCCTTTTCCATTTTGTCTATGTCTTCTAAAAGTTAAGTATCCTGGAATATTTAGTTCCCAACCTTGGCCACTTTGCAATCACATCTTCGTTATGGCTATTAGATCAAACCTGTTCATTTTTATCTGCGCTATTAATTCATCTATTTTGTTGTGAATGCTTCGCGCATTCAGATATAGTGCCTTTAGCTTTGATTTATTTCTATTTTTCCCTGATGTCACCTTAGTCACTGATGCCTTATTACCGTTGTTACTCTCTCTGTCGCTTCCTGAACCACCCTGCTTATTTTTACCCAAAACTCTACTCTGCTCTAGAGACTTGACATTTCTCTTGCTGCTTTTTACATTTCCTCTTTACTGAATCTTCCCACCACCCATTAGCTTAAAGCCCTGTCTATTCCCTAGTTATTCGATTCACCAGGACACACATACCAGCCCAGTTTAAGTGGAGCCCATCCCAGCAGATCAGCTCCCTCTTTCCCCAGTACTGGTGAAGAGATTTTTATGAGTCCTAGCCCTTTTAGGGCTACCCCGGATCAGGCGTATTTCTCAGATGTTCACTTTCAACTAAAGTTTGAGGTAGCCGAATCCTAAAGACACTTAATTGGGTCTAAAGGTCTGGGCTATCTCTCCCTAAAGGAAAGGAACAACCCGAGAATGTTACCGTCCTCCAGATAGTGCTTTTAATAAGTTTAGCTAGACTGTAACATCCTGGATATTATGAGGGTCTGGAAAACTCCCTCAGAATTCTGCAACTCCTCACCAAAGAGTGTACAGAGATTGAGTTTGCGCGTTTTTGATACAGAAGTCTTATGTGAGACAATTCTAAAAATATATAGATTTATTAAAGAACCAACATGCAATTTGCAGTTGGTGAATCAGCCAATCTCAACTTTAACAGTTCTAAAAAGAGAAAACATACTATCTTTTTAACAGAGAAACTTACTTTTAAATCTTAACTTCGCTACAGTATTACGGTTCTTAAAGTTCTCTATACAGAATATCCATCAATATCAAATACCTTTGATCCCCGAGGTACAAAGAGTGGTAGACTACAGAGCCGCCTCTGAAGCTGAGAATGGCTTTGCCCGATTAAAGCGAGTCTGATATGTCAATTGAGAGTTCAATATTTATACCCTTTTCCAGTGGAACTCCTTTAAGGTTTTCTGCTGATGCAAGTTAATTATCCCTAGTCATTTTTCTGCCGACCTCTGCAATTCTCCACTGTTACATCAGCTTGTAACATTACAGAAACTTGTCTTATCTCTGAGGGGGAAAAATTCAGTATCACCCCATTTGGGGCGCCATTATTGGCTGTGCGCATAGTTTAGCGCCTGCGCTAATTATCGCCTCTGACTGCAAGCTTGGCTTTTATCACCCCTGGAGGTGATTGGAGCGCTAAATCAGGCGCTACACACCTGTCTTAAGGTGCAAAGGCCGAGGAGCGAGGCGCTAACTCAGAGCGCGGGCGCAGCGCAGGTGCTGTCAGTTAGCGATGGAACACAGACACATTGGCGCCGGACAGTTCTTAAAGGGAAGGGTCGATCCTGCTCTCCAGCCACTCCCTACTCATTGGAGCCTTGAATCTCGGCCTGGAGAGACCTGTGCCTAAATCTTCCAGCCAAGGACTATGGAGAGGGTGAGAGAATGAGCTCAGCGCTTCAGCGAGCGGGCCTTTGATGCTCTGGTTGGCGCGGTGGAGTGCAGAAGATCCATACTCTTCCCTGAGAGTGGGAGGAGGCCTTTGCCGCGCGAGTACAGAAGAGTGTGGAGGGAGGTGGCTCAGAGCGTCTCCTCCAGGAGCATGGTGCCCAGGACCCATAATGTCGAAAAAAGTTCAACGACCTCACTTGGCTCGTCAGGGTGAGTGGCTTTTTTTCAATACCTCTCCATCCCTCCATCTCAACCTCACTCTATGGCCAGAGGGTCTTAAAACCCCAATGCCCAACACTCATCCAACACCTATGGCCCTCTCATGAAACACACACTCCACACTTTGCATACAGTAAGGGCTATTCACCTATGGGAGGCATATCAGGCAAGACCATGGCTGCATACAGTAAGGGCTATTCAATTATGGGAGGCACATCAGGCAAGACCATGGCTGCATACAGTAAGGGCTATTCACCTATGGGAGGCACATCAGGCAAGACCATGGCTGCACACAGTAAGGGCTATTCAATTATGGGAGGCACATCAGGCAAGACCATGGCTGTATATTTACTCAGACGCCGTCCTTTTTCTTGCAGGCCAAGCTATCTCATAATAGGAGACAGCAGCAGTGGAGGGCGGCCTCAGCTGCAACCCCTCAGCGATCTTGAGGTGCGCGTCCACAGAATTGTGGCAAGCCAGGTGATCGGTCCCGTCGCCCCTGGAGAGGCCGACCCCGTTCTGGACAGCAATGGTAAGGTCATCACCTTTTTCTCCTCTCTCCTTCCACTTGTCCCTCACGACATCAGCCATTGACACTTTCAATCCAACTTACTAAATCGCTGCACTCATTCCTCCCTTACTGCCCCCCTGTCTTCACGCTAAAGCCACTCTTGTACCTCCCTGCTTTCAGATGGTGATTCACCAGCTGAGGAGACGGGCCCTCAAGCTGCCAGTGGGAGTGAAGCTGCAGGCGAGGAGGAAGATGAAGCCGGAGCATCAGCGCCACCCTCTCCCGAGGAAGCCCATGCCCACACTGGGAACACGCCTTCCCTGGAGGGGAGCAGGGAGGAAGGGTCTGATGAGGGTGAAGCTCCAGGACCCAGCGGGCTGCAGCAACGCGATGGGGGTAGGGAAGCTCGGGGGCCTTCTCCCCGGAGGGAGAGTAGGCCAGCAAGTCCTGCTGCACTGGACGCAGAGGAGGAGCGGCTCATCGCTGAAATGAACACCCAGGCGGTGGACATGCACACTCAACTCATGGGTGCGGTGAGAAGGGTGCCCGAATGCATTGAATCACTGGCAAGGAGTGTGGAGTAATTCGCTGTAGCACACGTGGATGCCACGCTAAAGCTTAGTGCTGCAATTTAGTCACTGGCTGCCATGACCCCATCTCAGACTGCTCTCATGCAGACTCAGATTGAGGTCACGCAAGCACTGACTGCTGCCACTCTCGCTGGTTCGGACACATTTCCCCGGGGCTCTCACCACGCCGCAGCAGGCCAGCAATCTGTGCTCCAGCAGATTGCTCCGGATGCTGAACTGCTGCCCCGTGGGAGTGCCAGTGTGTCGGTCGAGCAGGGAGTTGCTGTCCTCTCTCAAGATGACAGCATTCCTGCTGCCAGCACTGTAACTTCTCCATTGCACTTGCCACCGCCTGTAGGCCAGACTGCTGCCGCCCATGCAGAGTTGGTGCAGTCTGCAGCCGGGCCCTCCAGGCGTAGAGCTGGTCGAGGCCATCCTTCAAGGGCATCTGCAGTCTCAGGTTCTGCAATCAGCAGCCTTTCACCAGCCTTGTTGCAGCCACTGGGGCCCCATTACGGAGGAGCAGTAGGGTGGGAAGGGAGGAAGTGCGCAAGGGAAGGAGATCACCCTCGAAGGGCAAAAAGTAGGAGGTGTGACAAAATGTTTGTCAATTTTTTATTAAAGGCTGAGGTTCGTGGTCAAACTTTTGTTTAGTGTTTTGGACATTATCTCCAGGTTGTGAGAACCAGTTATGTTAATGACTGTATTTTTGTGTTTCTTTCTATTAGTTTGTCATGAAGAAATGACACACACAGAGTTTGTAAAATAAAAAAGTTTTTGTATTCAAAATGTACATGTTTGGTCTTTGGAATCATTGTTGCCTTGGCCGGCTTAGGGGTTGCGGGTTGATTTCATTCATGTTGTTCTCAATGACAGAAGCCATTTCCTCAGCAGGGGCCTAGAAGCAGCTTGCTATCAGCCATTGACGGACGGCCCTTCCAGTTTCAACATTGTGGGCCTCCCTCCCGCCTTGGTGCTGCTGCTGATCATCCTCTTCCTCTTCCTTCTCCTCCTCCGGTGGTGCCCCAAGGCCTGTTGGCATTGGCTGGGTCCTGAGGATTGCCAGGTTATGCAGCATGCAGCACACAACTATGAAGAGGGAGACTCGCTCAGGCGAGTACTGCAGGGCTCCTCCTGAGTGGTCCAGACAGCGGAACCGTTGCTTGAGCACGCCGATTGTGTGCTCAACGATGTTCCTGGTGGCGAGATGGCTCTCATTGTACCGCAGCTCAGCAGGGGTGTTGGGGGTATGGAGCGGTGTCATCAGCCAGGTGCACAGTGGATAACCCTTGTCCCCGAGAAGCCAACCACTTGGGTGATGCGGTGCCTGGAAAAGGTCTGCCACAGCAGTCTGGCGCAGGATGAATGCATCGTGGCTGCTGCCAGGATAGCGGGCATTGACAGCAAGTATCAGCTGTCTGTGGTCACAGACCAACTGGACTTTTAAGGAGTGGAATCCCTTTCGGTTGCAGAAATCCTCTGCATTCTCATGAGGTGCATGCAATGCCACATGCGTGCAGTCAATGGCACCCTGCACCATGGGGAAGCCCGCTATCCTCACAAAGGCCAATGTGCGTTCATGCTGTTTGGCCCGGGTCATCGGGAAAGAAATGTACTGTTGTCTCCTTTTATAGAGGGCATTTGTGACCTGACGGATGCAGCAATGGACAACGAACTGGGAGATATTGGCGATGTCCTCAGTAGCTGCTTGAAAGGAGCCGGTGGCATAAAAGTTCAGAGCCACTGTGACCTTCACTGCCACCGACAGAGACGTCCTGGTCCTCAGTAGAGGCTGCAGATCTGGCTGCAGCAGGTGGCAGAGCTCAGTGACCACCTCCTTGCTGAAGCGCAGCCTTCGCAAACACTGCTCCTCAGACATATGGGCCAGAAATTCGGCTTTCCGGCTTCCTGCGGGTGCAAGCATCGCGCGTGTACTTGCCTATCACGCCTGTCGTTGTGCTTTGGGCCCACGAGGACTTCCATTCCTGGGCCTCCTCCAGCTGCCGGCGCGCAGTGCTTGCGTATCCCAGGAGCGCAGTTAGTTCGAAGTGTCCCCTGGGATCACGTGGGCCATGGAGAGCCAATCCTAACTTCAGTGTCCTTACGGGTGAGTACACAGCGCGTACTCACCCGACAAGAGCCAAATTTCTGGCCCATCAATGTAGGAGAATTGTTGGCAAAATACCCTGGGAGGGTAAGGTCTCCTGTACAGAGGCCTGTTGGCCCTCCTCCGTCTGGCCATGATTGCCACTCTCTCTCTGCGTCTCTGTGGCCTCCGAATCTGCAGGCGCAGGACGACGCCCCCAATCAGTGCAGCCCCCATAATCTCTTGGCAATCAAAGTAATGAAGGTCAAAAACAAAAGTACCTGCAAAGTGATGCTCAGTAGCCAAAACTACTTCACACAGCGTTGACTCTATGCAGAAGTCTCTCCTTCTCTCTCTCAGAATCTCTCTCTCTGTCAGAACGAGTGGTGCAGAAATGTCTACCACAGAAAAAGCCAGGAAGAGGCCGCATTTAAATAGCGCCCCCCCCCAGCCCCACAGCGACTGGGAAACATTCCAGTCTACTTGTCGTTGCTTGCGCCAGGCGGAAAGGAGGGGGGCGCCACTCAATATCTGCTCCGGGACGCCACAAGGGCGTTGCACGCTCGAATGACGTCAAGATCTGCGTGCGCAGGAGATCGGGGCGGTATTGCTTAGCGCCGCCGCAAAATGTCTGGTCAATTTCACGAGCGGCGCAGATATCGCCGCGCCTGGGCGCTAGTTGCTTTGCGCCTCATTAGCACCCCCTTAAGGCGCTAACGGGAGGCGCAAACCAACAGAATTTTTACCATATAAAAAATGGTATGATGGCAGGTGTTCCTTACTTTATGTCATCTTTACGCGGGCAGATGTTCCTTATCTTATGTGCCATCTTTACGAAGTTTAAATTAGAACACCTTATCCAGGGTGAACCATTGTTTTGTTCCCAAAAGGTCAGCTTGTCAGAGCCTGCACCTTCTGTTTCAATAAGGTTATTTATTCAGGGTCAACAACTGTCTTATCTCAATAGCCAGAATGCTTTCATAGCTATTTCATAGTTAGGTTTCTAAATTTCCAAACCCAATTTGTCATGTTTTAATAAGGCCAGAATTCCTTCATAAGATAGTGTATTTTTCTGAATAGGTTATATGGCTTATTCCTTATTCCACCCCCCCCCCCCCCCCCCCCACACTCTTGACCAAAAAATGAGCTCGAGCATCAAGGACAGAGTTTGGTCAATGTTTCAAATAAGGTTACAATAGTACATTAACTTCACATGTTTCACAAGCGCCCAATCATGTGCTACATGAAAATACCTTTAAGTCATCCCAGGACAATGTTTTGCCTTATTTTAAATTGAACAGAAATTAAAAGAATGATAGGTACATTGTCATGCAATTAGCGAAGCAACATGTAATTAGAATGTCCAATTGGCAGATGTACGTTCCTAGAAGTGAGTTATTCATACAAGTCAAGGAGACGTCATTTGGAGCTGGCTGTAGCTTGACGAAATCTGCAATTTTCTGAAGGCTGTGATCTTGATCGCTGTTCCATTGATCCAGCGTGAGGACGGATTCTTGTTTTCATAAAGGCCTTGCCAGAAACTCAGTTGATTCCTTCTCCATCCGCAGTGTTTTCCTCCTTCGTTGAAGTAACTTGTTGGTCTTTACTTGTTTTGGTTGTGGCTTTTTGCGAATCCAATTTCTGAGGCGTTGCCAAGCATCGTGTGGAGGAGTCGGCGACACTGTCTGGCTGACCGTCGTCAGTAATTCGATCGCATCCATTTCCTGGGTCGTGCTCCAAGCTGGGTCTTGGAAGACAGTGTAAGACAGCACCTTGTATTGTTCCTCCATTTCAGTATCCCGCAGGACATCTTTTTAGATTGTCTATGGAGACAGTTTTAAAAATGTGCTTGCCATTCAGCTGATTAATATGTATTTCAACATTTCTTTCGTTAATAATGGAACATATTTGAACAGGTTTTTTCCACTTAGGTCTTAAACCAGGTTTTTGCTCGAACTTCTTTTCCTGTACCCATTCTCCTGCTAGGGGTTGCCATGCTTTGTTTGTCAATTTTTTCTGCCTATTTGTCTTCCTTATCCTCTGATCAATTTGATGTATCTCCTCTGTTACTACTTTTAAAAAATCTAACTGTCGCTGTCGGGTCAAGGAATCAGAGAGTGTAGAGACAATAAAAGAACCATGGGTAAGCGGTGTATGCATCTCAACCCCATACATTAGATAATATGGAGCCACGCATTTAAACCTCTAATCTGTTTGTCCCTATGTTTTGGGCCCACGAGAACTTCGGGTCCTGGGCCTCCTCCAGCTGCCGGCGCGCAGTGCTTGCGTGTCCCAGGGGCGCAGTTAGTTCGAAGCGTCCCCTGGGATCACGTGGGCCATGGAGAGCCAATCCTAGCAGGGCATTTTCATTCATAGATTTGACAGGAAGACCTGTCAAATCTATGAATTGAAATCGGCCCCAAAACAACACCTAAACTTCAAATAAATTTAAAAAAAATCACATTTTTAAAATAATTATAAGTTAAATAAATTAACTACCTTAAACAAAAATTTTAATTTTTGAAAAAATGTAAATACTTTTTAACGGTGCTAAAAATAAACTTACCTTTCTTTAAAGTATCTAAAAAAGATAAACCTGTTGAAAAAAATTTTAAATTGTAATTAATTAACCACTTACCTTGTTAAAAACGGGTCTTGCGCCTCCTTTTTAAAAGCGCAGCTTCTTCCATATTTACCTTCCCGGAGAAACCTGAAAAAAAAACGAAGTTCGCTGCGTGCGTGCAGCCTCTCCCACGCACGCGGTTCACCTCTGAACCCCTCCCTTCACGAGACCGGAAGTTCCGGTTTCCCGCGCATGCGCAGTGCATGCAGGAAACCGGCACTTCAAGTGGCCTTACGGGTGAGTACACAGCGCGTACTCACCCGGAAAGTGCCGAATTTCTGGGCCAGTGTATTTTTCTGAATAGGTTATATGGCTTATTCCTTCACACTGGTGCCTGTGCTCCATGAACTGAAACCCCCTCCTCCCACACCACTCTTTGAGCCACGCATTTAAACCTCTAATCTGTTGTCCCCATGTCAATTTGCACGTGGCTCAGTAATAATCCAGAGATTATTGCCTTTGAGGTTCTTCTTTTTAATTTGGATCCTAGCTCCTCAAACGCCCTCAGCAGAACCTCATTCCTAGTTCTACCTATGTCGTTGGTTCCTAGGTGGATCACGACAACTGGATCCTTCCCTCCCACTCCAAGTTCTTCTCCAGCCGCGAGGAGATGTCTTTAACCCTGGCACCGGAAAGGCAACACAACCTTCGGAACTCTCGGTCACGGCTGCAGATAACAGTTTCTAACCCCCTGACTAAACTATCCCCTACCACAACTACATTCCCTTTCACTCCCCCCACTTGAATGGCCTCCTGCACCATGGTGCCATGGTCAGCCTTGCTCATCCATCCTGCAGGCTTTTCCCTCATCCACACAGGCAGCAAGAACCTCATACCTGTTGGACAAGAGCAAAGGCTGAGGCTCCTCCAGCACTGCACCTGGGGTCCCCTCACCTGCCTGAGTTGCAGTCACACCCCCCTGTCCCTGACCACTAACCAGACCTGTACCACTAGTAAGAGAGCAGTTTTATTTGGCAATTTAGTGCCAAGTTAAGGCAGTTTTGTCATGAGAATCTGGAATGAGACTGCTTTAGCTCAGTTTACCTAAGAAACTTACAGCCAAACAGAGTTGGAAATATTTGTCCCTTCAGCTTAGATTGGATGTGATCCCAGAGGTGAATGGGTCAGTACACTATGGGGGAGTTCCCAAAGAGTTTTAAAAGAGAAAATCAACTTCATGTTTTTTTTTAATTCATTCCAGGATGTGGGCGTCGCTGGTGAGGCCAGCATTTATTGCCCATCCCTATTTTCCCTTCAGAAGGTGGTGGTGAGCCGCCTTCTTGAACCGCTGCAGTCCTTGTGGTGAAGGTACTCCCACTGTGCTGTTAGGGAGTGAGATCCAGGATTTTGACCCAGCGACGATGAATGAACGGCGATATATTTCCAAGTCAGGATGGTGAGTAACTTGCAGGGGAACTTGCAGGTGATGGTGTTCCCATGCGCCTGCTGCCCTTGTCCTACTAGGTGGTAGAGGTCGTCGGTTTGGGAGGTGCTGTCGAAGGAGCCTTGGCAAGTTGCTGCAGTGCATCTTGTTGATGGTACACACTGCAGCCACGGTGCGCTGGTGGTGGAGGGAATTAACGTTTAAGGTGGTGGATGGGGTGCCAATCAAGCGGGCTGCTTTGTCCTGGATGGTATCAAGCTTCTTGAGTGTTGTTGGAGCTGCACTCATCCAGGCAAGTGAAGAGTATTCCATCACACTCCTTACTTGTGCCTTGTAGATGGTGGACAGGCTTTGGGGCATCAGGATAAGTCACTCGCCGCAGAATACCTAGCTTCTGACCCGTTCTTGTTGCCACAGTATTTATGTGGCTGGTCCAGTTAAGTTTCTGGTCAATGGTGACCCCCCAGAATGTTGATGGTGGAGAAGCGAATGGAACTGAACACTGTGCAGTCATCAGCGAACATCCCCACTTCTGACCTTATGTTGGAGGGAAGGTCATTGACGAAGCAACTGAAGATGGTTGGGCCTAGGACACTGCCTGGAGGAACTCCTGCAGTAATGTCCTGGGGCTGAGATGATTGATCTCCAATAACCATAACCATCTTCCTTTCTGCTAGGTCTGACTCCAGCCAGTGGAGAGTTTTTGTCCTGATTCCCATTGACTTCAGTTTTACTAGGGCTCCTTGATGCCACACTCGGTCAAATGCTGCCTTGATGTCAAGGGCAGTCACTCTCACCTCACCTCTAGAATTCAGCTCTTTTGTCCATGTTTGGACCAAGGCTGTAATGAGGTCTGGAGCTGAGTGGTCCTGGCGGAACCCAAACTGAGCATCGGTGAGCAGGTTATTGGTGAGTAAGTGTCGCTTGATAGCACTGTCGACGACACCTTCCATCACTTTGCTGATGATTGAGAGTAGCCTGATGGGGCGGTAATTGGCCGGATTGGATTTGTCCTACTTTTTGTGGACAGGACATACCTGGGCAGTTTTCCACTTTGTTGGGTAGATGCCAGTGTTGTAGCTGTACTGGAACAGCTTGCCTCAAGGCGCAGGTAATTCTAGAGCACAAGTTTTCAGCACGACAGCCAGGATGTTGTCGGAGCATATAGCCTTTAACTGTATCCAGTGCACTCAGCCATTTCTTGATATCGCGTGGAGTGAATCGAATTGGTTGAAGACTGGCATCTGTGATGGTGGGGACCTCAGGAGTACACCGATATGGATCATCCACTCGGCACATGTGGCTGAAGGTGGTTGCAAACGCTTCAGCCTTGTCTTTTGCACTCGCGTGCTGGACTCCGCCATCATTGAGGATGGGGATATTCATGGAGCCTCCTCCTCCCGTTAGTTGTTTAATTGTCCACCACCATTCACAATTGGATGTGGCAGGATAGCAGAGCTTTGTTCTGATCCATTGATTTTGGGATCGCTTAGCTCTGTCTATAGCATGCTGCTTTCGCTGTTTGGCATGCATGTAGTCCTGTGTTGCAGCTTCCCCAGGTTGGCACCTCATTTTTAGGTACGCCTGGTGCTGCTCCTGGCATACTCTTCTACACTCCTGATTGAATCAGGGTTGGTCCCCTGGCTTGATGGTAATGGCAGAGTGGGGGATAAGCCAGGTAATGAGGTTGCAGATTGTGGTGGAATATAATACTGCTTCTGCTGCTGGCCCACAGCCCCTCATGGATGCCCAGTTTTGAGCTGCCAGATCTGTTCTGAATCTATCCCATTTAGCACGGTGGTAGTGCCACACAACACGATGGAGGGTGTCCTCAGCGTGAAGACGGGACTTCGTCTCCACAATGACTGTGCGGTGGTCACTGCTACCAATGCGGTCATGGACAGATGCATCTGCGAACATTAGATTGGTGAGGACGAGGTCAAGTAGATTTTTCCCTCGTGTTGGTTCTCTCACCACCTTCCGCAGGCCCAGACTGGCAGCTATGTCCTTCAGGACTAGGCCAGCTCGGTCAGTAGTGGTGCTACCGAGCCACTCTTGGTGATGGACATTGAAGTCCCCCACCCAGAGTACATTCTGTGCCCTTTCTACACTCAGAGCTTCTTCCAAGTGTTGTTCAACATTTATGGCAGCCATTAACTGGTGTAGTGTTTTGGCTGCTGCCTGCCAAATAGAATGTCTTCACAACAAGAAATCTGTACAAGTGAATCATGCACATATGTTGAATACTGAGATATCTTTTGATCGTATGATAGTGCTGACATTTTTAAATTAACAATCAGCTTAATAACCATCATAATTTAGATGTCTGGCTATAACTGCAATATATTTAACATTCTAAACTTAATATTAACTTGCTTTGCTGTCTATGAATCACTGCTGAGCTAGCATTGCTCTTCTCATGCTGGATTTGAAGTAGAACAGAGGAACAGGAGTAGGTAATTTAGCCCCTCGAACCTGTTCCGCCATTCAATGAGATCATGGCTGATCTGCGACCTAATTCCATATGCCCACCTTTGCCCCATATCCCTTAATACCTTTGGTTAACAAAAATCTATCAGTCTCAGATTTAAAATGAACAATTCATCTAGCATCAATTGCCATTTGCGGAAGGGAGTTCCAAACTTCTACCACCCTTTGTGTGTAGAAGTGTTTCCTAATTTCACTCCTAAAAGGTCTGGCTCTAATTTTTAGACTATGCCCCCCTAGTCCCAGACTCCCCAACCAGCGGAAATAGTTTCTCTCTATCTACCCTATCTGTTCCCCTTAATATCTTGAAAACTTCGATCAAATCACCCCTTAACCTTCTAAATTCTAGGGAACACAACCCTAATTTGTGTAATCTCTCCTCGTAATTTAACCCTTGGAGTCCAGGTTTCATTCTGATAAACCTATGCTGCACTCCTTCCAAGGTCAATATATCCTTCCTAAGGTGTGGTGCCCAGAACTGCTCACAGTACTCCAGGTGTGGTCTAACCAGGGTTTTGTATAGCTGCAGCATAACTTCCACCCCCTTGTATTCTAGTCTCTAGATATAAAGGCTAGCATTCCATTAGCCTTTTTGATTATTTTCTGTACCTGTTCATGACATTTTAATGATCTATGTACCTTGACCCCCAAGTCTCTTTGGACCTCCACTGTTTTTAGCTTTTCATGATTTTGAAAGTACCCTGTTCTATCCTTTTTAGGTCCAAAGTGGATGACCTCACATTTGTTTACATTGAAATCCATTTGCCACAGTTTTGCCCATTCACTTAATCTATCAATATCTCTTTGTAATTTTATGCTTTCATCTACACTACCTACAATGCCGCCCATCTTTGTGTCATCGGCAACTTTGGCTTTCTATCCCATCATCTAAATACAGTGAATAGTTGAGGCCCCAACAGATCCCTATGGGACACCACTAGTCACATCCTGCCAATTAGAGTGCCTGCTCATTATCCCTATTCTCTGTCTCCTGTTGCTAAGCCAATTTACTAACCAGGTCAATAATTTGCCTTCAATTCCATGGGTTTCAACCTTAGTTAACAGTCTTTTATGAGGGACTTTATCAAATACCTTCTGGACATCCATACAAATAACATCCATAGACATTTCCCTGTCCACTACTTTAGTCACCTCTTCAAAAAATTCAATCAAGTGTGTCAGGCATGACCTACCTTTTACCAATCCATGCTGGCTCTCTCTGATCAGCTGATTCACGGTGTTCAGTCACCCTATCCTTAATTATAGACTCTAGTAGTTTCCCGACAATAGATGTTAGGCTAACTGGTCTGTAATTCCCTGGTTTCCCTCCCTCGCCATTCTTAAATAGCGGAGTGACATGTGCAATTTTCCAATCTAAAGGCATGGTTCCTGAATCGAGAGAACTTTGGAAGATTATAGTTAGGGCATCTGCAATGTGCTCACCTACTTCCTTTAAAACCCTGGGATGGAAACCATCTGGTCCTGGGGATTTGTCACTGTTTAGTGCCATTATTTTCATCATTACTGTTATTTTGCTTACGTTAATTTTATTGAGTCCCTGTCCCTGATTTAATATTAGTTTCCTTGGGATTTCCGGCATGCTATCCTCTTCTTCTACTGTAAATACTGATCAAAGTAATTATTCAACATGTCTACCATTTCCTTATTATCACTGACAATATCACCGTTATCAGTTTTCAAGGGGCCAACACTGCTCCTGACTACCCTCTTTTTCCTAATATAATTGTAAACACTTTTTTGTATTGATTTTGCTATCCCTTGCAAGTTTCTTTTCATACTCCCTTTTTGTAGCTCTTACTATCTGTTTTGTCACCCTTTGCTGTTCTTTGTATCTCTCCCATTCACCAGGATCTGTGCTATTTTTTGCATTTTTGTATGCTTTTCCTTTTAGTTTTATGTTGTCTTTTACCTCTTTAGTCGTCCATGTCTGTTTTTTTGGCAAGTAGAGCTCTTGCCCCTTAGGGGTATAAACTGGTTCTGTATCACATTGGGCCGCGCAAATGCCGGGTTTAGGCATGGGAAGCGCATGCGCTGAAAACCGGCACTTGCGATCTGTCAAGAATTCTCTTGACAGATCATCCGCCTGCCCGGGAAAAGTGCCTCTGTGGGTGGAGAGTTGTGCTTTTTGCACAACTTCCGCCCACTGAACGACTGTCAAATTCTTACGCCTGGTAAAAGCAGGCTTAAGAGTTTTAAAAAATAGAAAAATGAAATTTGATAACTCATTTATAAATTTAAAATACTCTTCAAAAAGATAAGTTTATTTTTAGCCCCGTAAAAACATTTAATTTTTTTTTTCAAAAAATTTAATTTTTGTTTAAAATATTTAATTAAATGGCATTTTAATTCATTTTAAATATGTAATGTTTTTTTTAATTTATTTAATGTGTTGGTGTATTTTTTAGGTGATCTCCATTCATACTTTTGACAGTTCAGTACGTACGGACTTGTCAAAAGGTTGAATTCCCTTCTTCCATTGGTTGGGCCGGCCCACGTGATCCCAGGAGCGCCTGTGAACCGCTTGCACCCCTGGGATACATGGGGCTCTGCCCGCGCGGACCCGGAGAGGCCCAGGAGCACAAGCCGCCATTCTTCCCAGGCCACCAGGTAAATTCATAAACATTTTGCAGGTCGGAGGCGTCCGATCGCAAATGTTGGCCCATTAAATTCATTTTTGAACATCTCCCACTGATCTTCTGTCATTTTACCCATTAGCAGATTTGCCCAGTTTACTGTGGACAGTCTCTGTCTCATCTCATTGAAGTCAGCCTTACCTAAATCTAGACTCTTAGCTGTTTCGCGTTTCTCCCTTTCAAACACTATGTTGAATTCGATCATGTTGTGATCGCTATTAGATAAATGTTCACACACAGTTAGACTGTTAACTAAATCTGGCTCATTACTCATTGCTAAATCTGCATTCTTGTTGATTCTAGGAGATATTGTTGCAGAAAACTATCGCGGACACATTCAAGAAATTCACTACCTTTCTGACATGTGCTAGTCTGCTTATCCCAATCGATATGAAAGTTAAAATCTTCCATTAAAACCACTCTGCCTTTGCTACATGCTTGTCTAATCTCTGCATTTATCAATCTAGCACTTCACAGCTGCTAGTAGGGGGCCTATACTCAACTCTCACTATTTCTTAATTGTACCCATAAAGTCTCCACTGCATGTTTACCTCTCGTTATATCCTCTCTTATCATTGAAGTGATTTCATCCTTAATCACTAAGGCTACTCCTCCCCCTCTACCATTTTCCCTATCTTTCCTGTAGACCTTATAACCTGGTATATTTAGTACCCAGTCCTGACTGTCTTGCAGCCATGTTTCAGTGATGCCTACCATGTCATACCCTCTAAGTTGAATTTGCGGCTGCAGTTCATTCAATTTATTCCTTATACTCTGTGCGTTTGTCTAAAGAACGCTTATTTCGGCCACACACCCTAGCCTGTCCTTCATCTCCAATGTTTTACTCACATGTTTCTTATTTTCTCTCTCTTGGCTTAATTACTTTACATCTTTTAGTTTTCCCTTTACCTGTAGTTCCTCCACTCTATTCAGTTTTGTTTAGATACATTGAAACATAGAAGATAGGAGCAGGATTAGGCCATTCGGCCCCTTGAGCCTGTTCCGCCATTTAATGAGATCATGGCTGATCATCCAAATTCAATACCGTCCCTGCTTTCTCCCCATATCCCTTGATCCCTTTAGCCTTAAGAAATATATCTAACTCCTTCTTGAATATATTTAATGAATTGGCCTCAACTGCCTTCTGTGGTAGAGAATTCCACAGGTTCACCACTCTCTGGGTGAAGAAATTCCTCCTCATCTCAGTCCTAAATGGCTTACCCCTTATCCTTAGACTGTGACCCCTGGTTCTGGACTCCCCTGCCATCGGGAACACCCTTCCTGCATCTAGTCTGTCTAGTCCTGTTAGAATTTTATAAGTTTCAATGAGATCCCCTCTCATTCTTCTAAACTCTAGCGAATATAAGCCTAATCGACCCAATCTCTCCTCATACGTCATTCCTGCCATCCCAGGTATCAGTCTGGTGAATCTTTGCTGCACTCCCTCCATGGCAAGAACATCCTTCCTCAGATAAGGCGACCAAAACTGCACACAACACTCAAGGTGTGGTCTCACCAAGGCCCTGTACAACTGCAGCAAGACATCCTTGCTCCTGTACTCGAATCCTCTCGCTATGAAGGCCAACATACCATTTGCCTTCTTAACAGTCTGCTGCACCTGCATGCTTAACTTCAGCGACTGGTGCACAAGGACACCCAGGTCTCGTTGCACTTCCCCTTTTCCCAATCTATTGCCGTTCAGATAATAATCTGTCTTCCTGTTTTTGCCACCAAAGTGGATAACCTCGCATTTATCCACATTATACTGCATCTGCCATGAACTATTATTTATACTACATTTCCCACCTGAGCTCTCTCTCCCACCCCACCCCCCCATCCCACCTCCCATTTACTAGTTTAAAGTCCTTTCCGCTAGGACACTGGTCCCAACCCGGTTCAGGTGGAGCCTGTCCCAACGGTACAGTTCCTTCCTGTCCCAATACTGGCGCCAGTGCCCCATGAAATGGAACTCCTCTTTCCCACACCACTCCTTCAGCTATGTGTTCACCTCCCTAATCTGCTTATCCCTGTGCCAATTTGCACGTGGTTCAAGTAATAATCCAGAGATTATAACACTTGAGGTCCGGTTCTTTAATTTCGTTCCTAGTTCCTGTACTCCCCAAACAGGACCTCTTGCCTATTCTTCCCTATGTTGTTGGTCACAACATGAACCACAATGACTGGATCCTCCCCCTCCCTCTCCAATATCCTTTCAAGCCAGTTCGAGATGTCCCACACCCTGGCACCAGGTAGGCAATAAGCCATGTGGGACTCTTGATCTTGCTTACAAAGGATGCTATGTGTCCCCCTAATTATTGAATCCCCTACAACTACCACATTACGCTTAATCTCCTCATCCTAGAATCATAGAATCTTAGAATGGTTACAGCACAGAAGGAGGCCATTCGGCCCATCGAGCCCATGCCAGCTCCCTGCAAGAGTCCTTCAGCTAGTCCCACTCCCCCGCCCTTCTCCGTAGTCCTACAAATTTTTATCCATCAGGTACTTATCCAATTCCTTTTTGAAAGCCACAATTGAATTTGCCTCCACCACCCTTTCAGGCAGTGCATTCCAGATCCTAACTACTCGCTGTGTAAATAAGTTTTTCCTCATGTCGCCTTTGCTTTGTTGTGGAGTAATTTCAAATCACTCAACACAAGTCTGAGATCGAGAGTCCAAACAGCCTTTATTCACACCGGTGGGGAGACAGCCTGCTTCCGCCTTCGTCAAGCTTCTCCGAATTGTTACAGCAGTTAGTCGATATTTATACATACAGCTTGATGTGCTATACATTGTTCCCGCCTACCTTCTAGAATGTTCTGCGTTACGACATCCTTTTAGCTCTTATCAGCAGTTGTTTACTGGCCCTTTGTCCTAGTCCCAAGAATCGTTGACTTCGTGTCTGCTTCCTGATCTACTTAATGCCCTTGGGATATTGTTAGGCCGTCTGGTTTCTAGGGCGGTTACACATCTTGAGCATCCCCTTTGTCTTGCAACATTTGCATTCCTATGTTTTTGATTGTACCTTGTAGCCAGCCCATTCACGCGATTATGTGAGGTAATGCTATGCACTGCCTTTCCTGACCATTTTTGTATAGAGCCAAATCCCCATCATGCACCAGCACTCCACATCAACCCCCATACATCTTCTTTCCCCCTTTCAGCTTCTTCTGCCAATCACCTTAAATCTGTGTCCTCTGGTTCTCGACCCTTCTGCCAATGGGAACAGTTTCTTTCTATCCACTCTAGACCCCTCATAATTTTGGATACCTCTATCAAATCTCCTCTCAACCTTCTCTTCTCTAAGGAGAACAACCCCAGCTTCTCCAGTCTATCCATGTAACTGAAGTCCCTCGTCCCTAGAATCATTCTTGTAAATCCTTTCTGCACCCTCTCTAAGACCTTCACATCCTTCCTGAAATGCGGTGCCCAGAATTGGGCACAATACTCTAGTTGAGGCCGAACCAGTGTTTTATAAAAGGTCATCATAACTTCCTTGCTTTTGTACTCTATGCCTCTATTTATCAAGCCCAGGATCCCATATGCTTTTTTAACTGCTTTCTCAACCTGCCGTGCCAATTTCAACAATTTGTGCACATATACCCCCAGGTCTCTGTTTATGCACCCACTTTAGAATTGTACCCTTTAGTTTATATTACCTCTCCTCACTCTTCCTACCAAAATGTATCACTTTGCACTTTTCTGCGGTAACTTTCATCTGCCACGTGCCGCCCATTTCACCAGCCTGTCCGTGTCCTCTTGAAATCTATCACTATCCTCCTCACTGTTCACTATACTTCCAAGTCTTGTGTCATCTGCAAATTTTGAAGTTGTGCCAAGTCTAACTCATTAATATATATCAAGAAAAGCAGTGGTCCTAGTAACGAGTCCTGGGGAACCACACTGTGTGCCTTCCTCCAGTCCAATAAACAACCATTCACCACTACTCTCTGTTTCCTGTCACTTAGCCAATTTCGTATCCATGCTGCCACTGTCTCTTTTATTCCATGGGCTTCAAATATGCTGATCAGCCTATTATGTGGCACTTTATCAAATGCCTTTTGGAAGTCCATGTACACCACGTCAACCGCATTGCCCTCATCAACCCTCTTTGTTACCTCATCAAAAAACTCAATCAAGTTAGTTAAACACGATTTGCCTTTAACAAATCTGTGCTGGCTTTCCTTAATTAATCCACACTTGTCTAAGTGACTGTTAATTTTGTCCCGGATTATCGTTTCTAAAAGCTTCCCCACTACCGAGGTTAAACTGACTGACCTGTAGTTGCTGGGTTTATCCTTACACCCTTTTTGAACAAGGGTGTAACATTTGCAATTCTCCAGTCGTCTGGCACCACCCCTGTATCCAAGGAGGATTGGAAGATTATGGCCAGTACCTCCTCAATTTACACCTTTACTTCCCTCAGCATCCTAGGATGCATCCCATCAGATCCTGGTGACTTATCTACTTTAAGTACAGCCAGCCTTTCTAGTACCTCCTCTTTATCAATTTTTATCCCATGCAATATCTCAACTACCTCCTCTTTCACTATGACTTTGGCAGCATCTTCTTCCTTAGTGAAGACGGATGCAAAGTACTCATTTAGTACTTCAGCCATGCCCTCTGCCTCCATGCGTAGGTCTCCTTTTTGGACAATAATCGGCCCCACCCCTCCTCTTACTACCTATTTAGTATTTATATGCCTACAGAAAACTTTTGGATTCCCTTTTATGTTAGCTGCCAATCTATTCTCATACTCTCTCTTTGCCCCTCTTATTTCCTTTTTCACTTCCCCTCTGAACTTTCTATATTCAGCCTGGTTCTCACTTGTATTCTCAACCTGACATCTGTCGTACACCCCCTTTTTCTGCTTCATCTTACTCTCTATCTCTTTCATCATCCAGGGAGCTCTGGCTTTGGTTTCCTGTAAGGTTTCCAAAATTTACAGATCCCCAAAACCTAAGAAAAAAGGACTTTGGAACTACCTCAGAGTGATAAAATTGCATTTGGGCCTAACATAAGACCATAAACCAAGTTTTGGCATTTTAAAAACATGTCTGGGCCTGTAAAGGGAGAAAAGGTTGTGAAGGAAGTTGGGTTCGACCACTGTAAAAGCAGTTTGGGTATTGCAGTTAATTGCAATGTCTGGGGAACCGGGATGATCTCACTCAAAGCCCCAGCACGCATTAACATTTCGACAATAGACCCTAGGAGAAGACAGCCCCACCCAAAACAATAGGTCCCATCAAACCGATTACAAGGCCCATCAAGAAATATGCATAATACAGAGCACCCAGGACTAGGCTATAGATCAGCCTAGGTACCCAAAACACAAAACCCATCACCAGCAATCAGCCAAGAAAATCGACAGGATGCAAACCATCCCAAAAACCCATTTGACACTTACAGAGCAGTTACTGGTAGCAGGCCCGCCAAATTCAGACAATGAACTGAACAGATTTGGCGGGTAGATAAGACCATATTCAATGGGTCAGATTGAAGGCCTGTTAAAACCCAGTTAACGTGCTAGTAAATCACTACCGATTCACGAGCCCGCCAAAACTAGACAATGAGTTAAACAGATTTGGCGGGTAGATAAGGCCACTTCAATTCAGTATAATTGAAGGCCCACCAAGCACACACGAGGCAGAAGCGGAGAAGCAAGAGAGAGAAGAAGGAAGGAGGGCCAGCAAGAAGAGGAGAGACCAAGAAGAAGAAGGCCCGAGCTGGAAGCGAGTTGGCATTGCTCACCACTCAGACACACCTGAGTCCAGCTCGCGAAAACACCACCTCGACGGACCTCCAACCACGGCCCCAACACAGCCACCCGGAGCAACAAGCAGCAACCAGTCACCGACGGCTCCTCGAGGTTGACTGACACACCAACCAAGGCCTAAAGCCTTCGCGGAAACCAAAGGCCTCACGAAACCAACAACCGCGCATTACCCCCAACTGACCGGGTAATCGCAGGCCACCGCGACCAACAAAGACCAACTCCAGGGAAGAAAACCCGAAGAAACGCAAAGTTTCCACACTACAAACTACTCCTGACTTACCCCTGGGTAAGATTTTCCCCAAAGACTCTAAGCCCTACTGCTGAACTAAAGAAATTGGGTACTCACCAGATAAATCCATAACGACATCCTACCGCATCAGCGGACTCGCAAAGACTGACCAGAGATCCAGGTGAAGTCCTCTACCGCGTACGGGGTATGGCAGACACTAACCGCCATAAACAACGAACCCCAAAACCGCGATTTAACCCAACTGTCAAAGGATTGGTGAACATTATCCCTGGTCCTTCAAAACCTAACTTAGCTAGTAAAGTGGGGTTGGGAGGGGTGAAGTATTGTTCTACTGTCATTTCCCTCGCTTGTACCGAAGTGTTCCCCACCTTTAGAGTAATAAGGGTGTTATTATTTGTGTCTTACCTTTTAATAAAGTTTGAAGTTTTTTCATCAAACTCAGTCGTCTGCTGCACCTTTTGTATCACAACCCCCAAATAAGTCTAAGGTCTAGAACCAAGGGAGTGGGAGCGATTCGAACCACTCAGAAGTCAGAGGTAAAGCTGACACAAAAACACCACCCCCTACATTCCCTACCTTTCCCCATCATGGGAATGTACATCGACTGTACCCGAACCATCTCCTCTTTAAAGGCAGCCCATTGTTTGATTACAGTTTTACCTGCCAATCTTTGATTCCAATTTACCCGGGCTAGATCAACCCACTGAAATTGGCCTTCCTCCAATTAAGTATTTTTACTCTAAATTGCTCCCTCTCCTTTTCCATAGCTAATCTGAACCTTATGATACTGTGATCACTTTTTCCTAAATGTTCCCCGACTGACACTTGCTCTACTTGACCCACCTCATTCCCCAGAACCAGATCCAGCAATGCCTCCTTCCTCGTTGGGCCGGAAACATACTGATCAAGAACGTTCTCTTGAACACACTTCAGAAATTCTTCCCCCTCTCTGCCCTTTACACGATTACTATCCCAGTCTATAATAGGATAATTGAAGTCCTCCATTATCACTACTCTATAGTTCTTGCACCTCTCTGTAATTTCCCTACAAATTTGCTCTTCTATATCCTTTCCACTAGTTGGCGGCCTATAGAATACATCTAGTAGTCTAATGGCACCTCTATTATTTCTTAACTCTAACCAAATAGATTCTGTCCTTGATCCCTCCAGGACATTCTCTCTCTCCAGCACTGTAATATTCTCCTGAATCAATACTGCCACCCTACCTCCCTTCTTTCCTTCCCTATCTTTCCTAAACACCTTATATCCAGGAATATTTAGTACCCAATCCTGCCCTTTTTTGAGCCAGGTCTCCATTATTGTCATGACATCATATTCCCATGTGTATATTTGCACCTGCAGCTCACCAACCTTATTTACCACTCATCGTGCATTCACACACATGCACTGTGGGAGCAGCAGCGAGAGCGGACCGACCTGTGAGGGAACAGGCGAAGGAGGAGCGAGGAAATAAAGCCCGAGGCTCGAGGCCCAGACCGAGCTATTGGGAGCAGCAGCGAGAGCGGACCGACCTGTGAGGGAACAGGCGAAGGAGGAGCGATGAAATAAAGCCCAAGGCTCGAGGCCCAGACCGAGCTATTGGGAGCAGCAGCGAGAGCGGACCTCAACAGGCAACATTCGAAAGTGACGTCAGAGATTTAAAGTGACGTCGGCACAAGGGAAGCAGCTGATTGGTAAGTAGGACATGGTGAGTATTTCTACAGTCCAGTCG
This sequence comes from Squalus acanthias, assembly GCA_030390025.1. NCBI lineage: Eukaryota > Metazoa > Chordata > Chondrichthyes > Squaliformes > Squalidae > Squalus > Squalus acanthias. The sequence continues at coordinate 51,136,335 of CM059425.1, forward strand.
TTAAACTAAAAGTAAGGGGGGAAAAATTCAGTTGGTTGCGCCTCCCGTTAGCGCCTTAAGAGGGCGCTAATGGGGCGCAAAGCCGCTAGCGCCCGGGCGCAGCGATGTTTGCGCCGCTCGGGAACTTAACTAGACATTGTGCGGCGGCGCTAAACTTTACCGCCGCGACCACCTGCGCGCGCAGATTGTGACGTCATTCCATGGTGCAACGCCCTTGTGGCGCCCCGGAGCGGAAATTGAGTGGCGCCCCCTGCCTTACCGCCTGGCGCATCCAACGACCGGAAGACTGGAACGCTATCAATCGCTGTGGGGCTGGGGGGGCCGCTATTTAAAGGGGGCCTCTTCCTGTCTTTTTCTGTGGTTGACATTTTTGCACCACTCGTTCTGAGAGAGAGAGAGAGATTCGGAGAGAGAGAAAGAGAGACTTCTGCATTGAGTCAACGCTTTGTGAGGTAGTTTTGCCTACTGATCCTAACTTCGCTGGTACTTTGGTTGCTGTCCTTCATAACTTTGCTTGCAAAGAGACTATGGGGGCTGCACTGAATGGGGGCGTCGTCCTGCTCCAGCTGAATCGGAGGACACAGAGACGCAGAGAGAGAGTGGCAATGATGGCCAGACGGAGGAGGGCCAACAGGCGTCTGTACAGGAGAGCTTACCCTCCCAGGGTATATCGTGAACAGCTCTCCTACATTCATATGTCTGAGGAGCTGTGTTTGCGAAGGCTGCGATTCAGCAAGGAGGTGGTCACTGAGCTCTGCCACCTGCTGCAGCCAGATCTGCAGCCTCAACTGAGGTCCAGGACGTCTCTGTCGGTGGCAGTGAAGGTCACAGTGGCTCTCAACTTCTATGCTACTGGCTCATTTCAAGCTGCTGCTGGGGACCTCGCCAATATCTCCCAGTTCGCGGTGCATTGCTGCATCCGGCAGGTCACAAATGCCCTCTTTAAAAGGAGACGAGAGTTCATCTCTTTCCCCATGACCCTAGACAAGCAGCGTGACCGCGCTCTGGGCTTTGCGAGGATAGCGGGCTTCCCCATGGTGCAGGGCGCCATTGACTGCACGCATGTGGCTTTGCGTGCTCCACATGAGAATGCCGAGGATTTCCGGAACAGAAAGGGGTTCCATTCCTTCAATGTTCAGTTGGTCTGTGATCACAGACAGCTGATACTCGCTGTCAATGCCCACTATCCTGGCAGCTGCCACGATGCTTTCATCCTGCGCCAGACTACTGTGGCAGAACTTTTCGAGGCACCGCATCAGCCTGTTGGTTGGCTTCTCGGGGACAAGGGGTATCCATTGAGCACCTGGCTGATGACACCGCTCCGTACGCCCAACACCCCTGCTGAGCTGCGGTACAACGAGAGCCATCAAGCTACCAGGAACATCATTGAGCGCACAATCGGCGTGCTGAAGCAACGGTTCCGCTGTCTCGACCATTCTGGAGGAGCCCTGCAGTACTCGCCTGAGCGAGTATCCAACTTCGTAGTTGTGTGCTGCATGTTGCATAACATGGCAATCGTCAGGACCCAGCCAATGCCACCAGGCCTTGGAGCACCACCAGAGGAGGAGGAGGAAGAGGAGGAAGAGGACGAGGAGGATGATCATCAGCAGCACCAAGGCGGGAGGGCGGCCCACAATGGTGAAAATGCAAGGGCCGTCCGTCAACGGCTGATAGCAAGCCGCTTCTAGGGCCCCTGCTGTGGAAATGGCTTCTGCCATTGCTAACAACATCAATGAACCCAGCACGCAACCCCTAAGCCGGCCAAGGCACCAATGATTCCAAACACCAAACATGTATATTTTGAATACAAAAACTTATTTATTTTACAAACTCTGTGTGTGTCATTTCCTCATGACAAACTCATAGAAATAAACACAAAAAAACAGTCATTAACATAACTGGTTCTCACAACCTGGAGATAATGTCCAAAACACTAGACAAAAGTTGGACCACGAACCTCGGCCTTTAATAAAAAAATGACCAGCATTTTGTCACACCTCCTACTTTTTGCCCTTCGAGGGTGATCTCCTTCCCTTGCGCACTTCCCCCCTTCTAACCCTACTGCTCCTCCGTAATGGGACCTCAGTGGCTGCAGCAAGGCTGGTGGAAGGCTGCTGATTGTCAGACCCTGACACTGCAGATGCCCCTGAAGGACGGCCTCGACCAGTTCTGGGCCTGGAGGGCCCGGCTGTAAACTGCACCAACTCTGCATGGGCGGCAGCAGTCTGTCCTACAGGCGGTGGCAAGTGCAGTGGAGAAGTGACAGTGTTGGCAGCAGGAATGCTGTCATCGTGAGAGAGGACAGCAACTCCCTGCTCGACCGACACACTGGCACTCCCACGGGGCAGCACTTCAGCATCCGGAGCAATCTGCTGGAGCACAGATTGCTGGCCTGCTGCGGCGCGGTGAGAGCCCCGGGACATGTGAACGAACCATCGAGGTTGGCAGCAGTCAGTGCTCGCGTGGCCTCAATCTGAGTCTGCATGAGAGCAGTCAGAGATGGGATCACGGCAGTCAGTGACTGAATTGCAGCACTAAGCTTTAGTGTGGCATCCGCCTGTGCTACAGCGAAGTGCTCCACACTCCTTGCCAGTGACTCAATGCATTCGGGCACCCTTCCCACTGCACCCATGAGCTCAGTGTGCATGCCCACCGCCTGGGTGTTCATTTCTGCGATCAGCCGCTCCTCCTCTGCGTCCATTGCAGTAGGAGTCGCTGGCATACTCTCCCTCTGGGGAGAAGGCCCCCGTTCTTCCCTACCCCCATGGCGTTGCTGCAGCCCGCTGGGTCCTGGAGCTTCACCCTCATCAGACCCTTCCCCCCTGCTCCCCTCCAGGGAAGGCGTGTTCCCAGTGTGGGCATGGGCTTCCTCGGGAGAGGGTGGCACTGATGCTCCGGCTTCCTCTTCCTCCTCGGCTGCAGCTTCACTCCCACTTCAGGGCCCGTCTCCTCAGCTGGTGAATCACCATCTGAAAGCAGGGAGGTACAAGAGTGGCTTTAGCGTGAGGACAGGGTGGCAGTAAGGGAGGAATAAGTGCAGCGAGTTAGCAAGTTGGATTGAAAGTGTCAAAGGCTGGTGTTGTGAGGGACAAGTGGAAGGACAGAGGACAAAAAGGTGATGACCTTACCATTGCTGTCCAGAACGGGGTCGGCGTCTCCAGTGGCGACGGGACCGATCACCCGGCTTGCCACAATCCTGTGGACGTGCTCCTCAAGATCGCTGAGGGGTTGCAGCTGAGGCCGCCCTCCACCTGTCCGTTGCTGCTGTCTCCTATTATGCGCCAGCTTGGCCTGCAAGAAAAAGGACAGCATCTGAGTAAATATACAGCCATGGTCTTGCCTGATGTGCCTCCCATAGGTGAATAGCCCTTACTGTATGCAGCCATGGTCTTGCCTGATGTGCCTCCCATAGGTGAATAGCCCTTACTGTATGCAAAGTGTGGAATGTGTGTGTGTGTTTCATGAAAGGGCCATAGGTGTTGGATGAGTGTTGTGCATTGGGGTTTTAAGACCCTCTGGCCATAGAGTGAGGTTGAGATGGAGGGATGGAGAGGTATTGAGAAAAAGCCACTCACCCTGACGACCCGAGTGAGGTCGTTGAACTTTTTGCGGCATTGAACATGGGTCCTGGGCACCATGCTCCTGGAGGAGACGCTCTGAGCCACCTCCCTCCACACTCTTCTGTACTCGCGTGGCAAAGGCCTCCTGCCACTCTCAGGGAAGAGTATAGATCTTCTGCGCTCCACCGCGCCAACCAGAGCATCCAAGGCCCGCTCGGTGAAGCGCTGAGCTCGTTCTCTCACCCTCTCCATCCTTGGCAGCAAAATGGATTCACAGGTCTCTCCAGGCCGAGATTCAAGGCTGCAATGAGCAGGGTGTGGCTGGGGAGCAAGTTGGCCCCTCCCCTTTAAGAACTGGCCGGCGCCAGTGTGTCTGTGTTCCCTCGCTAACTGGCAGCACCTGCGCTGCGCTCGCGCGCTGAGTTAGCGCCTCACTGCTCGGCCTTTGCGCCTTAAGACAGGTGTGCAGCGCTTGATTTAGCGCTCCACTCACCTCCCGGGGCGGTAAAAGTGAAGTTTCCAGTCAGTGGCGATAATTAGCGCCAGGCGCTAATTTTTGCGTCCAGACGATATTTGCGCCCCAAACGGGGCGCGACCTAATTTTTCCCCCAAGGTCTCTAGTTTAGAGTAAGTAGTGTTTAAAGTGAAGTAAGGTCACTAGTGTATTGAATATTCTTTAATTTAAAGGAAGTAAAGGGAGTAAATTAAGGGTAGGACATGGCAGGGCAGCTCGGCAGCGTGGAGTGCTCCTCCTATGCTATGTGGGAAGTCAGGGACACTTTCGGTGTCCAGGGCGAACACATGTGCAGGAAGTATCGCCAGCTGCAGCTACTCGAAATCCGCATTTCAGGGAGCGGGGCGCTAAAGTCGGGGAGCGGGACACTAATGTCAGGGAGCGGGACACTAATGTCAGGGAGCGGGACACTAATGTCAGGGAGCGGGGCACTAATGTCGGGGAGCGGGATACTAATGTCAGGGAGCGGGACACTAATGTCAGGGAGCGGGACACTAATGTCGGGGAGCGGGGCACTAATGTCAGGGAGCGGGACACTACTGTCAGGGAGCGGCACACTAATGTCAGGGAGCGGGGCTCTAATGTCAGGGAGCGGGACACTCATGTCGGGGAGCGGGACACTAATGTCGGGGAGCGGGGCTCTAATGTCGGGGAGCGGGACACTAATTTCAGGGAGCGGGGCTCTAATGTCAGGGAGCGGGGCACTAATATGAGTGAGCGCGGCACTAATTTCAAGGAGCGGGACAATAATGTCAGGGAGCGGGACACTAATGTCGGGGAGCGGGACACTAATGTCAGGGAGCGGGACACTAATGTCAGGGAGCGGGACACTAATGTCGGGGAGCGGGACACTAATGTCAGGGAGCGTGACACTAATGTCGGGGTGCGGGACACTAATGTCGGGGAGCGGGACACTAATGTCGGGGAGCGGAACACTAATATCAGGGAGCGGGGCTCTAATGTCCCCAACCTCTGTATTACTGTTTGGAGGTCTGTATAACCACTCCCACTAACATTTTCTGCCCCTTGTTATTTCTCAGTTCTACCCATACAGATTCCGCATCATCAGAGCTAATATCCTTCCTTTCAATTGTGTTAATCCCCTCTTTAACCAGCAATGCTACCCCACCTCCCTTTCTTTTTTGCCTATCTTTCCTAAATATTGAATACCCCTGGATGTTGAGTTCCCAGCCTTGGCCACCCTGGAGCCATGTTTCTGTAATCCCAATCAAATCGTATTCATTTACCTCTATTTGCGCAGCTAATTCATCCACCTTGTTCCGAATGCTCCTTGCATTAAGACACAAAGCCTTCAGGCTTGTTTTTTTAACGCTCTCAGACCTATATGAATTATTATTTACTGTGACTGTGACTGCCTGCTGTGATAGTGGAGTCGGACACTTTAGGAACTTTCAAGCGGTTATTGGATAAGCACATGGAGCACACCAGAGTGATAGGGAGTGTGATAGCTTGATCTTGGTCTCGGACAATGCTCGGCACAACATCGAGGGCCGAAGGGCCTGTACTGTGCTGTACTGTTCTATGTTCTATGTTCTATGTGACCATGTTTGATTTAAACCGTTGAGTTCTTTGCCTTCTACTTTTGTTTTTCTCCTTCCTGTCTTTTGCTTTTATCCTTGTTTCCCTTTCCTCTGTCTCCCTGCTCAGGTTCCCAACCCCCTGCCACTTTAGTTTAAACCCTCCCCAACAGCACTAGCAAACACTTGCCCTAGGACATCGATCCCGGCCCTGCCCAGGTGCAGACCGTCCCGTTTGTACTGGTCCCACCTCCCCCAGAACCGGTTCCAATGTCCAAGGAATTTGAATCCCTCCCCCTTGCACCATTCCTCTAGCCACGTATTCATTTGAAATATCCTCCTATTTCTACTCTGACTAGCATGTGGCACTGGTAACAATCCTGAGATTACTACCTTTGAGGTCCTATTTTTTAATTTACCTCCTAACTCCCTATATTCTGCTTTTAGGACCTCATCCCGTTTTTTACCTATATCGTTGATGCCTATGTGCACCACGACAACTGGCTGTTCGCCCTCCCCCTCCAAAATGTTCTGTAGCCGCTCCGAGACGTCCTTGACCCTTGCACCAGGGAGGCAACACACCATCCTGGAGTCTCGTTTGCGGCCGCAGAAATGCCTATCTATTCCCCTTACAATTGAGTCCCCTATCACTATAGCTCTTTCACACTTTTTCCTCCCAGCCTGTGCAGCAAAGCCACCCATGGTGCCAGGAAGTTTGCTGCTGCTGCCTTCCTCTGATAAGTCATCCCCCCCAACAGTATCCAAAGTGGTATATCTGTTTGAGAGGGGGATGGCCACAGGGGGCCCTTGCACGACCTGCCTGCACCTCTTAGTCTGCCTGGTGGTCACCCATTCACTTCCTGCCTGTACACCCTTTGCCTGCGGTGTGACCAACTCGCTAAACGTGCTATCCATGACGTTCTCAGCGTCGCGAATGTTCCAATATGCATCCATCCGCAGCTCCAGCGCCGCAATGCGGTCTACCTTACTGACAAGATATAGTCAGAGTCAGGTGATTTTACCAACACAGTAGAGACAAATGGTGTTTACATTAATCATCCGACCTTGTGAGTTTAGTTGTAAGCAAATTGCAGACTTCTCTTAAATTCGTGTAAATTGAACTTGCAATGTGTCTTTTAGAGGAGTTTCCCCTAAACTGTTTCTGGGCTCCAGTTCGAAGTTTTGGTGATGGGCCAGGCCCTTTGACAGCAGGCTGACTCTGAGTTTAGCTGCCATCTTGACTGTAATTTGATATTGCAAAAGAATAGCATGAAGATTGGACTGTGTCGCCTGGCAACCACTTGGGTTGAATTCATTATTTTCTTGATTGTCGGTCTGCCTAATTCTCTCTGACAAATAATCTGATTCTGCAAATGTTTTTCCACAATAAATTCAATACTGACATATCAAAGCCAGCAATAGGATAACAGAATGAAACTCTTACTATCCAATTCATTATTTATGAAAGGAGTGGTGAAGGAGGTAAAAAGAACTGATAAGCAGAGGGACTCTGTGTAAGTTCTCAGGGCAGGGATATGATTAGCTCAGCAGAATCATGGCCCTCCTTCTCCTGTTGATTCCTCTCTTTCCCCTGGTCCTCAGATAGGTCCAAACAGGTTTCTCTTGGCCTGTAGGCCCCATGTGCTGGATGTGGCCTCCTCCGAGCTGCACCCCCCTCACCTGCTGTCTTCTGAGAGGCCCAGCTGTTGCTGCTGCTCCTCCAAATGTTCCTCCATCCAGAACTCGAGAGGCAAGAATAGCCTTCAAAATAAGCAGGTAAAGCTTACTGAGGGTGATAAGGGCAGAAAATAGTGAAAAAAGCGATCTGTAAGCTGGAAAATCTCCTGGCAAACCAGGCAACAAAATATCCTCTGATCCAGGAGGTGCAGCTGAAAGCCCCTTTTTATGCACCTTCAGGAGCGCCCACACACCAATCCCGCAAGGTTTTGCTGGCAGGTCCGGGTCTGGGCAGGGATTCATTGATTTTAGGTTAAAATGGCATGCAGGTCCTGATGATGTCATCAGAGGGTGACTTTTACATTTTAATTATGGCCCTGTTTGCCTGGGGCACGCATTCGTTGTGTATGGAAAAAAACAGTTAAAATGGCAATGGTTTGGGAACAGTGTGGTGAGTACTCAAAACCAATTTTAACCCCCCCCCCCCCCCCCCCCGCACCCAGCGTTCCCACCAGGAGGGCAGTATTAAAATTGGGGCTAATCAGTTTGGACCAGATTATCACAACTACGGTTATTGCATAAAAGAGTCATCGTCTAACAGTTAACTTGAGAAGTGGATGCATGTGACAAAATCTATTTCATTAATAGTATTGGGGCTAGAAATTTGGCTCCTTTGCACTTGGCATTAGCGCCTCTGATTCTGCAAATGTTTTTCCACAATAAATTCAATACCGACATATCAAAGCCAGCAATAGGATAACAGAATGAAACTCTTACTATCCAGTTCATTATTTATCACAGCCACAGCATATGATGTGTAGTATCATTATCTGTAAATCAAAATGGCGTCTTGCAGAACCATCTAGACTGATAAATGACAGTTTTCTGTAACTACGTACTACATACTGTGGTTTGAGAATCAATGTTGAAGCGAATAATTGCTAAAACATTTTTCCTGCTGTCCCTTAGGGTTTCTAGGGTCATGAGATGAGAGAGTCTGCATCTGAATTATATGAGCATCAATGTGATATGGTTGTGCAGAGTGCTCAAATCTGCAGTTTTAGAAATTTATGTCAAGCTGTTGGAAATCTAAACAGAAAATGGGCTGAATTGCATCTGCTGGTTGTAAATTCACAGTATAGATGGATGTTCCCTTATAGGCACCCATCCCATGATTTCAGATTGACACTTGATGGGTATGGTAGCATAGTGGTAATGTCACTGGGCTAGTAATCCAGAGGCCTGGACTAATGATCCAGGGACATGAGCTCAAATCCCACTACGGCTGCTGGGGAATTTATATTCAGTTAATTAAATAAATCTAGTATCAGTCATGGTGATCATAAAAACTATCGGATTGTCGTAAAAACCCAGCTGGTTTACTAATGTCCTTTAGGGGGGGAGGAAATCTGCTGTCCTTGTCTGGCCTATACATAACTCCAGATCCACAGCAATGTGTTTGACTCCTAACTGCCCTCTGAGATGGTCTAACAAGCCACTCAGTTGAACCAAACTGCTACAAAGGAGTATACTAAGACTAAAACCGGACAGACCACCCGGCATCGACCTAGCCACAGGACACGACAAAGACACACCCAGTCCAGTCGACCCTGCAAAGTCCTTCTCACTAACATCTGGGGACTTGTGCCAAATTTGAGAGAGTTATCCCACAGACTAGTCAAGCAAACAGCCTGACAAAGTCATACTCACAGAATCGTACCTTTCAACCAATGTCCCAGACTCCTCCATCACCACCCCTGGGCATGTCCTGTCCCACCAACAGGACAGACCCACCAGAGGTGGCGGTACAGTCAGGAAGGACTGGCCCTGGGAATCCTCAACATTGACTCCGGACCCCATGAATACTCATGACTTCAGGTCAAGCATGGGCAAGGAAGCCTCCTGCTGATTACCACCTATTGCCCTCCCTCAGCTGATGAATCAGTACTCCTCCATGTTGAACACTACTTGGAAGAAGCACTGAGAGTAGCATGGGCACTTCAATGTCCATCACCAAGAGTGGCTCGGTAGCACCACTACTGACCGAGCTAGCCGAGTCCTGAAGGACATAACTGCCAGTCTGGGCCCGTGACAGGTGGTGAGAGAACAAACACGAGGAAAAAACCTACTTGACCTCGTCCTCACCAATGTACCTGTCATAGGTGCATCAGATGACAGTATTGGTAGCAGTGACCACCGCACAGTCATTGTGGAGACAAAGTCCCGTCTTCACACTGAGGACTCCCTCCATCGTGTTGTGTGGTACTACCACTGTGCTAAATGGGATAGATTCAGAACAGATGTAGCTGCTCAAAACTGGACATCCATGAGGTGCTGTGGGCCATCAGCAGCAACAGAATTGTATTCCACCACAATCTGTGGCCTGGCATATCCCTCACTCTACCATTACCATCAAGCCAGGGGACCAACCCTGGTTCAATGAGGAGTGCAGAAGAGCATGCCAGGAGCAGCACCAGGCGTACCTAAAAATGAGGTGCCAACCTGGGGAAGCTGCAACACAGGACTAAAATGGCATGCTAAAAAGAGGAAGCAGTATGCTATAGACCGGGATAAGTGATCCCACAATCAACGGATCAGATCAAAGCTCTGCAGTCCTGCCACATCCAGTCGTGAATGGTGGTGGACCATTAAACAACTAACGGGAGGAGGAGGCTCAATGAATATCCCCATCCTCAATGATGGTAGAGCCCAGCACGTGAGAGCAAAAGACAAGGCTGAAGCTTTTGCAAACATCTTCAGCCAGAAGTGCCGAGTGGATGATCCATCTCAGCCTCCAGCTGAGGTCCCCACTATAACAGAAGCCAGTCTTCAGCCAATTCGATTCACTCCACATGGTATACCACCCCATCAGTCTACTCTCAATCGTTAGCAAAGTGATGGAAGGTGTCATCGACAGTGCTATTAAGCGGCACTTACTCATCAATAACCTGCTCACTAATGCCCAGTTTGGGTTCCGCCAAGACCGCTCAGCTCCAGACCTCATTACAGCCTTGGTCCAAACATGGACAAAGGAGCTGAATTCCAGAGGTGAGGTGAGAGTGACTGCCCTAGACATCAAGGCAGCATTTGACCGAGTGTGGCAGCAGCGAGAGCGGCCCTGGGTGGAGACTGAGCGCGGAGACCGAGGAGTTAAAGAGCGGGGAGAGAGAGCGGCCCAGACTCACCGGCGGCAGCAGCGAGAAGTAAAAAGTAATCGAAGTGTGACGTCACTAGAAAGCAGGTAAGTGATTGGTTGGTGAGTATTTCTCTCTTCCTCGCTTTTTTCCAAACTTAATTTTTGTGGTTTATAGTTTCTAGGGTCTCTGGTGTGTAGCGGGGAGTGCTAGTAAACAAGGGCCCTTGAGTATATCATTTAATTGTAGTGTAATTAGTGGTATTGATTTGATTTAATTTAATTTGAATTAATTAAAGGGTAAGTCATGGCAGCACAGCTCGGCCCCGTGGCATGCTCCTCCTGCACTATGTGGGAAATCAGGGACACTACCTGTGTCCCTGATGACCATGTGTGCAGGAAGTGTATCCAGCTGCAGCTACTGACAGACCGCATTGCGGCGCTGGAGCTGCAAATGGATGCATACTGGAGCATTCGCGATGCTAAGGACATCGTGGATAGCACGTTTAGGGAGTTGGTCACACCGCAGGTAAAGGCTGCACAGGCAGGAAGGGAATGGGTGACCACCAGGCAGAGTAGTAGGCGCAGGCAGGTAGTGCAGGGGTCCCCTTTGGCCATCCCCCTTTCAAACAGATATACCACTTTGGATATTGTTGAGAGAGATGGCTTATCGGGGGAAGGCAGCAGCAGCCAACTTCCTGGCACCAGGGGTGGTCCTGCTAAACAGGACAGGAGGAAAAAGAGCGGGAGAGCTATTGTGATAGGGGTTTCTATTGTAAGAGGAATAGATAGGCGTTTCTGCGGCCGCAAACGAGACTCCAGGATGGTGTGTTGCCTCCCTGGTGCAAGGGTCAAGGATGTCTCGGGGCGGCTGCAGGGCATTCTGGAGGGGGAGGGTAAACAGCCAGTTGTCGTGGTGCATATAGGTACCAACGATATAGGTAAAAAACGGGATGAGGTCCTAAAAGCTGAATATAGGGAGTTAGGAGGTAAATTAAAAAATAGGACCTCAAAGGTAGTAATCTCAGGATTGCTACCAGTGCCACGTGCTACTCAGAGTAGAAATAGAAGGATATTTCAGATGAATACGTGGCTAGAGGAATGGTGCAAGGGGGAGGGATTCAAATTCCTAGGACATTGGAACCGGTTCTGGGGGAGGTGGGACCAGTACAAACTGGACGGTTTGAACCTGGGCGGGACCGGAACCGATGTCCTAGGGGGAGTGTTTGCTAGTGCTGTTGTGGGGGGGTTTAAACTAAAATGGCAGGGGGTTGGGAACCTGTGCAGGGAGACAGAGGAAAGGGAAGCAAGGATAGAAACAAAAGACAGGAAGGAGAAAAGCAAAAGTGGAAGTCAGAGAAATCAAGGGTATAAATCAAACAGGGCCACAGTAAATAATAATTCTAAAAGGACTAAGAGTGTTAAAAAATCAAGCCTGAAGGCTTTGTGTCTTAATGCGAGGAGCATTCGTAATAAGGTGGATGAATTAGCTGCGATGAATTGGGATTACGGAGACATGGCTCCAGGGTGACCAAGATTGGGAATTCAACATCCAGGGCTATTCAATATTCAGGAAGGACAGGAAAAAAGGAAAAGGAGGTGGGGTAGCATTGCTGGTTAAAGAGGAGATTAACACAATAGTAAGGAAGGATATTAGCTCTGATGATGTGGAATCTGTATGGGCAGAGCTGTGAAATACCAAGGGGCAGAAAACATTAGTGGGAGTTGTATACAGACCCCCAAACAGTAATGCTGAGGTTGGGGATGGCATTAAACGGGAAATTAGAGACGCGTGCAATAAGGGCACAGCAGTTATCATGGGTGACTGTAATCTACATATAGATTGGGCTAACCAAATTAGTAACAATACTGTGGAAGAGGAATTCCTAGAGTGTATACGGGATGGTTTCCTGGACCAATATGTCGAGGAACCAACTAGAGATCAGGCCATCTTAGACTGGGTATTATGTAATGAGAAAGGATTAATTAGCAATCTTGTTGCGCGAGGCCCCTTGGGTCAGAGCGATCATAATATGATAGAATTCTTCATTAAGATGGAGAGTTAAGTAGTTGACTCAGAGACTAGGGTCCTGAATTTAAATAAAGGAAACTACGATGGTATGAGGCACGAGTTAGCTAGGATGGATTGGGGAATGTTACTTAAAGGGTTGACGGTGGATAGGCAATGGCAAACATTTAAAGATCGCATGGATGAACTACAGAATTTGTTCATCCCTGTTTGGCATAAAAATAAAACAAAAAAGGTGACTCAACCGTGGCTAACAAGGGAAATTAGGGATAGCATAAGATCCAAGGATAGGACATATAATTTGGCCAGAAAAAGCAGCAAACCTGAGGATTGGGAGCAGTTTAGGATTCAGCAAAGGAGGACAAAGGGATTAATTAAGAGGAGGAAAATAGATTATGAGAGTAAGCTTGCAGGCAACATAAAAACTGACTGTAAAAGCTTCTATAGATATGTGAAGAGAAAAAGATTGGTGAAGTCAAGCGTAGGTCCCTTGCAGTCAGAATCAGGGGAATTTATAATGGGGAACAAAGAAATGGCGGGCCAATTAAATTCATACTTTGGTTCTGTCTTCACAAAGGAGGACACAAATAAACTCCCAGAGATGTCGGGGAACATAGGGTCTAATGAGAGGGAGGAACTGAATGAAATCAGAATTTGTAGGGAAATGATGTTAGGGAAATTGATGGGTTTGAAGGCCGATAAATCCCCAGGCCTGATAATCTACATCCTAGGGTACTTAAGGAAGTGGCCCTAGAAATAGTAGATGCATTGCTGGACATCTTCAAAAATTCTATAGATTCTGGAACAGTTCCCATTGATTGGAGGGTAGCTAATGTAACCCCACTATTTAAAAAAAGTGGTTGAGAGAAAACAGGGAATTATTGACCGGTAAGCCTGACATCGGGAGTGGGGAAAATGCTAGAGTCCATTATAAAAGATGTAATAGCAGAGCACTTGGAAAACAGTGACAGGATCGGACAAAGTCAACATGGATTTACAAAAGGTAAATCATGCTTGAATAATCTTCTGGAATTTTTTGAGGATGTAACTGGTAGAATAGATAAGGGAGAACCAGTGGATGTGGTGTATTTGGACTTTCAGAAGGCTTTCGATAAGGTCCCGCATAAGAGATTAGCGTGCAAAGTTAAAGCACATGGGATTGGGGGCAAGGTACTGTCTTGGATAGAGAACTGGTTGGCAGACAGGAAGCAAAGAGTTGGAATAAACTGGTCTTTTTCCGAGTGGCAGGCAGTGACTAGTGGGGTACCGCAGGGATCGGTGCTTGGACCCCAGCTATTCACAATATATATTAATGATCTAGACGAGGGAACTAGATGTAATATCTCCAAGTTTGCGGACGACACAAAGCTGGGTGGGCGTGTGTGCTGTGAGGAGGATGCAGAGAAACTCCAGTATGATATGGACAGGTTGGGTGATTGGGCGGATGCATGGCAAATGCAGTATAATGTGGATAAATGCAAGGTTATCCACTTCGGTGACAAAAACAGGAAGACAGATTATTATCTGAACGGCAATAGATTGGGAAAAGGGGAAGTGCAACGAGACCTGGGTGTTCTTGTGCACCAGTCGCTGAAGGTAAGCATGCAGGTGCAGCAGGCGGTTAAGAAGGCAAATGGTATGTTGGCCTTCATAGCAAGAGGATTCGAGTACAGGAGCAAGGATGTCTTGCTGCAGTTGTACAGGGCCTTGGTAAGACCACACCTTGAGTATTGTGTGCAGTTTTGGTCGCCTTATCTGAGGAAGGATGTTCTTGCCATGGAGAGAGTGCAGCGAAGATTCACCAGACTGAACCTGGGATGGCAGGAATGACGTATGAGGAGAGATTGGGTCGATTAGTCTTATATTCGCTAGAGTTTAGAAGAATGAGAGGGGATCTCATTGAAACTTATAAAATGCTAACAGGACACGACAGACTAGATGCAGGAAGGATGTTCCCGATGGCGGGGGAGTCCAGAACCAGGGGTCACAGTCTAAGGATAAGAGGTAAGCCATTTAGGACTGAGATGAGGAGGTATTTCTTCACCCAGAGAGTGGTGATCCTGTGGAATTCTCTACCATACAAGGCAGTTGAGGCCAATTCATTAAATATATTCAAGAAGGAGTTAGATATATTTCTTAAGGCTAAAGGGATCAAGGGATATGGGGAGAAAGCAGGGACAGGGTACTGAATTTGGATGATCAGCCATGATCTCATTAAATGGCGGAAAAGGCTCGAGGGGCCGAATGGCCTACTCCTGCTCCTATCTTCTATGTTTCTATGTTTCTATCAAGGAGCCCTCATAAAACTGAAGTCAATGGGAATTGGGGAGGAGGGGAACTCTCCACTGGCTGGAGTCATACCTAGCACAAAGGAAGATGGTTGTGGTGGTTGGAGGTCAATCATCACAGCCCCAGAACATCGCTGCAGGAGTTCCTCAGGGCAGTGTCCTCGGCCCAACCATCTTCAGGTGCTTCATCAATGACCTTCCCTCCAACATAAGGTCAGAAATGGGGATTTTTGCTGATGACTGCACAGTGTTCAGTGCCATTCACAGCTCCTCAGATAATGAAGCAGTCCATGCCCGCATACAACAAAGCCTGGATGACGTTCAGGCTTGGGCTGATAAGTGTCAGGTAACATTCGCGCCACAAAAGTGCCAGGCAATGACTATCTCCAACAAGCGAGAGTCTAACCACCACCCCTTGACATTCAATGGCATTACCATCGCCGAATCCCCTACCATCAACATCCTGATGGTCACCATTGACCAGAAACTTAACTGGACCGGCCACATAAATACTGTGGCAACAAGAGCAGGTCAGAGGCTAGGTATTCTGCGGCGAGTGACTCACCTCCTGACTCCCCAAAGCCTTTCCACCATCTACAAGGCATAAGTCAGGAGTGTGATGGAATACTCTCCACTTGCCTGGATGAGTGCAGCTCCAACAACACTCAAGAAGCTCAACACCATCCAGGACAAAGCAGCCCGCTTGATTGGCACCCCATCCATCACCTTAAATATTCACTCCCTCCACCACTGGCGTACCGTGGCTGCAGTGTGTACCATCTACAAGATGCACTGCAGCAACTCACCAAGGCTTCTTCGGCAGCACCTCCCACACCCGCAACCTCTTCCACCTAGAAGGGCAAGGGCAGCAGGCACATGGGAACACCACCACCTTCAAGTTCCCCTCCAAGTTACACACCATCCTGACTTAGAAGTATATCATCATTCCTTCATTGTCGTTGTGTCAAAATCCTGGAACTCCCTACTTAACAGCACTGTGGGTGTACCTTCACCACACGGACTGCAGCGGTTCAAGTAGGCGGCTCACCACCACCTTCTCAAGGGCAGTTCGGAATGGGCAATAAATGTCGGCCTTGCCAGCGACGCCCACATCCCATGAACGAATAAAAAAAACATCTGGCAGGGCTTGAATTGACAACTGGCAAAAGTGCTAGAAAATACTGGCCCAAAAATACGGCCGTTCTCGGGTGAGTACTCAGTGCGTACTCACCCGTATTCGTTCCCGAAGTGCCGGTTTCCTGCATGCACTGCGCATGCGCGGGAAACCGGCACTTCCGGTATGGCGAAGGGGGCGGTTCCTAGGTAAACCGCGTGTGCACTAGAGGCTGCGCGCATGCAGCACACTTAGGTTTTTTTCAGGTTTCAACGCGAGGGTAAGTATGGAAGATTCTACACAAGTAAAAAGGAGGCGTAAGGCCCCTTTTGAACAAGGTAAGTAGTTAATTAAGTATAATTTAAAAAAAATTTCAACAGGTTTATCTTTTTTAGAGCCTTTAAAGAAAGGTAAGTTTATTTTTATAACTTTTAAAAAGAATTTAAATTTTTTCAAAAATTTAAATTTTTGTTTAAAGTGGTTAATTTATTTAACTATAGTTATTTTATTAATGTGATGGTTATTTTTAATTTTATTTGAGGTTTAGCTGTTCTTTTGGGGCCGATTTCAATTCACAGATTTGACAGGTCTCCTGTCAAATCTATGAATGAAAGATGGTCTGCTGCCATTGGCTCTCCATGGCCCACGTGATCCCAGGGGTCGCATCGCACTAACTGCGCCCCTGGAACACGCAAGCACTGCGCACCGGCACCAGGGAGAGGCCCAGGACCCGAAGTTCCTGTGGGCCCGAAACACAACGGCAGGCGCGGTAGGTAAGAGTGCGCGCGATCCTTACTCCCGCAGCAAGCCAGCCACCCGAATTTCTAGGCCACTATTTATTATTTAGAAAGAGTATTGTATGGGTAATCATACAACCAAAAATTGGAACCTTTAATACAAAATAAGTACTATTAGGGAAAAAAGTAAGAAATTACACAGGAGAGCAAATTAAATAAAAGGTATTCGTGTCTGAACAGTTCATGTCTGTTTGGTTATACACACAGATTTGTTTGTTTAAATTTTTCACCAGAACTATTGCCTTTAGCAAACATGTGGACCTTTTCAATGGCACCACTAATTGAATTGATTTTAAAAAGTCTACTCAGCTGCTTTGATGATTGTAAAATTTTATAAACTGCTGATAGGCAGGCCCTTCCCCCCGAACCCCAGGCACTATCTACTATTCATAAAATTGAGCCAGTGGTGTAAAGCCTTTCCTTGAGCAGTGACCAACCATCTACAACACTGAAACATTTAGAGCAAGAGGAGTTTCACTTCTGGAGTAACTATCGTTTACAGTTCTCATTTGAGGAGCTTTCTTTATTGTAAAATGTTTTAAATTATCCACGAGAATTTATCTACTAAACCTATATACTAATATAACCGAGTCATACCTTCATTAGAATATTATGTAAAATCATAGCAGATGAGAGTTCAATTATCAGAGGAGAAGTGATGCATTAAAGAACAAGACTGGTATTAATCTGAGTACCTACAGGTTGACAGCCCTCTTTGTCAGTTAAAATGCCATTAGCTGAAAGCAGCCTTATTACTCTTTCTGTTCCACTCTTCCTGTTTTTTTAAGGACTTTCCTGACGCACCCCTGAGGATTGCTGACAGAAATAAAATGAATTGAAGAAACCTGTTAACATAACGGTTAAACCACATATTTCTCAACACCACAGTAAATGCAGTTACCAGAGCATTCGGTAACTTTGAATGTTAGTTCAAGAAGCAATTCATGTTCATGTAGTCTAATGGAAAAACTATAGGATTAGAGGAACAGGTTAGACTGTGGCCGTTTCTTTTTTGGGTAAGATTTCTTTTTTCGTCTCCAAGTCACAACCCAATCCCTGGCTGAGAAGCTGGTTGATTAATTGCTCCCGTGCCTTTTCCAAGACCACTTTTGAGCAAGCTGCTTGGTGCTGAAATATAGCTGGCAGTGTCTATCCAGTTGATGACTTGGTATCTTCCCATGACAGTGAATTTGCCAGGTTACTATGCAGGTACAGCAAGTAATTAGGAAAGCTAATAGAACGTTATCGTTTATTGCGAGGGGAATTGAATACAAAAGTAGGGAGGTTATGCTTCATTTATACAGGGAATTGGTGAGACCACATCTGGAGTACTGTGTACAGTATTGGTCTCCTTATTTAAGATGCGGAGATGCCGGTGTTGGACTGGGGTGGACAAAAATGAGAAGTCGCACAACACCAGGTTATAGTCCAACAGATTTATTTAAAATTACAAGCTTTCGGAGCTGTCGCCCCTTCGTCAGGCAAAAGTACAGTGAACCTTTGCCTGACAAAGGGGCGACAGCTCCAAAAGCTTGTAATTTTAAATAAATCTGTTGGACTATAACCTGGTGTTGTGCGACTTCTCATTTTTGTCCTTATTTAAGGAAGGATGTAAATGCGTTGGAAACAGTTCAGAGAAGGTTTACTAGACTAATACCTGGAATCGGCGGGTTGTCTTATGAGGAAAGTTTGGACAGGCTAGGCTTGTATCCACTGGAGTTTAGAAGAGTAAGAGGTGACTTGATTGAAATATATAAGATCCTGAGGGGTCCTGGACAGGGTGAATGTGGAGAGGATGTTTCCTCTTGTGGGAGAATCTAGAACTAGGGGTCACTGTTTAAAAATAAGGGGTCGCCCATTTAAGACAGAGATGAGGAGAAATTTTTTCTCACAGAGGGTCGTGAGTCTTTGGAACTCTCTTCCTCAGAGGGCGGTGGAAGCAGAGTCTTTGAATATTTTTAAGGCAGAGGTAGATAGATTCTTGGTAAGCAAGGGGGTGAAAAGTTATCGGGGTAGGCGGGAATGTGGAGTAATTGGATCAGCCATGATCTTATTGAATGGCGGAGCAGGCTCGAAGGGTCGAGTGGCCTACTCCTGCTCCTAATTCGTATGTTCGTATGTTGGGAACAGTGTACGCAACCCTTCATCACAGCTTTCTGTGTCCCACATTCTTAACCACTGCTCCATTCATGCATTAGAAGATTTAACGTGCCAGATTCAAAAGCAATATTTGGCTAAATTTGCATTGTGAACTAACTAGAATCAAAGAATCACACAATGGTTACAGCACAGAAGTAGGCCATTCAGCCCATCGAGCCCGTGCCAGCTCTCTGCAAGAGCACTTCAGCTAGTCCCACCCCCCCGCCCTTTCCCCATAACCCTGCAAATTTTTTTCCTTCAGGTACATATCCAATTCCCTTTTGAAAGCCACGATTGAATCTGCCTCCACAACCTGCCTCCACAACCCAGGCAGTGCATTCCAGATCATAACCACTCGCTGCTTAAAAAAGTTTTTCCTCATGTCGCCTTTGGTTCTTCTGCCAATCACCTTAAACCTGTGTCCTCTGGTTCTCGACCCTTCCACCAATGGGAACAGTTTCTCTCTATCTACTCTGTCTATACCCCTCATGATTTTGAACACTCTATCAAATCTCCTCTTAACCTTCTCTGCTCTAAGGAGAACAATCCCAGCTTCTCCAGTCTATCCACATAACTGAAGTCCCTCATCCCAGGAAACATTCTTGTAAATCTTTTCTGCACCCTCTCTAAGGCCATCACATCCTTTCTAAAGTGCAGTGCCCAGAATTGGACACAATACTCCGGTTGAGGCCGAACCAGTGTTTTATAAATGTTCATCATAACTTCCTTGCTTTTGTACTCTATGCCTCTATTTATCAAGCCCAGGATCCCATATGCTTTTTTAACTGCTTTCT
The DNA here is from genome assembly GCA_030390025.1 of Squalus acanthias. Classification (NCBI taxonomy): domain Eukaryota; kingdom Metazoa; phylum Chordata; class Chondrichthyes; order Squaliformes; family Squalidae; genus Squalus; species Squalus acanthias. Next base: position 51,155,918 of record CM059425.1, read on the forward strand.
CAACCTGCCCTGCCACCTTCAATGATTTGTGCACATATACCCTCAGGTCTCTCTGTTCATGCACCCCCTTTAGAATTGTATCCTTTAGTTTATATAGCCTCTCCTCATTCTTCCTACCAAAACGTATCACTTTGCACTTTTCTGCATTAAATTTCATCTGCCACATGTCCGTCCATTTCACCAGCCTGTCTATGTCCTCTTGAAGTCTATCACTATTCTCCTCACTGTTCACTACACTTCCAAGTTTTGTGTCATCTGCAAATTTTGAAATTGTGCCCTGTACACCCAGGTCCAAGCCATTAATATATATCAAGAAAAGCAGTGGTCCTAGTACCGACCCCTGGGGAACTCCACTGTATACCTTCCCCCAGTCCAAAAAACAACCGTTCACCACTACTCTCTGTTTCCTGTCACTTAGCCAATTTTGTATCAATGCTGTCACTGTCCCTTTTATTCCATGGGCTTCAACTTTGCTGGCAGGCCTGTTATGTGGCACTTTATCAAAGGCCTTTTGGAAATCCATGTACACCACATCAACCGCATTGCCCTCATCAACCCTCTCTGTTACCTCATCAAAAAACTCAATCAAGTTAGTTAAACAGGATTTGCCTTTAACAACTCCATGCTGGCTTTCCTTAATTCATTAACTAATATGTATTTTTAGATGAGTTCTGAATAGATTTGTTATATATAGATGCAGCGAAGCTACCATAAGTGACTAGATTTCACATAACCTCCTGTTATTTTCATTTATTACAGCCAGTTCTGAGGGGTTAAATATGAACTGGTTTTTGCACCCAATGAAACCTACTGTTAAGGGATGGTTTGATGGCTTCAGTTACTTAGCACTTACAGAGGGGGATCATCCATACACTTGGAATTGTGTTTACACAAAGCGGGAATTTTGTGTGTGGACTATTACAGAAATATCTGTCACAAATTAAAATAATTTGAATTAGCTAGCTACTGAAAAATTAATTTAAAAGTAAGATTTTAATTTTTTGATTTAAAAGATAATCAGACTTTTACAGGGCAACCCTGTCCTGGTTATATGCAGGGCTGTAAATTCCACAGCTACAAGTCCAGTGGAGTGAATTTCCTTGGGACGTCACCTGTGGCGACGCTGTAACTTTGGTGGAAACTCCAATTACCGGTGTGAAGCTGCACTTCTGCATCCAGAAGCCCTCAATGAGGTATAAGGAAAGACCTCCCTCTCAATGTAAATACGGCTACTGCAGGAATTCAGGTTATTTCACAGGTCTCCAACACCAGGGGCTAGAAATTTGGCTCCTTTGCACCTGCTGTTAGCGCCTCCGGGGGACACTAACGCGGCGCAAAGGGCTTATCGCCCAGCGGGGTGGGGGTGAAAAAAGGACCTCCCGAGAAATTTGGCGGGGCGTTGCTGAGGTGCAACCCGATAGTGCCGCGCCCCCGCTGGTAGCGCCCCAGGCCGCTGCGCCGCCGGCGATGATGTCATCACTGAGTGTGGCGACCCTTTAGCGCCACGCTGTGGCCCCTTACCGCCCCGCGGCAGAAATTCGGCTGCACCCCGTGCGAGGGCGGCAGTTAAAGGGGAGGTGCGGCTGTGACCTGCGCCGCCATTTTATTTTTTTGGCCAACCTCCAGGGCGGCCCTCCATGGTGTGCCATGGCGTGGTCCTGGCCGCCATCGCGCAGCCCGGCCCTGCGTCTCCGCACCGGGCTGCTGCCATGGCACCACACCGCCCTGGTGGCCTAGTGTGGGCCATCGGAGGCCCTGCAGAGTGTGCAATCGCCCTCCCCTTTAACTGAAGGGGAGGGACGTTGAAACACGGAGCCTCTGCCGAGTTCTGCTGATCGCGCCCCGACATCGCCTCGGTTACCGCCCCACCAGGAAGTGGAATGCCCGACATTGCGCTCCACTTCCTGTGCGGGGCAGTAAGCCGAATTTCGCGGCCAGGGCGGTACTTCCGCGCTGGGTGCTAAATATCCGGCCTTAACTCGGTTATCACCCCCAAATGAGGCGTAACCGAATTTCGTGCCCCAGGAATATCCTTCTCTCACTCCGCCACTGAGTAACTTCGACAGAATCCCTGTTTACGCCAAAGTTATGGTAGAGGAGCGAAAGAATCTTCGAGAAAATTAACTCCCACCCCACCCCACCCCACCCCAGGAATTTCAGGATGTATTGGTGCAAGCAATAAACACTTAACGACAGGAATTTCCTTCTCCTGCTCTACCACTGTAACTTCGGCGTAAACAGGAATTCTGCTGATGTTACGCTGGTGGAGTGAGAGAAGGAAATTCCCGGTGTTAGAGACCTGTGAAATAACCTAATATCCTGTAGTAGCCATTTTTACTTCTAGAGGGTAGTCTATTTTCGTACCTCACTGAGGGCCTCTGGAGGCAGAAGTGCAGCTTCACACAGGCCCTTGTAAAACACCCTGAAAATTGTTAATGCCACATCCTTGATCAGCAGGCCCACAAAATGGCCCATAATTTCCGATAAGAGGCTTCCTGCGTGCGGAGGCCTCCTATCGGGAAAAAATCTACGCCCTTACCTGAGGGCTCCCGAGGTCCGGCCATTTCCGATCCTGGGCCTCTTCACGACGAAATGCGCAGGGCCCACGTATCCCAGGGGCGCATGCGGATCACGTGAGCCAGGCGAGCCAATGGGAGAAGGGAATCCCCCTTCATACTTTTGACATATCGACCTGTCAAAAGTATGAATGGGGTTCACTGAAAAAAGACATCAAAACATTAAATAAATTAAAAGAAAACCATCACGTTTTTAAAATGAGTTAAAATTACATTAAATTAAATATTTTAAACAAAAATTTAATTTTTTGAAAAAATAATTAAAGTTTTTTACGGGGCTAAAAATAAACTTACCTTTTTTAAAAGTATTTTAAAATTATAAATGAGTGAAAAAAAATTATTTTACTTTTTTAAACTCTTATGCTGGTAAAAGCAGGCCTTATGCCTGCTTTTACCAGGCGTAAGATTTTTAAGGGATTTCAGCGGGCGGAGGTTCTGCAGAAAGCGGAACTCTCATCTGCAGAGGCCCTTCTCCAGGGCAGGCGTGCGATCTGTCAAGAGGATTCTTCACAGATTGGAAATGCTGGTTTTTAGCGCATGCGCTTTGCATGCCTGAAACCGGCATTTGCGAGGTCCCTACGGGTGTGTACACAGCCCGTACACACCCGTAGGAATCGGAAAATATGGGCCCAAGTGTCTTACAAACAGAGGCACCGCCACAATAATTTTCCAATCCAAGAGTGTGATTCATGACAAATAGAAGTGTGCCACTTGAGGAGATGAATTGTTTTTATGCTGGAGTGATTTCTGAGTCAGGAATCACGCTCAAGCACAATAGTCTTTACAGCCAGTTCCTTTATCTGTGAAACCACACTGTGAAGACAGACACAATCAGTTGACAAGAATCTCAAACAGTGTTCCTAAAATAAAAATATTTCTGTATTTTTTAAAAGATTGATGCCTAACTTTTGGTTACTTCTCCCCCCACCCCCCACCTTTTTGAGACTCAGTGGCATGCACCAGTCCCAACAGAGGATATGTAAGAAGTCTTCTCTCAGGTTCCATCCAATGATCTCTTTAGACAACCATTAGAAAGTGTGGTTCATGGTCTTATTTCACTGGAATGTTGAGGATGTAGTTTAGCTGCTTAACTGGTTTGGGCCTCTCCATACCCGAACAATCTGTCAGACAGGGAATTCACTTTGTATCAAATCACAATTTCCAGCCTACGCTTTTGGACTCTGTGGTACAGTAACGAATAGCCAACCAGACTGCCTAAAAGGAGTTATGTGCACATAGTCACACTGACGCCTGGCAACCAACTTCTATTATTAAAATTGTGGACAAGTTGAGTCAGTAGGTGAGCAATCAATCATTTTCAATAGTTTCATTCTCCTTTACTCATCTGGTCACAGATCAAAATGAGCCCTGAAACACACAGCGCTGCTTAGCAGTGCTAGATTGAATGATAAGAAACAAAATTACCTTGAACTCTAAGGAGAAATTTTTTCTCACAGAGGGTCATGACTCTTTGGAACTCTCTTCCTCAGAGGGCGGTGGAAGCAGAGTCTTTGAATATTTTTAAGGCAGAGGTAGATAGATTCTTGATAAGCAAGGGGGTGAAAGGTTATCGGGGGTAGGTGGGAATGTGGAGTAATTAGATCAGCCATGATTTTATTGAATGGCGGAGCAGGCTCGAGGGGCCGAGTGGCCTACTCCTGCTCCTAATTCGTATGTTCGTACCTATGTTTGTATGTAACTCACGAGCTGGGGGCTCCAAATCCAGGTACAACAACAACAACTTGTAGTTATATAGCACCTTTAACGTAGTAAAACATCCCACGGTACAATTGAAACTAGTGATGTTCCTGAAGAAACAAATAGATCAGAGTTTCTGTGGCCTTGGTGTCATTCTCTTTGGTATCACATATTAAAACATAGAAACATAGAAACATAGAAGATAGGAGCAGGAGTAGGCCATTCGGCCCCTCGAGCCTGCTCCGTCATTCGATGAGATCATGGCTGATCATCCAAACTCAGTACCCTGTACCTGCCTTCTCCCCATATCCCTTGATACCTTTAGCTTTAAGAAATATATCTAACTCATTCTTGAATATATTTAATGACTTGGCCTCAACTACCTTCTGTGGTAGAGAATTCCACAGGTTCACCACTCTCTGGGTGAAGAAATTCTTCCTCATTTCTGTCCTAAATGGCTTACCCCTTATCCGTAGATTATGACCCCTGGTTCTGGACTCTCCGACCATCGGGAACATTCTTCCTGCATCTAGTTTGTCCAGACCTGTCAGAATTTTATATGTTTCGATGAGATCCCTTCTCATTCTTCTATACTCCAGCGAGTATAAGCCCAATCGACCCAATCTCTCCTCATATGTCATTCCTGCCATCCCAGGTATCAGCCTTGTGAATCTTCGCTGAACTCCTTCCATGGCAAGAACATCCTTCCTCAGATAAGGAGACCAAAACTGCACACAGTACTCAAGGTGTGGTCTCACCAAGGCCCTGTACAACTGCAGCAGGACATCCCTGTTCCTATACTCAAACCCTTTCGCTATGAAGGCCAAAATACCATTTGCCTTCTTCACCGCTTGCTGCACCTGCATGCTTACCTTCAGTGACTGGTGCACAAGTACACCCAGGTCTCGTTGCACTTCCCCTTCTCCCAATCTATTGCCATTCAGATAATAGTCTGCCTTTCTGCTTTTGACACCAAAGTGGATAACCTCACATTTATCCACGTTATATTGCATCTGCCATGCTTCTGCCCACTCACCCAACCTGTCCAAATCATCCTGGAGTTTCTCAGTATCCTCCTCGGAGCACACACGCCCACCCAGCTTTGTATCATCTGCAAACTTGGAGATATTACATTTAGTTCCCTTATCCAGATCATTAATGTATATTGTGAATAGCTGGGGTCCAAGGACCGAATCCTGCGGTACCCCACTAGTCACTGCCTGCCACTCGGAAAAAGACCCATTAATTCCTACTCTCTGCTTTCTGTCCGCCAACCAGTTCTCTATCCAAGTCAATACCTTGCCCCCAATCCCATGTGCCTTAACTTTACACGCTAATCTCTTATGCGGGACCTTATCGGAAGCCTTTTGAAAGTCCAAATACACCATATCTACTGGTTCTCCCTTATCTATTTTCCCGGTTACATCCTCAAAAAATTCCAGTAGATTAGTCAAGCACGATTTACCTTTTGTAAATCCATGTTGACTTTGTCCGATCCTGTCACTGTTTTTCAAGTGCTCAGCTATTACATCCTTTATAATGGACTCTAGCATTTTCCCCACTACCGATGTCAGGCTTACCGGTCTGTAATTCCCCGCTTTCTCTCTACCACCCTTTTTGAATAGTAGGGTAACATTAGCTACCCTCCAATCCATGGGTACAGTTCCAGATTCCATCGAATGTTGGAAGATGATCAGCAATGCATCTACTATTTCTAGGGCCACTTCCTTAAGTACCCTAGGATGTAGATTATCAGGCCCTGGGGATTTATCGGCCTTCAATCCCGTCAATTTCCCTAACACCATTTCCCTGCAAATACTGATTTCTTTCAGTTCCTCCCTTTCATCAGACCCTATGTTCTCCAACATCTCTGGGAGGTTATTTGTGTCCTCCTTTGTGAAGACAGAACTAAAATATGCATTTAATTGGTCTGGCATTTCTTTGTTCCCCATTATAACTTCCCCCGCTTCTGAAAAAACCTTTGCAGCAGTCAGAAAAACAATACTGAAAGCTAAACAAGTTTCGACAAATGTTTGCAAATCCATTACTCAACAGTAACCGTAAACAATTATAATGAATGATAAGAAACCTACAATGATCGCATCCTAGACTGTTTTGTCTGATCTAGCAAACCTAGTCCTGTAGCCTGTGCCTTGATTTGTTTCAACTTCTGGTATGTGTGTGAGGACAAAGAATTTTTTTTATGTTGACGATAATACAAACATATGTGAAGCCACAGAAATGATAGAGTAGGCACTAAAAAAATGAACACGAAAGGAGATTACAGAAAAAAGGGCAAGATTTAACAGGTCGAGTTTGTTCTTGTATATGAGGTTATAAAAACTGCCTGTGGGCATGGTACCTTTACTTACTTCTAATTTGTTTGCCTCAGTGTGAGTAAGACGAGGCAGAGCAACTGCACAGAGCACAAATCTTCACCTTCGGGAAAGGATATTCTGTTAAGAGGATCACAATTGTTTTTTATGAAAGGTTACATGGTCTTTCTTATCCTTCTTTATCTTAACAACAGAACAAGGCTGTTATTTTTACATGAAATGCAATTAATACTAAAACAGCCCGGCCTGCCGCTTACGGCCTGATTCCACCTACAGCTTTCTCTTTATAGGGCCATTTCAACAAAATAACTGATTGAAATGAACACTGTTTCTGTTCAATCAAAACTGAAAAAATGACATGTCAAACCACAAGAACAACACGATCAAGTTGCTACCTTGACACAATAGTCATAGATTTCAAGCACAGCGGAGAATGGCAGCTGTCTTTTTGAGGGCCTGCGGATGTTGCATTTTGCCATTGATTGTTTCCTTCAGCAGGGATGGCTATCAGGAGTAGTCTGAATATTTTCCTCTGTGACAGAGAGCCTGGAATGTTGACACTGTCACTGTGACTTGGCCATCAGTGGCTGCTCCTATGCTCCTTCACTTTGGACCTCTCTCCTAAATCACTTTCTGTTGCTACCTGTCTCCCCTTCTTCTAAAGTGCTTTAAAATGTATTCCTTTGACACTGTGCTTTCAATCTACCCAGCCTTAATCCTTCCCATCTCCTGCTCAGGCCCTCCATGTCCTCTTGCAAAGCACTCAAAGATGTTTTATGTGAGGGATTCTATAAAAATGCAAGCTCTTCTTTTTGTTGAATTTCTATTAGAAAGCTGGCTGCTCCATTCTTTATAGACTCCTTTTCTTTCTCTTTTCTTGCCAATTTTCTCTGACAGTGTTTTACCCCTACAACCCACTCTCTGAAGATGTTGAATCATTGCTGGGGTGCAGATGCATGAATGGCATCCAATCGCTTGCCCGAGTGGCCATTATTAACTTGACAGTGAATGGTGGCAAGCGATTGTCCACGGAGATTGAGGGTACCAAAGATAAAATCCAACACCTAATCTATATATTTCCAGAAAGGGTCAGTGGATAGTGATCAGGAATTGGAAACCCCCGGCCCAACATACCTATTATACTGCACCTTCTGCCACCCCAGCTGAAATCAGCTAACTCAGCACAGAGTGTCGGTTAAACCCGGGACCCTCAAAGTCCTATAGCTCAGCCACTCACTGGATAAGCTAGCTGAACAAGCTGGACTCCCAGCCTTATGCAACGGTACTTCATGTCTGTCTAAAAAAGAACTGCATTTCAAGTATATTGAAGCAGAAAGAAGCAAAAATACTTATCAAGAAAACTAAACATTCCTATGAATAATCTATACAGCCTGCCAGATTCGGAAGAACTTTGCCATGTAAAAGTGGCTTGTACATCAAGATTTGTACATTTCAAAAGAAATAATGTGGCTGTTAGGAGAAATATCACAGCGTGATAATAAGTCCTGTGAGATTTCTTTGGATATGCTATTAAATATTAATGGAACATTTGTACATGTCTAAGGAAAGATCAATGGGATTTATTTACAGGACAAAAATCAGAGGGAAGTGCATAACTGTAAAGAGTGCTTTCAAAAAGATTTGTAAGAAGAAAAAAGGATTGACAGTATAGGAATTTTGATAAAATGTGCTAATGATGGACTGTGAAGACTTCTGGGAACTTTAGCATATCCTGGAATGGATGATATCTTTTGTCAGTCTCCAATGCATATCAAAGGCATCAGATTGTACAACAAAGAATTGAAAGTAGAGCTATATAAAGCAAATGGTTTAGCAAACAGTGTGATTATACATCTCATAGAGCTACAAATAACCATGCAGTGCATCATAGTAACTGTGTTAGGACTGAGCTGGTGGACTGACTGCTGGCTTTCTATACAGAAACAAGCATCCACACTAAAGTTTCCTGTTTTTGAGAAATCAGTTTGTTCAGAGACAGCTGTTTGAAGACATTGGGCCAGAAATTCGGCTTTACGGCTTCCTGCGGGTGCAAGCATCGCGCGCATACTTGCCTACTGCGCCTGCCGTTGTGCTTTGGGCCCACAAGGACTTTGGGTCCTGGGCCTCCTGCAGCGGCCGGCGCGCAGTGCTTGTGTATCCCAGGGACGCAGTTAGTTCGAAGCGTCCCCTGGGATCACGTGGGCCATGGAGAGCCAATCCTAACAGGGCATTTTCATTCATAGATTTGACAGGAAGACCTATCAAATCTATGAATAGAGATCGGCCCCAAAACCACACTTAAACTTCAAATATTTTTTTTTTAAATCACATTTTTAAAATAACTATAAGTTACATAAATTAACTACTTTAAACAAAAATTTAAATTTTTGAAAAAATTAATTATACTTATTAACAGTGCTAAAAATAAACTTACCTTTCTTTAAAGTATCTAAAAAAGATAAACCTGTTGAAAAAATGTTTAAATTGTAATTAATTAACCACTTACCTTGTTAAAAACAGGCCTTGCGCCTCCTTTTTAAAAGTGCAGCTTCTCCATACTTACCCACACGGAGAAACCGGAAAAAAACCCGAAGTTCGCTGCGTGCACGCTGCCTCTCCCGCGCACGCGTTTGACTTCTGAACCCCTTCCTTCAGGGGAACGGAAGTTCCGGTTTCCCGTGCATGCGCAGTGCATGCACGAAACCGGCACTTCAGGTGGCCTTACGGGTGAGTACACAGCGCGTACTCACCCGACAAGAGCCGAATTTCTGGCCCAATGTAAGTGCTGATCATTTTCATTGTCTGATTGGATTACACCAATTCTCTTGGTGTGAAACCATAATGCCATAAAATTATCAACAGGCAAAGGCCATTTAACCCCATGCACCTGATGCTTTTTGTCTGATCTTAACCCATTCACTGGCTTCTCGCCAGATTCCTTAATCCTTTCTGGTCCTTTTTTAACCCATTTTGCTTCGATATCTTTTCTTGGTAACTTATTCCACAACCAATTACCACCTTTTGTAAAAAAGAGAAAGTTCCACTTGATTTCCCTTTTGACTCACAACTTCCTAAAGTTGTGTTCTCTGGTATTTGAACCCTTGACTGTAATGAACAGTTTGCTTGGATTAGTTTTGTTAAATTCCTTCATAAACTTGAAAAGCTCACTTAGGGCACCCCCAAAGTCTTCTATTTTTCCAAAGAAAACAAAGACAACTTCATAAATCTTTCTTCGTATCTTAGATTCCTGACACCAGAAATCATTTTGTTTCCTCGTCTCTTTAATCTTTCAAGGGCAAAACAATATGATCGGATAACTAGAATTGCACACAATACTCAAGATGGGGTCAGACATTATACAGCAACAATACAAGCTCTAACTTACTGCTAATGGTGAAATGATCCAAAATCATTTCACCAAACACCCTTATAGTTGGCAGAGGAAGGGGAGAGAGAAAAAAATAATTCAATCAGCTATGGAGATGAAAGAACAGCCTAGAGCACCTGGGCCTCCAAAGTAAACCTCTGAAACATAAATTAAGTGTTGTCCTCATTCAATAAAATTTGAAATTATGAACTGTACAAATTAATCCACAGGAATGGGCATAATCAGATGACATCATTCATAGTATTTAAATCCAGGGAAGTTCCAAACAAAATTGATATCAAGCTTTAGATGGGGATGGTTGATAAATTGCAAATGCAATAGTGTGTTCGAAGGCTGTGGTAAACCTGAGGTATCTGAATGTTATCAGACACAGTAAGAACCATGCTCTATAAAGCCGTCTGAACCTGTCACCATACAGTTCAAACCAACCATTGTATAACTTTCTGTATTGCCATTTTGGTCTCACATCTTCTGCTACTGCACCTAAGCTGTGCTGTGTCGCTGCTGCACAGTTACTGCACCACTGTGAAATTTGGCGAGATTTTCCTGGGTCTGCAGCCAGACTCACTGGACCGCTTGCATGCAGCATATAGCGGAAATCAGGCTGTTTAAAGAAAAAAGAAAGAACTTATATTTCTTTAGCGCCTTTCATGACTTCAGGACATCCCAAAGCGCTTTACAGCCAATGAAGTAGTTTTGAAGTGTAGTCACCGTTGTAATGTAGGAAATGTGGCAGCCAATTTTGTGCACAGCAAGCTCCCGCAAACAGCAATGTGATAATGACCAGATAATCTGTTTTTAGTAATGTTGGTTGAGGGATAAACAGATAAATATTGGCCAGGATTCCCCTGCTCTTCTTCAAAATAATGCCATGGGATATTTTACGACCACCTGAGATGGGCAGACAAAGCCCCTGATTTTCCTTCCTTTGAAATAAATGGAAGGAAAATTGGGCAAGTTCCTATACAGGCATGTACTCTGACCTCCCTATTTTTCAATATTCGCTGTGCCTGAGAAGTTATTTTTTTCCAACAGTAAGTTGCTAGGATGTTCACTTTGGAATGTAATTGTTTTTTGTTAATCTCCTCTCCTCCATATGCATTACATAAAACCTAAAACATGCCTCTTTGACCAAACTTTTGGTCATCTATCCTAATGTCCCATTCTTTGGCCGAGATTTTCCGAGGGGTCAGCCGGTGCGATCGGTGGCGAACCAGGTGGGAAAGTGTTTTTTTCCCCCAGCGGGTCGGGACCCCGCTGTGAACCCGCCGCCACGCGCCTTTCCCCGATGTCGGGTCTGTCAGCGCTGAGCAGACCCGACACGCAGCGGCGGGAGACCCAATTCAGGTAATAATGACCTTGTTTAGAGATCATTAAGAAGACACTTGAGCTCACCTTTTGATTTTACTGTACATGCTCGGCCACAGAGGCCTCGCTGCTCGGGGATCACGTCTGTTAAGCTGAGGCGGGAGTTCAGTGGCCATTGAATCAGCTGTTGAGTTGACAGCTTCAAATGTAAAGTAAAAGATCCGACCTTACAGAGATATCTTCCCTCAGCCACAAGCTCTTCCTCACTGCATTTCCACAACAGATTCACCATGCTGCAAGTCTTTACACAAGTCTCCATCCAGTCTGACCTCATTACCTCTCTCACCATTGACAGATCGCTTCTGTCATTTCTACTTCACCTGCCATCTATTCCTGAAATGTTTCCTGAAAGAAAAACATTTGCAGGGCTACGGGGAAAGGACGGAGGAGTGGGACTAGCTGAGGTGCTCTTGCAGAGAGCCGGCACGGGCTCGATGGGCCGAATGGCCTTCTCTGTGCTGTAACCATTGTATGACTCTATTCTATGATTCATCAGCATGGGTGCCCTTTATACACTCTCAGCTTGGCCCTCAGAATCCCACCATGATCAGCCCCAACACCAGCAACACCGGCACACCAGCTGCACCAACGACAACACCAACCTTCTCCGCAATCAACTGATGCTGCACAGGACAGAGGGCATCAGCACCCGACCACATTGCTGCCCGGGAGGTAAGGGATGGCCTCACCGTGGCCAGATTTACTTCATTTGATGCTGTACACCCTGGCTGCCACATGATGCACCAGGTTGGCACCACCCTACACCAACACCATAAAGCATCCCTACAATGCCCAAGCTATTCCTTTCACACTCATCACCGCCCATGGGATGGGAAGAGGACCTCCCTGCGTGCTGTGACTCCCTCCATAAGCATATGGAGGGAGTCATGGGAGAGCCTGGATGCAGCCGTGCACCTCTGTGCAGTGATTGTCAGTGTTTGCAGCACCTCAATGCTGTTGAACAGACAGCACAAATGTGACAATAAATTTAAGGAAACCGGCTGATGACGCATCATCAATTGACGTCACCGGATCCGCTTCCTCTAATTGGCTGGGAAACGTGCTCGGCGGGCTTAATAAGCCCAATCAAGGGAAATTCATTTTACAGAGCGGGATGGAGCCAGCAGCGGGGTCAGGACTGGCGTCGCCCGCCACAGACCCGGCGAGGTCAGCAAAATCACGGCCAGTGGCTCTGTGTCAATTTTTGTCTGATAACGTGCCTGTGACGTGCCCTAGGAAGTCTTTACTCTGTTAAAGGTGCTATATAAATGCAAGTTGTTGTTCCACCCTTTGAATAAAAATACCTGGCTGCCTCCCAGTCAAGGGTTCAACCTTTTAACTGGAATACTGAAATCATAGCAAAAGGATTTTAAGGGGAACAGGAGGCATCAGTGCTTTTCAGTTGTGAATTTCTGCCTGTGCAGTACTGCTTTCTGCCAGCAAATGGTGCTGTTGCACTTTATAAATGAATAATTCAGTGCAAAATGTTAGTGGGGGTGTGGAACACCCACTGGTCCCCTCTGCAAAGAGAGTGACAGATCCAAACTGGTTTTACTCAGCCCACAAGAAGTCACGTGTTTGTGAATTAAATAAAAGTACCTGGGTTGCGAACAAACATTTGTCACTTGTGGTTTTATTATAAATAGCTATTCTGAAACTGTATATAATATTCTACATAGTTCTTACTAATCTATAGCAATTTGTTGCAACAACTTAGTGAGTAAATATGTGCACGTAACACAACTAATTAGTGAGATTTTAAAGGAAAATATATTTAATTCTTACCTTCTGAATAAACAGGAGCTCCTTATGATTGACACCACAATTGCTATGACTTGCGGTTTAAGGTTTAAAATATTATTAAAACAGAAAATGATAGACTTTTTTAACATTCATACATGCAATGCATCACATAATTCAGTCTGAAATTACTGGTAATTTAATCTTTAAAGAAATTATACTCATGGGGGTTCCTTACATGGAAAACGTATAATGTTTTTATGCAAAATATTGTCTGTATTGTACAATTAACCACTGTTTTGAGCTGCAAATGACTGCTATTAATCATCCTCTGGAGCTGTTGTTTCACAGTTGTCTCTGTCCATATTTAGAAATAATTGGTTTATTTGTTTCCAGATAATTTCCCTCCTGCAGTCGCAGATAGGCAATTGGAAATCGTGTTTTAATTTTCTAACAAATTTCAGGTGACAATGACCAAATTATTCTTCACATGATTAAACTGCTGGGAATTCCATTTCAGCAAGTAAATCTGAGAGGTGAATTAAGAAACAAAATGGTTTTCATGGATAAATGATAATTACAGTAGTGTTAAGCCTGCTGCAATTCAATGTAAATATCCACTGTTTCACTTACTATTGAATAGGCGTCTTTGAAGGAATGGAAAGTCCTTCATTTTTTGACACCTGAGGAACAATTCAAGTTTGCAATTGTAAACTATTATATGGTACTGATTGCATCATTTAAAAAAATATTTCTTCCATTCATTAGTTTTTGTATTTTCTTGTTTTGCTGTTCCCTGTGAACTGATGACACCTGCGATTAAGACTTTTGTGTGTGTCTTGTATGATTTAATGACTTTGCAAATTAAATAAATCAATGATATAATGTACCATTTGTCTAAGGAGCTGCAAGTCAAATTATTAATGGACCTTTAGTCTAGAACGCTGTAAGGATTAATTGGTTAACCTCTCCTGGTCATGTAATTAGCTTTCAAACTGCTGTGTTTTATTGATGTTCCTGAAACGTTTTACGTATCAAAAATAAAACCACGTTGCAATGTGTTTGAACTGATTCAATAAGAAAACTGAATTCAGAAATATTTCATGTTTGTGATGGATTTTACCAGTTTATTTGATTTAATTTCACTCAGTACAGAAGAGTATCGGCCCACATTCTCCAGAAGGAACTGCCTTGTTCTTGACAAATGGGCAGTGGCACAAGATTGATCGCTGAACAAAGTCTTATAAATCAAACATGCCCAAGCCCATGAACAGCTGGTACTCTCAGTCCTGAGTCTGCGTGCAGTTTGCTGTTAAAAATAAAAACAGAAAACATTGGAAATACACAGCACAACTGACAGATAAAAATAGGTTAACATTTGAGGTGTAGATTCTTTGTCAAAACTGACCCGAAAAAGATTTGGCACATAAAACATTGACCAACTTTTCTCCTTTCAGATGCTGATAGATCTGCTGTGTACTTCCAGCATTTTCTGCTCATTTCAGACTTTTCACATTTGCTGTTCTTTGCTTTTATCTGTCCAATGCTATTTTAGACACAACAAGGAACAAGTTAGCCACAGTGTGCCATAGAAGACAGAAGGATAATGTCATGAATCGTATCGTTTGTCATGGCTGTTTTTCAGGAATTTGGTCAAGAATTGTTATACTGATAAAGGTTCTAGTTTCCTGGAGTATAAAACAACAAAGGAATTATTTCCTAAGTTTGCACTACCAGTGGAATAGACATAAAGTTGTGGGCAGTATGCTTATGATTTCCTGATATGTGACAGATAAAGTTTCCAAGTGATAGTGCAAACCTTTAAAATTACCGCCCATAATGACAAACTGCTTCTCAGTTCAGAAAATGTAACGGAAACATGATCCCTTATACATAGTTGACAGTAATGTTTTGAAACATTAATTTGTAAAGCATTAATCTTTTTGACCTGTAGTACTTAAAAGACACAGATGCACTTCTGTTTGAAACAGCTTAAGTGCACTGTGCACAGTTTATTCCTCAGCCATGTGCTATTAGCTCACAAAGCATTTGAATATTAATGTTAGTGGAACAGAGTGGACTACTCCTAACTGCAGTATAAGACTAGGGGAAAAATTCGTGTTCACCAGCAAAGTTGCCGGCGTCACCGGCAACTGCAGTTAACGGCTGCTGGAAATGGCCGCAACGCTAACCGAGTGAAATTGGTCTGGGGGGCATGGAGACAGGTGGCGCAGCGCTCACCTTCCGTGCAACGCCGTCCTGCTGGCGTTGCTGGAGGGATCCAGGATAAAGCTTCTGTCCAGGTTTGGCGTTGCAGCTTCCCACCGCCTCTGTGAGCGAAGCTGTGGGGCTCGCAGGGAATTGTGGGCAATGAAGAGTTCTGAGAATTAAAGGGGCCATGCACACTGAAGCAATACAAAATAAACTGCAGTGAATCAATACATTTTTCAGCCCTTTCTGCCTTTTAAGAAATATTCAATATTTAAAAGAAGTTCCAAATGTGAATATTCAGCTGTTAAAGCTGAATTACCTTCCTAACCTCAACAAATGGGAAAACTGCCTCAGCACTAACACAAATGCCAGGGAATGGGCACCGAGGGTCTCACACGCAGCACTCCAGCTTTGTGCAGGGGGTCAACACTGCAAGAGAGGTCCTCTACCCACAGGGGCCAGGAGGCCCTCCAGAAAGAACGATGTGGGAGTACATCACTAAGGCCGTCACTGCCAGCAGTGTCGCCTCCACCACCTGGCTTCAGTGCCCGAGGAAGCTTCATGACCTCAGACCACTGGTCAAGGTCAGTGAATGCATCTTCAAAAGCCGTCTCCCACCAACTGCATCACTAGCCTCACACACTGCTCAATGCACAACCCCCAATCACTCACCTACCTACAATCTGCACCAATGACAAGGCACATCTCCCATTCCTAGCCTCACCTCACACCCTTGGAGGGGACGGTGCAGGTTATTCTTGGCAGGGGCATGGTTGAGCCCTTGGCCAGTGGCGGGGCTGAAAGGATACAAGATGCGGGTATCCTCATACGTTATCCTCCTTCTGGCATGCACCTCTTGCTTTCCCACACTCCCGTCAGCACAACTCCACCCTTGTGCCTTCCTCATTTCACACACCCAAGAAATGCAGCCTGCCCAGCCAGTGGGTCAACAAGAAGAGGCAGCCTGCCCAGCCAGTGGGACCGCAGGCGGATAATTGCATCCCGGATATCCCGGCCACAAAGGGGCTGTCTGGGATGCCTCCTTCCATATGATTCCTCCTCTTTGGATTCCTCCTCTTCTGAGTCTTTCTCTTCCCTCTACAAGCGAATGCTGTAAATGTGAAATGACAGCATAAAATGCTGGAAATACTCAGTTGGTCAGGCAGCATGTCGAACTGAGATGTGAACTCTGTTTTTCACTCCACGGATGCTGCGTGACCTGCTGAGTATTCACAGCATGTTCTGTCTTCTCAAAGGCCTTTATTTACCATCCAAGCCCTTGCAAGCATCCAGCAGCACACCCTACACACTTAAAAATCTTTTCACATCTATTGCAGCAAGCCACCACTTCAATAAAATAAAAAAAAAACAGTCCCGCCACCAACTGGCGAAAGAGTGGCATCCGCCATTTTATCGCCGTTTCATGATGCTACGGAGTGGCGGTGAGTACATGAATTTCTAGCCCTATGACACTAATTCACAACAGATAGAAATAGTGCACTTTTAAAAATCATACAAGGAAATTTGGTTTACTTATTCTTTTCAATTTCTATTTATTTGTTTTTGAATTCTTTTACAGACGGACATCATTAGGGGAACTGGCTGGTAGGACAATAAGCCAGACATTGCAAAGGAGATGGATTAACAAACACAAGATCAGCGAAGCAGACTGTATTTGTGACTGCATCTTCCTATTAAATCAACATCCTTGTACAGTCAGTTTAATAGCTTCTCTAAGCTAATTCCCTTAATGACACAATCAGCACTCACCAAATGTTTTAGACCAAATTAAAGGTAATTATCCCTCCTCCTTTCACCCCACCATTGGTGGCCGTGCCTTCAGCCACCCAGGCCCCATGTTCTGGATTTTCCTCCCCAAACCCCATTTCAATTCCACTTCCCTCTCCTCCTTTAAGACTCCCTTTAAAATCTACTTTTTTGAACAAGCTTTTGAGCGCGCACCTCTCCTCATCTTTCCTTCTTTGGCTTGGAAGCCATTTTTCTTTATGCCCCATGAGGCACCTTGGGACCTTTCTCTAAGTTAAAGGTGCTATATAAATGAAAGCTGCTGTTGTAATTTGTTGTGGGAAATGTTGACAAGTCTGCCTTTATTGCCCATCCATAATAGCCCTGAGATGATGGTGCTGAGGCACCTTCTTGTGTTTAAAAAAATCAACATAAAACTTGAAATAAGCTGCTCATGTTCTGCCTCCATTATATGTGTAAATGCCCATTGTGTATCCCACATTAAGGCTCAATGACAGAAGGGTGGGAAACAACATTGTGGGGAATGTGTCTCCAATTTTCGGATGTGTGATCCCAGCGGGTGAGGTTCTCTGCCAGTAGGGCCCACTCATAAAACCAGCCCTGGTAAGTATTCTCAATTGACCCAGCAATGATGTAAATAAAAGCAATCATTCGGGGATTGGGATCCAAAATCATTTGCTTTTCCTGTGTCTGCACATGCTGCAACTCTGTTCACTACGTTGAAATAATCAAAAGTGTTTCTGTGATACGAATACCTGTCACAGTGAAGGTGATATACTTTCAGATTATCAGATTGATCTTGCACTGTGGGAAAACAGACTGTGTAGATACAATATTGAATCTAGCGTATCCTCCCCAGGGAAAGGCGAGCTGTCATTTATGGCTCAGATATGATTTTTTTCTCTCATCATCTTGGCATGTGTTCTACAGCTTTTGAGAGCATCAATTTACTTAGTGGTACATGAAGCCCTGGCTCTGTTTGACTGATAACAAACCATTTAATGACAGATTGATGGGGAACAACATGGGGCGAATGTATATAATAGTACATTAATAGTTACTGTCATTGGTTTGTCACTAGCTTGTTTCTTTGAATCCAACTGTGCAGGCAGCAATCAGCCCTGTCTTCTGCTTCTCAGCAAAATGTAAAAATTGATCACAGTGCAGGAATGGGGGGGAAGATTTTTTTAAAACAATTCTCCTCTCTCAACCATACCCAAGCTTGGACACCAGGGGACACAGACCAACATGAGATGAGTCAGACCATTCCAGTTCAAATCTACTCCCAAGGGATGAGTCCTGCGTAGTTCTTGTTTATGAGACTTACCTGAGACTTGAGTAAACTCTGAGTGAACAGATACAATAGAGTGACAGGAGGCCGAAGACAAATTGATGTGTTCTGGTTAAACATCCAGCTGAAGTCAGAGATGTTGACTGTTATAGTAAAGGGGGCCATTATAGAAGGGATTCAACACCAGAACTTTGTTATTGATTATAACATATTTTGGGATAGCTCAATGCAAGAACTTCTTGTAATTTACTGGAGTTCCTCAAACTACAATAACTTACAGTTAATATAGAAAAACATCTCACTTAGCAGGAAGAAAGGAATGGATGGCATGCCATTGTGAGGGAGTTAGCATACATGGACAAAGGGGGAAGGGAATAGTGTGGTTGACCATGTCAAATGTTGTAGAAAGTTCGAGACAACAGAGGATATTGTTGATGACTTGGACCAGGGTGCTCTTGGTTCTCCTGGCGGAGGGAAGAGTCACTGTACATAAGATTTCTTTCAAGCCCAGGATGTAAATAGATTAATCCAGAAAAGGGCTGTGGAAGGGTTTGTTTGTGAGAGTGATTCAGAATGGAGGGTGGTTGATGATCCGTCAACAGGGTTAGTAGGGGACATGGTGGAAGTTGTAAGAGGGACTGGGAGGAGATGGAAAGGATAATTACTGTGTGATAAGCTGGGTGGGATGTCACCAGGAACAGTGAATGTGGTCATTGGATTTACTGCACTGGGAAAGCCAACAATGATTGTCAATGATGAATGTCACAGAGAATACCAAGAGAAGGGCAGAAGGAAGACATTGATGTGTCTAAGAGAATCAAGCCTGGAAAGATGCTGGGAGATAAAGTCTGCTGGGGAGTAATGTTGAGTGTGTTGGGAGACTGAGAGTTGCATTTGCTGCAGAAGGAGGGAGTGAAGGGCAGCAGGGAAGGCTGAAGCATCTTCCTTCTCTTCCTTTTTCCTCCTGCCTCTTATTCCTACTCTTTCCTTTCCTTCCATCCTCCCTTCCTGTCTCCTTCCTCCTCATCCTCTTCCCCATACATTTCTCCACTTGACCCTTCCTTTCTTCCCTTCAGCACCTCCCATATCCAACCATTCCCCTCTTCCCTCCTTTCTCCCTTCTTTTTCCCATCATGGCTGTATCTTTCCCTCTCCCCTCCCTCTCCCCTATTCCTCCCTTATCCCTCCCCTCCCCTCTCTCGCCACTTCCCATCCTCTTCCCCTCCCCTCCCCTCCCATTCCCCTCTGCTCCCTTTCCCCTCCCCTCCTCTCCCTCTCCTCTTTCCATCCTCTCCCCTCCCCTCTACTCCCTTTCCCCGCCGCTCTCTTTCCCCTCCTCTCCCCTTGCCCTCCACCACCCCTCCCCATTTCCCTCCCTTTCCCCTCCCCTCCCCCTCCCTTTCCCATCCCGTCCCGCCTCTTTTCCTTTCCCTATCCTCTCTCCCTCCCCTATCTCCTACCCCCACCCCCTCCCTTTCCACTCCTCCCTTTCTCCTCCCCCTCTTTTCCTCCCCCTCCCCTCAGCCTCCCCTTTCCCTTCTCTCCTCCTCTCACCTCTCCCTCCCCTCCCCCCTTCCCAACCCTCCCCTCCCCTTCCCCCTTCTGCCTCTTCCTCCCCTTCGCCCTCCCCCTTCCCCCACTCACCTTCTCCCTTCCCCTCCCCTTCTGCCTCCTCTTCCCCCTCCCCACCCCTTCTGTTCCCCTCCCCCTCCCTTATGTTCCCCTTCCCCCACTCCCCTTCCCCCACTCCCCATCCCCTCCCCTTCCCCCACACCACCCCTTCCATTCCCCTCCCCCTCCCCCTCCCCCTCCTCACCCCTTATGTTCCCCTTCCCCCACTCCGCTTCCTCTCCCCTCCCCATCCCCTTCCCCCATCCCCTTCCCCATCCCCTTCCCCATCCCTCCCCCTTTCCCCTTCCCTCCCCCCTCCCTTCCCCTTCCCTTCCCCCCTCCCTAACCCTTCCTCTCCCCCTCCCCTTCCCTCTTCCCCTCCCTTCCCCTTTCCCACTCCTCCCTTCCCCCTTCCCCTCCTCTCCCTTCCCCTCCCCCTTCCCTCCCCTCCTCTTCCCTCCTCTCCCCTCCCCTCCCTCTTCCCTTTTCTCCTTCCTCTTCCCTCTCTCTTCCCCTTCCCCTCCCTCTCCCTCTTCCCCTTCCTTCCCTCTTCCCCTTCCTCTTTCCCTCCCCCTCCCCTCTCCCCCTCCCCTCTCCTTCCCCTTTCCCACTCCTCCCTTCCCCCTTCCCCTCCTCTCCCTTCCCCTCCCCTTCCCTCCCCTCCTCTTCTCTCCTCTCCCCTCCCCTCCCTCTTCCCTTTTCTCCTTCCTCTTCCCTCTCTCTTCCCCTTCCCCTCCCTCTCCCTCTTCCCCTTCCTTCCCTCTTCCCCTCCCTTCCCTCTTCCCCTTCCTCTTTCCCTCCCCCTCCCCTCTCCCCCTCCCCTCTCCCTTTCCCTCCTTCCCCTTTCCCTCCCCTCCCCTCCCCTCCCCTCCTTCCCCTCCCCTCCCCTCCTTCCCCTCCCCCCTCCCCTCCTTCCCCTCCCCCCTCCCCCCTCCCCTCCTTCCCCTCCCCCTCCCCTCCCCCTCTTCCCCGTCCCCTCCCCCTCCCCCTCCCCCTCCCCCTCTTCCCCTCCCCCTCTTCCCCTCCCCCTCTCCCTCTCCCCCTCTCCCTCTCCCTCTCCTCCTTCCCCTCCCCTCCCCCTCCTTCCCCTCCCCTTCCCCTTCCCCTCCCCTTCCCCTCCCCTCCCCTCCCCTCCCTCCTTCCCTTCCCCTTCCCCTCCCCCTTCCCCCCTCCTCTCTTCTTTCCCCTTCCCCTTCCCTTTCTTCTTTTCCTCACCCCTTTCCCTTTTCCTTCCCTAGAATAAAATGATGAATTAGAGTTGATTTTTTAGGATTAAGCCATCCTGGCCCAAGATCTAAGAAATGAAGGCAGCTGTCAAATGTATTTATTTCTATGAATATGATTATTAACACAGCCTTAATCTGGTGGAGTTTTGTTTATATTAAAGAAGAGCACAATGATTTTAAGTGAGATCTGTCAGGTTACACAATAAATTATGTTGATTCTGTTTCTGTTTCATTGTACCAATTCAGTTTATAAAATAAAGCATAATATTTAACTGATGGTTGCTATCAGATTTTTAAGTTTAGGTGGTTGGCGCACAGTGTTTCTGTGACCATCCCGCTTGGAGAAGGCATTATGATTGCAAATAAATTAGCAAGTAAAATGAGTTAATATTTCTCATGCTGTATTTATGGAGACCTCTGTATATTTGCTTAGCAAAAATGCAAATTCCACTAAGCAGTTCTGCTCCTGTACCTGTGATGTGCTGCCTTATCTGACCAGTAGGTAAATTTGGGAGTAATTAAAATCAACTGGTCTAGCTGATTCTGCCTTCAGCTGTTCTATTAGTTAATTATCTCCCTACTTGGTGTTAAAAATGCCTGTTCAGTGACACCGAGAGTCAAAGGAAGGAGCTAAATTACTTTAATTATGGAGTAATTGCACACAGTGATGTTAATTAAATCTTGATCAGTTTGAGTAAGTGAATTGATTTCTTTCACTTAGAATGCAAACCACAGAGAGACAAGTCATTTCATAGTTTAATTAACATTACCAATGAAGTCTTATCACATCTCCGACATACTAAACAGGCACTTAACTGAGTTAGGACTCAACGTGTTTTTCTCTTTAATAAACCTATGCAATGCTGCATCAGGTACGTCTACCCAGTAGCAGAATAGATGACTATGTTTTTTATTTCAGACTCGTATCCTTTGTAATTCCCACACAATGAACACATCATTTATCACATTATCATTTTCACAATTGATTGCAGTAAGCCTTTTCTTTACAGTGTGTAAGGGTAGCTCCAGTGTCATCAACCCAAAAAATCTAACTAAAGTGCCCCCTTTTTTGAGTGGCGCAACTAATAAAAACCCAAATCATAAAAAGCAAAGAAACTTATCAAATGAAATAATAATTGGGCCAGAAATTCGGCTCTTGTCGGGTGATTACGCGCTGTGTACTCACCCGTAAGGCCACCTGAAGTGCCGGTTTCCTGCATGCACTGCGCATGCACGGGAAACCGGAACTTCCGTTCCCCTGAAGGGAGGGGTTCAGAAGTCGAACGCGTGCGCGGGAGAGGCTGCGCGCATGCAGCGAACTTCGTTTTTTTTTTCAGGTTTCTCCGTGAGGGTAAGTATGGAGAAGCTGCACTTTTAAAAAGGAGGCGCAAGGCCTGTTTTTAACAAGGTAAGTGGTTAATTAATTACAATTTAAACATTTTTTCAACAGGTTTATCTTTTTTAGATACTTTAAAGAAAGGTAAGTTTATTTTTAGCACTGTTAATAAGTATAATTAATTTTTTCAAAAATTTAAATTTTTGTTTTAAGTAGTTAATTTATGTAACTTATAGTTATTTTAAAAATGTGATGTTTTTAAAAAAATTTATTTGAAGTTTAAGTGTGGTTTTGGGGCCGATCTCTATTCATAGATTTGACAGGTCTTCCTGTCAAATCTATGAATGAAAATGCCCTGTTAGGATTGGCTCTTCATGGCCCACGTGATCCCAGGGGACGCTTCGAACTAACAGTGCCCCTAGGATACACAAGCACTGCGCGCCAGCAGCTGCAGGAGACCCAGGAGCCGAAGTCCTCGTGGGCCCAAAGCACAACAGCAGGCGCGGTAGGCAAGTATGCGCGTGATGCTTGCACCCGCAGGAAGCCGGAAAGCCGAATTTCTGGCCCAATGTTATTTGCACTAGCCACGACGCACTCCAGTTCCTGCACTGCCCACTGGTCACAGGAAATGCAGCTCAGTATTATCTTTCCCTTTAAGCTTCAAAAACATTAGCTAGAGAAAAAAAATGAACCAACAAGTGCTGTATCAGAAAGATCAGTCTATAGTACCTTTATCTATTTTTGTTCTTGGAATGTGGACAAGGCCACATTTATTGCCCATCCCTAGATGTACCCAGTGTCTCTTCTCCCTACTAACAGGGTATGTCCTGTCTGATGGCTGAGATCTAAAACATATTATCAACTGTTATCCACCCACTCTTTTTTTTCTCTCAATATGACCAGTAGGTCAGGCTTAGAAATAAGAATAGCAGAAAGTGTTTGTGTGAAATGTGCAGCTGGAAAAGAGAATTCCAGCAGAGACTGTTGAGAGAGACCCGTCTGGTGGTATGGCACGAGCGTGTGGTTCAGAAAGAGCTATAGGTGGAGCAGAGGCTGCAACAGTTATATTCCAATAAACAGGGAATGTTTGAATAAATAGTCTGATTATTTGTAAAAAAAATGTATTATTGTTAGTATTGACCTAGTTTTTTTGCAGTTATACTTAAATTTACTGTTTTGCCCCCACTTTGAATTACGCTGTCTAATTTAAACAACTCTAATTTTACATCCATGCTTGCAAATGCTACTGATATTACCTCACATAGGGGGATGAAGTAACTGAGCCAAAGACAGACAAGGATGCTAACAGGCCATGATTCTCATCAGGAGGAACAAATTAAAGAGTGAATTTCACTAACAGTACTCAAGGTTTAAAAATCTTAACCTTTTTTGACAAACGTTTTGATAGGATGAGGTAAATTGCATTAAAATGTGTAATTTTGGAAAGAATGTGATTTTATTGTCACAAATATAAATATAATTTGCATGTTTTCTGGGAAAGGTATAAATGCATTCACTGCCTTTTCACAGACGATCTGCTACAGCTACCACAATATGGCCACCACTTGCAATGTTGAAGTTGTAATGGGGGGTGGAAATATCCATTGAATTGTTGATGTAACAGGAATGGACAAGAATTAGCAGGAAGAGGTTGTGATGCTCTGTTGCAAAGATTGATGTTTCCCACTCAGACTCCAAGGGCTGGATTTTCTCAGCGGTGTCGGGATGATGGTGGGATAGCTGTTTTCTGGCTTCCAGACCCGCTCCTGGCTGCAGCCACTCTGTCAACGGGATTTTCCTTGATTGGCCTTGTTAAGCCCACCCTGTGGGCTTCCTGGCCAATTAACAGGAAGCGAGTCTGATGATGTCATTTGAGCGACCACGTCCACATTGAGTTTGACAGTTTTTACAGCATTGAGGTGCTGCAAACACTCATAAGCACGCCACAGAGGTGGACGGTTGCACCCAGGCTCTCAATGACTCCCTCCATATTCTTAAGGAGGGAGTCACAGCACGCAGAGAGTTCCTCTTCCCTTCCCATGGGCGGAAGAGACCTCCCCAGGACACCAACGCAGCCTGGTTGCACATTGCACAGGAGGGCAAAAGCAGGGATGTCGTCAGGAGTCCCTGGCTGTAGTGGCGCCAACCTTTCAATGATCTCAGTGGATCATGAAACTTTACTGCAAAGCCACACACAAACTCACCCTGCTGTGCCACTCAACACATCCCCATCACTCTGCCTTCCCTATCCTACTCCTGCACATCTTTACTCACACCAACTTACCTTGCACCTCCACACATCCCTCTCTATCTACATTATCACTTCGCCATCTCACTAGCCACCCCTCACACTCACCCTCATCCTATTGCAAGCATACCAATTAACAACACACAAGGGTAGGCACTTGAGAGGTTTAGCCAATGTCCATGTAAAGTTTCTGGTAATGTGTTGTCATACAGTGAAATCTATATTTTCAACACTGCCTCTTATTGGACAGGTCTGTGCACACTTGAAAAGTGTCTTACTGAGTTCCAGTGAATGTTGAGACATAACTTCCCTGCGCCTCCCCCCCCCCCCCCACGCCCCCAACCCCACCCCCTCCACTATAGTGATGAGTGTGTATGGAATGGCTTGGACATTAAAGGGATGCTTTATGGTGTTGGTGTGGAATGGTGTCAACCTAGCGCATCATGTGACAGCCAGGGTTTACAGAGTCAAGTGAAGTAAATCTGGCCATAGTGATGCCATCGCTGGCCTCCTGGGCAGCAATGTTGTCAGGGGCTGATGCCCTGTGTCCTGTGCAGCATCAGGTGATGGTGGAGAAGGTTGGTGTTGTTGTTGGTGCTGCTGGTGTGCTTGGTGATGTTGGTGATGGGGCTGAGTGTGGAAGGAATCAGAGGAGTAAGGGTGAAATAGTTTATGGGGCACCGATGTTGCTGCAATAGATGGCAGCTGCAGGTGAGATGATAGAAGCGATCTGTCAATGGTGAGAGAGGTTGTTCCAATGATGTGGTACTGGACACACAGTTGGCTCTAAACACTTGCAAGCTAAAGAAATCTCTATATGTATTACAAATGCAGTAACCAACAGTTTCTGCACTCTGAAACAGACCATCTACAACATGGCATCCTTTACATCACTTCTGCAGCTGTCCGCTTATCAGATACATCAGAGCAGACTCAACTCACGTCAGGGTGAGCTGACGTGTTCCCTGAGCAGCGGGTAACCTGTGGGGGAGCACGTAAAATTGCAAGGAAGCCTCAAAAAAACATTAAATTGGCTGTTAACAAGCCATTTAATGAGCTCAATTGTCTCCCCCGCTGCTTGGTGTCGGGTCAGTTCTCCACTGACAAACCTGACAGCTGGGAGACTCGCGTGGAGGCGGGTTGACAATCTTTGCTATTTTGACAGCGGGCCCGCTTCCAAACCCGCCCTCTGAGTGCCGGCAAAATTCAGCTCCTAATATCAGATAGATTAACTTACACCGATTCACCTGTCTAATTGAGCCAATCTGCACCTCCCCCCCACCCTGGAGCAAAATCCTAGCTGTGTGCCAGGACTGTAATTTGATCGGTTGGAGTGCAATATAATTTTAAATATTTGTATGATTTGTAGAATGAGGTCCAACATGGTAGGGTTAGTGTTATTCCTTCCTTCCTTCCTTCCTTCAAGGATTCCATGCTATATTTATCTTTGATTTATTGTGTTTCTTCAATGTTTATTCTATTGTTGTATGTGAAACTACAGTTTATCAGGACTTTTCACTTTATTTGTGTATTCTCAGTGAGAAAATTAAACAAACTATGAAAGAATATCATTAAAGAATTCAAGTACTGAGCAGAGCTGGCGAAAGCTACTTTTTGGTAATTGGAACAATTCCATACTTTCAACAGTGACCAGTCTATAACCTTGATCTGAAAACTGTATCAAGCTAATTGTGCTGTGGGACCTCAAGTGACATATTGAGGCATAGGACAACATCCAGGATAGGATGCTTTTAACCCAAGCTGCAGTTCTTGTTTTTTTGTAACTTCCAGTGTTAAGTGATTTTGGTAAATGACATTTATAGTGGGGATCCCTTGACTATGTCTTTGTTATTCGCACCTGTACATTTTACTGGTTGATCCAGTGCCAAAAAAGCAGTGTCCAAGTCCTAGTACTTGGCTTGTTCCACCATCTTTCTGTAAATGTATGTTCCTTCCAAATCAACTACAATGGTCCCACATATAACAAACACCATCTTACCACATTAAACATTCATATCAAGTGAATAATTATTCTCTTCAGGAAAATATTGAGTGTTTGAAAAGATTTTTGTTAAATTTCAACATAGTTATTAAGTTAAGACTATCATTTAGTAGGGAAATGCATGTCCATTAAAATACTTCTGATTATTAACCCATCAATTTGACTGCACCTCTGCACAGTCTTTCTTACATAATGTTTGATATCTGACACCTTCCTGCTTACTTTGGTCATTGTAACAGGTTTATTATATGCATGTAATATTTACATGCATATAATAAATGTGTATTAGAGGTGGAGATTCAGAAATGGGTTGTCTATTTTATGAAGTTTAAGATTTGTTTATTTCAAATAAGTAGATGATGGCATGAGCTTAACTTTCTGTCTGAGTTGTTTCCATTCAATTGTATTTTCTGGTATAAGAACCTAAATATGTATCTTGGGATCGAGCATCCTGGTGACTGGAATATTTGAATTCACCTGAAGGAATCCAGTCGATGCCCTCTCAGTTGGAATCCAGAGTATATGAGGCAGAAAGGAGTTTGAAAAGGGGAGAACATACTTTTAGAGAAAGCTAAAGAATTAAAGGCATTCACAGGGGACTGGGAGGTAGCCTGTGTTAACACAATGTTTCTTCATCTCTTAGATCTGGTTTGTGCACTAAGTGTTGCTGTTTCTACTTCAGATAACGGTCTATGCAGTGGTTATGCACAGTGCTCCTCTCACAGCAGTTAAATTTGAATGTTTAGAAAGTGCAGGTAGCAACATCTGCATTGCTAAACATTTGAATTAACTACGGAAAACTTAAAAATATGTCCGGAGATCCAGAGTGTGGGTCTCCGGCACACAACTGTCCATGATTCGACACAATTTGCTAATCTCACTTAGAGAGGCCACAAGGATGGCTGAAGTAGGCAAAGGAAATATCACATTTGTATGGGATGGTTTTTCTGAGGTTGGAGTTATTGGGAAAGTGTATGTAGAAGAGCTTTACCTGCACTATATCCTGCCTGGGAATGACTTTGCTGGCACTGGGTGCAAAATGTGAGAAATTGTTTTGTCAGCTTGTTGCAATTGTCCAACATGTTGGATAGGAAGGCAAAATTCCCCACCTCCAAATAAAAATAAATAAATAGACATCCATCGAGGAAGGTATTGTTTGTCACTTGTTCTTTGACTGTGTCTCCTTGTTCACAACGAGTTCTTTGTAGTAGTTTCACACAAACTGATGAGCCTGAGGAGCCAACACTTTTACTGCTCCGATAGCCTATAGGCCAAGTCTCCCATAGTGGTGACCAGGTGAAAGTAAAACTGCTGGGAAATCTTTTTAGACCGGCAGTGAGGAAGACTTTCTTCTCCCTGGTCTTGGTACCAGCCACCAATCTAACTGTGGCTAGTAAAAGTGCTGCACCAGTGAGAGCACAGTTTTCATTCAATTTAAGTATCCCTTGAAAGTCATTTTGCCACCATTTCTCCAATAGTGTGACGTCCAAGGTAAATTTGGGCCAGTGATGTTCTTGGACTGCTATCCCAGATCTGGGAGGTAATATACTGTCATTTTTATGTTGTGTGAGGCCTGCACTAGTGCTGCTGGTCTTGTGCAGATGATTACCAACCAAAGGGAAATTTGCTGGTGGCCAGGAAGACATGTATTTAGTGGGTCTTCCAGGTTGTCGGTCTTGGCAAGTCCTAACAGTTTTACACTCCGCTTCCAGCTGGGTGCTGTATGACTCAGTTTCTGAGAACTGGGAACACTAGTGTAAGGCTGGCACAATGTAAAAGCAGTTAAAATGCCACATAATGTATAATAAAGGAAGGGGAATGCAAGCAATCATTGCATCACTCTAGCTCATACCATGCAAAAATCAAAACAGATGGTTAGTAACAGCAACAATTTCTGTACTATTTCTACAGATTTAAGCTATTCAGCAGACATATTGGGCTGGATTTTATCAATGGAGGTGAGCAGGAGGTGGGACTCCCACTTTTGGGGTTGTAGTCCCGCCTCCATCGAGTTGTGGCCAACCCACTCGATTTTCCCTTGATTGACCTTGTTGAGCCCGCCCAGCGGGCTCAGCAGGCCAATTAAGGGCCACCCGGCAACAGGTGACGTCACAGATTGACATTTCATCTGTCAAGAGCTTTTGACAGATGAAATATCAGCGTTTGACAGCTCCTTGAAGCTGTCAAACACTGACAATCTGTCCTCTAAGTTAATTCCTTCCTCTCAGGCTGATTTAGAGATCTCTGCAGAACAAAAAGCAGAGGCTGCAGCTCTTGACAGCTCAACGGCCATTCTGCTTTCTGTGCTGGTGAGATTTCTGACTCCTGAGTCCTGAAGGGCTGACACCTGCAGGAGGAAGTTAAGGTAAGTAAAACTTTTTTCCACACTTTACACTTACCTTACACACTTACCTCTGCACACATGCACCCATCACTCACCTGCCCACTGGACATATCGACCCCTCCAACCCCTGCAGACCCACGGTCCGCCTTGCTAAATCAGTGTGGTTCGGACCTGTCGGGAAGCCCACACTTCAGGGCTAAAAATAGGGATTAGGCAAAAAACTGCCTGTTAACTGGCAGTTTATTGGCACTAATCCCCTCCCCGCCTCGGGGAGGCGGGTCCCAGCACAGGTCGGGTACCCACCTCCTGTGAAACTGGCATGGAGGCGGGTTGGGGGCGGGATGGATTCGGGACCCCCGAATCTGCTATTTTCCCACCCCACACGCCTCCAAACCCGCCTCCACGGGTCAATGAAAATTCTGCCCATTGTTTCCAATATTTCAAATGGTTTGTGAGTCACCCTACACCCAGACTGGACAATGAGCAGTACCATTGTAGCAATAGGACTGAAATCAGAAGTCTTGTGGGTTCAAAGTTCATATGAGAGATACCTCAACATCTTTTTTTAGCTCTTTTATACTTAATTTAGATTTTAAAAGCGCAGTGCAGGATTTTCTGAGCACCCTGCATAAATTTATTTTATTCATTTCCGGGATTGTGGGCGTCGCTGGCAAGGCCAGCATTTATTGCCCATCCCTAATTGCCCTTGAGAAGGTGGTGGTGAGACGACTTCTTGAACTGCTGCAGTCCATGTGGTGCAGTCCCACAGCGCTGTTAGCAGGGAGTTCCAGGATTTTGGCCCAGCGACAATGAAAGAACGGCGATATACTTCCATGTCAGGATGGTGTGTGACTTGGAGGGGAACTTGCAAGTGGTGGTGTTCCCATGCGCCTGCTGCCCTTGTCCTTCTAGGTGGAAGAGGTTGCGGGTTTGGGAGGTGCTGCCGAAGAAGCCTTGGCGAGTTGCTGCAGTGCATCTTGTCGATGGTAGACGCTGCAGCCACGGTACGCCGGTGGTGGAGGGAGTGGATGTTTAAGGTGGTGGATGGGGTGCCAATCAAGCGGGCAGCTTTGTCCTGGATGGTGTTGAGCTTCTTGAGTGTTGTTGGAGTTGCACTCATCCAGGCAAGTGGAGAGTATTCCATCACACTCCTGACTTGTGCCTTGTAGATGGTGGAAAGGCTTTGGGGAATCAGGAGATGAGATACTCGCCGCAGAAAACCCAACCTATGACCTGTTATTGTAGCTACAGTTTTTATGTAGTTGGTCCAGTTAAGTTTCTGGTCAATGTTGACCCCCAGGATGTTGATGGTGGGAAATTTGATTATGGTAATGCTATTGAATATCAAGGGGAGGTGGTTAGACTCTCTCTTGTTGGAGATGGTCATTGCCTGGCACTTGTGTGGGACGAATGTTACTTGCCACTTATCAGCCCAAGCCTGGATGTTGCCCAGGTCTTGCTGAATGCGGGCACAGACTGCTTCATTACCTGAGGAGTTGCGAATGGAACTGAACACTGTGCAATCATCAGCGAACATCCCCACTTCTGACCTTATGATGGAGGAAAGCTTATTGATGAAACAGCTGAAGATGGTTGGACCTTGGACACTGCCCTGAGGAACTCCTGCAGCTATGTCCTGCGGCTGAGATGATTGGCCTCCTACCACCACAACCATCTTCCTTTGTGCTAGGTATGACTCCAGCCAGTGGAGAGTTTACCCCTGATTCAGTGGCCTAGAAATTGGATAAGACCTGAAAACATGCCCATTCAAAGTGGTGCAGGCAGCACTCAAATTTCGTGCTGCCTGCTCATTATGATAAATGTAGCGCTGATCTCAGTGCTAAACGCGCTGCTGATTGGCTTAGCACTGAACAGGGGGTCTAATATCGGGTGCAGTCTACTGGCCAATAAAGTTTAGCCTAGGCTCTTTCGAAGGGGAGGTGCTTTGTTGCAGAAGCATCTCATTATCAGTGTGGATAAAGCCATGGCCCAACATGCAAGAGTGAGGGCGAGGAGATTTTCAGATGCGGCACTGGAGGCCTTGGTTCTGGGGGTTCAATGATGAAGTCAGGTCCTCTACCCGCAGGGGGCAGGAGGCCTTCCAGGTATAACACCAGAAGGATGTTTGAGGAGATAGCTGAAGCTGCCAGTGTGCACATGTGTTGTCCCTAAGACCTGGATCCAGTGCCACAAGAAGTTTAATGACCTCACACGAGTGGTCAAGGTGAGTGAATGCATCTTCAAATGCCATATCCCACCATCTGCACCACTAGCCTCAAACACTGCTCAATGCACCACACCCCCATCACTCACCGACCAACAATCTCTAGCAATCACCACTCATACCTCACAATCATAGCTTCACTTCACACTCACACAATTACCACTGCTGCAAGACTCACACCCACATCTCACACCTTGCACACACTGCCAGCTATTCAACCATGGCAGGCACATCACCCAAACACATTGCATCACACTCACTGACACACTTCCCTTTCTCTTGCAGGCAAAGGTGGCTCATAA
This sequence comes from Squalus acanthias, assembly GCA_030390025.1. Lineage (NCBI taxonomy): Eukaryota > Metazoa > Chordata > Chondrichthyes > Squaliformes > Squalidae > Squalus > Squalus acanthias. Next base: position 51,187,586 of record CM059425.1, read on the forward strand.
CCACCGGGAGCAGCAGCAGACCGGTGGAGGGGAAACCCGTCTGCAGAACCTGACAGAGCTGGAGGAAGCAGTGCTGGAGATCATTGGAGGGGCCGTCACTGAGTCCATGGCAAGCGGTGAAGTTGAATTCATTGCTGATGATGACGGTATGCTCATACCTAATCCTTCTTCTCACATCCCACTTCCCCCTCATCCCACAATCTCTTCTCACTTACAGGCTGCTCCTAATACACTGCTCCTGGCTTAAGTGCAGGTAGGAGAAGTGCTCGCGGAAGACCCTAGATGGGTATGGCCTCCTGCTGAGAGTTCTCCTGCTCCTCCTCCTCCTTCTTCTGCGATCATCTTCTCCCTTCTTTGCTGCCTCTGCTCCATCTCCCTGTCATACTCGAACACGAGGAGAACTGCAACTAGAGCCCCCATGACTGGGAGCAAATAGTCTGAGCAGGACCCTTTAAATGAGAAGCAAGGTGTTCTCCACTTGCAGCAATATTCCGTCACCTCGCCAACTTTAAATAACTGTAGAAAGCTCCAAACAGTTGCACAAACTTACACAGAGACAGTAGAAATTAAAAAGCAAGTCAGCTGCAAGTTGTTGACGATCCCTTTAAATAGCACTGGTGGGGGTCCTTCCTGCAGCTGAACGCATGCTCAGGTGGCTGTGATTTGGAGAGGGCATTGAATGGAGCGGCGACATCTGAAATGGCAGATCGTGCTTTAAATCAGCGTTGCACGCTCTCCCTCATTTCCATATCTGCAGCAAAATGGCGGCCCTCTTGGTACCCGCCGGAAGTGGGCAGAAGCGAGGCCGCCACCATTTTTTCATCCAAACCCGCCTTATCGGCTGGTGCAGACAGGTCAAATTTCACGGCCAGTGACTCTTGTTCAGATTCCAGTACCCCTTTGGTACCTCCCCTAAGTGGCCATCGTTCATGTGTGCATCTCGGCACCATTTGGACAGCATCACAGTTGAGCTTGACCTGATCCTCTCCCAATGTATGCATGCGCATACACACACACACACACACACACACACACACACAAAAACATGAACGCATGGGTCACAGATTTAGCACCTAGGAATGCAAACCTCGCTGATTGTTTTATTCCCCTTCTCTCTAGCTCAGAGGCAGTGTGGTCAGTTGCAGCATCCAAACTTCTAACTCATTTGAGATCAGCTAACTTGTCACAAACCAGGCTGGAATCATCTGGTTTGTGTCATTTAGTTCTACTGGGGCATCAGGGGAGCTAACAGCAAATGATTTTTAATTTCCTGTTTCAAAAATGTTGGACTGTGAGGTGAAAACACATTTACAGAATCAAAGACAGAGAGATTCAAACTAAAAGGTAGATCCCAATCTTTCCCACAAATTTCAGATCTTTTTCTCTGTTCATTTTCTAGATCGATATCATTTCTTTTTTAATAAATTGTTTGGCGTCATTATCAGATAAGAAAATGTTTAATAAGCCGAGGTTTTTATTGTCCTTATCATTACACAACAAGGTCTCAAATATATCAAGCCAAAGCTAAAAGAGGTGTGCAAACACACACTCGCACGGATATCATTTCCTTGTCAAGTATAACAAAAGGGAGAAGTGAGAATACTTGTGATAATTATTGTAGATTTGGTCGCAGATTGATCATTCTCAACAATTTGTCCATTCGGGCAATGACAGAAAAATAATGAAACAAAGATTGGAAAAAAGGGCTTGTTAACTTCTTATAAACAGCTGTTGAAGTCAGATTGAGAGAAAAAATACTGCGTTCCTCAGAGGAGAATGAATTCAAAAAGGTAAATATTTACTAAAAGCTGTGCACCTGGAGCCACTGTACTGCCATTATGTCTCCCAAAGAATAAAACTGTTTGCACAAGAAATGCTAATTATGAGGAAATTATGGCTCATCTAAGATTAGATGTTGGACAAACAGTCTGACAACACAGAGGCAGTGGAGAGGTTGAGAGAGTTGGTGGAGAGTGTCGTCAGTGTGCATGTGGAAGAGGAGGGTGCCAAGGATAGATTGTTGGTGGGCTACAGAGGTAATGGTGCAGGGGTGGGAAGAGAAACCATTGTTGAAAATGCTCTAACTATGACTGGACAGGTAAGAATGGAGCCAAGAGAGGACAGTCCCACTGAGCTGGACAACGAAGCAGCGGCATTGGAGGAGGATGGTGTGGTTAACAGTGTTAAAGGCTGCAAACAGAACGAGAAGGATGAGAAGGGGTAATGCTACATGCTCATAGTTACAGAGAATGTCATTTTTGACTTTGGTTAGGGCCGTTTCAGTCCTGTGGGAGGGGTGGAAATCTGATTGGAGAGATTCAAACATGGAGTTGTGGGAGTGATGGGCACTGATTTGGAAGGTGCCAACACGTTCAAGGACTTTGTAGAAGAAAGTGAGGTTGGAGATTGGGAAGTAGTTTGCAAGGACAGGGGGGGTTGAGGGTATTTTTTTTGAGAAGTGGCAGATGATCGCAGTTCTGAAAGGGAGTGGGACGATACCTGAGACGAGGGAATAATTTACAATGTCCGTTAGCATGGAGGACAGGAAGGAATGTTGGTCAGCAGGTTAGTGGGCATGGGGCCCAAGGAGCAGGTTGTGGGTTTCGTGGACGAGATGAGCTCGGAGACAGCATGGGAGGAGATGGGAGAGAAATTAGAGAGAGACTGGGTTTAGGGCTAGGGAATGGAGGTCCTCGTGTGGTTTAGCTTGATGGGCAATGGGAGCAAGAGGGAAGCAGCAGAGGCGGATAAAGGGTTTGTGTCCATCTTGGTGGAGGAGCAAGAGAGCTTAAGAGGCTCAGCATTGTGGCACCACCTTGGGGGCAAAGTGCTTCTGCAATAGGCACAGCTATCTGGGCCTTACTGAAAAGTGGCATTTGATGAGGCTAAAATTCAGTAAGGGTGCAGTCACTGAGTTGTGCTGCCTGGTCTAAGATGAATTTCAGTCATAGCCACATCCACTCCACACCCCCACCCCTTCAACACGGAACAGAAATCCTCTATCTGTCTCACTTAGCAGAAATTTGGCCAAGCTCCCCCCCCCACTAAAGACAAGCTCGGCCTTCCCCCATCTCCAGTGAGCACAAACTCAGCCTTCCCCATTTCCCTGCTAAAAGCAAACTGCCATCCTCACTGGACTGACGCTTGCCCCCATCCCCCCTGCTTAAAACAATTTTGGGTCTATTCCTGCCACCCATGAGCAGTAACTCAACCCCTCAGCCAATGAGAAACAAATTCCCCCTCCCTACGCACACTGAGAAACAACCCATGCCTCTTCAAGCCCTTCACCCAGAAGCAACTCAGCAGCAGCCCTAGCCTTTGTAATGCCCGCCCCCTGTATACCACCCAACACTTGCCCATCCACTTTTGCCTCCACTCCTGTAAATTGCCAGCACAGGCACAAGGGGCCGAACAACCTCCTTCTGTGCTGTAAGTTTCCATGATTAATTACTGTGCTGCCAGCTTTTTTGGCTTAGAACACAATAGAGTTTCTACATTTATTGCTGCTCCACAATATATTACACTTGTAAGAGGTTTGTAAATTGAATGATACAAGCTGTGATGTTTACTCTGTGTGTCGTGTGCCAGAGGCCCAGCTTGTTTTTTTAAGCTCAGAGGGGTAGAAATTACTATCAGCAATAATTTTAATGATTTGGTTACCGTGCCCAGGTCAAATTCCTTTTACTATTTACGACTATTCCAACAGTTGTCAAACCATTTAAATAAATGGGTTAGTGACTTTGTTGAAACAGCAATCATAGGACTGTTATCTGGATGGATTAAATAAGTCATTACCTAATTAAACAATTATAATACATAAACCAAAGGCCACATTGTGCTAACACACAGCCCGTGTAAATCACATGATCGCAGGAAATGATTTTGTTTAATAAAAGAACATGCATTAATATAGCACCTTGTAGCACTTCATAACCAATGAATTGCTACTGAAATGCATTCATTGTTGTTAAGTGGCATGGCAGCCCATTTATGCACAGCAAGGTTCCACAAACAGCAAATGAGATGAATGACCAATCAATTTGTTTATGATGGACGGAAGAATCTTGGCCAGGACACCAGGTGAACACTTTGCTCTTCTTTGAAACTGGTCCCAAAGGATCTTTTACAGCCACCTGTATCACTGGAACAAGCAGATGGGGCCTCAGTTTAACATCTCATCTGAAAGACAGCACCTCTGACAATGCGGCACTCCCTCAGTACTCCACTGAAGTATCAGTCTAGATTATATGCTCTAGCACTGGGATTGGTGTTTGAACCACAACCTTCTGACGCGGGTGAGAGTATTACCAACTGAATCAAGCTGACACTTGATGGGTGGAATCACACACCCTGTCACAGTGTGTTCTATCTATTAGCACTCATTCCAAAACTGATTTGGGGGCATTAGATATACTTTAGGTGGTGGTGCTAAATCGAGTTTTGTGTTATGACTTAGAGCAGATGTTAAACATCGTCACCTACAATGTCCACCAATTGTAAGTGATGATTAAAAGGAACAATAGGCTAAAATACATTCAGTAATGGTTTGGGATCAATTATGGTGCATAAAATACGAGCAACTAACATTTGGAGCACAGTACAGTAAGTCTAAGACAAATAGTTAGAAATCTGTTTGCAAGTGCTGTGATTTAGAACCGTTGAATTTTAGTAACAATGAGCATCCTGCAATCATAGAGTGTAGGGCTCAAGACCACCTGTCAGCACTCTGTCCACATAATGTTTTCAATCTTCCAGCTGACAGCTTCGGGCTTTACTGTGATTTTATATTTTTAAACAAATGGTCCTTGGAACTGTCTGATACAGATATTAGCATAAGTAAGTTTAACACATTTGTAAGACATTCCTATGTGTACTATTGTAACTGAGGCATTGCAAGATGCTGCAATGGGAGAACCGGGGAGAAAGAAAGAAAGAAAGAAAGAAAGAAAGACTTGCATTTATATAGCGCCTTTCACGACCACCGGACGTCTCAAAGCGCTTTACAGCCAATGAAGTACTTTTGAAGTGGAGTCACTGTTGTAATGTAGGAAACGCGACAGCCAATTTGCGCACAGCAAGCTCCCACAAACAGCAATGTGAAAATGACCAGATAATCTGTGAGAGGTGAGCTTCGGCGGGCTTAATGGCCTTTTCATGTCTGGACTTCTGCTCTATGACAGATGGAATATTTTTAAAGTCTCTTTGCTAAACTGTCCCAATTTGAGTGAGAGTGAAATCATAATATTGTCCCTCATGAAGCAGCTGGAGAGACTGTTCATTTCAGGTCAGGCATCATCCGTTGTTCTGCAAGAAGGTTTTTATGCAAGCAGGCTGGATGGGCCTAAAGGGATTCTTGATAAAAGGAAAAGGCAGAATGTCTTCATCTACAGCAATAATGGATGGTGGAGTTCCTCACCAAGGGAGCAGACTGGTGGATTAGGGGCTGATCGGCAAACTAAGGCCACTCTGAGGAGAGGAAACAAGTGTGTTCTCACCATACACTATGTCATGCTGTACAGGTGCAATTGTGGGAGAAATACATCCATAACAGCCTAGTCCACAAATTACAGTATTAAAGCTTTATTTTATATTACATTGCGTGGTGTTCTGTGAATGGAATTAATATCAAACTTTTAAAACCAATGATCTTGAATTATGTTGCTGCTAGAAACATTGTCAGAAAGTTTGCAGAATGACTGTAGCTGTGTAAAGAAGATGACTCCCAGTAAGTGAGATTATGGTATAGCGCAGTGTGGAGCTGTAGAACATAAGCTGCTTTTATATTGGGTTTAGTGAGATGCTATGGCTGCCAGCTTTAGCCAATCCGGCAAGTTTATTTTGGGGTTACTGCCAGCTGCGAGACCAGTGCATCGGGAGCTGGCACTCCAGCACCTCACTAAGGCTAAAATAAAAACAGCTGCTCATTCTGTGCACCAACCTTGGTTCACCAAAGATTTTTTACAAGCCTCACACAGCACTCAAAATAACTGAGAAATACCTTCTCAGCCTATTCTACTCGCTGGATTGGGCTGCTTTTTATCCAAAGCAGCCTCTTTGTTCAGTTTTATCCAGAGTAGCTACCACCATTGGTACTACTTTACCTTTGGCTCTTAGAAATGGCCTTTTAAGCAGCAGATCATTGTACATTGCTCCCTTTTATTTCCTGAATTGAATTGTCTTGTTTGGCCCTCTGTACATTCAAAACTATATGTCTTAGTCCCAAAGGGTGATCAGGTTGTACGTCATTGGTGTGCTGAATGAGTTGGGTTGCAAATTAGGAGAGTTTGGATTGCCCTCCTGTATGAGCCACTGAAGTGATTCTGGTCTGTGTAATTGGATCAGTCAGACTAGCACTGTTTCTGCCCACGTACTGCACTACCTCCCTTGTGAATACGGCACTACAGTCAGATTGGAGAGGATCACTTCAGTGTAACGGTGCGTGGATGAGATTTATGTACTTGCAGCTTGCCACAGATTCACACCAAATGTTTTTATAAACAGTTAATTTCATCTCAATGAATAGTAGACCTTCATTATAATGTTGTCTTTGGGAGCTACACAAAAAACACATTATAGCAGGCCATTTGAGAGAAGCTGTTTTACAGGGAATACTTTATTAGTAAAAACCCCATAAACAATATGCTTGAGGTTAGAATTTGTGACATACCAGGGTGTTACAGTGAAGTGGCTGGGTTTGCATATAATTTAAATTGCCCAATTCTGCGATTGATTTATAAAGCTATATTAGTGTCTTGAATGTGACATGAATAAAATTCAACATTTACTGTATAAAATGTGAGCAGATTGCATAATTATTTAAATTACAGCACATGCCCAGGAATAACATGAAAAGCAATTTAAGTTCCCTCATTTCCACAGCCTCAAGATACTTAAATTGTTCTAAAGAAGGAATTCTGAATCTGGAGTTCTGCCAGTTTCTCCTTCATTTCAGTGCCCTTTTCAGCTTTCATTTTGTTTGCATGTCGATCTTAAAAGTGGCGGCCATTCCTGCGGACGTTGATATTTTAATCATTAAGTCTACTGAGAAACAGCGGATATGATGCACATCTCAAATCAAGTTCCTGTGTACAATGTCCCTGAGCTGTTTAATAAATTTCAGCCAATATGCGAAGTAAGTTATACAACGTACGACAGGTGAGTAAGCCAGATATTTTCATATATATCGTTGTCCGAGTGGATCTAGATGCCTAGATTGGGCTTCTGAATCAAACCTCAAATGAAATTAAAGCTATAGCAAGTTCTCACCTTAAGTCTTCAACACCTAAATAAAATAGCAGAACATATTGACATCTATTTTTATTAACATCTCTGAATAACTGGGTTAAAGAGTTAGGGGAGAATTTAACTCCCTCTACCTGGCAGAAACGGGGCCGTAGCGGAGTTAAAATGGAGGAAGTGGTCTTAGCGACTCGTTCCCACACCGTGGGAGCATCATTAATCTACGCAAATCAGGGGGTCCTATGACGTATGTAGGACCCTGATGCCACTTTAGCTGCCTATTGGGCAGAGCATCTGCCATGGACATTCCACTCAGTAAAACCTGGTGGTACAACAGAAGAGGCTTGAAAAGGTAAGTGCAAACATTATTTTTGTGGGTCCAGGAAGAGCAGGAGTTAACGTGGGCCTCTGCCACCCTGGGCTCCCCACCCCAGGATGGCAACCCTGTCGCGAATCTACCTTGTTCTTGAAAGGGTTGGCTTCTGGGCCACCCGATATTGCATCAGCCCCGAGCCGGCGAGCTGCATCAAGGTGCTCATTTGGCGCTTGCAGCCCGCCGCAAATATGTTAATGATGCCCGGCCTTCGAGATGGGCCAGGCCTCCTGCTGGCACTATTGGTGCTCCGCCGGTCAGCCCGCTGATAGTTAGAATCTATCCCTTAATGCACAAAGGTCACACATTTGATTTCAGGTCTGTGCTGAGTTAGCAGAAAGGGTAGCTGTGTGAACTAAGGTTTTCCTTAGTGTCCTCTGGCTAAGAAGGGGAAAATCAACTACACTTTCTGCTTCTGATCACTAAAGGGCCAGAAATTCGGCACTTGCCGGGTGAGTATGCGCTGTGTACTCACCCGTAAGGCCTCCTGAAGTGCCGGTTTCCTGCATGCACTGCGCATGCGCGGGAAACCGGAACTTCCGTTCCCCTGAAGGGAGGGGTTCAGAGGTGAACCGCGTGCGCGGGAGAGGCTGCGAGCACACAGCGAACTTCAGGTTTTTTTCAGGTTTCTCCGGGAAGGTAAGTATGAAGAAGCTGCGCTTTTAAAAAGGAGGCGCAAGACCCGTTTTTAACAAGGTAAGTGGTTAATTAATTACAATTTAAAAAATTTTCAACAGGTTTATCTTTTGTAGATACTTTAAAAAAAGGTAAGTTTATTTTTAGCACTGTTAAAAAGTATTTGAATTTTTTCAAAAATTTTAATTTTTGTTTAAAGTAGTTAATTTATTTAACTTATAGTTATTTTAAAAATGTGATGGTTTTTTTTTATAATTTATTTGAAGTTTAGGTGTTGTTTTGGGGCCGATTTCAATTCAGAGATTTGACAGGTCTTCCTGTCAAATCTATGAATGAAAGATGGTCTGCTGCCATTGGCTCTCCATGGCCCATGTGATCCCAGGGGATGCATCGCACTAACTACGCCCCTGGAATACACAAGCACTGCGCGTCGGCAGCTGCAGGAGGCCCAGGAGCTGAAGTCCCCGTGGGCCCAGAGGTCAACGGCAGGCGCGCGCAATCCTTGCACCTGCGGGAAGCCAGGGAGCCGAATTTCTGGCCCATTTGACTCTTACAGGCGATTGCACATGGAGCTATTGGGCAAGGACAGGATCAGGCTGAGCTGGGCTGCAGCCCCCCTCCCACCTTCAACAGCTGCTGTCTAGATTCCCAGATGAAGAATGGCCATTTGAGTGAGATAGCCGAAGGTTGGTGCCATCTATAGCGGTGTACTAAACAGTCATTCACCGCATACCTCACAATCACTTCAGGAAAAGAAGTGGGAAAAGGCAGCTGGAAATTTACTACCTGTAACTGGCACGATCACATTTAGCAAATGGAGTGTGTGAGGGTGACCATGGAGATCTCCTCTCCAAGGTGCTGGTTGGAAGATTGCATTTCAGCATGTCTCTTGCTTTGCGGGATTGTGTCAGAAAGTGCAAAGGCAGCATCTAGTGGTAGAAAACTGCCTGTGCAGAGTAAATGCAGGGCTGCTTTTGGTTTTAGTTCTGGATTTAAAAAAATCTTTATAATTCTCAGCTGGGACAGAGCCAGACAGTGAGCTTGAGGTTGGCTCAGACTTGCCAGCTTTAATTTCCACATGGTTGGTTTTGTCTCTTTGATTAGGTAGACTTTTAATCATGATTTCATTCAGTTTGTCTTGTCTTACATTGACTTTACTGTGGCAGAATGTAACATTAGACATTTGAAGTGCCATTATATTTAGGGAGAGATAATATTAAGAGCCATATGGATTTCTTTGTAGTGCCACTCTGACAGTTAATGCATCTGGTATCATGGAAAGTAAAATATTGGCTTATTGATATTCTGCATTCAAAAGCAGTTAGATGTTACCCATCTGAGATGAGATTATGGACTGAAGATATTGTACCAGTGGCTGATTGTATCAGCTCCCCTCAATCAAAAAGAGTTACACCCTCTAAATGTGAAGTCTGTACTATTCTGTTGTGTGTTTAGCATGTTTGATTAATGAAACAGCCCAGATTGGTGATCTGGTGTTCACTGTTTTTAGGAGCACTTGCCACAGTTTAACAAGATAATGTAGGTACCAAAATGCTTAAAACAAATGATTCCCTTGACAATTATTAGAGCCACCATTTTAACCAATGGCTGCTTTTGTTGTGGTTATTTGTGAAAACTCTGTGTTGACTGCCGTGTACTGATTTTTAGTGCTACTTTTATATGTAGCACACAGGCAGTTTAGCTTTTTAAATCTCTCTTTAGAAACCCCATTTGCTGATACAGTGTAGAGTTGACCACCTGTCGTACAGCACAGTGACAGATGAACTGAGCCTTATCCTCTGTCAATGCAGATGGACTCGGAGTATGTCATCAAGCAAATTATTGATCCCATGTGATTAAACCTTACAGAACTAAAGTATCCTCGTGCAGAATATACATCGCTGGTCAAACTTTGTTGCTGAAAATGGGCCTGAACTCCCCTTTTCATGATGTTGTCAATATTGTATGTAATCTGGTGCTAGCCTTTATAGCATCAGAAGCCCCTCCCCCGCCCCCCCCACCCCCTCCCCGACACTCGACTGCTTAACGTTAATGTGCTTTCAATATTAAAAAATGTAGGTGCCACCTCGGAGCCAAGATCAGTACCCTTTGCACAGAAGATGTGTTGTAAAGTTTGACCTCGTAGCAATATTCTTTATAGTTTTTTTTAATGGATTATAATATCAACAGTAGTGTGTTTTAACTCTGGGCCCTTCACGCACTTGACAAGCGACTGAAATTTTTCACGGGTCTACCGGAAACTTTGGAACTGTGAACATTGAGTGTAAGGGTTTTACTGCACCTATATTCCTGTTCTTGTATAGTATACCACCTCTGGTCTAGCAGGATCAGCAGTCTGGGTCTGAGGCTGATGAGACAGCTCGATATCTCTGAACTGATATTGCTGACTGCCCCAATGCAGCTTTCATAAAGATTTCCATGCTGTGCATGAGGGAGCGTTGCAATAATACTGCACGGTCGCTTGTGGGCCATCCAAATATGTTGTGGGGTTCACCTTCTGTTAAATTATATTATGCCAGAGATTGTGGCACAAAACCTATTTAGGAGTAGCTCATGCTAATACAAACCTTGCTCTCTATGTCAGCTGTGGCTCAGTGGGTAGCACACTCACCTCTTGAATCAGAAGGTTGTGGGTTCAAGTCCCACTCCAGGGACTTGAGCACATAAAGCTAGGCTGACACACCCAGTACAGTACTGGGAGTGCTGCACTGTCGGAGGTGCTGTCTTTCAGATGAGACGTTAAACCGAGGCCCCGTCTGCTCTCTCAGGTGGACGTAAAAGATCCCATGGCACTATTTTGAAGAAGAGCAGGGGAGTTATCCCTGGTGTCCTGGCCAATATTTATCCCTCAACCAACATAACAAAAACAGATTATCTGGTCATTATCACATTGCTGTTTGTGGGAGCTTGCTGTGTGTAAATTAGGCTGCAGCGTTTCCCACATTACAACAGTAACTCCACTTCAAAAAGTACTTCATTGGCTGTAAAGCGCTTTGAGATATATTTCTTAAGGTTAAAGGGATCAAGGGATATGGGAGAAAGCAGGGACAGGGTACTGAATTTGAATGATCTGCCATGATCTCATTAAATGGCGGAACAGGCTCGAGGGGCCGAATGGCCTACTCCTGCTCCTATCTTCTATGTTTCTATGTTTCTATGACATCCGGTGGTCATGAAGGGCGCTATATAAATGCAAGTCTTTCTTTCTATTCATTGGCATGTAGGACAGGTCACCTCTAATCAACAGTGGATGCAGTATTCACTACATTTCATTGACTCTTGGGAAAAACCCACATTTATGCCTTCACTCACGGTCAGATCTTGCTCTGACGAACACTTATTATAAACTTCCTGCTGCAACAATTGCATTCAATTGCCACATTGCCACGCTCCCTGGCTCCTGGCTAATGTTCCATTATAATTAGCAGAATAGCTACAAATCTCCACAAGATGACTTTGTAATATTGAAGCTTGACTATAGTTAGCAGCTGATGGCTGATCACTCCAGTTTGTCTTCAAAAGGCTAACCTCAGTGTGATGCTCCTGGCAATTCTAATTAAGGAACAATGGCTGGCTGCCTGTACACTACCAGGGAATTAAAGATGAGCCAACTGTATGACGAGGCCACAGCACAGGTGGGGTCCATTATTGCTATTTGATCACAACGTCACTTATTTTGAAGGAAATTATTTTTTCCATCCGCTTCTTTTCTGCATCCATCTGTCACCAGCGGCAACATTGTGTTCTTGCATTGCCAGCAAAAGGGAGTGGGGGAGGGGCTAGTTTGCTATTTCTGACGGCATTGAGATTTCAGCGAAAATGCATCATGAAATATAACCCCTCCACCCTGTCACCCCCGCCCTCCCCCCACAAGAATAGTTGTCAAAATAATTATGTCTGTCTCTGTGTCTCCCAGACGGCCCTAACTAGATAATTTGCACGGGGTTCCTAATCCACTAGGTCCAGCTGTGTGTGCTTGCTGCTCTGATGGGCCCCTGTCATTTTGAGAATAGCGTGAATATATCCTGAGTTAGCTTTTGAAGCACAGCAATTTGAATGCTGAGCTCTTCACGAATATGGTCAGATCAAGCAATATGCCTCCTTGTTTACATATAATTAAGCCACATGTGTGGGCTTATTCCTGGGAATTATTTTGTTGACCTTGCTTTCAATGACTTTGTGAGCCTCCTCCTTCTGCTATGCTTGGTCTAGCGGATGCCATACACAGCCTCATTCCCATCGCTGACCAGCCCATATCTTCGACAAATCAATTGCCACATTCCTAAAACACAACACAACACAAGTAGACACAATTGATTCAAGGAAGTTAAACACATTCATTTGGTAACTGAGACACAGAATTGTCCTCGCCATCTATCAGGTTGCCAGCTTCCCGGTGTGAGTATCGCAACTGCTTCCACAAATCGATATTCAGCAGTTCCATTGCAAGTCTGCAAAGCACATCACGTAATCTTAAGGCAGATGGTGTTCACCAGCAGCAAATCAAAGATGTATCTCATAAATTTTTAAACCAAATTATTATTTGCTAAATGCTTCTGACAAGATAAATTCAGGAAAAATACATGATAAAGACTGGGATAAGCCACCTCGTGAGTCATACCTACAGACCATTCACACTTTTTAGGCCTATGTTACTGGATTATTGCCTGGTGAACCTCCCCCCCCCATTTGCTTTACTTTGATCTGTATGTTGGACGTTCAACATTGTCCTTCTGCTAAATTGATTTAAGCTATATTTTAACAACAAAATACAGTAACAAGTACAAACCAACACAAGTTGAGCCACTCATCAGAGTACCCACCAGCTTTCCTCTTCTTGTAGCCACTGTGTTCAGTTGAGATTCTGGTGATTCGTGGGTGTTGATGGTGGGGGACACGGCGATGGTGGTCTCATTGACAATCAAAGAAAGACTTGCATTTATATAGCGCCTTTCATCACCTCAGGATGTCCCAAAGCGCTTTACAGCCAATGAAGTACCTTTGAACTGTGTAGTCACTGGTGTAATGTAGGTAACGCAGCAACCAATTTGTGCACAGCAAGGTCCCACAAACAGCAATGTGTTAATGGCCAGATAATCTGTTTTAATGATATTGGTTGAGGGATAAATAATGGCCAGGACCCTGGGGAGAACTTCCCTGCTCTTCTTCGAAATAGTGCCACAGGATCTTTCACGTCCATCTGAGAGGGCAGATGGGGCCTCGGTTTAACGTCTCATCTGAAAGACAGCACCTCCAACAGTGCACCACTTCCTCAGTACTACACTGGAGTGTCAGCCTAGATTTTGTGCTCAATTTTCTGAAATGGGAACTGAACCCACAACCTTCTGGCTTGCAAGCGAAAGTGCTACCACTGAGCCATGGCTAACATCAAGGAGAGGTAGCTGGGCTTCTCTTGTTCATGATGGTCATTACCTGGCACTTGTGCGGCACAAATGTTACCTGCCATTTGTCTTGCCCAAGTCTTGATGTTATTCAGGTTCTTGTTTTAGGCTGGCATGGGCTGCTTCATTGTCAGAGGAGTTGTGAGTAAAGATGAGCAGTGAGGAATTATCAGTGAACATGCGGTCACCTGACTGCATAACGAAGGGAAGATCATAAATGAAGCAGCTAAAGATGCTTGGGCTGAGGACACTTCCCTGAGTAACTCCTGCAGTTATGTCCTGGAGCTGTGATGACTGGACTTCAACAACCACGACTTTCTTCTTTTGTGTCATGTATGACTCGAGCAATTGAAGTATATTTCTTTTGACCCTCATCGACTTCATTTTTGCCAGGGCATCTTGAAACCATACTCGTCCGAATGATGCCTTGATTAAAAAAAGAAAAAGAAAGACTTGCACTTATATAGTGCCTTCCACGACCACCAGACGTCCCAAAGTGCTTTACAGGCAATGAAGTACTTTTTGAAGTGTAGTCACTGTTGTACTGTAGGAAATGCAGCAGCCAATTTGCACACAGCAAGCTCCCACAAACAGCAATGTGATAATGACCAGATAATTTGTTTTTAGTGATGTTGATTGAGGGATAAATATTGGCCAGGACCCCTGCTCTTCTTCAAAATAGTGCCATGGAGTCTTTTACATCCACCTGGGAGAGCAGACAGGGCCTTGGTTTAATGTCTTATCTGAAAAACAGTACCTCCGACAGTGTAGTATTGCACTGGAGTGTCAGCCTAGATTTTTGAGCTCAAGTCTCTGGAGTGGGACTTGAACCCACAACCTTCTGACTCAGAGGCGAGGGTGTTACCAATGATAAAGAGGTCAACTACTGTCATCACTGCTTGCAATTCAGCTCTTGCATTCATGTCTGAATCAAGACTGTGATGGAGTATGGAGGCGAGTGATTCTGGTGAAACCTGAACTGAGCATCACAGAGCAGGTTATTGGTGAGTAAGTGTCACTATTGATGACTCCTTCCACCATTTTACTGCTGATTGGTTTTGATTTGTCCTGTATTTTGTGGCTAGGACATACTATGGCAATCTTCCATATTTGCCCTGGTTATACACTCTGCATTGAACCAGGTTTGGATCCTAGCTTGATGTTGATCACAGTGAGAGATGACCCTGGCCATGAGGTTACAGATTGTGGTGGTAAAAATTCTGCTGCTGCAGATGGCCTACAGCAACCCATGGACGCCCAGTTTTGGGCTGCTAGATCTGTGCCTAGTCTTTCCCAATTAGTATGGAGGTAGTGCCACACTACATTGTAGCAGATGCCCTCACCATAGAGACAAAACTTCTGCCAATGCTATTGTGGACAGACGTGTCTACAACAAGTAGATTGGTGAAGATGAGGTCAAGTAGGTTAGTTTCTCCTGTTTGGTTCTCTCACTACAGAGCTAGGTGGGAAAGTAAGCTGTGAGGAAAACACAGCTGCAAAGGGATATAGACGGTTATAAGTAGACAAGAAGGTGGCAGATGGAGTATAATGTGGGGAAATGTGAGGTTATTCACTTTGGTAGGAAGAATAGACAAACAGAATATTTTTTAAATGGTGAAAAACTATTGCTGTTCAGAGGGATTTGGGTGTCCTTGTACATGAAACACAGAAAGTTAACATGCAGGTACAGCAAGCAATTAGGAAGGCAAATGGTATGTTGGCCTTTATTGCAAGGGGGTTGGAGTACAAGAGTAAGGAAGTCTTGCTGCAATTGTACAGGGCTTTGGTGAGACCACACCTGGAGTACTGTGCACAGTTTTGGTTTCTGTACCTAAGGAAGGATATACTTGCCTTAAAGGGGGTGCAACGAATGTTCATTAGATTGAGTCCTGGATAAGAGGGTTGTCCTATGAGGGGAGATTGAGTAGAATGGGCGTATACTTTCAGGAGTTTAGAAGAATGAGAGGTGATCTCATTGAAACATATAAGATTCTGAGAGGGCTTGACAGGGTAGATGCTGAGAGGCTGTTTTCCCCTGGCTGGAGAGTCTAGAGCTAGGGGGCATAGTCTCAGGATAAGAGTTCGGCCATTTAGGACTGAGATGAGGAGAAATTTCTTCACACAAAGTGTTGTGAATCTTTGGAATTCTCTGCCCCAGAGGGCTGTGAATGCTGAGTCTTTGATTATATTCAAGGCTGAGATCGATAGATTTTTGGACTCTAAGGAAATCAAAGGATATGGGGATCGGGCAGAAAAGTGAAGTTAAGGTTAAAGATCAGCCATGATCTTATTGAATGATGGAGCAGGCTTGAAGGGCCATATGACCTACTCATGCCCCTATTTCTTATGTCCTTATGCCATCTGATGCAGACCATTCTGGTAGCTATGTCCTTCAGGATTCAGCCAGCTCAGTATATGGTGGTATTGCTGAGCCACTCTTGGTTCATATTGAAGATCCCAACTCATATTACATTCTATGCCCCTGGTTCTCTCAGAACTTCCTCCAAGGGATGGTCAACATGGAGGAATACTGATTCATCAATTGAGAGGGGTTGGTAAGTGGTGATCAGCAGGTAGTTTGTTTGACTTGAAGCCAGGAGATTACATATTGTCTGGAGTCAATGTTGCAGACTCCCAGGGCTATTCTCATCCAATTGTATCTCACTTGTGCCCCCATCTCTGGTGGGTCTATTCTGCTGGTGGGACAGGACATATCCAGGATGGTAATGGAGGAGCCTGAGATGTTGGCTGATCAGTATGATTCTGTGACTATAACAGTCAGGCTGTTGCTTAACTAGTCTGTGGGCCAGCTCTCCCAAATTGAGCGCCAACCTCCAGACATTAGTGATGAGAAGGATTTTGTAGGGTTGCTTGGACTGAGATTGTCTTAGTCCTATTGTGATATGCTGCTTGAGTTGTTGCCATTAGGTGTGTCTGATTTTCTTTTTATTGAAATCTGTAAAGTTGTATTTACTTTTACTTGCCCACTCTACCTCTTTCCCTTCCCCATTCTCTTCCTCTTTCCTTTCCCCATTCTCTTCCTCTTTCCTTTCCCCATTCTCTTCCTCTTTTCATTCCCCATTCTCTTCCTCTTTTCATTCCCCATTCTCTTCCTCTTTTCATTCCCCATTCTCTTTCTCTCTTTGTTTTTCAAACTTTACTTTAATTTAATTTCTATTGAACATACTAGTAAATGGTTCCAGATCTCAAGTGAGAGACTTGAGCTAGGACCTGCTCAAGGGCAGGACACAATTGATGGACTAATTATTTAGTATTCGACGAGTATCTGAAGAAAGCCTCATAATCAGCTCCATATATCTTACTTTAATGTTACTTAATATTTCCTAAAATATTTCAAGGATTTGCCTGGTGCCTAGTACAGAAGGTCTCCTTCTGTGCTGTATCGTTCTGTGAAAACATATGGAAACTGAGCGAAGCAGATCAGGAAAATTCAGGGTTTGATCCCTGTTTGTTCTGCGTTAGCTGGCCTCAGCAGGGTTGGTGATGGGGATTGCCAAAAATGGCTTCAGAGGGAAAATATTAGCTCTGTTTTCTGCTCCTAATTGTTATTCAGTGACACTTGCTGGAAAATGTGTGTGTTGGTATGTTTGTGTCTGTAGGGACAGGGTCAGGTTCTGTTGTGATTTACTTTATGCTTGAATAGTTGACTGATACTGTCTAAGCTCACACATGAAGTATGGGCTTCTGTGAGATACTGGAGGTCGCTGGAACACAGGGATCCATGCTTTCAGGACAGGAGGGGAGAAAGTATGAGGACAAAATTCTAAATGTATTTTCTACCACCACAGGAATCCAGCCCTAAAACTTTAAAAGCAATGGCTGCAGCTCTGTGCGTGAGCTGAGAAGAGAAGTCTGAATACATTCAGCTGCCAAATTTTTAGATAATTCTAAGAGAAATCCCAGATGTCAAAATGTATTTCAACATCAGTATTTGTTAAAATAATAGTATAATTTATTAATTATTGAAAACAAAATTGCATTTTTTTTAATGTTTGATCTTTCATCCCACCCAGAGCGAATAATTTGATTCCAGAAATCCATCTAAGTCCCCAGCAGGCCTGGATGTGGATTATAATTATGTGTAGGTCAATGAAGACTTGAGATCTCACTTAGGTAAAAGGCTTTTTCTCCCTAATGTGTGCCTCAAAGAGATTATACAATGATTAATGTACAAATGAAACAGATTTTCATGTTTCTACAAACCATTTGCTTTTAATATGCCATCAGCCGATAGTGTTTATTCAGATGAAATTGTAAGGAATTAGTCTTAACATATTCTCTTATCCGTTTTACTCTCCATCTTTCTGGGTGTATATTTTACTTTACAGATTTGCTCATGACCCGGTTAGTTGCGTTTAAACCACAAATCTTTGATAAAGAGCTAATAAGCTGATTGAACAAAAGCAGAAAACACTGGAAAAACTCAGCAGGTCAGGCAGTATCTGTCGAGAGAGAGCACATCGACATTTCATGTATGGAACCCTTCCTTTGAACTGGAGCATATTACAGATAAACAGCATTTAAAAAGGAACAGAACATACACAAGGGAAACAATTAAAAAGGCACATGCACAGGAAAATAAGTAGAATGACACCCACCCTTCTCCCTTGTTCTGTTCCTTTTTAAATGCTGTTCATCTGTAATATCAACCAGTTCTGAGGAAGGGTTCTGTACATGAAAGGTCGACTTGTGTTCTCTCTCCACACACCCTGCCTGACCTGCTGAGTGTTTCCAGCGTTTTCTGTTTTTGTTTCAGATTTCCAGCACCTGCAATATTTTGCTTTCTGTTCGGCTGGTTCAACAAAATGTCAAGTCTGTGGCAATGTCTCTTATTCGCAGCACACTCAGTAACTTCCATCTCTACCCAGTGCCTCTTTTCTTCTGAACAAGGCCTCACAAAACACTGTGTTCATTGAACTGTGTGAAATCTATCGTGGTTCTGTTGAATGAAAACAAATGTTCATTGCTATGATTTTCAGCAAAATAAATTTTCTGTTCAAATAGTTCATAAATACATAGGGGGTAATTTTCTGAGTATTTACTGGCAGCTGGGTACCTCAATGGATGGAGAATTGCAGACAGTGCGCCTGTGATATTCCGATGTATGTTGGTGATGGGCCTGGAACCACTTGGGTAGGGTGGTCTCTAGGGGCGTCAGGGCAGACTGAAGGTGTTGGAGGGGAAAGAGAGAGGAGACAAGTGGTGGGACAACTTTGGAATAGGAGAGTGTCAGGGCACAGCTGAGAAACCAAAAGCTCAGACAAAGGCTACAGCTGGTAGGAGCAGGGGAATGGTCTCTGGTTGCCGGGAGGAGGCAGAGTGCTCTTGGGCTGGTGGGAGCAGCCAATGATCCATTGGCAACTACAGGGAGAAGCCAGAGTGATTCATGACTGCCAATCTGTTGCGATAATTAACAAAACATGTGGCTGATCCATTTACAAAAACATGTAGCTGGATTATACTGATCTTCAATCTGTGGCCAGCGAGCATACAGAATGATGTAATGAGAGTGGCCCAGAAAAAGCCCAAGGAGGAGGTTACAGGATGAGGTGATGCTGCCTTGACTGCTGTGTGGGGAGAGGGCAGGTATGCAGTGGATCCTTTTCTAGTTATTAGGTACATGGGGATGGCCTTTTTTGAAATATTATGACCTAGAACTCGCAGTGGGAAACTGAGCAGGAGTAGTCAGATAATGTGTGCCGAGGGCTGACTGAAATCTGGAAGGGAAACAACAATAAATGAAACAAGGTTCAGAAAGGGAAACAATTTAGGATTACTCCTAGGCTTAGGAGAGAGGGGAGGCCCGTGGGGAGAAAATTATGCAAGAGATTTATAGTAAACTATAGGGAAGTTTATGAGTAACTTTATTTTGATGAATTTTAAAAGAATATTTACATTTTTATTATACAATAAATGTTACTTTTCGTGGTCTTTATTGGAGTTTGTGTTCCATCAAAATAGACACTAAAAACGCTTGGAAAAAATGAGTGATTTGGTTGGTTTTCTGGTAGCTGTTGCAACTGGCTGATAGTTTTTCCTACCTCCTTAGTAAATGGAAATGTTTTCTGATTGGTTCTCATTTAGTTCTCATTAAGTTAGGCTCATGACTAAATTAACTGATACTATTTTTTGAGCCAATAACAATTTTTGCCCTATTGACATGTGATGCCTTTCAAGCGTACTGCCCTAAGAACATGTGCTGAGCCCAAAACTTTTAATGATGTACACAGGTAACTGATACGGAAAATGACAGCACATGGTCCAAATAAAAATAGGAAAGGATTCTAGTCACTTACCAGTAGATGACACTATAGCACCACAAACTTAATACATGTCCTTATGTTGCTTGTAAGACAGATTCCAGTATGAGCAGACATTTTACTGTTAAGCAATAAATCGTGTTTATAAATCATAGAAACAGAAGTGTGATATTATAAAGTAGGGTCTATTTAGTATTCTATATCGCACAGATATTCCTCTGATCTAACAACAGCAATATTTTTCAAGTTAAAATGATATCTGTACTTGACTCATTTTGAGATAGATTACTGTGATAGTTAAATAACTAGATCAAAACAGTTAGCGCTAAACAGGGGATTATATATTTTTATTTATTCATAGCTTTTGTTATGATTCAGAGAAGACCACTACAGACTTAAATATCTTCGCAAAGCAATGTTTTGTACATTTGTTTTAAGGTCAACGCTGTATTGTCATATATGGTGCAGCCAAGTTGTTTTATATTTATGTTTAGTTAGATGAGAAATATCAAAATATTGGTCATATTAGAACTTCCTTGATAGTTAGCTGTAAAATATAGGTAGAATATCTACACAAAGAATACTGAATCAACAGATAATTAAACCTCTCATGGTTTGTAACAGCAGTGATAATTAATTACTGGGGTATTGAAATGTACGTGTTTGTATGTGTGGGAGATAATCTTTAACCTTTATTCTGTATTAAATTTTCAAAGTCCTGTCCAATTGTGCAGTTACTGTACATCTTGCATAAATAATTGATCTGATTTTTTAAATTTTTCTTATGATAAAGACTTGCAATATATTGTTATAAATAGTGCTGTATAACATCCTCATATTGCATTTTTTTTCATGAAATGAAGAATGAATGATACTTGGGAGCGATTACAAGGCTGTAATCTAATATAGGGGTTTGGGTGATATCATACTTTGAGGGCAAGGCTCTAATGATTTCTAGCTTTCAGTTGAGGCCTGAGATTAAATTATAGCTTGAAATCAGTCCAGGGAGCCTCTGTTTTTAACATAGAAACATAGAAAACATAGAAGATAGGAGCAGGAGTAGGTCATTCGGCCCCTCAAGCCTGCTCCGCCATTCAATGCGATCATGGCTGATCATCCAAATTCAGTACCCTGTCCCTGCTTTCTCCCCATATCCCTTGATCCCCTTAGCCTTAAGAAATATATTTAACTCCTTCTTGAATATATTTAATGAATTGGACTCAACTGTCTTCTGTGGTAGAGAATTCCACAGGTTCACCACTCTCTGGGTGAAGAAATTCCTCCTCATCTCAGTCCTAAATGGCTTACCCCTTATCTTTAGACTGTGACCTCTGGTTCTGGACTCCCCCGCCATCGGGAACATCCTTCCTGCATCTAATCTGTCTAGTCCTGTTAGAATTTTATAAGTTTGAATGAGATCCCCTCTCATTCTTCTAAACTCTAGCGAATACAAGCCCAATCGACCCAATCTCTCTTCATACGTCATTCCTGCCATCCCAGGTAACATAGAAACATAGAAACATAGAAAATAGGTACAGGAGTAGACCATTCGGTCCTTCGAGCCTGCACCGCCATTCAATGCGTTCATGGCTGAACATGCTACCTCAGTACCCCATTCCTGCTTTCTCGCCATACCCCTTGATCCCCTTAGTTGTGAGTGTTATATCTAACTCCCTTTTGAATATATTTAGCGAACTGGCCTCAACAACCTTCTGTGGAAGAGAATTCCATAGATTCACCACTCTCTGGGTGAAGAAGTTCCTCCTCAGCTCAGTCCTAAATGGCTTCCCCTTAATCCTTAGACTGTGACCCCTGGTTCTAGTTTTCCCTACCATTGGGAACATTCTGCCCGCATCTAATTTGTCTAAACCAGTCAGGATTTTAAATGTCTCTATAAGATCCCCCCTCATTCTTCTGAACTCCAGAGGATACAAGTTCAGTTGACCCAATCTTTCTTGATATGTCAGTCCGGCCATCCCAGGAATCAATCTAGTGAACCTTCGCTGCACTCCCTCAATAGCAAGAATGTCCTTCCTCAAGTTAGGAGACCAAAACTGCGCACAATACTCCAGGTGTGGCCTCACCAAGGCCCTGTACAACTGTAGCATCACCTCCCTACTCCTGTACTCAAATCCCCTTGCTATGAAGGCCATCATTCCGTTTGCTTTCTTGACTGCCTGCTGCACTTGCATTCCCACCTTCAGTGACTGATGTACCATGACGCCCAGGTCTCGTTGCACGTCCCCTTTCCCTAATCTGCCACCATTCAGGTAATAGTCCGCCTCTCTATTTTTACCACCAAAGTGGATAACCTCACATTTATCCACATTGTACTTCATCTGCCATACATTTGCCCATTCACCCAACCTGTCCAAGTCACTCTGTAGCCTCCTAGCATCCTCCTCATTGTTCACACTGCCTCCCAATTTAGTGTCATCCGCAAATTTGGAGATATTACATTTAATCCCTTCGTCCAAATCATTAATATATAATGTAAACAGCTGGGGTCCCAGCACCGAACCCTGCGGTACCCCCGCTGGTCACTGCCTGCCATTCTGAAAAGTACCCATTTACTCCTACTCTTTGTTTCCTGTGTGCCAACCAGTTCTCAATCCACGTCAACACATTACCCCCAATCCCATGTGCTTTAACTTTGCTCACCAATCTCTTGTGTGGGACCTTGTCGAAGGCCTTCTGAAAGTCCAAATACACCACATCTACTGGTTCCCCCCTGTCCACCCTATTGGAAACATCCTCAAAAAATTCCAGAAGATTTGTCAAGCATGATTTCCCTTTCACAAATCCATGCTGACTTGGACCTATCATGTCGCCACTTTCCAAATGGTCTGTTATGACATCTTTAATAATTGCTTCCATCATTTTACCCACGACCGATGTCAGGCTGACCGGTCTATAATTCCCTGCTTTCTCCCTCCCTCCTTTTTTAAAAAGAGGGGTTACATTGGCCACCCTCCACTCCATCGGAACTGATCCAGAGTCTAAGGAATGTTGGAAAATGATCGTCAATGCATCCACAATTTCCAAGGCCACCTCCTTAAGTACTCTGGGATGCAGACCATCAGGCCCCGGGGATTTTTCAGCCTTCAGTCCCATCAATTTCCCCAATACCTTTTCCCGACAAATAAGGTATCAGTCTGGTGAATCTTCGCTGCACTCCCTCCATGGCAAGAACATCCTTCCACAGATAAGGCGACCAAAACTGCACACAATACTCAAGGTGTGGTCTCACCAAGGCCCTGTACAACTGCAGCAAGACATCCTTGCTCCTGTACTCGAATCGTCTCGCTATGAAGGCCAACATACCATTTGCCTTCTTAAACGCCTGCTGCACATGCATGCTTACCTTCAGCGACTGGTGCACAAGGACACCCAGGTCTCGTTGCACTTCCCCTTTTCCCAATCTATTGCCATTCAGATAATAATCTGCCTTCCTGTTTTTGCCACCAAAGTGGATAACCTCGCATTTATCCACATTATACTGCATCTGCCATGCATCTGCCCAATCCCCCAACCTGTCCAAATCATACTGGAGTTTCTCTGCATCCTTCTCACAGCACACACGCCCACCCAGCTTTGTGTCTCTGCAAACTTGGAGATATTACATCTAGTTCCCTCGTCTAGATCATTAGTATATATTGTGAATAATTGGGGTCCTAGCACCAATCCCTGCGGTACCCCACTAGTCACTGCCTGCCACTCGGAAAAAGACCCGTTTATTCCAACTCTTTGCTTCCTGTCTGCCAACCAGTTTTATATCCAAGTCAGTACCTTACCCCCAATCCCATGTGCTTTAACTTTGCACGCTAATCTCTTATGCGGGACCTTATCGAAAGCCTTCTGAAAGTCCAAATACACCACATCCACTGGTTCTCCCTTATCTATTCTACCAGTTACATCCTCAAAAAATTCCAGTAGATTAGTCAAGCATGATTTACCTTTTGTAAATCCATGTTGACTTTGTCCGATCCTGTCACTGTTTTTCAAGTGCTCTGTTATTACATCTTTTATAATGGACTCTAGCATTTTCCCCACTTCCGATGTCAGGCTTATTATTTTCCGTTTTCTCTCTACCACCTTTTTTAAATAGTGGGGTTACATTAGCTACCCTCCAATCCATGGGGACTGTTCCAGATTCTATAGAGATTTGGAAGATGACCAGCAATGCATCTACTATTTCTAGGGCCACTTCCTTAAGTACCCTAGGATGTAGATTATCAGGCCCTGGGGATTTATCGGCCTTCAATCCTGTCAATTTCCCTAACACCATTTCCCTACAAATACTGATTTAATTCAGTTCCTCCCTCTCATTAGACCCTATGTTCCCCGACATCTCTGGGAGGTTATTTGTGTCCTCCTTTGTGAAGACAGAACCAAAGTATGAATTTAATTGGTCAGTCATTTCTTTGTTCCCCGTTATAAATTCCTCTGATTCTGACTGCAAGGGACCTACGCTTGACTTCACCAACCTTTTTCTCTTCACATATCTATAGAAGCTTTTACAGTCAGTTTTATGTTCCCTGAAAGCTTACTCTCATACTCTATTTTCCCCCTCTTAATTAATCCCTTTGTCCTCCTTTGCTGAATCCTAAACTGCTCTCAATCGTCAGGTTTGCTGCTTTTTCTGGCCAATTTATATGTCCTCTCCTTGGATCTTATGCTATCCCTAATTTCCCTTGTTAGCCACGGTTGAGTCACCTTTTTTATTTTATTTTTATGCCAAACAGGGATGAACAAATTCTGTAGTTCATCCATGCGATCTTTAAATGTTTGCCATTGCCTATCCACCGTCAACCCTTTAAGTAACGTTCCCCAATCTATCCTAGCCAACTCGCGCCTCATACCATCGTAGTTTCCTTTATTTAAATTCAGGACCCTAGTCTCTGAGTCAACTACTTCACTCACCATCTTAATGAAGAATTCTATCATATTATGATCGCTCCGACCCAAGGGGCCTCACACAACAACATTGCTAATTAATCCTTTCTCATTACATAATACCCAGTCTAAGATGGCCTGATCTCGAGTTGGTTCCTCGACATATTGGTCCAGGAAACCATCCCGTATACACTCTAGGAATTCCTCTTCCACAGTATTGTTACTAATTTGGTTAGCCCAATTTATATGTAGATTAAAGTCACCCATGATAACTGCTGTGCCCTTATTGCACGCGTCTCTAATTTCCCATTTAATGCCATCCCCAACCTCAGCATTACTGTTTGGGGGTCTGTATACAACTCCCACTAATGTTTTCTGCCCCTTGGTATTTCTCAGCTCTACCCATACCGATTCAACATCATCAGAGCTAATATCCTTCCTTACTATTGTGTTAATCTCCTCTTTAACCAGCAATGCTACCCCACCTCCTTTTCCTTTTTGCCTGTCCTTCCTGAATATTGAATACCCCTGGATGTTGAATTCCTAGCCTTGGTCACCCTGGAGCCATGTCTCCGTCATCCCAATTATATCATATCCGTTTACATCTATTTGCGCAGCTAATTCATCCACCTTATTACGAATGCTCCTCGCATTAAGACACAGAGCCTTCAGGCTTGTTTTTTTAACACTCTTAGACCATTTAGAATTATTGTTTACTGTGGCCATGTTTGATTTACACCCTTGATTTCTCTGCCTTCCACTTTTGCTTTTCTCCTTCCTGTCTTTTGTTTCGATCCTTGCTTCCCTTTCCTCTGTCTCCCTGCACAGGTTCCCAACCCCCTGCCATTTTAGTTTAAACCCTCCCCAACAGCACTAGCAAACACTTCCCCGAGGACATCAGTCCCGGTCCTGCCCAGCTGCAAACCGTCCAGTTTGTACTGGTCCCACCTCCCCCAGAACCAGTTCCAATGTCCCAGGAATTTGAATCCCTCCCCCTTGCACCATTCTTCTAGCCACGTATTCAGCTGAAATATCCTTCTATTTCTACTCTGACTAGTACGTGGCACTGGTAGCAATCCTGAGATTACTACCTTTGAGGTCCTATTTTTTAATTTACCTCCTAACTCCCTATATTCAGCTTTTAGGACCTCATCCCGTTTTTTACCTATATCGTTGGTACCTATATGCACCACGACAACTGGCTGTTCACCCTCCCCCTCCAGAATGCCCTGCAGCCGCTCCGAGACATCCTTCACCCTTGCACCAGGAGGCAACATACCATCCTGGAGTCTCGTTTGCGGCCACAGAAACGCCTATCTATTCCCCTTACAATAGAATCCCCTATCACTATAGCTCTCCCGCTCTTTTTCCTCCCCTCCTGTGCAGCAGAACCACCCATGGTGCCAGGAAGTTGGTTGCTGCTGCCTTCCCCCGATAAGCCATCCCCCTCAACAATATCTGTTTGAGAGGGGGATGGCCACAGGGGACCCCTGCACTACCTGCCTGTGCCTACTACTCTGCCTGGCGGTCACCCATTCCCTTCCTGCCTGTGCAGCCTTTACCTGCGGTGTGACCAACTCATTAAACGTGATATCCACGATGTTCTCAGCATCGCGAATGCTCCAGTATGCATCCATTCGCAGCTCCAGCGCCGCAATGCGGTCTGCCAGTAGCTGCAGCTGGATACACTTCCTGCACACATGATCGTCAGGGACACAGGAAGTGTCCCTGATTTCCCACATCGCGCAGGAGGAGCATATCACAGGGCCGTTCATTTTACCAGTTCGTTTTATTGCTTTGGTTCTGTTTTTGTGCTGACTGTGGTTCACACTCCTGCCGATGGCTGCCATTATACTTCAGCTCAAGAATTAATGGTTGCAACGTTACTGAGGCAAGTTTATTGTGTTCATTTATCTACACTCTATGCTCAGTACATTCTATGTCATTTTTATTAGTTCTATTACAAACCAATAGCATACAGAAGCAAAGGCTCTCATTACATGGCTAAAGTTTTAGTGTTATGGCTGTGATGTGGTGATTTTTCAGGACCATTACTTTTATTTACCATTGTATAAACTTGATTTTTTTTAAATAGATGAATTTAGTTTGCAAACTTGATGGGAATGAACTTTATGTTTAGCTATTAGAGGGCTTGATGTAACGTCCTAGTTTTTTATAATTTTGAGTCCATGGACTTTAAATATGGAATACTTTATTTCACCGTATGCAGAAAACACAGATATATATTATCTTGGTAATGTTGACATAAAATGGCATACTTTCTACACTTTACATTAAACTAGAGCAACACCCTGATTACTCCACCTACTGGGCAGGCTGTTGTGGGCTAGCTGTCAAATATGATAGATGAATTCAGATGTATGTTTTATTGATATTCTATTTGTCAGGCATTTACAGACTGTATGATTGATAGACAATATTCAGATTAATGTTTGCTGATTGCTTAGTCTGTTGTGCATGCTGGAAAATTTAGAAATCGCCTTCCAGATGCAATGGTTAAAATTCAGATTTGTTGAATTTTACAGCAGAGTAGCAGGTCATGAGTTTGACTCCCACTCGTGATTGATTCTCAAGTGGTAAGTTCCCAATCTTAGGTCATTCAGGAGAATCATATACAAATGTAATGTGTTCCTGAGAAAGGAAGAGAAAATTGTAGAACAAGTCTACTCAGGATGCTCTTGCTCTCTTTAGCATCTAGTTATACAATATTATTGGTTGTGGCCTTGGTGCTAATTGCCTACCTGCTCTTGGGGCATGGCTAATGGCGCAAGGTGGGGAAAAATCTACATTCTGCAAAGAGCCTCAGTAAAGGAGTTTGGGCAGTCTTAACACAGGTCATAGTGGCTATGGTCTGACAACACAAATTGCCCCAAAAATTAACAATCACACTCAGAGAGGCTGGTATAGGATATTGAAGTACAATGGGCCAGAATTTGATGTCGAAATAACGGTGAGGCTAATACATAGATACATAGAAGATAGGAGCAGGAGTAGGCCATCCGGCCCTTCGAGCCTGCTCCGCCATTTAATGAGATCATGGCTGATCCTTCAATTCAGTATCCCGTCCCCGCCTTCTCTCCGTAACCCTTAACCCCTTTTGCCTGTAGAAATATATCTAATTCCCTCTTAAATATATTTAATGAGCTGGCGTACACTGCCCTCTGTGGCAATGAGTTCCACAGGTTCACCACTCTCTGAGTGAAGAAATTCCCCCTCATTTCTGTCCTAAATGGTTTAGCCCTTATCCTTAAATTATGTCCTCTAGTTCTGTTCTCACCCGCCAAGGGAAACATTCCTTCTGCATCTAATCTGTCTAGACCTGTCAGAAGTTTATACACTTCTATGAGGTCCCCTCTCAATCTTCTAAACTCCAGTGTGTACATCCCTAAACTACATAGTCTCTCCTCATAGGTCAATCCCGCCATTCCTGGTATCAGCCTGGTGAATCGCCGCTGCACCCCCTCCATGGCAAGAACATCTTTCCTCAGATGAGGCGACCAAAACTGTACACAGTACTCGAGGTGTGGTCTCACCAGTGCCCTGTACAGCTGCAGCAAGGTATCCCTGTTCCTGTATTCCAACCCTTTTGCTATGAAGGCCAGCATACCGTTTGCCTTCTTGACCGCCTGTTGCACCTGCATGCTCGCCTTCAGTGACTGGTGTACAAGAACACCCAGGTCTCTCTGTACTTCCCCCTCTCCCAATTTATTGCCATTTAAATAATAATTTGCCCTCCCGTTCCTGCACCCAAGGTGGATAACTTCGCACTTGTCCACATTATAGTGCATCTGCCATTTATCCGCCCAATCACCCAGTCTGTCCAAATCGCTCTGGAGCTTCCTGGTCTCCTCCTCTGAGCCCACCCCCCCTCCTAGTTTAGTGTCGTCTGCAAATTTGGAAATGCTGCATTCGACTCCCTGATCCAGGTCATTAATATAAATTGTGAACAGCTGGGGACCCAGGACAGATCCCTGTGGTACCCCACTTGTTACTGCCTGCCATTCAGAAAATGAGCCGTTTATTCCAACTCTCTGTTTTCTATCTGACAGCCAGTTCTCTATCCACGTCAATACTTTCCCCTTTATCCCATGAGCTTCAATTTTCCATGCTAATCTTTTATGTGGGACCTTATCGAAGGCCTTTTGGAAGTCCAGGTACACCACATCTACTGGCTCTCCCCCATCTATTTTACCCGTTACTCCCTCAAAAAATTCCAATAGATTAGTCAAGCACGATTTACCCTTTGTAAATCCATGTTGACTCTGTCCTATCCTGTCCCCATTTGCTAAGTGCTCGGCTATTTCATCCTTAATGATGGACTCCAGCATTTTGCCCACAACTGATGTAAGGCTTACAGGTCTGTAATTACCTGCTTTTTCCCTACCCCCCTTTTTGAATAGTGGGGTAACGTTAGCTACGGGTGCTTCCCGTTATTTATGCACAAATAGTACAGCAACTTCAGGCGAGGGGCAGATGCACGGTTAAATGCAGATATCGGAAAGTTGCTGTCTGAGATGCGCCACTCCAACGTTAGCTTCATGAAAGCGACATCTCGCCGACTGCCTCACCATGAAGTTGCTGTATTTGCGTGGTAAACGCAAACTAAACTCATCACAGAAATTTATGTCTTGTCCATTTCAGTCTAAGTACCCTTTTAACAACATGATAAGTTTTAATTATTGCCAGTCAACCTCTCTGGCACTGAAAATTAACTATTACAAGTGTGGAGTCTCATTCCTTCACATTTTAATTGTTGTTGGAGATTTTAAAAATGTAAAATTGTCAGTCAAGTCTGAGTTTCCTCATCAGATTGATGATGGATATTTGCCTTCAGTATAGTGGAAAGACTTACAAAGTGTGGCTTGCGATATCCCAGCAACAATGATGTTCTAGACATCTAAGTCCAATGCCATATATCAGACTGGCATAGCACCAGCTGCTTAATTTACTCCTAAGTATTTGGCCATAGAATGCAAACCACAGAGTTTACTGGCAGCCTAGTGCAGCTTCACTGAGGCAGTGTACAAAGTACTTGTGCAACCTTTCAGCTCTTGCATTGCATCTCATGCATATCCATAGGTCAGGGCACACATTCAAGCTGCAATTTACAATTCTTCTTCTTCTTAGGCAGTCCCTCGGAACCGAGGATGACTTGCTTCCACACTAAAAATGAGTTCTCAGGTGACCGATGAGTCCAATGCGGGACCTACAGTCTCTGTCACAGGTGGGGCAGATGGTGGTTGAAGGGGCGGGTGGGTGGGGTGCTTGGGTTGATGTGCGCTCCTTCCGCTGTTTGCGCTTGGCTTCCGCTTTCTCCCGGCGAAGAGACTCGAGGTGTTCGGCGCCTTCCCGGATGCTTCTCCTCCACTTTGTGCGGTCTTGGGCCAGTGATTCCCAGGTGTCGATGGGAATGTTGCACTTTTTCAAGGAGGCTTTGAGGGTGTCCTTGAAGCATTTCCTCTGCCCACCTGGGGCTCTGTTGCCGTGCCGGAGCTCCGAGTAGAGTGCTTGTTTTGGGAGTCTTGTATCGGGCATGCAGACGATGTGGCCCGTCCATCAGAGTTGATCGAGCATGGTCAAAGCGTCGATGCTGAGGATGTTGGCCTGAGCGAGAACACTGACGTTGGTACGCCTATCCTGCCAATGGATTTGCAGGATCTTGCAGAGGCAGCGTTGGTGGTACCTCTCCAGTGCTTTGAGGTGCCTGCTGTACATGGTCCATGTCTCTGAGGCATACAGGAGGGCGGGTATCACTACTGCTCTGTAGACCATGAGCTTAGTGCCGGGTTTGAGGTCCTGGTCTTCAAACACTCTCTTCCTCAGGCGACCGAAGGCTGCACTGGCACACTGAAGGTGGTGTTGGACTTCGTCATCGACGTCTGCCCTTGTTGACAGTAGGCTCCCGAGGTATGAAAAGTGGTCCACGTTGTTTTAATTTACAATTAAAAACCTTTGTATAGTGACATATTTCAAAGGCTACACACATCAAATCATTATAACACAACCTAGCTGCATGATATATGTGTAAAAGAGAGAAAGATTTAATAACTCATCTGAAAGTCGGAACCTCCAACTGTGCAGCACTCCCTCAGTACTGCACTGAAGTGTCAGCCTAGATTTTGTGCTCCACTCTCTGGAGTGGGACTTCAACCCACAGCCTTCTGACTTGGAGGCAAGAGTGCTACCCACTGAGCCAAGGCTGACACCTTGAAGGAGAGGAAGGTAGAGAGGTGGAGGGAATTCCAGAGTGTGAGGCCTTTGTGGCTGAAGACATAGCCCAGAATCGTGGGGTCAAGAGAAGGAGAATGCACAAGAGTCAGAGGAACAAAGAGTTTGGGTGTGGATTTTCGGGCTGAAGGAGGTTACTGAGATAAGGAGGGGTGAGGCCATGAAAGGATTTAAAAACAAGAATGAGAATTTTAAATTTGAGTCTCTGGCTCAGGAGCCAGTGTCGGGGCAGAGGTGGGGGATATTCTGGAGATGCAATTAGGCCGTCTTTGTGATAGAATGGATGCGAGGTGAAAAACTCAGCTCAGGCTGCTCTTTCAAAACTGAGATGAGGAGGAACTACTTCACTCAGAGGGTGGTAGGTCCATGGAATATGCTGCCACAAAAAGCTGTAGAAGCTACAACATTAATTAAATTTAAAACAGAAATAGACAGTTTCCTAGAAGTAAAGGGCATTAAGGGTTACGGGGAGCGGGCAGGAATTTGGACATGAGTCTAGGTTCGGATCGGTCATGGCCCTGTGGGTAGTGGAGCGGGCCCAGGGACTGTGTAGCCTGATTCTGCTCCTATTTCGTGTGTGCAATTCTGTTAGATGCAGGAGATGGTTCTGTGATAGATAGTAGATTGGCGGTTAGGATCAGATCAGCCATGATCTTATTGAATGGCGGAGCAGGCTCGAGGGGCCGATTGGCCTACTCCTGCTCCTATTTCTTATGTTCTTATGTTATGTAGGCTCAAATAGGACACCAAAGTTGTGCTGCTTCAACCTGCTGCAAGACAATGGATGAGGAAGGGGGTGAAATCAGTGGTAAGGGTATGGAGTTTGTGGCAGGGATCAGAGATGATGGCTTTGCTCTTTTAACTGGAAAAAATTGCTGCTCATCCAAGGCCGGATGTTGGACAAGCAGTCTGACAGCACACAGGTGGTGGAGGGGTCAGGAGAGGTGGTGGAAGGGTCAGGAGAGGTGGTGGAGGGGTCGGGAGAGGTGGTGGAAGGGTCAGGAGAGGTGGTGGAAGGGTCAGGAGAGGTGGTGGAAGGGTCAGGAGAGGTGGTGGAAGGGTCAGGAGAGGTGGTGGAAGGGTCAGGAGAGGTGGTGGAAGGGTCAGGAGAGGTGGTGGAGGAGTCGGGAGAGGTGGTGGAGGGGTCGGGAGAGGTGGTGGAAGGGTCAGGAGAGGTGGTGGAAGGGTCAGGAGAGGTGGTGGAGGGGTCGGGAGAGGTGGTGGAAGGGTCAGGAGAGGTGGTGGAGGGGTCGGGAGAGGTGGTGGAAGGGTCAGGAGAGGTGGTGGAGGGGTCGGGAGAGGTGGTGGAAGGGTCAGGAGAGGTGGTGGAAGGGTCAGGAGAAGTGGTGGAAGGGTCAGGAGAGGTGGTGGAAGGGTAGAGTTGGGTATCATCAGTGTGCACATAGAAGCTGGCTCCATGCCTATGGTTGCAGTTACCATGTCTGTGGATAATTTTGCCATGGAGCAGTATGTAGATAGAAAAAAAGAGGAGACCAATATAGATCCTTGGGGGACTCCGGAGGTAATAGTGTGGTGGCAGAAAGGAAAACCATTGCTGGAGATGCATTGGTTACGATTACATAGGTAAAAGTGGAACCAGTCCTTCTGAGCAGGTCCATGGAGAAGAAGCATTGGAGGAGGATGGTGTGGTTGACCATGTCAAAGGCTTCAGAGAGGTCAAGGGGGGATAGTACGCCATAGTCAGTCATGGAGAATGTTATTTGTGACTTTGATTAGGGGTGTTTCAGTGCTGTGCTGGTGGCAGAAACTTGATTGGAGAGATTCAAACATGGAGTTGTGGTAAAGATGAGCAGACTTTGGAGAGGAAAGGGAGGTTGCAGATGGAGCAGTAGTTTGCAAGGACAGAGGGGTTGAGGGTAGGTTTTTTGAGGAGGGGGTGATAGTGGATTTGAAAGGGAGGGGACAGTTCCTAAGGAGAGGGTACCATTTACAATGTCAGCTAGCATGGAGGTCAGGAGGAGCAGTTGGGTGCTCAGCAGTTTAGTGTGAATGGGATCAAGGAAGCAATAGGTGGATCTCATGGACGAGATGAACTCGGAGAGGGCATGAAGGGAGATAGGAAGGAAACTAGAAAATATGTGGGAGGGTGATTGTTGGGGGGGATGGGGGAAGTTTAGCAATAGGCATGGGAAGGAAGGAAAGCAGCAGAGACAGCTGAATGGATGGTCTCCATTTTAGTGACAAACAAGTCCATGAGCTCCTCAGACTTTGAGGTGAGGGCAGAGGGGGCAGGGAGAAGGGTTTGAGGAAACAGTTGGTAGTGGAGAAAATAAGCTGGGGATAAGCTCATAATATGGGACTAGCTTGAAATATTTTATTAAAATTCAAATGTTAAAGAGCTTAAATGCCTTACTATCAAAAAGTAATGAAAGGGTTAACTGGACAGCTAAAACAATTGAAGTGTTGAATTGGTTATGGGGGATTGCTTTCACGTGCCTCTATTGGCAGACTTTAAATTGAAAGGAATTTGGTTGGAGCAAGAGAAGTGACAATTAAAAAAAATATGCTGCATAACTGTGTTGAGAGGTTGTAATTTTCAGTGGTGTAGGTTGAGTTTGTTTTTCATTGTTGAATTGAAGGAAGCTGAGGCATTGTTCATGGGCTGTATTCTAAACTTGCCACAACAAGCCATTTATGCTGGTTATTCAGTGCACTGCATTCCATAATCCCAGTGCTTGTGTTTTATATCCTGAGCGAGCCATTATGACACAATACCTGCTTAAATCAATCGTATCACGATTGTGTCACATGGTTTATGATCTCCTTGTGGAGGACTTTTGTATATTTTATTCCTTGAATTTGGGAAGAGAAAAATATTTCAGGTGCTGCAATTAACTTTGTAACTAAACAACAACTTGCATTTATATAACGTCTTCAAGGTAGAACTTGTCAAGGCATTTCACAAAGAAGTAATCAATGTCAAGCAATAGTGGAAGAGTTAGCAGAGTTGAGCAAAAGAATGATAGAAAATATAGGTTTTGTAGAGGCGTTTAAAGGTGGGGAGCGAAGCAGCAAAGCAGAGGGAGGGGTTTAAGGTAAAAAGTTCCTGAGAGTATTGCTCAGACGTCTGACAGTTCTTCCACAAAGAAAGAAAGGAGGGGTTGCACGGTAGGTTGGAATTGGAGGACCAAGGAGTGAGGATAATGGAGTTGGAGGCTATCGAGATATGTCCTTGATGAGGGAGACAAGGAAGTGAACCAAGTGAACTTTTTGAAGTGGCGAGGTAGTAGGGTGAGATTGAATGAGGACTAGAGGGAAGATAAATCAGGGAAGGAGGGTCAGGGGAATTGATAAGAAGGTTGAAATCACCAAGTCCAACCAAAACCACTGAATTCTAGGGAGACCCTTAGCAAACATGTTCATCAATGTTGGTTTTGCAGCCTTTTCCTACACGATGAAGTATGCATTATGAAGCATAGCACAAGAATAAAATTGCTGGAGAGATCAAATTATTGAGATCCTCCAAACAAATCACACTCCTTTTGTGGAAAGGGCACAGAATGGGAAGAGTAAGGCTGCAGGTGCTAGAGTGATGGAATTAATATTACATTTGTATATATACAAAACGTGAGCAGCTAGGGCCTATGGTTTTCTTTCAATAAATATGGATCAACGGAGCTAACAAATAGTGCAAGCAAGTTGCTCTTTGATGAAAAGGCTAAGGAAGGAGAGAAAGAAACAGGCTTTGGTGAAGAAACATCGTGGGACTTCGGAGGGTGGTAGGCAACAAGAATGGTTGGTCAGTATTTCTCTCTTTTTCTTGGGCATTGGTTTAAATTAAGTGCTGGGATTAAAAACTAAACGTTCAAAACTTAAACACTTAATTAAGTAAATACATTAGAGATGGCAGGGCAGGCGATGTGTTACTGCTGCAACATATGGGAGCTGGTGGACACTATTGAGGTCCATGGTGACCACATTTGCAGTAAGTGTTGGTTGCTCGAGGAACTTCAGCTCCGTGTTGATGAGCTGGAGTCTGGGCTTCAAACACTGACACATCAGGGAGGGGAGAGTTACCTGGTCGCTGTGTTCCAAGAGGCAGTCACACCCCTTAGATTAATTAATTCAAATTTGTTCCGTGGTCAGGGACAGGTGGGTGTGACTATGAGCGAGGCAGGTATGGGGACCCAGGAGGTAGTGGTGGAGGAGCCTCAGCCCTTGCTCTTGTCCAACAGTTACGAGGTTCTTACTCTATGTGTGGGCGAGAGCAGGGACTGCAGTGAGGATGAGCAAACTGACCACAGCACCGTGGTACGGGGAGCCATTCAAGTGGGGGGAGGAAAAAGAAATGTGGTAGTGGTAGGGGACAGTATAGTTAGGGGGATAGACACAGTTCTCTGCAGCCAAGAGTGTGAGTCCTGAAGGCTGTGTTGCCAGGGTAAAGGACATCTTCTCTGGGCTGGAGAGGAACTTGGAGTGGGAGGGGAAAGATCCAGTTGTCGTGGTCCATGTAGGTACCAACGACATAGGTAGGACAAAGAAAGAGGTTCTGCTGAGGGAGTATGAGCAGCTAGGGGCTAAATTAAAAAGCAGAACCACAAAGGTAATAATCTCTGGATTAATACCTGAGCCACGTGCAAATTGGCATAGGGTAAATAAGATCAGAGAGATGACGAGTGGCTCAAAGATTGGTGTGGGAGAAATGAGTTTTGATTCTTGGGGCACTGCACCAGTACTGGGGTTAGAGGGAGCTGTTCCGTCGGGATGGGCTTCATTTGAACCAGGCTGGGACCGGTGTCCTGGCGAATCGAATAACTAGGGCTGTAGATAGGGATTTAAACTAAATAGTGGGGGAGAGGGATCCGCTGAACGGGAATTTTAAAATTCAAAGAAAAATGAGAAGCCAAAAGTGCAGGGTAGCAATAGGGGTAATGATAACCAGAGTGTGACAGGAAGGGACAGAACGTATACGCATAAGAGTGCATCAGAAAGAGGGGTCAGAGTGTGGAAAAATGGTAAAAAGACAAAATTAAAAGCTCTATATCTGAATGCATGCAGCATTCATAACAAGATAGATGAGTTGACAGCACAAATAGAAATAAATGGGTATGATCTGATAGCCATTACAGAGATGTGGTTGCAAGGTGACCAAGGCTGGGAACTGAATATTCAGGGGTATTTGCCATTTCGTAAGGATAGGCAGAAAGGAAAAGGAGGTGGTGTAGCTCTGTTAATAAGGGTTGAGATCAGTGCAGTAGTGAGAAATAATATTGGCTTAGAAGATCAAGACGTAGAATCAGTTTGGGTGGAGATAAGAAATAATAAAGGTAAGAAGTCACTGGTGGGAGTGGTCTACAGGCCCCCAAACAGTAGCCACACTGTAGGACAGAGTATAAATCAAGAAATAATAGAGGCTTGTAAGAAAGGTATGGCTATAATCATGGGAGATTTTAATCTTCATATTGATTGGAACAAAGCAAATTGGCAAAGGTAGACTTGAGGAAGAGTTCTTAGAGTGTATGCGGGATGGTTTCTTGGAACGATACATTGTGGAACCAACCAGGGAGCAGACTATTTTAGATCTGGTAATGTGTAACGAGGCTGGATTAATTAATGATCTCGAAGTGAAGGATCCACTTGGGAAGAGTGATCATAGCATGGTAGAATTTCAAATTCAGTTTGAGGTTGAGAAAGCTAGGTCTCAAACTAGTGTCCTGAACTTAAATAAAGGTAATTACAAAGGTATGAAGGCAGACTTGGGAAAATATATTACAGGGTAAGACTGTAGAAAAGCAGTGGCAAACATTTAAGGAGATATTTCATAACTCTAAGCAAAGATATATTTCAGTGAGAAAGAAAGACCGTAAGAGAAGGATGAACCATCTGTGGCTAACTAAGGAAGTAAAGGATAGCTATCAAATTGAAAGCAAAGGCATATAATGTTGTGAAGAATAGTGGAAGGCCAGAGGATTGAGAAATTTTTAAAAACCAGCAAAGGACGACTAAAAAAATAATAAAGAGAGAGAAGATAGCTTATGAGAGTAAGCTAGCAAGAAATATAAAAACAGACAGTAAGAGCTTCTGCAGGTAAATAAAAAGGAAGAGAGTAGCTAAAGTAAACGTTGGTCCCCTAGAGGATGAGTCTGGGGAATTAATAATGGGAAACAGGGAAATTTGAACAAATATTTTGTATCAGTCTTCACGGTAGAAGACACTAAATGCATCCCAATAATGGATAATCAAGGGGCTATTAGGGTGGTTGGGGGAGGGGGGGACTTAAAACAATCACTATCACTAGAGAAAAAGTACTAGGCAAACTAATGGGACTAAAGGTGGACAAGTCCCCTGGACCAAATGACCTGCATCCTAGGGTCTTAAAAGAGGTGGCTGCAGAGATAGTGAATGCATTGGTTGTAATCTACCAAAATTCCCTGGATTCTGCAGAGGTCCCAGCAGACTGGAAAACCACAAATGTAATGCCCCTATTTAAGAAAGGAGGGAGACAGAAAGCAGGAACTATAGACCAGTTAGCCTAACATCTGTCATTGGGAAAATGCTGGAATCCATCATTAAGGAAGTGGTAGCAGGACATTTAGAAAATCATAATATAGTCAAGCAGAGTCAGCATGGTTTTATGAAAGGGAAGTCATGTTTGACAAATTTGCTGGAGTTCTTTGAGGATGTAACGAGCCGGGTGGATAAGGGGGAATGAGTAGATGTTGTGTATTTGGATTTCCAGAAGGCATTCGATAAGGTGCCACATAAAAGGTTACTGCACAAGATAAGAGCTCACGAGGTTGGGGGTAATATATTAGCATGGATAGAGGATTGGCTAACTAACAGAAAACAGAGAGTCGGGATAAATGGGTCATTTTCAGTTTGGCAAACTGTAACTAGTGGGGTGCATTAGGGATCAGTGCTGGGGCCTCAACTATTTACAATCTATATTAATGACTTGGATGAAGGGACCGAGTGTAATGTAGCCAAATTTGCTGATGATACAAAGATAGGTGGGAAAGCAAATTGTGTGAAGGATGCAAAGAATCTCCAAAGGGATATAGATAGGCTAAGTGAGTGGGCAAAAATCTGGTAGATAGAGTATAATGTGGGAAAGTGTGAGGTTATCCACTTTGGTAGGAAAAATAAAAAAGCCAATTATTATTTAAATGGGGAGAGATTACAAAATGCTGAGGTACAGAAGGATCCTTGTACATGAATCACAAAAAGTTAGCATGCAGATACAGCAAGTAATTAGGAAGGCAAATGGAATGCTGGCCTTTATTGCAAAGGGAATGGAGTATAAAAGTAGGGAAGTCCTGTTACAACTCTACAGGGTGTTGGTGAGACCACACCTGGAGTACTGCGTACAGTTTTGGTCTCCTTATTTAAGGAAGGATATACTTGCATTGGAGGCAGTTCAGAGAAGGTTCACGAGGTTGATTCCAGAGATGAAGGGGTTGTCTTATGAAGAAAGGTTGAGCAGGTTGGGCCTATACTCATTGGAGTTTAGAAGAATGAGAGGGGATCTTATTGAAACATATAAGATTCTGAAGGGGCTTGACAGGGTAGATGCAGAGAGGATGTTTCCCCTCGTGGGGGAATCTAGAACTAGGGGGCATAATTTCAGAATAAGAGGGCACCCATTTAAAACGGAAATGAGGAGGAATTACTTCTCTCGGAGGGTCGTGAATCTTTGGAATTCTCTTCCCCAGAGAGCCGTGGAGGCTGGGTCATTGAATATATTTAAGGTGGAGATAGACAGATTTTTGAATGGTAAGGGAGTCAAGGGTTATGGGGAGCAGGCAGGGAAGTGGAGTTGAGGCCAAGATCAGATCAGCCATGATCTTATTGAATGGCAGAGCAGGTTCAAGGGGCCAAATGACCTACTCCTGCTCCTACGTCTTATGTTCTTATGTATAACTTGAAAGGAGAGGCAGCAGGTGTGGAAGAAGGTGAGGTGGTTGATTAAAGAAAAGGTATTTCCTTTGGAAAGCATGGCATCAATCATATATGTTACACAGGAATGAACTATTAGCTGGCTTATTTAGCAGACCCGATACTGTGGCACAGAAGACAAATGTCACAGTGACGCTCACAGCCATGGGAAGAGTCGATCTAATCCTTGACATCTGTAGATCAGTCGGCAACAGATGACTTGGCTTGGTCTCTGCCTCCCTTGTGAAGTAAAGATGCCAAAGACGGGTCTTTTCTGACAGCCCAGGAACGGCTTGGTCTGTAATCATGGTTCTTTGGGTAGTGATGGGAATGAACAGGCACGCAGGTCTAAATGCTTCAACAACAAGGGTGGGGCTTTTCATTCAAGATGGCAAGTTTGGCAGCTCAGTGAGGCAGCCCTGGTCACATAGGGTTGAGGGAGGTCTTAGAGGTTAGAGATATTGGGTAGTAAAGGTGCACTAAGGTTCATAGATGATGTGAGGTCTGCCTATAGGAGTGACGTTTGATGCTAAACCTGAGAGAATATCTATTGTTGACCTGTGAATATGCAACAAACCCACTTTTAGTAGCAAATGGGAGCTGAATTATTGTCGTGCTATGATTTGCAGAAGGGTTTACAAAAAGAAATTTAAAGTTGAAATTGGAAATGTGATTCCTTTAATTTTCCACCATTGTAATAGTGAGATGCTGAAAATGGAGCTCGCAGTGGTCAAAAACATGGCCACTGCCAGCCTGACTGGATGAAATTCTTCTGCACCAGCAGTGTGATATTTTTCATGGTTATGGTGCTTCTCTTGGTGATGAGACAACTTTTGAGCTAGTAAAAGTTGTTTTCAAAGCATTGCACGTGCACATGTAGTTTTAAAGAAAAATTCTGTTAGTTTTTTCCCTTTAACTTTTCCAGCACTCTACTAGTAAAGCTTGAGCGAGCTTTTCATAACAGACACAAGTGCATGACTGAGTCAGGAGCAGTACCAGCCACCACAATGATTTGTGTATAAGATCAATCTCCTCTTCTTCAACTTTCAATCCCAAACAGTGACCTAAATTTCTAGTCTGATTCACAAGTAACTACAATAACATTAAAAGGTACAAATCTGTTGTAATAATGCATTTGTTAACAAGCATCATGATGGAGAATTTCCACAGTGTTGTCCTGATCTCCTGATATAACTTCGGCACAAACCCTGACAAACAACATAAATAACCGTTAACGCTGTTTCTCTGAGGTTTCTGCCAAAATTACAATAGGAGATCAGGAGAAGCCTCACGCTCCCAGGCATTTAAACCCCAAAATATTTTTCAAGTTCCAACTTGACAGATCGTCTGCTCCAATATTGAAATCCTAATTGCTGGCGCAGAGTTGGGCTAATTGCCCACCAACTGCCCAGCAATTATGCATGAAAATTTTATGGCTGGTGCAAACAGGCAGCAGGCCTGTTTGCACAGCGTAAGGGGATACCTGTCAATAAAAAATTCTGATACTTTTTTGTGTAAATATATAAAAGGAATGTAAATCCAGACCGGGTAGAGTGAGAGACTGTTTGGGGAATTGAAAGTTATGCAAATTAAAAAAAAATCAAAAATACACTTCCCTTACTCCCCTCACTATATCTTCATGTGACCTTTCATGGTACAAAATGCATAAAAACTTTTATCAACATTAGCTGCTATATTCTCGCTAAAAAATACCACAGTATTTAGTGGGGGAGAATGAGAGACCCTCTGTTTGCTGATTGGAGCACTGGCCCACGTGATCCCAGGTACACTTCCGCACGCGGTGCGCCCCTGGGATCTGTGGGCCACTACGCTGCACTCAACTCTGCAGCGTCTGACGCCAACTTTTCGTTTGGGGCCTCGCAACAGGTAAGTGCGCATTCAGTTCGGATGCTGGCGGCATAATCCTTAATTACACTGCCAACTGCAAAATCCGGGCCATTGTTCTTTCCTAAAAGATTTGTGCTGACTGTTCTCAGTTTACATACAAATGTTAAAAACATGTTCTATTCAAGTCCAGTTACACTACTTGGTCCAAACAATTATTCACAGAGAGAAGTTTCAGCCAAATTCTATGTAATTTAACTAAATTCAGTTCTGGAAATATATTTATTGAACTCTGGGGTTCAACTAGGGTTCTATTATCTTTGATTCTTTTTCCCTTTAAGAACATGCCAGACTGAGCTTATTGTCTTTATAGTTAGGATGTATTGTTGTCAGCAAGGAACATGATATATGCCGATGATAATTACTCTGTGCACAAACAATCCACTCACTCCTTGTTAAAATAAATGATTGAATTGTTGGGATTTAAATATCACTGGTTTCATGGATCTTTAAAAAACCCATATGAAATTAATTTACAAAGGAAATGCAATTCACGTATTTTTAAAAATCTAATTATTTAGATAAAATTAAGATCCAAAGCATGTATTATTTAAAGTAAAACAAGGTTGATATCCACAGAAATTAGAGTTGTTCTTGAGTGGATGAAATCAGTCTATTTTTCCTCTGTACAGGTATTGGTGGGCATAATGTTGCTGTGAGGCTGGTCAAATGACCTGCTCCCATATTTCTACCAATGCTGTTCTTCAGCTATTCCTAAATGTGACTCCATTCGGTGCCGCCGCTGGAACGCAGAAAAACGAAGGATTGAATTCCAAGGCACCAGGGGCAGGAATGTTATTGGAGCTGCTCCCACTTCGCAGGATGTACAGCGCAAACTCTGTTTACGTGCGTTAATAGGAGTTCCGGCAAAGTTATGAAGGTGGAGCAGGAGCAGTCCCAAGGAAATTCCCTGTCCATGTTGCTCCACTGTTTAAAATCCAAGTATACATTCAATAATTGTGTTCACTCAATCAATTTGCACAATTTCAGGATTGAAAATAAACTAAACCAAATCTAAATCTCCCCCCCCTCTTTTAGATAAAAGCCAGATTCAGTGAATATTTAACTATCATTTTTCTTTCAACTGGACAACAGAATATATGAAATATATGAAATTTCAAGTGTTGGGGTGACTTACTATAGGAACAGATAAATGTAAGTCTTCTTATTAAAACTAAAAATGGAATTAGAATGCTGGTCTGACTCTCTTATATCACTGATGGGAACCACAGTATTATTAAAATGAATACGTGACCAGTAATACTACATTCACGATGATCTCATCCTCACTTCCTGAAAAATCCTTTAAAGTATTAAATACCATGATTATCCAATTTATTTGAAACATAAAATTCCCCATATTAAAGTTAGAAGCTTACAGAGAAACTACAGAACAGATGGACCGAATCTTCCAAATTTCACATTGGTTGCTTATTCCATTTCCATATAATTGAACTATACTGGGCTCTCTGGTCTTATGCATTTGATATGAGACTCTAGTATTTTTGTAAGGTGCACTGCATTCATGCATCTTAGCAGATCTCAGAGCGCAGAGATTGTTTTCCTCATTGTTTTGAAACAAGTATCAGATCGTCAGTCTTTCTTTTATCTGCATTGATTGATTCCTGATCTTTAAATGAAATTGGATTGCTGAGAATTTATTGATTATATGAACTGCTTATGAGATATGTTTAAAATTGTTCTGAATTTAAAATAATTATGCACTATTCAATTTTTCTTTGCTCCAGTATTGATTTGTTAATATAGTCATAGGCAAGTTGTAGCTGTGAGCAAATTATTTTTTAACACACTTGACCTTTTCTACAATGAAATACCATAGGGGTCGACTTTGAACTGGAACGGACATTGGGCAGGGCTCGCTGCTGGGCAGGGTTGGTGGAGAGCCAACCTGCTGCTCCATGGAACCAGGCTGGAAGTCGGGTCCCAAGGGGGTGTAGGTACTCTCGTTGGAGGGAACCACTGAGCAGCCAGAGTTGAAGATTTTTTGTAGGGTAGTCATGCTCCTCATGGCCTTGCAAAAATCACTGTTAAAAAAAATCTTTTGAGTCCCTTTAGGGGACTGCTGGTTAGACTGCTCTATGCCTGGTACCAATAGGTGGCGTGTGAGTGGTACATGCTATTCCCAATTTACATCAGCATCCTATAAACAGCGTAGAATTCTGATTTAGATATTTTAATAATGTTTCTGCCTGTTTCAGGCAGGAATGCTAGTCACACATTCCAAGGCCCCTGCCTAAAAATGATCTCTGGTGGTCAATGGACGGGTGTTTTTTTTCAATTTTTCAATTTTCAACTGTCAGTCACTCCATTTTCCAGCATAAACGGGGTGGGTGGCAATTGAAAATGGCCCCCATTTGTTTTAAATTCTTTCACCTAGCTTGTTTATCTTGACAATTCTTGGGGCTCGTCTCTTTGCTGGATGCTGGTGCTGGTTGTCCACTGGTCTCTTGAACAAGTCATTGTTCATATGCGAGCCTTGATTGAGAACAACAAATATTGGACGATGGGGGCACTTCAGTTGAGCCCAGTTTTGGCCTCACATGGTGTCCACGTATGTGCAATTCCACTGGGAATTGCTGGGTAGAGATTAGAGGAAGGATGCTGGCTATTTTTTTCTCTCTTTCTAACCAATGCAACTTGTAGTAGGCCCAGTGTCAGAGTTGGGGGAGGGTGTAAGTACTGAATGGAGTACCTCAGGGCTCCGGGCTGGGACCACTACTGTTTGTAATTTATATAAATGACCTGGAGTCAGAAACTCAATGCCAAGTGGTAAAATTTGCAGATGATACCAAATTAGGAGGGGCAGTGGAATCAGAGAAGGAAGCTCAGAAATTCTAGAATGCGTTGGACAAAATATGCAAGTGGGCAGAACAATGGCAGATGACATTTAATACTACGAGTAAAGTGCTACACATGGGAAGGAAAAATAAATGAGATGCATATTTCATGAATGGTGTTGAAATGGCTAAGGATGAAGCTGAAAGAGACCTATGAGTCTTAGTAGGCTCGGCACTAAACATGTCCAAACCATGCAGAGCAACAATCAACAGAGTTAGTAGGTTGTTGAACTACAGAGCTAAAAGAATAGAATGTAAGTCTGTTACATCTCTAACCTTTTCCAGTTCTGATGAAGGGTCACAGACCTGAAACATTAACTCTGTTTCTCTCTCCATGGATTCTGCCTGGCTTGCTGAGTGCTTCCAGCATTTTCTGTTGTTATTTTCGGTAATGACCAGACTGTTTAGTGCTCTGGTCAGAGCAATTCTGTGTCCACCAAGAAATAAGAGAGACATTCGAACATTAGAAGCAGTGTACAGAAGAGCCACAAGGCTGATCCCCAGTGTCAGGGATCTAAGTCATGAGTAAAGATTGGATAGACTTGAACTTTTCAGCCTGGAAAGGAGGTGTTTGAGAGATGATCTTATAGAGGTATATAAGATTGTTACGGGTATAGAAAAACATAACCTGGAA
This sequence comes from Squalus acanthias, assembly GCA_030390025.1. Taxonomy (NCBI): domain Eukaryota; kingdom Metazoa; phylum Chordata; class Chondrichthyes; order Squaliformes; family Squalidae; genus Squalus; species Squalus acanthias. The sequence continues at coordinate 51,231,976 of CM059425.1, forward strand.
TATTTCTTTAATTAAACCATGGAAGTAGAACTAGAGGACACCAGTTCAAACTAGAGATGGGTACTTTTAGGACGGATATCAGGAAATTTTTCTTCACACAAGAGTGATCAACATGTGGAATAAACTTCCAGATAGAGTAGTGGAGGCAACAAAATTCCTGGAATTATTTAAGAAACAATTTGATGCTACAACTGGGGATGGGAGGGAGGGCATTAGGAACTCTCTGGGTGGATGACTCAAATGGGCCGAATGGCCTTCCTCATTCATAATTATCTTGTGAACTTGTAAAGGAAGTAATGTGACCAGAACAAATATTCAATGTATTAATACAAAAGCAAAATATTGCGGATGCTGGAAATCTGAAATAGAAACAGAAAATGCTGGAAATACTCAGCTGGCCAGGCAGCATCTGTGGAGAGAGAAACAGAGTTAATGTTTCAGGTCGATGACCTTTCGTCTGATGAAAGGTCATCGACCTGAAATGTTGGGGGTAATTTTGCGGGGTGGTCAGCGGGCACAATCGGTGGCAGGTCAGGTGGCAAAATGGTTTTTTTTGACAGTGGGTCGGGACGACGCTGTCAACCCGCCACCACGCACCTTTCCCAAATGTCAGGTCTGTCAACGCTGAGCAGACCCAACACGCAGCGGCGGGGGAGGCAATTCAGGTCATTATGACCTTTTTAACAGAGGATTAAGAACTATTTTCAGTTCACCTTCAGAGCTTACCAGGTCACCCACGGAATCCACGCTGCTCGGGGATCACGTCAGGTAAGCAGGGAGGGAGTTGAATGGCCATGGAATCATCTCTTTACTTGACAGCTGTAATTGTGCTATAAAAGCTCCCATCTCACAGCTATTCACTTTCCAAGCTCAGAAGCTGTTGCTTACTGCATTTGGAAGACAGATTGAGCTTTATGCAGGTTGCAAGTGTTTGGAGTAAACTCTGTATCCAGTGTCACCTCATTGGAACAACATCTCTTACCAATGACAGATCGCTTCTGTCATCTCAAGTTCACCTGCCATCTATTACATCAGCATCGGTGCCCTTGAAACTATCTCACCTTGGTCCTCAGAATCCCACCACGATCAGCCCCAACACCAGTAGCACCAGGCACACCAGCAGCACCATCAACAACACCAACCTTCTCCACAATCAACTGATGCTACACGGGACAGAGGGTATTAGCACCCAACTACACTGCTACCTGGGATGCCAGGGATGGCCTCACCATGGCCACATTTACTTCACTTGATGCTGTACACCCTGGCTGCCACATGATGTGCCAGGTTGGCACCACCCCACACCAACACCATAAAACATCCCTACAATGCCCAAGCCATTCCTTTCACACTCATCACCATTGCAGGGTTACCGTTATGTCTCACCATTCACTGCAACTCACTGAGCCACTTCCAAAGGTGCACACAAATCTGTCAAAGAACGCAAAGTGTTGAAAATAAAGGTTTCAATGTTTGACACCACATTAACAGAAACTTTACATAACATTGCATAACACACCCAAGTGGCTACCCTTGTGTGTTGTTAGTTGGTATGATTGCACTAGGATGAGTGTGAGGGGTGGCTAGTGAGATGGGGATGTGATAATATAGATATAGAGGGAGAGGTGGAGGTGCAAGGTAAGTTGGTGTGAGTAAGGATGTGCAGGAGTAGGGTAGGGAAGGCAGAGTGATGGGGATGTGATGAGTGGCACAGCAGGATGAGGTTGAGTGTAGTTTTGCAGTAACGTTTCGTGATCTACTGAGATTATTGAAAGGTTTGTGCCACTGCAGCCTGGTCCTCCTGATGATATCCCTGCTTGTGCCCTCCTGTGCAATGTGCAACCAGGCTGCGTTGGTGTCCTGGGGGGGTGTCCTCACCCATTGGAAGGGAAGAGAACCTCCCTGCGTGCTGCGACTTCCTCCATAAGCATATGAAGGGAGTCATGGGAGAGCCTGGGTGCAGCCATGCACCTCTGTGCAGTGCTTGTCAGTGTTTACAGCACCTCAATGCTGTAGAACACTGACAGCACAAATGTCAAATTCAATTTGCGCATGGTCCCTTTAAGGAAACCGGTTGATGACGCGTCATCAAATGACGTAATCAGACCCGTTTCCTTCGATTGGCCGGCAAACGCGCTGGGCGGGCTTAACAAACCCAATCAAGAGAAAATCATTTTGGACAGCAGGCTGGATCCGGCAGCGAGGCCGGGACCCGCCACCGATGTCACCCGCCACGGACCCGCCGAGGTTGGTAAAATCTAGCCCGTTGACTCTGTTTCTCGCTCCACAGATGCTGCCTGACCTACTGAGTATTTCCAGCATTTTCTGTTTCTATGTATTAATGGTTGTGAAGGGTCACACAGGCATAATCTATCATAACTATTGTCCATCAAAATCTTAACAGTTTCTATTTATAATGCTATTTGTGATCTTTTTAATAATGATTGATTTTGCATACGTTAGCGAGTGAGTTGCCATGTTATTGGGTCTGGAAAAACGTACAATGGCTGAAACCAGCGTGAGATGTGGAATGCTGGACAGAATCCATGTGAGCTGGGGTGATTCAGAAGATGCCTGCCTAGGATTATCTATTTTTTTTACTTTTATAAAATCTTAATTACTGATAAAGACTGCCCCTTTTAACATGATCAAACTATCCTGAGTAAAAGGTTCTATAGCACTAAATCACATCTGGTCCTTACAATTGTGCATGAATCATAATGTAAATGATTTATCTTCTCTTCATCTTTAATTGCAGGACTGTTCTCTGAGTTTTTGCCTGTAGATTCAATCAGTCCCTGTTGGGATTTTACATTACATGTTTTCTTTGATTTAGCATCACTGGCCACTCCCATAAATGGAGCTTGCATCCCCTGTGATCCAGAAAGTACAATTCTCTGCCCACTGTCTAGATAAGTGATAGCGATACCCATGCAACATAACAGAGAACCGTTACAGTACCCTGTACACTGGCTACTAGAATGTATCACATGTCACCACATGACTTTATTCTCCTTGAAAGGCAGACTGTTACTAAATCAGGTCTCAGGCTCTGAACCAACAAGTGGTTTTATTTACATAAGGCAGTTAAATGAACAGTATGTGCAGTATATGGTATAAAAGTGAATCATACACTCCATCACATTCTTTGATACATAAACTAATAAAGACACCATTCACTTTTTCTCTAAACATAGACTATAGTTTCAATCTGGCCATGCTTTCTTTCTGGGCCAGCACACGCTTAAACCATAGGCCTTTTTTGCTGGCTGAAAAGCTCAAAACTGACTGTAGACTCTCCCGGTAACACAGGATTCCCACAGAAATATATACCGAGTCCTTTGAAGTTATACATAAAAGTCAATGGATGACTGCATCTTTCATAGATACATTGGGCTGGATTTTACCAGCTCCAAGGAGGCGGGTTTGGAGGCGGGACTGCTGGGAAAGTCAAAAAGAATGGGAGCGGGTCCCGAACCCGCTCCCAACCTGCCTCCATACAATCTTCCCGGGAGTCGGGTCCCCGATTTGCGCAGGGACCCGACTCCTAGCAGCAGGAAGAGGATTATAGCCACTTAACTGCCTGTTAACAGGTAGTTAACAGGCAGTTAAGAGGCTTTTTCCCATTTTGCGACTTCTGCTGCGGGCTTCCCAACGTCGGGGAACCCCGCCAGGGTAAGTGAGGTGTGCTGTGGGTCTGTTGTAATGTTTGTGTATAGATGACAGCTGCAGGAGTGGTGTGAAGGATGCAATGGGACACTGGTGAGTATCAGAGGTAAGGAAATGTTGGGAAAGTCATTTTTAATGTGTTTAGATTTTTCTGTAGGTGACAAGCTTTGAAGTGTTTGTGTGGCCTCACCTCAATGGGAGAAGTGACAGATCGCTTCTGTACCCTCACCTGCAGCTGCCATCTGTTTCATCCTAAGGAGAGAGTCATTGGAGAGCCTGGGTACAAGGGCTCACCTTTGTACAGTGATTGTCAGTGTTTGACAGCACCTCAATGCTGTCAAACACTGTTAAATCATCTGTCAAAAATTTATGGCTTATGTGCTTTTAAGCAAACCGGCAGATGAAGCATCATCAACTGATGTCACCTGACACCGGCTTTCCCTTAATTGGCCGGCAAGCCCGCAGGGCAGGCTTAACAAGGCCAATCAGGGGAAAATAACATTTGTGCATCGGACGTCACTGGGGGCGGGAGTAGAACCCGGAAGGCAGCAGTCCCGCCCCCAACTCGTCTCGGTAAGTAAAATCCAGCCTATTGAGACTGATTTTAACTGTCTGCTCTCAGCATAAATGGGGTGAAAGCAGCCTAAAAATGGTGTCAGGTCACTCGCCATCCTGTTTACATTGGTGCTCTAACTGCTGCTGTCTGGAATAGGGTCCTGAAGAAGGTGGCCAGAGCGCCTGCCTGTTTCACATGGGAGGCCACTTTTGATGTGCAAATTGGGGTCCTCTACATAGGATCTAAATTGCAATTTTGAGGTATAAATGGGCCCATTTGTACCAGTGTTGAGCAACCTCACCAGCGGTCCTTAAAGGGATTGCTGTAGGCTGCTTGAAAAAATGGCCGAAGAAATGTTTTACTTTTATTTTTGTCGGGCCAGGAGAAGCAGTAATGCTGCATGTGGGAGTCACACACTGTCCCACCCTCCCAACCGGTAAGCTGCCTCAGGGCGCCAGTTTGGCGTGTACAGCTTGCCAGCTGCATGCAAATGAGACCCAGCCTTCAAAGGGGCTTGGGCCTTACAGCAGTTACAAGGACAGGCGGTGGGCCACTCTGCTCACAGACTGCCGTTGTGCACCAAAAGTTAAAATCGGCCTGATTAAATCATAAGCCATTGACAGAAAGTTGCATTTCTCTTATCAATATTGAATGGATCGCCAACTGTTGGCAATGGCAAGGACACATATGATTGAATGCAATGGCTCCAGCCATTCAAACAATTCACACTTGGGCATCCCATTGTGCTTCCCTAAGCAGTTCACCACCTTGTAAAGTCCACTCCAGCTAACCTGTCTGGTCTCTGAGCTGATGGCTTTTCTTCGAGAAATACCCTGAGACCTTGATTTTTAAACTCCTGATGAGGGCAATTTTAACCCAACTCGCCAGGCGGGAAACCCATGGGATTGGGTTTTAGAGCCCACCCATCCACTGACTGCAATGGGGAGTAAAATCGGGCAGAGTGTAAAACCAGCGTTACAGCTGATCACATCAGTTTCCCGACAGGCAGCTTAGGTTACCATTGGCTCCACTGTTTCTGGCAGTTAAAAATTCAACATACACAAAAATCCATTTGGTCACAGTCCTTCCCCCCCCCCCCCCCCCAACCCCTCCACCTCACCCCTCCTGATATCTGAAAGCATCAGAAACAGAAAGGGGTAAAAATTCAGTTGGTTGCGCCTCCCGTTAGCGCCTTAAGAGGGCGCTAATGGGGCGCAAAGCCGCTAACGCCCGGGCGCAGCGATGTTTGCGCCGCTCGGGAACTTAACTAGAGATTGTGCGACGGCGCTAAAACTTACCGCTGCGACCACCTGCGCGCGCAGATTGTGACGTCATTCCATGGTGCAACGCCCTTGTGGCGCCCCGGAGCGGAAATTGAGTGGCGCCCCCTGCCTTACCGCCTGGCGCATCCAACGACCGGAAGACTGGAACGCTATCAATCGCTGTGGGGCTGGGGGGGGCGCTATTTAAAGGGGGCCTCTTCCTGTCTTTTATTGTTGGTGGCATTTTTGAACTACGCATTCTGAGAGAGAGAGGGAGAGACTTCTGGAGAGATTCAACGTTGTGTGAAGGAGTTTTGGGTACTGAGCAGCACTTTGCAGGTTCATTTTGATTTGCCATTCCTTGTATCGATTTAGCAGAGACTGTGGGAGCTGCACTCTGAGCTCTTTGCCTGGTACTCTCCATTGTTCTTTCCAGCACATTTGATGTGCAAGTCTCTCCAGGCCGAGATTCAAGGCTGCAATGAACAGGATGTGGATGGAAAGCAAGATTAACCATCCCCTTTAAGAACTGGCCCGTGCCATTGTGTGTGTGTTCCATTGCTGACTGACATTACATGAGCTTCGCCAGCGCTCTGAGTTAGCGCCTCACTCCTTGGCCTTTGCGCCTTAAGACAGGTGTGCAGCGCCTGATTTAGCGCTCCACTCACCTCCCGGGGCGGTAAAAGTGAAGTTTCCAGTCAGTGCCGATAATTAGCGCCAGGCGCTAATATTTGCGTCCAGACGATATTTGCGCCCCAAATGGGGCGCGACCTAATTTTTACCCCAAAGGATATAGTGCAACATAACTAAAAATTGGAGAGCTTCATGTTATAAATTTCGACTCTGCACCTGGATTAATGCTTGTTTATGCCTTGTGGTGGTTGCATGCTTTGTTGCGGTAGTATCTTGCTTTGGTTGTATACATGATTCCCTTTCCTTTGAAAGGGGTCACTTTTCTTGCTGGACTTTCCTGTTCACCTGTGTGTTTGTATATTTAAATCTGCATATGTATGAGGGTACAAATAGCTATTCTATTTTGAAGCAAGAAATATAGGTTTTTCTCCATATTGTTCAAGTTATGCTTAATTTTTTTATATAAATTCATAAGGAAAATATGCAGACGCAAAGGACCATTTTTCATTCTTTCTGAAATAAGGAGATTAGCATGCAAATTTCATCAAACCACTCATAAGTATGCGATCAAGTCACATCCTACAACATTAGTGGAATTTAAACTATTAATTGTGAAGTCTTGTTCTGCTGCTGATGGTCTCTTTCTGTGTTATATTGTGTTTTATGAATTACAAATTAAATTGTGGAGAATGAACTAATGCCTACCCCCGCTACCATTTGAGTCTATTCAGAGGCGGAGTTTGCCCTCTGTGCTGTATAAATATGAGGATGGCCTGCATGTCTGTAAAACACTGGCTATCCTACAACAGCACCATCTATAGTTCTAACATAACAAGGCTTCAGAGACTGGTTTGTGTGAGAGTATGTGAATTTTTAGTCATCCTGACCTGACGTCATTATCTCCAGACTGTATAGTTAGAACAGCTCTCTGGTACGGTAGCCAGACTCATTCTAGACCTTTGGGTTTCAGTAAACTGGGTTGATAGTCACTGCAGCTCTCATAAGTGGAATTAAAGTTGTAAAAATTTCTCAGGCTGCAAAATGTTAATTACAGTTGTGTTTCCCAATAAATTTATCTAGCTTTAGACACAGGAAAACACAGGCTTAGGTTGTTATAGCCCTTTAAATTTTCCAGTGAAAAGAGATGAAACATTTAAAATATACTTAGACCATTTCCTGCTGCTAAATCCTGGCAGATTACTTGTAGTCTTATCCAGTCAAAGTAAAAATGCATTGCAAGTATTTGGATTTTAAACCTTTGGAGGACTGTCTTTTCAGAAGAGTAATCATTGGTATTAACATTCATGATTTTAACAGGGGAACTGATCACAGCTGCATTTGAGCTTGGGGTAAGTATTACTGTATTGTTTAAGAAATGCGCTCATTTAAGGTATTAGTGAAGATTAATTAGGCATGGACTAATATGGATTAATATAGTTTCCAATCACAAATTTCACTTATTTTTATTCAGTAAAATATGCTAAGATTTATTTCATTTTATTAATCCAATTAAATAGAATTATAAGGAAGTAGCTTTCTAGTGTATATACAGCTTATTATGTGGACATATTTTCACAAAGCTGTAAAGAATGAAATAAATCAGGTTAACAGTTTTAATATGAGTTTTATGATTTAATGAACTTTAGATTTTGGTGCTACAGGGAACCTCCTTATAACTCCCAGAAACTGTTACCATGGTGGTAATGGATAACCTCATAACATGGACTGAACAGAGAGGAGAAAGAGATTATCCCTCCTGTCGGGGCTTCTGCCTGTCTTTTTAGAGAGCTCTGTTTGTTTTCCTCCTTTCCATGAGTTAGGCGTGTGGTGTTTATTGTCTGCTCAATATTTTGAAACAATTATTGAAATTAATTTTTTAACCCTTTAATACCTTCAAGCACTTTCATGACAAATTTAAAAAGACCACACATTCCTAAATGTCTTTATTCTGTTAATCACGAGAGTGTTGCAAAGGAAGTAATGTAATAGGGATCAGTGCCAATTAAAAAAGAAGAAAGCACTGCAAATGCAACCGTGCAGTTGGCTAATTCCATTATACAATATTTGTCTGTTTAAATTTAAAGAAAGTAATTGTTTGCTGATGTAATATGAAAACTAGGATCTTTGTATTCTGCAAGCTGGAGAAGTCTTTCAGTACTGAAAGAGTTAAGCAGTTGAATGGATTGTGCCATCCTGCGGGATAGGGAGGTGGTGCAGTGCTGGTGACAGATTAAACGTGGCTAACTTGTACCCTCTTTACACTGGTACCTTCATACTAGAACAAAACTAGTATTACCACATGCCAATCTTCACAATAGAAACCCTCCCAAACTGCATACTCCAACCTCATCCAGCGTCCGTAATGCTACCTCGTACTGTTGTGAGTTCAGGGGAACTGCAGTACAAACCCCAAAGCAGTTCTGAAACTAGTATAGATGATCTTTGGACCACATTTGCTACAAAGCAACGCTTTTTTCTTCATCAAACTGATTGCCCTCTTCTCAATGACGAGATGCGAACAAATGATACAGTGTTAGTAAACATTAACAAAATTATAAGAAAGTAAATGGACGGATCTCTTATGAATGGAAAAAAACAATCAGCCACAATATCCAGCAATTCAGTAACTCTTATGTTCTTGTGCAAGTGGCATGCTGCCCGCTTCAACATAAATATCAGAACTATGACGCTAATGGAAAGAAAATGGAGAAAGGAAATGAGAGAGGGGGAAAGAGGGAGAATATCTTCACTACATTATCAATAATTGTTCATTTGGATATAAATAAATATGTATTGTTAAGTTTATTTAATATAGGTGTCTGGCAGCTTTCTTCTGTAGCTCAGGGACCAAAAGAGAGAGGAAAATTACTGAGTGGCTGCGGAGGTGCGTAGCTGAAAGCTTAAAATGTAGATGGGGCGGTTCCAAACACTTCAGCATTGGAAACTTGAATTCTGAGCCTGGATTAAGCACGAACATGACAATAGTGATGGCGTCTGTTTGAAGTATTACACAGCACCAAATGTCGACAGCCCAGTGAAATCAAAGACAGCGGCAGAAAGTACAAGTCTACTGTAGTGCTTATATTGAAGGGCAGATTCCAAGAGTGTGGTTTCATTTTTAATATACAGAACAAAGTTAAAATACTTATATTTACGATTGCACTTGAAAAGTGTCTTCAACATGAAAAATGCAGGAGGCGCCTATTTTCCCGTGAGATAGCCAATGAGCTGCAGGGATTATGGTGTCACATGACAAGTATGTTGTGTAAGCACAATTTTCCATTGCATAATCTTCCGAGAGAAATGTTGAATCTGATTTTCCCTTTTTCTCTTTATTCACATTCATGCAAACCCTTTCAGTTGGGAACACAGAGTTACTAAGGTCACTGGCTTCTCTATCACCAGCACAGGGGTTTGATAGCAGCTATGCTTTTAGTGGAACAGGATAGTCAATGCCAATTCCCCTGTGCTCTGTAATGGAATGCTACATTATTATGAAGCTTTCTAATTATGAGCACTGTTGAGAAATTCTGAAGCTAATCCAAAATATGGCAGGTATTTATGAGTACTAGGCAGATCTCTGACTTGAACCCCCAACCCTGCTGCCCTGTTGGAGTGGCACAGATTACAGACAGTGCTGGCAAACTGATTTTCAAGAAAGAAAGAGGAACTTGCATTTATATAGCGCCTTTCATGATCTAAGTGCCAAAGCGCTTTACAGCCAATTAAGTACTTTTGAATTGTAGTCACTGTTGTAATGTAGGAAATGCAGCAGCCAATTTGTGCACAGCAAGCTCCCACAAACAGCAATGTGATAATGACCAGATAATCTGTTTTAGTGATGTTGGTTGAGGGATAAATATTGGCCAGGACACAGGGGAGAACTCCCCTTGAATTCTTCGAAATAGTGCCATGGGATCTTTTACATCCACCTGAAAGGACAAATGGGGCTGTAGTTTAGGGTCTCATCCAAACGACAGTATCTCTGACAGTACAACACTCCCTCAGCACTGCACTGGGATGCCAGCCTGAATTATGTGCTCAAGTCTCTGGAGTGCGATTTGAACTCCCAACTTTCTGACTCATAGACGAGAGCCACGACTAATGCCAACTACAAAGTAGAATTACAAAAATATACAAAAAGTAAAACATTTCTTCTCCATATTAGTCTTTATGTATAAATTCTTCTGCACGCCTCAAAACTTAAAAATATTTAGACTAATTAACAAAACTTGCATTTGTATAGGGCTTTTGAAATGTAATGAAATGTTGCTAGATGCTTCACATTTGAGAGACTGGACTATTATAGTGAGAGAATTAAGATAGCTAGCTAAAAATGTGGTTGAAAAGATATGTTTTGAGGAGGTTTTATAAACTGTGAGGTACGTGGCAGGGCGAAGAGGTTTAGGAAGGGAGGTAGGATTTATACAGTTCGAAGGTTCACTAGATTGATCCCTAGGATGAGATGGTTGTCCTATAAGGAGAGATTGAGTAGATTGGGCCTATACTCTCTGGAGTTTAGAAGAATGAGAGGAGATCGCATTGAAACATATAAGATTCTGAGGGAATTAACAGGGTAGATACTGAGAGGTTGTTTCCACTGGCTGGAGAGTCTAGAACTAGGGGGCATAGTCTCAGGATAAGGGGTCAGCCTTTTAAGACTGAGATGAGGAGGAATTTCTTCACTCAGAGGGTTGTAATCTTTGGAATTCTCTACCCCAAAGGGCTGTGGATGCTGAATCGTTGAGTATATTCAAGGCTGAGATAGATAGATTTTTGGACTCTAGGGGAATCAAAGGATATGGGGATCGGGCGATAAAGTGGAGTTGAGGTCGAAGATCAGCCATGATCTTACTGAATGGCAGAGCAGGCTCGAAGGGGTGTATGGCCTACTCCTGCTCCTAATTCTTATGTTCTTATGTTCTTAGTTGAAAGCTCTATCATCACTAGGAGGCAGGATGGAGGTATGCACAGGATGCAAAATCCAGAAAAAGTTGCATTGGTGGGGGGCTGAGGCCTGAAAATCCAATCCAGATCTGACTCACCATCTGCCAGTCTACCCAGACCATCAGGGATACAGACCCTCCTCACCATGTTGCTAAGAATAATGGACATATACTCAGCTTTATACTACTTAGGATCAGATGCAGAGCCATCTCTGCACCCGTATTTGACTGATACAGCGCATATTGCACTACATCATCAGAGATGAAACGCCCCTCCCCATCACCATCACTCTACTGCCACCACCACTGAAACTTGACAACCAGTTAAAATGGATACATACTTAGCCTGTCAGGTAGCAATTCCCTAGGTGAACGGGTAAAAAAAATAGATTCATACTTAACCTTGAGTCCACTTCTTACCTTGTTTGCCCCAACTAAATCATGTAGAATGGAATGTTCCTCACAATTTTGAAACATTGGTATTTGCCTCAGTTGATGTGGTTCTGTTAATCGACAAAGCCACTCATCTCCCAGTTGGGAGTCCAAATGGAAATTAATGGCATAATATACACAGTGATCGTATACATGCGGAAGGGACGTCTAGCTGAATACGCACGGCCAAATTTTAAAAGACCAACTCAAAGTAAGCTGAATTGAACAAAACTTAGCTATTTGTAAATTAACATGCATTAAAAAAATTCAATTTGATTCGCATCATGATGTTAGTGCTTCTAACATTCAAGATTGATTCTCCTTTACAAAACAGCACAAAATCCTAAATTCAAATTCCCAACTTAAAAATGGCAATATATTTGGCTATCATCCATTTTCTCATTAGTTGAATGCAGGTAGAGCGCTTCTATCAGTTTGGCTCTTGGCTTTGAGTCAGAAGGTCACGGGTTCAAACCCCACTGCAGGAACTTGAGCACATAATTTAGGCTGACAGTTCAGTGCAGTGCTGAGGGAATGCTGCACTGTCAAGATGTGCTGTGTTTTAGATGAGACACTAAACCTGCCTCTTAGGTGGACATAAAAGATCCCATGGTATTATTCAAAGAATAGCAGGGTAATTCTCCTGGTGTCCCGGCCAATTTTTACCAACACCACTAAAGCAGATTCTCTGGTCATTTATCTTGCTGTTTGTGGGACTTTACTGTGCGTAAATTGGCTAAACCCCAGTCTACGTTATTTAGTAGAAGCATGTTATTATAATTTAAATTTTTTAAAATGACTCATTAAAAGATTTGGTTAATTATATAGACTATGACACTTTTGGTCAAAATTCACTTGCTGCCCTTTGATGATAGGACTAGTAATGACACAATTCCATCCAGATCAGTTACTTTTCATGTACATGTATTGAATAGCTTCTTTGAATCTTTACAGAGCAATTATTGCGGATTAGCTGTGATGTACTCAGACCAATATTCAACCTGCACTAGAAGCTACTGAACCTATGTTATCCAAAGCAGATTAGCTTTTTCCACTTTCCTATCAGTAATACAGATTCAAAAATTACCAGATGTTGCAGTGCTTTTCTATGTAATGTAACCTATATATTCGATCTAAAACAATGTCCTATCCAGTTACTTATTTGATTCAATTTTATTTCACAAGAGGGCAATATCAAAGGAAAAGTGTAGCCATAAATAAGGGAAGAAATTATTCCATTATGTATTTATAAATAAAAATCATCACTTTTGTAATCAAAATTCACCACTACATTAGAAGATTTCTCAAGATTAGTTACATTTTCTTTCTTTTTGATAACCTCCAGTATACTGACTGGCCGGATTTCTAATATATCTCATTGACAGTCCAACCAAGGAGAATTTATTCTAGGGTACTCAACCAGCTAACTGAAACACTGGTAAAAAAAAAATTTACTTTTAGTGAAATATATCACCACACATGCTAGGTGGAATTTTGATTAACGTGGCAAAACTTCTTTATAAAATGTATTCACATTTTCCAGCAAGCTTTTGCATTAGTGTGCAAGAAATAACCACACATAACAGAAGAAATTTAATGGGGCATTTCCTTGCCAGGCAGTGAACACACACATAAATAACGGTACAAAGGTCATTGGGAACTCCTGCCCCATCAATGTCATAAATCTTACTTTCTGTGAATGACAGTACATTGTTAGCTCTGCACTGCCCCTGAAGTGTTAACAATTTTATGTACATGTTGGTCCCCAGAGCTGCTTTAATATGCTTCCCTTGCGCATCCATTAAGGGTATTGGATGCCGAAAATATGATGCTGTTACTAATGAAGAATAAAAGACAGTGCACAGTTGAGTGCTGACAAGTTGCACCATTAGTATGATGTAATGCAAATTATAGTATAATATTACTGCTCGTCCTTAATATTGGGTTTTTATTAAAAAAAACTTTGGTACCACTGTGCTGAAGCCTAAGGCTTATACTAATGACTGTACATGGAGTGATATTTTTAGTTAAAGACCGGTTTTCCTTCTTCCCTTTTGCTTAGTCTGCTACTACTACTACAGCTAATAATACCATTTTATTAATAAACTGTATTCCAATCTGGCTTTTGGTGGTGTATTTAGCTGAGTGAGAAGTTTCAAAAAGAAAAATCTTACGGTCCTGGAGTTTTACTTTCACAGCTTCCATAATTTGATTTTTGCTCTCTATAAATATATTTTTGAAAAGGTAGGAATGGAACTGAAATTATATTTTGATTAATTCAGCTTGGTAATTTCATAGTTTGTTTGAGCTATAGCCTTGCATTAAGCAATTGTAAATATTCCCCAGACTGTCAGGCTCTTGGATCATTGGAATTCACTAAAATAGCAGTTCCAAGATTTCTCTAAATGAATGTGCTGCCTGTTTCTGAAAACCCAGCACTGGTCCTAATCCAGAAAATGCCTTGTGATCAGTTTTTGCTGAAAAGATGCTTTAATCTGAGCAATATGCAACACAAAACATACTGTTCAAAAATGCTGCCTGCTGAAGCTATTCTCCTTTAATAAGGACAGTATAAAATTGCATGTTTAAAATGACAAATATTTTAAAGCTTTTCAATATATATAATTACGAATTTCTTTTAGTTTAAATTGATGTAATGTAGTGACATTTTGGTGCCTTTTGATCCAATTTCAAATATACTTATTCCCTACATAGGAAAGATTTAAATATGAACATGTCTGAATACAAATAATGTAAATAATTTATGAAGTACATGTCTCTAGGGAACTTGGCAGTTCAAGTGTCAGATTCATCCTGCTGACAATACACACTCGCGACCGGTATACAAAGTGAACCCTGTCTATGGTAATGGACTGAACATTGACCTATTGATTGAGTGGTACAAGACATCGTACAATATCAGCTGGGTCTTTCAAATTTAATTTGGTGCGTGACATGAATTAACCTTAGGAACCTTTCATTTGCACTCCTAGCTCTGTCAGTTAAGTTCTCGATAATGTTCACCATGTTAGTTTGTTGGTCAAAGTAACAAATTATTTTACGAGCAGCAAACTCTCCCAGGTTTAAATAACTAAAGCTGTCAGTTAATAGAGCACGACTATGTCAGCTTCATTAGTGTAGTGCGCTGGCAATTGCATAGCTGATTTTTCATAATTTTCCAGTTATAGAATTAGGCTTTTAAGTGGAATACATATAAAGTAAGCTGTACTACAAAAACGAATTCATTTGGGAAAATGCTTTTTTATATTTACAATAATAAAGTTTAGTGCAGCTTAAGGAGCTTACAAAATGATATTTAGATCAGCTAAACTCTAGTAGATAAATTACTATTAACAGATTAGTATGTGTAATTGTGAAGGAAGGCTATGAACTGCAAAACTATGCACTCGAAGGAAAATTATCATTATTGTACACATAATAGATTACATTCTCATAGAAATAAATAAGAAAAATTGCTTGGTTTAAAAAAAATTAAACACAGCTAAAAGAGGTCATAACTCTCCTGGGGCTAAACTACAGAGGAGTGGGCCATCAAAATAAGAAGAACAAAAGTCAACTGAATAGCACAATGCACTAATGTACTGTGCCATGGATTGGGAGACCTGGGTTCAAATGCCAGCCTCATTGGTTGACATTGCTTGTGCCACAGATGGCATTTGCAGATCTTATTTAGGCCATTGATTGCTGCATTGAGTGGAACCTGGGTATCTAGTCAACAGGAGGGAAATGTATAAACCTGGCAAAAACTCCAGCTCAAAATTAAGGTGTTGTTGGATGATGTCATGGAGGTGTCCTGAGTCATACTCCCTGGTATGTGATCTGGAAAGATACCACAAGGAAATGCAATGTTAAAAAGTATAATGCTAAAAACAAATGCACCGTTCCAACATAAAACATTCTGATAAGTCTTTTAAGGATTATGAGGCACTGAATAAAAAATTAAGTCATGAATAAAATTAATTAGGGAGTAATGCAGAGAAGCAGGGAGAAACCTATAGTTCTGTTGAATTTTATTTTATCATGTCCAGCATAGAAAATTGGAAGATTTTTATTGCATGTTATGTGATAGGAAAGCTGTAAAACAAAACAATGGTACTCAAAAAAATCTTTAATGATTTGCACTGGTCCTTCGGTGAGATACCTATACAGGTGTTCTTTCTTTACAGTGATAAATATTTGACTAAAAATAAGCACAGGTATTTTGTGTCAATGGTTCATTCAAATTTGAATTCAAACATGTTTGAGCTATAGACTTTGTATATAAAGGTCTGATTTAAAGTTTAGCCTCAATACGAAGAAATTAATCTGTAATTGTATTTCATATCTTAAAAAATTGTTATATCGTTTGTAAATGCTAGTTTAGTATGTGCATTTTCTGGAGAAAAAACTAAGTTGGATATGAATTTTACATTAATTCTATCATTTTGAATGCACAAATTTCAGAATGTAAATTTTGTTTGAGTGTTAAATATATTAGCGTGAGAGTATTTTCCTTTGATAAATATATTAAGTCTGTGCATTCAAAAGATTTGCTTTATCTTTCCTAACTCTTGATAATTCACACTAATAGCTTCTTTGTCTTGGAGCAAGTTGAATTTTCCAATAAAAAGAATTGCTCTTACCAGGAACTTTTTTCCAGGAATTCACATTTCCACCTTTTGATATTGATTTTAAAAATTGCTAATTAGTTTTTGAGTCATGTATTTTTAAGAAGCATAAACTGAAGTTCATGGTAAAATTAAAATAAAAACAACAGCGTACTTATTAAAGAGCTGACAGTTGCACACTTGACACATAAAATAAAATGGGATATAATCTTCTTACCTTAGGTCATTGGATTGTGCTGCAGATTCAAAATAAATTACGACAACTTTCTTTTAAGAGGAAGGACCTGCTGTTAATAATTTGGGGTGTTGTTTTCCTCTATATGTAAATTTAAAGAAAAATTATTTTACTAAAATGTCATTCATTTACAATGACAGTTCTTTAACATTACAAAGGAAAACATACCCATTAGTCCTATAAAATGAATGTTTAGAAAAATTCATACAAGATTCAGACACAATCTTAACCAGAACTTGCTCTTATCAGACTTGCTCAGTGGAGGAGCCTGTACATAAATAGTATTGTGGAATTAGGCACTTTAAAACAGCACCCATTTTCATTCATGAGTTTGGAATATACATAATTGGCATATTTAATTTGGTTGGATCTGCCGTACTCAGTTTATTAACTACCAGTGAAGAGAAATTCCTTAATAAAACGGACGACCCTTATATGACAACCGCATTTTTCATTAGTTCAAGAAAATGTTAATCGTGCAATTCCAAGTCTAATCCTTTTGATATCGTCAGGTACCTCCTGTTCATGGGTTAATTGCTTTAAAAGCGGAGGCAATATTCTGAACGGTGGGCCGTGTCACCTTTTCACAGCTGTTACCATTGAGTGACAACTAAATCCCATGTGTAAGATGTGGAAAAGCTCAGTCTCCAATCGGGAGAAAATTTATGTAAACTGCAATCCCTTCAGTATGTGCGGAAGTCATAGAGTTTCTTGATTTACCCTGCTTTTCCCAGAAAGCTCTATTGTTTGCCTTCCTAAGTCTCATCAACCCTTTGTAGCAGAATATCACAGCAGTAGCAGATAGCTTGAAAAATATAAATGCTATCATAGTGCTGATTAATAGCAGTGCTTATGAGTCAAGTCAGATAACAGTGCAGCTCTCCACTCAATTTCAGATACTGCTAATGGAATCTGTCTTCTCCAATTGTAATATGAGAAGGGCTAATTTGCTATGGAGCTTGGAGCTGTCACCAGCAGGGGATTGTGGGGTCAGATGGGAGCTGCCAGGTTTTTGCCCTGCAGCTTGTATCTCTAGCTTTGAATAGAGCAGCCCCCTGCCTGCCAGTTAGCTGATAGGCCGCTATGGGGTTTATGCCACCTCATACAATAGGAAAGGGTTGTGCAGACTGACTTTTGTAATTGTGAAGCTGGCTCATATTTCGAGAGCTACTGTGCGGCATAATTTCTAATAACTGGTTTTAACAAATGTCAGATTATTAAAAGTTTTCTCAATTACAAAAACTCATAAAACATTTGAATTGATAAATCTGTCCCTTGTTGAGTTTCTGCCACTGGAAATAGAGCTGTTTTTTCATGTGTGGCATTATAAATTCACTTTAAAACTTGAATTGCTTTTAGTTTTCTCTGGTTTCAGGGAAGAAAGTAGTGCTGCATTTACTTTGTAATACAGACACTTAAAGGATGTCTGAATTCAATGACGCCACACAACTGATTTTAACTTTTTGAGAACTAGATTTTTCTAGCACCATACAGGACATAAACCTGCTTTCTCAATGCTTTATGTCTCTGAGAATAAGGTTAATCAGTGACAACCTAATAACGCAGGTGGTAGAGCACAGCACCTGCCTCCCAACAGGATGGTTGTAAGCTCAAGTCCCAGGGTACCTGTCACTTGAGCCTGCCTGCCATTGTTGGGAATAGGCTTGTTGATTCTTTGCTCCACTGTTAGATGGAGAACAACATGGGTGTCCAAGCTTTTTGTCTTCGTGGGGCATATAGGGCTCTACCAAAGTGCCTTAGAGGCTACATATTAAGTTTGAGTCAAAATCATCATTAATTTACACACATCTTGAGATCCTGATACTAACAGATCATGGTTTGCTGATTTAAGACTTATCAGCAACAACAACTTGTACTTAAATAATGTTTTCAGTGTAGAAACACATCCCAAGGCACTTTAGAGGCGAAATCAAAAAATGGACATCAAGCCGGAGAGGAAGATAGTAGCAGGAGTGACTAAAAGCTTTGTCAAAGAGGTAGGCTTTAAAGTGGGATTTAAAGGACAGGCGGGATGTAGAGGCATTGGAATTCAGGGAGATAATTCCAGGGAATGGGGCCTAGGTGGCTGAAGACACAGCCATCAAGGGTGGGATGAAGGGGGGATATACAAGAGGCCGGAGTCAGAGGAATGGAGTTTGGGGGGGTAGGGGGGAGGGAGGTTGTAGGGTTGGAGAAGGATACAGAGATAGACAGGGGTTAAGCCATGAAGGGATTTAATTCTGAGGATGAGAATTTTAAATTTGTGGTGTTGGGTGACCAAGAGTCAATGTAGGTCAGTAAGGACAAGGGTGATGGTTGAGTGGGACTTGGCGTGGGATACGATATGGCAGCAAAGCTTTGTAGGGTGGAAGTTGGGAGGCCAGAACAGTTGAATCTGGAGCTGACAAAGATATGGTTAAGGGTTTCAACTGCTAATGGGCTGAGGTAGGGGCGGAGATGGATGTAACTTGTCTTTGTGATGTTACAGAGATGGAAGTAAGCTGTTTTTGTGATGGAGAGGATATGGGGTCGAATCTTAGCTCAGTGTCAAATAGGATGGGTTGTGAACAATTTGGTTCAGCCAGAGACAGTGGCCAGAAATGGGACAAAATCAATGGCAAGGGTATGGAGTTTGTGGCAGAGACCGAAGACGATAATGCACCACGGTCACAGCCATAGAGGATGTCATTTGGGACTTTGATAAGGGCCATTTTGGTGCTGTAACAGGAGCAAAAACCTAATTGGAGAGTTTCAAACAGTGAGTTGTGGGAAATATTGTCATGGATTTGGTAGGCGACAATATTCAATGACTTTGAAGAGGAAAGGGAGGTTGGAGATGGGGGTGATAGTTTGTAAGGACAGAGGGGCCAAGGTAGTTATTTCTGAGAAGAGATGATAGCTTTGAAAGGGAGATCGACAGTGCCTGAGGAGAGCTAGCCATTTACAATGTCAGCTAGCATTGGGGCTAGGGAAGGGAAGTCAGCAGTTTAGTAGGAATGGGGTCAAGGGAGCAGGAGGTGAGTCTCATGGTTGAGCTGAGCTCAGAGAAGACATGAGGGAAAATAGGAGAGAGAAAATAGAAAGAGATATGGGCTCAGGGCTAGGGCAGAGGAACCCTGGGAGAGAGGTTTGACTTTGTGTGCAAGGAGAAGGAGGGGAAGCAGCAAAGGCAGATGAATGGATGGTCTCAATCTTAGTGACCAAAAAGTCCATGAGCACGTTGGAAGTGAGGGTGGAGCAGGCAGAGAGAGGTGTTTAAGGAGCTGGTTAGTAGCGGAGAGTGGAAGCAGGGGGTTATCTTTGCTCTTCAGGTAGATCCTGGAAAATTGGGTGTTTTGACAGCGAGGCAATAATGATCAAGCCACATCTGGAGATGATGGCTAAACCCGATATGTTCAGGTCTGCGAAGGTGGGGGCCATACCAGGACAGCTGGGATGGAAGAGAATAAAGGTTTTGCTGGGGACAAGGGCATAAAAGATGGAGGTGAGGGAGTATTGCACAAATCAATTGCTGCAGAAGTGTTGTGGAAAATGGAGGGCCAAAAGCTTGGCAGTTGGGAATTTGAAAGTACAGTTGCAAGTGACTTTGAGCGAGAGTTTTTCAAGACACAGAAAGACATGGGGTTTGAAGGGGGTAAGGGGATGTAGGTGGTGAGGGATACAAAGAAGTGGTTGGAGATGGCCTTGTCTGTGATTGAGACCATGGGAGTGGAGCAGACATGGGAGATAGCATGGCCAGGGGGGTCAGTGTATGAGGGTAGGAGAGTTTACATCGAAGGAGGGGTTTAGGGAGGACAGGAGGGCAGTGAAATTAGAGGAGAAAGGGCAAGGGAAGCTGGAATGTAATTAAATCACCGACAATGAGGAGTCGTTCAATGCAAGGGCTGAGGGAGGAAAGCAGAAAGGGTATCATGGAGAGAAAATCAGGATGGGGCTTGCGGGGGCAGTAGACAATGATTATTTTGAAGGAGAGCCAAGAGGGGTGAAAAAAGGTGAGGTGCTCGAAGGAGAAGGTACCAGAGGAGTAGACCAAGCTGTGACTTGGTGATAGCTACCAATGAGGCAACAGTGCTAAGAACTGCCCTTTCTAAGCCTCCAACCTGCAAAGTTCAAATCTGACAAACCTGCAAATTATAGAAATAAGTGCAAATAAAATGGAGTTGCCTGAGCTTTGAGGGTTGGAATACCAGGGCTTGAGAGCTGCATGTAACCATGGGGAGAACCTTGGATATTCCTCGAATACAAGATATGCTGAGGGAGGGGAGTGGAAATTGGCACAATTATTTTGTTTGGCAAGTGCACTTTGTATCTTTAATAATAGTGTTGTATTAGTAACAGTTATTGGTAAGTTTATGGCTCATCCCTTCTCATATGAAGACAACTATAACTATATACACTCTCAGAATGTAGGAAACCAAGATGGTTTTAATGAAAGACATTATATGGTCCAGACCATCCAAACTTTCCAGAAGGATGATGCTGCATGGCCTAACCTGCCCTCCTGAATGAATGAAGTTACATGGCTTACTCTGTCTCATCTACCCAGATGAAGGCCAAGGCTACCCCGTTGTCTTTAATGAAGTATGTTGCATTGCCCCGATTTCTTTCCATCTTGTTTGAAGCAGACCACATGGCACTGTCTTCCCTTATTTGCGAAAGTAAAGCAGTTACATGGTCCAACCCGTCCCAACAACTCTTCCTCTTGGATAAAATAGGCTTGCTGGCTGAGTTTGCCTAATTCTCCCAAATGAAATAGGTTGCATGATTCAGCATCATTTTACTCTTCAGCATGAAAGAGGCTATACTGTGCAGGTTGGTCAACTCTCTTGAATTGGCTGACCTGGATTATATTTACTTTCTCAGATGAAATAGTCCCCATGGACCTAATTTTCTGCCCTCTCTATCCTGCAGCATGAAGGAGGTTACATTGCCCAAACTGTTCCATCCTTCTGGGTGAAGAAGCTGCATGAACAAAGTAAGATAATGTGAAAAAGACTTTTCCAACTCCCTACCAATTGAAGATTTTTTTAAATCTACTCTCTTTAGCTCTCCCAACATTTAACAATTACTTTCTTTCCCACTTAGGTAGACTACGTTATTTTTATCTGTTGGTTTGCACATCCTTTTACATAAATTCTATATTTTTATTCTGGTATGCTGTGGGCTTTTGCTTCCTCACCATGACGTTTATGCTGATATGAAGAATGTGGTTGCTATGTAATCCATAATCCAGTAACGTTTGGAATGCAATGGTAGGAATTGACATTTTCTGTATCGTTCCATCACGACCACATCCCTTCACCAAGTCACAGAGTTATACAGCACAGAAAGATGCCCTTCGGCCCATCGTGTCCACGCCGGCCATCAAGCCCTGTCTATTCTAATCCCATTTTCCAGCACTTGGTCCGTAGCCTTGTATACTATGGCGTTTCAAGTGCTCATCTAAATGCTTCTGAATGTTGTGAGGGTTCCTGCCTCTACCACCCTTTCAGGCAGTGAGTTCCAGATTCCAACCACCCTCTGGGTGAAAAAGTTTTTCCTCAAATCCCCTCTAAACCTCCTGCCCCTTATCTTGAAACTATCTTTGAGTACTCTGCACAACTTGTTTTCCCACCCATCTTTGTATCATCCGCAAACTTGGCTACATTACACTCGGTCCCTTCATCCAAGTCATTAATGTAGATTGTAAATAGTTGAGGCCCCAGCACCGATCTCTGTGGCACCCCACTAGTTACAGTTTGCCAACCGGAAAATTACCCATTTATCCCGACTCTCTGCTTTCTGTTAGTTAGCCAATTCTCTATCCATGCTAATATATTACCCCCAACTCCATGAGCTCTTATCTTATGCAGTATCCTTTTATGTGGCACCTTATCGAATGCCTTCTGGAAATCCAAATACACGACATCTACAGGTTCACCTTTGTCCACCCTGCTCGTTACATCCTCAAAGAGCTCCAGCAAATTTGTTAAACATGATTTCCCTTTCATAAAACCATGCTGACTCTGCTTGACTGCATTATGATTTTCCAAATGCCCTGCTACTGCTTCCTTAATGATGGACTCCAGCATTTTCCCAACGACAGATGTTAGGCTAACTGGTCTATAGATTCCTGCTTTCTGTCTCCCTCCTTTCTTAAATAGGGGTGTTACATTTGCGGTTTTCCAATCCGCTGGGACCTCTCCAGAGTCCAGTGAATTTTGGTATATTGCAACCAATGTATCTCTGCAGCCATTTCTTTTAAGACCCTGGGATGCAGGCCATCTGGTCCAGGGGACTTGTCGTCTTTTAGTCCCATTATTTTACCTAGTACTTTTTCCTTAGTGATAGTGATTGTCTTTAGTTCCCCCCTCCCTGTGGCCCCTTGATTATCCATTATTGGGATGTTGTTAGTGTCTTCTACCGTGAAGACAGATACAAAATATTTGTTCAGAGTCTCTGCCATTTCCCCGTTCCCCATTATTAATTCCCCAGTCTCATCCTCTAAGGGACCAATGTTTATTTTAGCTACTCTAAAGTAAGGAAGGCAAGGAAAGCAACACAGTAAATAGTTATTTGACTGCAATTGGTCCATAGCACACAAGGCTACAAACCAAGTGCTGGAAAATGGGATTAGAATAGACAGGGCTTGATGGCCGGCGCGGACACGAAGGGCCGAAGGGCCTCTTTCTGTGCTGTATCACTCTATGACTCTCTTCCTTTTTATATACCTGTGGAAGCTCTTACTATCTGTTTTAATATTTCTTGCCAGTTTACTCTCATAATTCATCTTCTCTCCCTTTATTTTTTTTTAGTCATCCTTTGCTGGTTTTTAAAAATTTCCCAATCCTCTGGCTTCCCACTAATCTTGGCAACATTGTATTCCTTCATTTTCAATTTGATACCATCCTTTACTTCCTTAGTTAGTCACGGATGGTGCTCCCTTATCTTAAAATCTTTCTTTCTTATTGGAATATATTTTTGTGAGAGTTATGAAATATCTCCTTAAATGTCCGCCACTGCATTTCAACTGTCTTACCCTTTAATTTATTTTTCCAGTCCACTTTGATGATCCATATCGGCCTCCTCCTGCGGTCCCCATCATCACAGAAGCCAGTCTTCAGCCAATTCGATTCACTCCACGCGATATCAAGAAACGGCTGAGCGCACTGGATACAAGGACATTGATAGCAGTCAAATAACTATTTACTGTGTTGCTTTCCTTGCCTTCCTTATTGACATTGGCTGCATGAACAACATAATCCATAATGAACAAAAACATTTCCAAGTTCCTCTCCTATCTTAAATTTATTCAAATCTTCTCTCTTTAGCCCTTCCCAGGCCACACACAGCATTCCAACTACAAAAGTAAGGATGTGACCATTTCCCAGGCTTTGACAATTTTAACTTTGAATTAGCTGCTCAGAAATACCTGACAGTCGCATTGGGTAACTTGCCTCTAAAGTTTACTTCCTCCCTCAGGGAAGTACTTGGACTATTTTGGTGCCTCCTCTGATGGCAAGACCAAAATCAGAAACTTGTCATGTGGGAATGGCAACAGAAACCTGTAACAAGCCGCCTATGGCAAAGGATATTAAAATATGAGGGTCAGCTTCTCTGTGATATGTCCTCGCTTATTTTTACTTAATGAAAGATTTGCTGCAATATTAAAAGATTTACACTGATGTACTTTATTTTTGTGTAAATTTTGTGTTGATGAAGGTTAAGGAATGAACACAGTAACTGCCTCATGCACTTGTAACAATGCAGAGTGTCTTCCCACTCCTCCGCTCTCCAAAACAAAAGGGTAAAGTTTCAGAAGCTCCACTCCCAGCATGGGGCTTCATTTTGAAAGGATTGCAGATTGGAGAATTGGGTGCAGAGGTCATCTGTCCGATTTGTGGTGCTCCTAATTTTCTGATGATTCATTTTAACAACCTGAAAATTGAGAGTGCCCCACATTGGGCAATCCTGACCTCCATGCCTAACTCTCCACTCTGCAGTCCTGTCAAGCAAGGCTCAGCACAGGGCCTCACCAAATTGACTTTATAGTCCGAGCGATATAGCTGAAGGCCAACCTCAGAAAACGACCCTTTAGTCTACAACTTCCTCATTACCCACATGTTCTGGTATGAGTGAATTAGACCGCCCAATTTTGCTAGTGCCAAATTTCTGTTGTGAACTGATATCTACTGGAGCCAGAAATGTCCAGAACCTGTTTTAGTTAAGCACCTTAACAACCACTTACTCTCAATTGTCTAAGATTGACTTGAGCTTAGGTTTTAGAGTTGAAAGGACAGTGTTGCAATTCACAATTCCACCCAGGTCCCCTATTTAGCAATTAAACATATTATTAACTACGGATTTCTTTCTCCTGGACTTTTCTCCACACTGTATTAACAAAGATTTAGGGCTGGATTTTCTCTGCGGAGGCAGGCTGGTGGCGGAATAACTGGTTGCCGGGTTCCGGTCCCGCTCCTGGCTGCAGCCGCTCTGTCAAAGGGATTTTCCCTTGATTGGAATTGTTAAGCCCGCCTTGTGGGCTTCCCGGCCAATTAACAGGAAGCGGGTCTGATAACGTCATTTGATGACGCGTCATCAGCCGGTTTCCTTAAAGGGACCACGGCCACATTGAGTTTGACAATTTTTCTGTCAGCGTTTGACAGAATTGAGGTGCTGCAAACACTGACAAGCACTGCACAAAGGTGGACGCTTGCACCCAGGCTCTCCAATAACTCCCTCTATATGCTTATGAAGGGAGTCACAGCACGCAGGGAGGTTCTCTTCCCTTCCAAGGGCGGAAGAGACCTCCCCAGGACACCAATGCAGCCTGGTTGCACATTGCACAGGAGGGCAAAAGCAGGGATGTCGTCAGGGGTCCCTGGCTGCAGTGGCGCCAACCTTTCAATGATTTTCAGTGGATCACAAAACGTACTGCAAAGCCACACTCAAACTCACTCTGCTGTGCCACTCAACACATCCCCATCACTCTGCCTTCCATACCCTTCTCCTGCACATCCTTACTCACACCAACTTACCTTGCACCTCCACCCATCCCTCTCTATCTACATTATCACTTCTCCATCTCACTAGCCACCCCCATCCTACTGCAAGCATACCAACGAACAACACACAAGGGTAGGCACTTGAGAGGTTTAGCCAATGTCCATGTGAAGTTTCTGGTAATGTGTTGTCATACAGTGAAATCTATATTTTCAACACTGCCCCTTATTGGACAGATATGTGCGCAGCTTGAGAAGTGTCTTACTGAGTTCCAGTGAATGTTGAGACATACTTCCCCCCCCACCACCCCACCCGCTATAGTGATGCATGTGTATGGAATGGCTTGGACATTAAAGGGATGCTTCATGGTGCTGGTGTGGGATGGTGTCAACCTGGCGCATCATGTGACAGCCAGGGTTTACAGAGTCAAGTGAAGTAAATCTGGCCATGGTGATGCCATCGCTGGCCTCCCGGGCAGCAATGTTGTCAGGGGCTGATGCCCTGTGTCCTGTGCAGCATCAGGTGATGGCAGAGAAGGTTGGTGATGTTGTTGGTGATGTTGTTGTGCCTTGTGATGTTGGTGTTGGGGCTGATCGTGGAAGGATTCAGAGAACCAAGGTCTGATTTTTTCAAGGGCACCGATGTTGCTGCAATAGATGGCAGCTGCAGGTGAGATGACAGAACCGATCTGTCAGTGGTGAGAGAGGTTGTTCCAAGAAGCGCCACTGGACATACAGTTGGCTCTAAACACTTGCAAGCTAAAGAAATCTCTATGTCTTACAAATGCAGTAACCAACAGTTTCTGCGCTCTGAAACTGACCATCTGCAACATGGCATCTTTTACACCACTTCTGCAGCTGTCAGCTCATCAGATACATCACAGCAGACTCAACTCACGACAGGCTGAGCTGGCGTGTTCCCCGAGCAGCGGGTAAACCCATGGGGGAGCACGTAAAATTGGAAGGAAGCCTCAAAATACCATTAAATTGGCTGTTAACAAGCCATTTAATGAGCTCAATTGTCTCCCCCGCGGCTTGGTGTCGGGTCAGTTCTGCGCTGACAGACCCGACACCTGGAAGACTCACGTGGAGACGGGCTAACAGCAGGTTTCTTACCCGCTGTCAATCTTTGCTATTTTGACAGCGGACCCGCCTCCAAACCTGCCCTCTGAGCACCTTAGTGTTACCTAGTTGCATGTCTATGATTATTTTGTTGTCATTATTTTCCTAATTTCATTAAAAAGTAATGGGCCAAAAATTCATCCCGCGACGCGAGAGTACGCACTGCGTACTCTCGCGTATTCTCTCTCCAATTGCCGGTTTTCTGCATGCCCTGCGCATGCGCTGAAAACCGGCACTTGGTCTTTTGAAAAGGGGGCGGTTCCTCGGTGCATCGCGTGCGCGCTACAGGCTGCGCGCACGCTGTGCACTTCGTGCTTTGGACGCGCAGGTAAGTACGGAAGATTTTAGAAATGGCAAGACCCACTTTTAACAAGGTAAGTAGTGAATTAAGTATTTTTTTGAATTTTTTTTAACAGGTATATCTTTTTTAGAGACTTTAAAGACAGGTAAGTTTATTTTTATAACTTTTTAAAAGATTTTAAATTTTTTCAAAAATTTAATTTTTTATTTAAAATGGTTAATTTATTTAATTATACTTATTTTATTAATGTGATGGTTTTTTTTTAAAATTTAATTGAGGTTTAGCTGTTATTTTGGGGGGGTGTAAGATTCATAGATTTCACAGCACGTATGTGAAACTTATGAATGGAAGATGGTGTGCTGCCATTGGCTCTAACTGAGTCACGTGATCCCACAGCTCGCACGAATTCACTACGCCGGTGGGATACGCAAGCTCTGCCCAGCTGATGTCTGGAACATCAAGTTCGTGCGAGCTGGATCTGAAAAAGCACACGCGGAGTGAGAGATCGCGGGGAAGCCTTACCCCCGCGGGAACAGAGCGAGATCAATTTCTGGGCCAATATTTTCTGGTAGCCTGGCTGTTCCACATCTACATTAGCTCAGAGATCATGGATTCACTGATGTTGAATTGATTAATTTTTTTTTATTCGTTCATGGGATGTGGGCGACGCTGGCAAGGCCAGCATTTATTGCCCATCCCTAGTTGCCCTTGAGAAGGTGGTGGTGAGCCGCCTTCCTGAACCACTGCAGTCTGTGTGGTGAAGGTACTCCCACAGTGCTGTTAGGGAGGGATCTCCAGGATTTTGACCCAGCGACGATGAAGGAACAGCGATATACTTCCAAGTCAATATGGTGTGTGACTTGGAGGGGAACTTGGAGGTGGTGGTGTTCCCATGCACCTGCTGCCCTTGTCCTTCTAGGTGGTAGAGGTCGCGGGCTTGGGAGGTGCTAACGAAGAAGCCTTGGCGAATTGCTGCAGTGCATCTTGTAGTCGGTACACACTGCAGCTACGGTGCACCGGTGGTGCAGGGAGTGAATGTTTAAGGTGGTGGATGGGGTGCCAATCAAGTGGGCTGCTTTGTCTTGGATGGTGTCGAGCTTCTTGAGTGTTGTTGGAGCTGCACTCATCCAGGCAAGTGGATAGTATTCCATCACACTCCTTACTTGTGCCTTGTAGATGGTGGAAAGGCTTTGGGGAGTCAGGAGGTGAGACACTCACCGCTGAACACCCAGCCTCTGACCTGCTCTTGTTGCCACAGTATTTATGTGGCTGGTCCAGTTAAGTTTCTGGTCAATGGTGACCCCCCAGGATGTTGATAGTGGGGGATTCAGTGATGGTAATGCCGTTGAATGTCAAGAGGCGGTGGTTAGACCCTCGCTTGTTGGAGATAGACATTGCCTGGCACTTGAGTGGCGCGAATGTTACCTGCCACTTATCAGCCCAAGCTTGAATGTTGTCCAGGTCTTGTTGCATGCGGGCATGGACTGCTTCATTATCTGAGGAGTTGTGAATGGCACTGAACACTGTGCAGTCATCAGCGAACATCCCCACTTCTGATCTTATGATGGAGGGAAGGACATTGATGAAGCAGCTGAAGATGGTTGGGCCCAAGACACTGCCCTGAGGAACTCCTGCAGCGATGTCCTGGGGCTGTGATGATTGACCTCCAACCATCACAACCATCTTCCTTTGTGCTAGGTATGACTCCAGCCAGTGGAGAGTTTTCCCCCCCGATTCCCATTGACTTCAGTTACTAGGGCTCCTTGATGCCAGACTCGATCAAATGCTGCCTTGATGTCAAGGGCAGTCACTCTCACCTCACCTCTGGAATTCAGTTCCTTTGTCCATGTTTGGACCAAGGCTGTAATGAGGTCTGGAGCTGAGCGGTCCTGGCAGAACCCAAACTGGGCATCAGTGAGCAGGTTATTGGTGAGTAAGTGCTGCCTGATAGCACTGTCGGTGACACCTTCCATCACTTTGCTGATGATTGAGAGTAGACTGATGGGGCGGTAATTGGCCGGATTGGATTTGTCCTGCTTTTTGTGGACAGGACATACCTGGGCAGTTTTCCACATTGTCGGATAGATGCCAGTGTTATAGCTGTACTGGAACAGCTTGGCTAGAGGCATGGCTAGTTCTGGAGCACAAGTCTTCAGCACAACAGCCGGGATTTTGTCGCGGCCCACAGTCTTTGCTGTATTGTAGGGGGTGGTGTGTAGGGGTCAGCCTCACCTCTGACTCAGTAAGCGGTTCGAATCGCTCCCACACCCCTGGTTCTAGACCTTGGACTTATTTGAGGGTTGTGAACAAAGATGCAGTAGACAACAGGTTTGGATGAAAGAGTTTGACTTTTATTCAAGGAAGTAAAACACAACACAAACACTCTTAACACTCTAAAGGTGGGGAACACTTTGGTACAAGCGAGGGAAATAACATTAGAAGAATACTTCACCCCTCCCAATCCCACTTCACTAGCTAGGTTGGACTCTGGAGAACCAGGGATAATGCTCACTAAACGAATCCTTGACAGTTTAGAGTTAGGGTTTAGAGTCTTTTGAGTAAGAGGTTTCGTGAGGCCCTTGTTGCCGCGAGGTGTCCGATGGTCACTGAGGCAGTCGCTCTGGTTTCTTCTTGCGTGTCGGTCTGCTTGTGAAGCTGTTGGCCTTCTTTGTTTAACTTCTTGCTGTAACTCTGCCTCTGTTTAAACTGTCTTCTTCCGAGCTGTGGAACTGCCTTCTTGCAGAACTGTGGAAACTGCCTTCTGCCTGCTTCTGTAACTGCAGCCCTGACTTCTGTTCAACACAGGCTTTCAATTCTGTTGAACTTGAACTGTTTTACTGGAGAACTTAATCTGTTGTAACTGCTTGATGGGCCTTCAATTATACTAAATTGAAGTGGCCTTATCAAAACCAAATCAAATCCCGGTCATTGTAAGACCTCGTTAACAGTAACAACTTTACTAAGTGTCAAATGGCTTGCGTCCTGTCGATCTCTTCGGTTGATTACAGGTGATTGGTTTTGTGTTTTCGGTTTCTAGGCTGGACTCGGGTTTTTCTATAGGATGGTCCTGAGCGATTTGAATTATGCATGGTTTTGATGGGTCTGTGATAGGTTTTAATGGGGCCTGTGTTTTGGGTGGGGCTGCCTTCTCCCAGGGTCTATTGTCCAAATGTTAATGCTTGCTGGGGCTTGAGTGAGGTCATCCCGATTCCCCAGACAATGCAATTTAACTGCAATACCCAAAACTGCTTTTACAGAGGTCGAACCCACCTCCTGTGCAGCCTCTTCTCCCTTACAGGTCCAGACATGTCTTTTAAAATGCCAAAACTTGGTTTTTGTTCTTAAATTCCTTATGTTAGGCCCAAATGCATTTTATCACTCTGAGGTAGTTCCAAAGTCCTTTTTCCTTAGGTTTTGGGGATCTGTAAATTTTGGAAACCTTACAGTATCCATTGCGCTTAGCCGTTTCTTGATATCACGTGGAGTGAATCGAATTGGCTGAAGACTGGTCTGTGGTGGTGGGGACCTCAGGAGGAGGCCGATATGGATCATCCATTTGGCACTTCTGGCTGAAGATGGTTGCAAACAGCTTCAGCTTTGTTTTTTGCACTCACGTGCTGGGCTCCACCATCATTGAGGATGGGGTTATTCATGGAGCCTCCTCCTCCTGTTTGTGTTGAAAAAGAATGCTGAAAATATAATATTTTGTGTACTTTGTTAATCCTCAATTACTTGGATACCTTGCGGAGAAATTGAAAGAGGTAAAGGGATTTAGTTTGCATAGAAACATAAGTGATATAGCAAAGAACTGTTCAGACTTGATGAATATCCCTGTTACAATAGTGTAACTGCCATTACAGCAATTGGATTAACCCTCTGAGTACTGAACTTTTTATAGTTTTCATAATCTATAATCTTTTCCTATTGATTCCTGGACAATATTATATTTTGTAAATAAAAGCTATTGAATGCTTTTTGGGAGAGATGTGGATTTGGTAGCAGAGTGGATTAGATCACTTTGCTCAGGGGGGCGATTTTGCCAGCCCTGGGGAGGCGGGTTTGGAGGCGGGACTGCCGGGAAATTGCCGAATCTGGAGGCGGGTAAGCATCCCGCCCCCAACCCGCCTCCATGCCATCTTCCCAGGAGGCGGGTAGATGATCCACGCCGGGTCCCATCTCCTGGAGGCAGGAAGGGGATTACAGCCACTTAACTGTCTGTTAACAGGTAGCTAACAGGCATTTAAGAGGATTATCCCCATTTTTCCACCAGAGGTGCGGGCTTCCCGACGTTGGGAAACCCCGCCAGAGTCAACGAGGCGAGCAGTGGGTCTGCGGGAGTCGGAGAGGTGCAAAAGTGCTCTGTGGAGGTGAGTGATGTGTGCAAGTGTGGAGAGGTAAGTATGTGAGGTGAGTGAAAAGTGATAGAAAATGTTTACTTACCTTTGTTTCTTCCTGCAGGCTTGAACAGTTGGGGAACTGGAGACTCCGGCATCTCACCGGCAGAGATGACAGATGGCTGCTGCATTATCCGATGCAACAGCCATCTGATTTCTGCTCAGCAGATAGGTTTGATGAGCCTTGAATACAAGGACTCATCAAACAACAGAGAATGTCAGTGTTTGGCAGCTTCACAGAGCTGTCAAACGATGACAATTCATCTGTCAAAAATTTTTGACAGATGAAACGTCATACGCTGACATTCTCTGTAACCGGCTTCCCCTTAATTGGCCTGCTAAGCCTGCTGGGCGGGCTTAATACGGCCAATCAAGGGAAAATAACGTGGGTTGGCCACAAGTCAATGGAGGCGGGACTAAAACCCGACAAGCAGCAGTCCCGCCTCCAACGCGCCCCCATTGGCAAAATCAGCTTTAAATCCAACTCATACTGCACAGCGTCTAAATAGAATGGCTCCTGGGTATTTTCAATCCAGTTCCCATTTAATACATGTCTGAGAAATAGAGTTCTGACGAAAGGTCATCGACCGGAAACATTAATTCTGTTTCTCTCTCCACAGATGCTGCCTGAACTGTTGAGTATTTCCAGCATTTTCTGGTTTTATTTCACAGAATAGAAGATGCTCATAATTCACACGCCATTAAAGAGAGAAATTGTATTTATATAGCACCATTCACACCCTTTAGGCGTCCCAAAGCACTTCATTATCAATTATTGACTTTTGAAGTGCAGTCACTGTTGTTACGTGGGTGAACAGTGCTGTCCATTTTGTGCATAGGAAGGCCCCAGAATGAGCAAATGAATGAATGAACAGTAATCTGTTTTCGTGGTGTTGGCTGACAGAGGAATATTAGTACTGGGAGAACTCCTTGTTCTTCGTTGCATAGTGCCATTGAATCTATGTCATCTCATCTCATTCAACCTCTCCTCTGTAAGACGGCACCTTTGATAATGCAGCATTCCCCCAGTACAGCACTGCACTCAAGTCTATAGCGTGGTTTGAGTCCACAACCTTCTGACTCAGAGGCAATTGAGCCAAACAGATTCTTAAACACGATGGCCCGGAATTTGCGATGGGTAATGACGGTGAACTAACAGCATTTGTCTTCATAAGAACATAAGAATTAGGAGCAGGAGTAGGCGATAAGGCCCCTCGAGCCTGCTCCACCATTCAGTGAGAGCATGGCTGATCTTCGACCTCAACTCCAGATCCCTTGATTCCCCGAGAGTCCAAAAATCTATCTATCTCAGCCTTGAATATACTCAAAAGATTCAGGGGAAGAAATTCCCCTAGAGGGCCATTTGGGGCGCTAAGTCAAAAATGTTTGAAAAGTTAGCGCCAAGTGCTAACCTTTTCAAACATTTGAGAAATTCCCATTTTTTGTCCAAGAGGGAAGTGGAGCGTAAGAGGCGGGGAATGTCCCGATCCGGGGTGATGTGCTCAGCAGAGCCACAAGTGGTCACGCATGGCACTGCCGCGTTGCAAGAGCTCTTCCCTCAGTACAAGGCATTTTTTTTTGGCATCTGCCGGAGCATCGGGGTGCGAGTGTGCCACGCGATCAGCCCAGCACTCAAGCTGAGTGCAGGGCTAACCGATCGCGGCAGTCAGCCCGCATCCGGTGCTCAGAATTTTTTTTTTTTTAAATCAGTGATTTTTTCATGTCAGCCGGTCACGGCGCCTTTAAATGGCGCCCCGCGAGCAGCCAGCCTCACTGTTCGCGACCCCTGCAGCAGTCGGTAACATCGCCCAGCACTGCTGCGCGGCGCAAGGGGGAATTTTTCTCCCGAGGCGCTACTGGGGCGCTGCGCCCGGAGATGACATCATGATCTCCGGGCGCAGAAGATCGGGGCAATACCCGGTAGCGCCGCTGCTAACCTCCTGCGAAATTCCACGGGAGGCGCGGGGCGGTTAGCGCCTCGGGGGCAAAAAGCCATTTGTGCCCTGTTAGCGCCTCCGATGGGAATTTTGCCCCCTCAGTATCCACAGCTCTTCGGGGTAGAGAATTTCAAAGATTCACAACCCTCTGAGTGAAGAACTTCCTCCTCATTCAGTCTTAAATGGCCGGCCCCTTATCCTGAGACTATGCCCCCTAGTTCTAGACTCTGTGGGCAGCTTTCTTCGGGGCCAGAGCGAGCCCCTTTGCTTCTCCACTGACTGCAAATTACAGGCAATGAATTGGTCAATCTCACCGTGAGTGAATATAATTAAATGCTGCTGGAGGAACATCACATTAATAAAGTAGACCGTACTCTTCTGGTGTTTAAGATCCTTGATGCTGCTATTTAATAGAAAAAGTGAAATTTGTTTTAGTACTGATAAACTCTTCCCTTGAGAATAAAATTCACCAAAATTAAGCAAAAAATGTTTTAATTTGCAGAATTGTTTGAGTAAATAAAAAAAAATACAAAAATAAACTCTTTGGCTGCCATTTTCCCAGCAGTGGCGGGTTGGAGTCGGGTTGGAGTCGGGTTGACTGGTCGGCAGCTTCCGGTCCCGCTGCCAGCTTCAGCCGCTTCGAGATAATGGGGCAGAAATTCGGCTCGCCACGGGTGAGTACGCACTATGGACTCACCCGTGGACGGAACGAAAATGCCAGTTTCTTGCATGCACTGCGCATGCGTGGGAAACCAACACTTCTGTCCCCTGAAGGAAGGGGTTCAGAGGTCGAACGCGCACGCCGGAGGGCCAGCGCGTTCGCCTCGCAGTTCGGGTTTTTTTACAGGTTCCTCCGTGAGGGTAAGCACGGAGAAGATGCACATTGAAAAAGGAGGCGCAAGGCCTTCTTTTAATAAGGTAAGTGTTGATTTTATTAAAATTTAAACATTTTTTTCACAGATTTATCTTTTTTAATTACTTTAAAGAAAGGTAAGTTTAGTTTTAGCCCCGTTAAAAAGTAATTAATTTTTTCAAAAATTTTAATTTTTGTTTAAAATAGTTAATTAATGTAATTTATAGTTATTTTAAAAATGTGATTTAAAAAAAAAATTATTTGTAGTTTTAGGGATGTTTTGGGGCCGATCTGTATTCATAGATTTGACAGGTCTTCCTGTCAAATCTATGAATGAAAGATGGTCTGCTGCCATTGGCTCTCCATGGCCCATGTGATCCCAGGGGACGCATCGCACTAACTACGCCCCTGGGATACGCAAGCACTGCGCGCCGGCAGTTGGAGGAGGCCCAGGACCCGAATCCCCACGGGCCCAGGGGTCAACGGCAGGCGCGGTAGCCGAATTTCTGGCCCAATGATTTAAATTTAACTGGGCTTATTAAACCCGCCGTGCGCGCTACCTGGTCCAATCAGTGGGTTCTGGGTGTGCTGCTCGCTCTGCTGACATCTTCCATGCAGGAGCTTTTAAGGGGCCCATGTAGCCTTTGGATTTTATAACCTTTATGCTGCTCCTGAAAACGGGTCTTCTGAACATGACTGCTGCAAGATCTAAGGCTGCTCCTCGATTTGACTCCCTCTATTCTCTTGTGGAGGGAGTAAGAGGGCGCAGGGAGATTCTGTTCCCTCTCGATGGCCGGAGGAAGCCTCCTCAGCAGACAAAGGTAGCCTGGCTGCGAATTGCTGAGGAGATAAGCGCAAGGTCGTTGTGCTCACGCACCTGGGTGCACTGCCGAAAAAGGTTCAATGATCTGCTACGCTCAGCAAAAGTGAGTATAACATCACGCTTACCTTCAATCTGCTTCCCATCTCTTCTCATCACCAGCACTCTGCATTATCAACCTACTCCTCCACATCCCAACTTACCCTTACTTCCCTTGCACCCTTACCCATCCCTCTCTCTCTCTATGTACAGAATCACTTCACCATCCTACTATGCACCCCTCACACTCGCTCTCACTGTTATGCAAAGACAACAACTAACAATGCACAGGGAGGCACCTTGGTTTTGGCACCTCACTCCATCTTTGTCTCCCTCTAAGCTTCTATGTTATGGATTCTTTACACTCACTCCATCAATCTCTCTGAAACTCCACTTGTGTCCCTCATTGCAGGAAAAGAGAGCCCACAATAAGAGGGAGGACAGGAGGAGGCCCACCATCCCTGGAGACTTTAACAAACACTGAAGAGGCTGCTCTCAACATCGTCGGAGGTGCAGAGGAGCTGGAAGTGGGGGATGGGGAGACGGGCGCAGTAGAGCAAACTGGTGACAGAATAGATTTGCAACCCTCTCATTTCGATTTCATGAGCGACTGACATTGCTTCTGATGTTCATACAGATTGAGTTCTGATCATCTGCACAATGGGATGTGTCTGCTACCTAAATATCACATGTCTAACTCATGCCTTTACTCCCCCACAGGACCATCGAGAGCCCCCCTCCCCACTGTCCAGGAGGAAGAGCCAAACAACTCCTCAGAGGAAGCTGCAGCCTCTGAGGGAGCAGTGTCACCAGAAATCAGCGCACCCAGCTCCAGCGCAGAGATGCACACCTCGGTGGGTCCTTTGCGAGATAGATTAGTGTTGTCACCTGGTGTATTACAGATCACAAGTGAGCAAGAGCAGATGGTGGAGACAGCGACAGCAGTGGAGAGTCCTCGTCGGAGGCAGCAGCGCGCTCCTAGCTCTGCTCAGCTGCATGTAGATGCTGTGCCTCTGGGGCCAATCAGAAAGAGAGCGGTGCTGGAGTTTCAGGGAGAAGTGCAGGAGGCTCTGACAGGGTTTGCATCCACGGTAACTGCGAGTGTGCAGAAAATGGAATCCATCTCAAACATGAGCAATACCGTGGTGCACTCAATGGCGAATGTAGGTACTGCCATGGAAAGGATGGCAACCTCCATGGAGGACATAAATCGCCAGACTCAAATGAGCATGGTGACTCTTCTAAATAGATGGTCTGCTATAGAGGATAGATGGGCATCTATTGATGAGAGGAACCAGAGGTACACGGACGTCCCCGTTATGAGGACTGTCAGTACAGAGACGGATCCTCATGGCCCAAATGATGTGCAGCAAGGTGCTCTCCAGCCACTTGCTAGCAGTGAAGTGCGGATGACCCATGAGAGGGATGTTGGTGGTCGACAACAAGGAAGTGTGGGCTCCTCTCCAAGCGCTCACACTACCATGCCACAGCGGAGCCCTCGGTCAGAGCCCCAGATTCCTCACCCAACTGAGATGGCCGTCTCAGCCCCTGCACAGCTGCAGGAGAAGCAGACTGTTGCAGAGCCCTCCCATGCTCGTAAACCCAGAGGACGCCCGCCAAAGGCGTCTAAGCAGGCGCAGCATAGAAGTGAGCAAGGTGCCTCTACATCTGCTGAAGCCACAGGGGAAGCACCACATAGAAGCACACGTAAGAGAAAGTTAACACACGAATAGTCACAAGGGTAGTCACTTGGGTGTTTTCATCTGATACAAACATTTGCCATCACGATTATAAATGTATTAAAGAAAAGCGATGGCAAAGATTCAAAGAGTTGGCTTATGTGTGCTCAGAAATGGAAGTTGCACAGTGAGGGGTCAGGGCACCTTTCATCTGTAATGATGGTGATGAGAGTGATAGGAAACCACAGTTTATTGTACAGATGATGTATGGTGTGTTAAGAAGGTCGGCCAGACATTCATTTCCATGTGCCAGCCATAAGTGGTTGATGCGTAAAATTACGCGAATCTGGCATGGATGAGTGCATCCCTTGCCTCACGGCCAGCAATGTGCTCGCGTGCTGGTGGATTTGTCACATCCACCCCTGCAAGGTGTCCCTCATCTGCCGCCTCCTCCTCCTCCTCCTCTTCCGAGGAGGCTGTGTGCTGAGCCACTTGTTCCTCAGGCAGCGGTAAGCCACACTGCTGTGCGATGTTGTGCAGGGCACAGCAGACCACGATGATTCTGGAGACCCTGGCTGGTGTGTACTGCAGGGCTCCACCAGATCTGTCGAGGCATCTGAATCGCATTTTGAGCAAGCCGATGGTTTGCTCTATGATGCATCTGGTGGAAATGTGGCTCAATTGTACCTCTCCTCAGCTTGGGTTGATGGCCTTCTCATCGATGTCATTAGCCACTTTTTCAGGGGATAGCCCTTGTCTCCAAGTAGCTATCCGGAAAGTTGGGTTGGCGGATTGAAGAGCTGAGGCACAGTAGACTGCCGCAGGATGTACGAGTCATGGCAACTGCCAGGGAACTTGGCGCAAACATGCATAATGTTCTTCCTGTGGTTACACACCAGCTGGACGTTAAGGGAGTGGAAGCCCTTGCGGTTCACAAATACAGCTGGGTTGTGATGGGGTGCCCTAATGGTCACGTGTGTGCAGTCATGTGTCAGCTGTGGCTCAGTGGGTAGCACACTCGCCTCTGAGTCAGCAGGTTGTAGGTTTAAGTCCCACTCCAGCAACTTGTGCACATAAAGCTAGGCTGAGAGAGTCCTGCACTGTCGGAGGTGTCGTCTTTCAGATGAGACGTTAAACCGAGGTCCCGTCTGCTCTCTCAGGTGGATGTAAAAGATCCCATGGCACTATTTCGAAGAAGAGCAGGGGAGTTATCCCAGGTGTCCTGGCCAATATTTATCCCTCAACCAACATAACAAAATCAGATTATCTGGTCATTATCACATTGCTGTTTGTGGGACCTTGCTGTGTGCAAATTGACTGCCACGTTTCCCACATTACAACAGTGACTACACTTCAAAAAGTACTTCATTGGTTGTAAAGCGTTTTGAGACATCCGGTGGTCATGAAAGGCGCTATATAAATGCAAATCTTTCTTTTTACGACGCCCTGCACCCTTGGGAAGCCTGCCATATTTGCAAAGCCAACCGCATGCGCAGTCACACTTGCTTCATCCGTGGAGAAGTGGATGTAATTGTGCGACTTTGCAAAGAGGGCATCGGTAACCTGCGTGATGCAGGTGTGTGCAGCCGACTGGGAGATGCCGCTGATGATCCCTGGAAGGACCCCGAAGCAAAGAAGTTGAGGGCGGTGGTGACTTTTACAGCCACTGGTAAGAAGTGGCCACCCGCTCCTCTGGGCTCCAGGTGTTGGTGCAGCATTGTGCAGATGTCAGCGACTACCTCTCGCGAAAGCATACTTAGAAATTGCTTTTCCATTTTTTTTGTTACATGTTGATCATTAAAAAATGACAAATGGGCCTTTTTCAGATAACTGACTTGAACATTGAATTTTGTATCCTACAGGAAAATTCTATTTAAATCCAAACAATTAAATAAATGTTGCAAATGTGCATCAATCATGTAGTTCCTAGCTTGATTGTCCTATTTTTCTTTGATGCAATTACTGTTATCACTAAGATATTGATGAATCTATTTAAACTCAAGGTAATCACCTTCTGAATGTGACACGGGTGTATAATGGAAACCCAGAGGGCTAGAAATTCGGCTGGTTAGGGCCTCCTGTTAGCGCCTCTAGGGGGGTGATAACGGGGTGCTAACCACTTACCGCCCGGGCACGGCGAGAATATCGCCTCCTGCTAAATTCGGTGGGAGGTTTGCGGCGGCGGTATGGCTTTGCGCCTGGAGATCGTCACGTCATCGCCGTGCGCATCACCCCGGTAGCGCCCGGGACCTGAACTTTGGTTTCGTCCCCTGCAGCATCGCCAGGCGAAAACACTGGCAGCTGCAGGAGACGTTCATTGGGAGACTGGATGCTTCAGGGGAGATACTTAAAGGTGAGGTGGCCGAGGTAGGAAACAAATGCTTTATTCCCCAGTGCTCGATCAGCCCGGCACTCTGCTGCAGTGCATCAGGCTGATCGGGCCGGATCGCGGCTGCCATCAAGGACCAGGTAAGTTGCTTTCCATTGCAGAGCCTGCAGCGATGGCCCTTCCCTTTAAGGGAGGGAAGGAGCATTCCAACACGGCAGTGCTTCATGGCCCATTGTCTATCGCCCCGCCTGCTGCCTGTTGCGCTTGATTTAGCGCTCCACTTCCTTCCTGGAGCACAAAACCGAATTTTTTTAAAGTTGAAAGACATTAGCGCCTGGTGCTAATTTTTTCAACTTTTAAAAGTTACCACCCCAAATGGGGCTATAATGAATTTCTCCCCCTAAATGTTGTCAAGTCACAATAAACAGATTTATTGTTTGTCTAAGCACAAGATGATGTTGTGTACGTGTAAAAGGACCCGCCCCTAATTCATTTCCACTGCCACCAAAACCAATATCCAAAACTTTTGTTATCTCTAGGTTCAATTTCTCCAATAGCCTATTCACCACCTACCCCCTACCCCTTCTCCCACTCCCCCCACCCAACCTCTATCCTTTACTAACTCCAACTTGTTCACAACTCCGCTACCCAAGTTCCCCTCACCCTAGTCATTGGTGACCTACACAGGCTCCCTGTATCCCCCAATGCATCAACTTAAAATCTTCAATTACAAATCGCTCCATGGTCTCACCCCATCCTACTTA
Organism: Squalus acanthias; assembly: GCA_030390025.1. Classification (NCBI taxonomy): domain Eukaryota; kingdom Metazoa; phylum Chordata; class Chondrichthyes; order Squaliformes; family Squalidae; genus Squalus; species Squalus acanthias. The sequence continues at coordinate 51,271,556 of CM059425.1, forward strand.
TATAACTTCCCCCAGCCTTACTCCTCCTCCCCCCACCACGCCGCACCCGCCCCCAACCCCGATCTTCTGACTCTGACCTTTTGGGCAGCCAATGCTGAAAATCCATTACTTTGACAAAACCTTTGGTCGCCTTATTTAACCCCCGCCAACACACAGGCTTGGCATTCATTCTTCACCTTCCTCTTCCAGAAATTCCACGCCCCCCCCCCCCTCTAAATTGGCAAGAGGTTTTGTCACTGTATTTTTTTGCCTCTCCTAGGGGATTGCTTGCTGCTTGGTGCGGGAGGGGGCAAGTACTTAGCTCAGTGTAGAAACTAACTTTACACTGAAAAGATTTCTAAAAGTTATTGGCCCGGAATTTGCGGTCAGTGGCGAAGCAAAGCCGTTGGTCCCGAAGTAAGCTTCACACAAAGATCTCGCGATCTCTGTGTTGAGAAGTTCGGGTTTTCCGGCGCATAATTGAAATCAACGGAAGTCAATGGGATTCCCAGCGAAGAGCTGCTGTGAGCTGTGACATCAACAAGCTGTCTAAGCAGCCAATCAAAATGTAGAATTCTCAGACAGTGAACCAGGAAGTGGGCAAGCTCCTAAAATTCTAAGGGGTAAAAATTCAGTTGGTTGCGCCTCCCGTTAGCGCCTTAAGAGGGCGCTAATGGGGCGCAAAGCCGCTAACGCCCGGGTGCAGCGATGTTTGCGCCGCTCGGGAACTTAACTAGAGATTGTGCGGCGGCGCTAAAACTTACCGCTGCGACCACCTGCGCGCGCAGATTGTGACGTCATTCCATGGTGCAACGCCCTTGTGGCGCCCCAGAGCGGAAATTGAGTGGCGCCCCCTGCCTTACCGCCTGGCGCATCCAACGACCAGAAGACTGGAACGCTATCAATCGCTGTGGGGCTGGGGGGGGCGCTATTTAAAGGGGGCCTCTTCCTGTCTTTTATTGTTGGTGGCATTTTTGAACTACGCATTCTGAGAGAGAGAGGGAGAGACTTCTGGAGAGATTCAACGTTGTGTGAAGGAGTTTTGGGTACTGAGCAGCACTTTGCAGGTTCATTTTGATTTGCCATTCCTTGTATCGATTTAGCAGAGACTGTGGGAGCTGCACTCTGAGCTCTTTGCCTGGTACTCTCCATTGTTCTTTCCAGCACATTTGATGTGCAAGTCTCTCCAGGCCGAGATTCAAGGCTGCACTGAACAGGATGTGGATGGAAAGCAAGATTAACCATCCCCTTTAAGAACTGGCCCGTGCCATTGTGTGTGTGTTCCATTGCTGACTGACATTACATGAGCTTCACCAGCGCTCTGAGTTAGCGCCTCACTCCTTGGCCTTTGCGCCTTAAGACAGGTGTGCAGCACCTGATTTAACGCTCCACTCACCTCCCGGGGCGGTAAAAGTGAAGTTTCCAGTCAGTGGCGATAATTAGCGCCAGGCGCTAATATTTGCGTCCAGGCGATATTTGCGCCCCAAACGGGGCGCGACCTAATTTTTACCGCTAACTTTTTAAAAATGTTAGACAGAGCAAAACAAAGATTGGGGCTCTCACATGGGGAAAAGGTTTCAGGGCCAGAACCTTTGTTTAGCAGTCAATACGATACTAAAACCCCAGTTACACCTAATCCCTTTGGGTCTAACTTTTAATGGGATATTTAACAGCGTACTTACTGCGGAAGAGCCGAAGTTTTTGTCAGTTTCCCTGATTTGAGGGATTTCGCTGGTTGCCGGCTCTGTGTGGGGAGGGGCACAGCAAAGCCTGTGGAGGAGCAGTGAATGACAGACCGCAACTTCAGGATTTCCGCGTTAGGCTGCGCTTGTGCTGAATTCTGAAATTGTGGTCTGTTTCAAAAGCGAAATGATGGTGAACGCTGCCAGGACTGCAAATTCTGGGCCATTTTAACTGATGTGATTGGTTTGCCTTTTCCTCATTGCTTACTATCCATTTTTTGGGCATAGATTTTTGAATTTCATGATTCATAGTTTTGATTCTTGCTTGGCGGTTTCTGATTGGTTTATTTCCTACTGGTTCAGTTATGATTTGTTGCTTTTTTTTTAAATTGAGACAATTGTATACAAATGTAATGCAAAATTTGCATATAAAAAACTTTGATGCCCAATTTGATACCTAAAATGTAACATACAAAATGCATGTGCACACAACCTATATATTAATGAATCTCCCATCTTGTTGTTTACAGTGAATCAGAGGTTATATTATTCAGTGAGGGCGGGGCTGTTGGGCTGTGAAAGTGAGCGAGAGGTGGACATCTGGAGTGAAAGAATTATAAAGAAGATTTTAAGAGGTCTTCCTAGCGTGTATTTTGATTTTGAAAACTCATGGTTTCCTTATACAATACAGTCATTCCCTGGCACTGTAAATACAGACAAAGACGTGGCTGGTTTAATAAATATGAGTTGGATTAATAAACAGACCGACACAAATCCTAATCATGTGAAGAAGAGAAGAAAAGTTGATCCCAAACAACACTTCACACATACGTATTCAAGGCTAAGTGTATAAAAAGCTGATATTTTCATTATTTTAGCTGCTCATGCCTTTTGTGATTTAGATTTTTCCCTGGATGACAATATACTCTGGATATAGTTTGCACAGGTGTAGAATTAAATCTTCCCAAATATTTGTTTTTGAATTCTAAGTTTAACAAAAGAAAGAACAAATGCAATAAATAATCCACCTCAGTTTGTCTCCCTCCATTTGCCTGTCTCGCACTGAACCAGACTCTTTCTGAAATAAAAAAAATGACTACAGCTATCATGTAAAGTTTCTTAATTCATGTTCCACCTTGTTTTCAAATCATTTGGGAAAACACATGTTATTCTGTACTAAGCAGAGGCAGGATTCAACTTTTCGTTGAGAAAAATCAATGCATTTCTGTAAATAACAATTATTTATAAATTCTCTGCATAAATATAAATAAACAAAGGCACAGATGTTCTTGGAGTAAACAACTATCATTAGCATATTAACCACCTATCGTGTTCAGTGCTTTTTTTAAACACTTGTATTATGCTTTTATTCACAACATTTAAAAAGTAACACTTTTTTTCCAAATCCTTTCTGAATCTCAGTGATGGATAGAATGTGGGGGTTGATGCTCTGCTCAGGGTTGAACAGGACACCAAGGTTTCATATGATCTGGTTCAGCCTGAGTAAGTAGCTAAGGAAGGGGTGGAGTCAGTGGCAAGGGTGTATAGTTTGTGATAGGGGCTGAAAACTATGGCTTTTGTCTTCTCAGTGTTCAGCTAGTGCAAGTCTTAATGTCAGACAAACATTCTGACAGCACCGAGATAGTCGTGGGGTGGAGAATTAGAGCTGGATATCATTTGCATATGTGGGGAAGCTGATCCTCTGCCTGTAAACGATATCACTGGGTGCAGCACATAGATGAGAAAGAGGAGGGGGCCAAGAATATATCCTTGGGGGATTCCAGGGGTGCTGGCACAGGAAAGGAAACAGGAGCCATACCTGGAGATATGCTGATTGCATTCAAATAAGTAGGAATGGAACTATATGAGGGCAGTCCAATGGAGCTAGATAATGGAGAAGCAATGGCGAAGGATGGTGCGGTCAACCTCGTCAAATACTGTGGAGAGGTTGAAGAAAGTAAGGAAGGATAACACACCATGGTCTCCGTCACAGTGGATGTCATTCTTGACTTTGGCTAGTGCCATTTTGGTGCTGTGAGAAAGGTGGAAACCAGAATGAAGGTTGCAAATAAGGAGTTTTAGGACATGGGAACACCACGAGGGGACTAAGACATATTGAAGAACGATGGCCACTCCAAGGTCATTTGTAGCAGAGCCCCCAATGACAGACGTTCTAAGGCCAGGAACAGTTTCATTATCAAAAGCTCTGACTGAGGCTATAAGCACCTTGATATGCAGACTCTTCTACAGTTTCAACATGCTAGGGAATTGGATTGAAAACATAAGACAGGGTTTTAATGACATCATCGATCACACCGATCCCTGGGCACGCTGAGAAAATACACAGCAACAAGGGAATGGCGGGAATTAGCACATATTGTGGATCTGTCTCTCGCCGATGCCATATCTGTCACACCCAGTTACCACTCTCAAATGGCTCACAATGTGCCAGAGAGTGTGCGGGACCAGGCAGCCATTTACAGCATTAGATGTGATGTCAACAGGTGCAGGGCCATCTCATGACCCAGCACAATAAGGTACTGGACCACCTTCATCCCATGAGGTGTGCACTGACACCCATCACTGACACCCCCTCGGCCAGTCATCACATTTTCTCCTCCCACTTAAATGGAGCACTAGGTAAGTAATCGAAAACATACACTGTACACTCTCTTAAAGGGAAAGTACCACAAATTAACACACATGCACCCTACAGCGTTAGATTTAATAAAATGAGTGATTTATGATGACTGAAGAAATCAAATTAGATTTTTATAACATTGTATTATGGGATTTTTACCAATGTTTTGCCGATTGAATTCCATTGTACACCCAAAATTGAGTGTTGACCCCATCATAATCTTTGGGAACAGACTTGTCAGAATGTTTTAGGAAACTTCAAGCATCAGAAATGACTCTGGCAGGTTTCCTATTTGAGGGAGGGAAATAAAATTTTTAAGTCCTATAACAACATAAAGGGGAAGGCATCATCATTTTCGTTTCTGTTCTGATATTCTGGAGAAGCTGTCAGGTTGCAGAAAACCCAGCCCATTATCTGCAGGCATGGGGTCAATTTCCATATGTATGCTGATGACAGCCATCTTTACCTCTCCACCACCATCCTTGGTTATATGTTTTGGAAGACTGCCAATCAGGCATCATGTCATGGATGAGCCAGAATTTTCTCCAACTGAACATGGGAAGAAAGCTCCCATCAAAAAAACTCTATCCTTCCTCCCAACTCCATCCTCCTCCCCTGCTGCTCAGTTAGGCTGAACCAGATGATGCACAACCTGAAGGTCCTGTTCAACTCCATATCCAGTCTATCATTAAGACCACATACTTCCACTTCTGCAATGTTGCCCGCTCCCAGCTCTATTTGTTCCCTTTATTCCAAAACCATTATCCATGCTTTGGTTACCTCAAGACTCAACTTCTTGAATGTCCCCTTTACTGGCCCCTCAAGCTCCTCCCAACAGAAGCTCCAACTTCTCTCAAAATTCTGGCACTCACATTGAGTCTTACACTAATTCCGATTTGCTTGTTACCCATCCTTGTTGACCTCCATGGGCCTTCTGTCCTTCAATACAACAATGTCAAAATGCTTGTCTTCATTTACAAATTCCTTCATGGCTTCATTGGTCACCTGTCCTAATATCTCCTTATGTAGCTCGGTGTCAAATTTTGTTTGATAACGCTGCTGTGAAGTGTGTTGGGATGTTTTACCACGTTAAAAACCGCTACATAAATACAAGTTGTTTCGTTGTTGTTGATGAGATCTTCTGGCTGAGAGACCTTCAGCTGCCTCTGAATTTCGAGGTCCTACTGCCGGCACTAGGCTTGGAACAGGAACTAGACGTGATCCCATGGCTTGACTACAAACTGCACTGTTCCTGGCTAGCACCTGGGCAAAGGGGCCACAGAAAAATCAGCCCTAAAAAGTCTCCTAAAATTCTATCTGCTAAATCTTCTATTACTGCTTGTTGTCCATAGTCTCCTATATAAAGTGCTTTAGGGCCTTTTATTACATTAATGGCACTCTTTTTTTTATTTGTTTATGGGATCTGGGCATCGCTGGCAATGCCAGCATTTATTACCCATCCCTAGTTGCCCTTGAGAAGGTGGTGGTGACTCACCTTGAACCGCTGCAGTCCGTGTGGTGAAGGTGCTCCCACAGTGCTGTTAGGTAGGGAGTTCCAGGATTTTGACCCAGCGACGATGAAGGAACGGCGATATACTTCTAAGTCGATGGTGTGTGACTTGGAGGGGAACTTGGAGGTGGTGGCATTCCCATGCGCCTGCTGCCCTTATCCTTCTAGGTGGAAGAGGTCGCGGGTTTGGGAGATGCTGCCGAAGAGGCCTTGGCGAGTTGCTGCAGTGCATCTTGTAGATGGTACACACTGCAGCCATGGTATGCCGGTGGTGGAGGGAGTGAATGTTTAAGGTGGTGGATGGGGTGCCAATCAAGTGGGCTGCTTTGTCCTGGATGGTGTCGAGCTTCTTGAGTGTTGTTGGAGCTGCACTCATCCAGGCAAGTGGATAGTATTCCATCACACTCCTTACTTGTGCCTTGTAAATGGTGGAAAGGCTTTGGGGAGTCAGGAGGTGAGACACTCGCCGCAGAATACCTAGCCTCTGACCTGCTCTTGTTGCCATAGTATTTATGTGGCTGGTCCAGTTAAGTTTCTGGTTAATGGTGACCCCCCAGGATGTTGATAGTGGGGGATTCGGCAATGGTAATGCCATTGAATGTCAAGGGGAGGTGGTTAGACTCTCGCTTGTTGGAGATAGTCATTGCCTGGCACTTCTGTGGCGCGAATGTTACCTGCCACTTATCAGCCCAAGCCTGAACGTCATCCAGGTCTTGTTGCATGCGAGCATGGACTGCTTCATTATCTGAGGAGTTGCAAATGGCGCTGAACACTATGCAATCATCAGCGAACATCCCCGTTTCTGACCTTATGTTGGAGGGAAGGTCATTGATGAAGCAGCTGAAGATGGTTGGGCCTAGGACACTGCCCTGAGGAACTCCTGCAGCGATGTCCTGGGGCTGAGATGATTGACCTTCAACCACCACAACCATCTTCCTTTGTGCTAGGTATGACTCCAGCCAGTGGAGCATTTTCCCCCTGATTCCCATTGACTTCAGTTTTACTAGGGCTCCTTGATGCCACACTCGGTCAAATGCTGCCTTGATGCCAAGGGCAGTCACTCTCACCTCACCTCTGGAATTCAGTTCCTTTGTCCATGTTTGAACCAAGGCTGTAATGAGGTCGAGAGCCAAGTGGTCTTGGCGGAATCCAAACTGGGCATCAGTGAGCAGGTTATTGGTGAGTAAGTGCCGCTTGATAGCACTGTCAATGACACCTTCCATCACTTTGCTGATGATTGAGAGTAGACTGATGGGCGGTAATTGGCCGGGTTGGATTTGTCCTGCTTTTTGTGGACAGGACATACCTGGGCAGTTTTCCACATTGTCGGATAGATGCCAGTGTTGTAGCTGTACTGGAACAGCTTGGCTGGAGGCGCGGCTAGTTCTGGAGCACAAGTCTTCAGCACGATAGCCGGAATGTTGTCGGGGCCCATAGCCTTTGCTGTATCGAGTGCGCTCAGCCGTTTCTTGATATCACGTGGAGTGAATCGAATTGGCTGAAGACTGGCTTCTGTGATGGTGAGGACCTCGGGAGTAGGCTGATATGGATCATCCACTCGGCACTTCTGGCTGAAGTTGGTTGCAAACGCTTCAGCCTTGTCTTTTGCACTCACGTGCTGGGCTCCACCATCATTGAGGATGGGGATATTCTTGGTGCCTCCTCCTCCCGTTAGTTGTTTAATGGTCCACCACCATTCACGACTGGTTGTGGCAGGACTGCAGAGCTTTGATCTTATCGTTGATTGTGGGATCGCTTAGTCCTGTCTATAGCATGCTGCTTCCGCTTTTTAGCATGCATGTAGTCCTGTGTTGCAGCTTCCCCAGGTTGGCACCTCATTTTTAGGTACGCTTGGTGCTGCTCCTGACACGCTCTTCTACACTCCTCATTGAACCAGGGTTGGTCCCCTGGCTTGATGGCAATGGTAGAGTGAGGGATATGCCGGGCCATGAGGTTACAGATTGTGGTGGAATAAAATTCTGCTGCTGCTAATGGCCCACAGCACCTCATGGCACTATTAAATTGCAATTTTTTATCTCCCTCTCTTTATATTTCCGTCACTCCTATTACAGCACCCAGTAGTTTTTATCTGGCTATTGCCACAACCCAGTCCAGCTGTTGATCAGCCTCTATAAGGAAATACTTTCTGACCCACAACCTAAATTTGTCCTTCACAAACTTAAACCTCTGCCTTCTCTTTAAAATTGTTCATGGTGCATTACAGTGGGGAGAAATTCTTAGGGGGAGAAATTCATTGTAGCCTCGTTTGAGGTGCTAACTTTTAAACTTTTAAAAATCAAGCGCACAACTTCATTCCTGGAGCACAACAGGCAGCAGGCGGGGCGGTAGACAATGGGCCGTGAAGTGCTGCCGCGTAGGAAGGCTCCTTCCCTCCCTTAAAGGGAAGGGCCATCGCTGCAGGCTCTGCAAGGGAAAAACTTACCTGGTTCCCGATGGCAGCCGCGATCCGGCCCAATCAGCCCGATGCACTGCAGCAGAGTGCCGGGCTGATCGAGCGCTGGGGAAAAAAGGAAAAAAACAGAAAACGAACATTTGATTATTTGTTCCGTACCTCAGCCACCTTGCTTTAAGTATCGCCCCAATCGCACCCGGCCTCCTGCAGCTGCCGGTGTTTACGACCAGCGATGCTGCAGGGGGCGAAACCGAAGTTCAGGCCTGGGGTGCAACGGCACACGGCGATGACGTCACGATCTCCCGGCGAAGTAGATCGGAGCGCAACGCCATACCGCCGCCGCAAACCTCCCATCGAATTTAGTGGGAGGCAATATTCTCGTTGTGCCCGGGCGGTAAGTGTTTAGCGCCCCATTATCACCTCCCGGGGGTGCTAACGGGAGGCGCAAAAGTGCCCAATTTCTCCCCCAAAGTCCTTTTAAACTCGGACACCATAACTTTGGGAGAAGATCGGCAAAAACCCAGGATGATCTGCGTAAACGGGTTTTCCGCTAATCTTGCGCCAAAGTTACGGCAGTTGATCAGGAGAACCCCCAAGGAAATTCTGGGCGTCACTCCCTTTAAAGTGAATTTAGATAAAATAAAGAAAAGAGAAACATTGTCAGATGAAAACAACACACAGGATTTGGCTGTTTTTCCTCCACAGGAATAACAAGTGGGGACCTATCCTCTGTGGTTATGTAACAAATTCTAAACGCCTTTGTTGTAAATGTCATGAAGCTACAAATTTCAGTGGCTACCACTTATGTAAGTGTAGGAATGGTAGATTTATTCTTCCTCATTTGGCTGCTATGACAACTGTGCACATTCACAGATTAATATTGTGGGAAAATGTAAAAACTTGTTTATTGAAAGCCAGTAAGAGGATTACAGACCAAAATAGCTCTTTAACTGTATCTATATAATTTTAAAAGTCTTGCTTCTAGTGCGTGTCTGTAGTGCATAGGAAATGCATCACACTTGAAAAGTATCACATATGCAATGTGTATATTACACTTGTATTCAATTGGTTTAAATATCAAATTCATGAAGGAGGAATATATCACTATTAATTGAATGGTGCTGATTTCCTGAAATGCGAATGAGCACTTACCACAGAACAAGTATTAAACATTCCAAAAAGCAAGTAGCAAAGAGGTGAACCAATGAAATTGCATAAACTAAGAGAACCTTAACTAAAATGTATATATGCACAGAGTACAAGAAACAAAATAGGGGAACTAGAGTCATTGATTAAAATAGAAAATCATGGCATAATAGCAATAACTGAAACATGGCTGCAGAAGGGTATAAAACTTTCAGGAGCGAGAAGTTAAGCATATATTAGGGACAATGGGGTAGAATTTCTGTCGGGGTTCCACCGTTTACTCTGTTTCACTGGGGTTTACGACGATCGTATGTCAAAGTTATGGTGAACGATCAGGAAAATTCCCATGGAAATTCCAGACGGATACCATAGCACTAGAGCATAAGGATTTAAAAGCTGAAGTTGTTCAAATAGAATCCCTTTTGGATTGAGCTGAGGAATAGCAAAGGATCAGTTACATTACTGGAAGTCTATTACAGACTGCTAAACAACAGATAGGAAATTGAAGATTAAACTTGCAAATTAGATAGGTCTGTATTAAATATAGACTTATAATTGTAGATTTTAATTATCCAAAAACAGTCCGAGATAGGGAAAATGTTTGTGGTGAGAAAGGGGAGGCTTTTTTTTTGCTGTGTTTTTAGGACTGTATTCTCAGCCAATATGTTGCTACTCCAATGCCGAAAGAAGCATTACTTGAATTGGTTCTGTGGAATGAAGTGGAGCAAGTAGGCAGTAGGCAGGCCAACATTTGGGAAACTGTGACCACAATATAATTAGGTTCAGTGTAAGAATAGAGAAAGAAAAAGAAAAAGTCAAGGATAAGAGTAAATTGATTAAAAAAAGCAAATTATAGTGAGATCAAAGGGACCAAGCCCCAATTAAATAGAAGGAAGAAATGGCAAATAGAACTGTAGCTCAGCAATGGGAACTATTTAAACAGGAGATGGAAAGAGTTCAAATCAAATACATTCAAGTAAGGAAAAATGAAGAGTGTGGGGATGATTTGGGCTTCCCTATTACTCCGTTTTTTAGTGTGAATGGGGCAATAGTGAGACAATTTTTTAAAAACTTACCACTGACTTCTGTCTGAAGTCTGCCCACCCCCATTTTTGAGTGGGCTTTGAATTAGATGGTCAGCCTCTTTATACCACATTTTGATTTTTGACATATTCTTTACTATGATGCAAAATGCTTTTAAAACTGAATGAAAGAGTCAGCTACTTTTATTGCAAGTGCTGTGAAGAGATCTGCTTATGGGACACAGAAGTTTTCATCTCGTAATCGGGTTATGGGAACAGGTAAAAACAATTAACTCAACTGGGATGCTGTTCAGGAGAATGCCATCTAGTGCCTAATAGGGGAATGCTTACAACACGGGACCTGTGATATGTCCAACTGCATAGCAAACATATAAAACCTATTAAAGTCAGGTACTGTCATTTTTGGATACATATTTTTCAGGTTGATATGTGAAGGAATAAGCCATAAAACCTATTCAGAAAAATACACCATTTTATGAAAGAATTCTGGCCTTATTAGAAACATGACAAACTGGGTTTGAAAATCTGGAAGCCTCAACAATCTAAAGCTGTGATAGAATTCTGGCTATAGAGATAAGATAGTTGTTGACACTGAATCAATAACCTTATTGAAACAGAAGGTTAAAGGCTCCCGACAGTCTGAATCTTTCGGAACAAACAATAGATCACCCTGGTTAAGGTGTTCTAATTTACACTTCGTAAAGAGGCACAAACAGAAGGCCTTAGTAAAAATGACATCAAATAAAATGCACCTGCTGTTGCACTGTTTTTTATGGTAAGCTTGGAACACCTAGAGGAGACACGAGTCTGTATTGCTACCAGCTGAGGTGACTAAGAATTGCAGAAGTCAGCAGAAAAATGACTAGAGATAATTAGCTTACATCAGCAGAAAACCTTAAAGGGAATACCACTGGAAAAGGGTATAAATATTGAGCTCTCAAATGGGATAATAGATTCGCTGTAAAGGAGCAAAGCGATTCTCAGGCTTCAGAGGCAGCTCTGTAAGTCTACAACTCTTTGTATCTCGGGGATCACGGTACTGTATTTGATTTTGGTGGATATCCTGAATAAGACTAAGAACTGTAAAACTGTAGCGAAGTTAAGATTTGAAACTAAGGATCTCTGATAATAAGATTGTAAAGCTTTCTCTTTTTGGAACTGTTAATGTTGCGATTGACTCACCAACTGTAAAATACATGTCGGTTCTTTAATAAATCTATATATTTTTAGAATTGTCTCACATAATACTTCTGTATCAAACTCGCGAACTCAATCTCTGTACACGATTTGGTGAGGAGATGCAGAATTCTGGGGGAGTTTTCCGGACCCTCATAATATCCGGAATGTTACAGTCTAGCTAAACTTATTAAAAGTGCTATCTGGAGGACGGTAACATTTTCAGGTTGTTCCTTTCCTTTAGGGAGAGATAGTCCAGACCTTTAGACCCAATTAAGCGTCTTTAGGATTCGGCTACCTCAAACTTTAGTTGAAAGTGAACGTCTGAAGAATACGCCTGATCCGGGGTAGCCCTGAAGGGGCTAGGACTAGTAATTATCCCTTCAGGTAAAACGGAAGGCTTTGCTCAGTGCAATAGCAGGAACACGATTTGCACTAGTGCAGATATAGTCCCCTGATCACCCAATGATAGGAAACTAGCATTTGCACTACATCGAGAAGGGCCAGGTAGTCTGGTTAGTACTGTGCTGTATTATTTTTTGCTCTTAAAATGAAAGGACATCTGTAAATAAAGGGGCAAACATTCCTATTAATGCACAGCGGCATTGAATCACCTGACTGCATCACACTGAGGAAAATCGAGCAAGGATGATCACACCCATAATGGACCCTGCCTGGGTTTAGGTCCATTAATTTAAATGGATTTAAAATGGGGACTTCTGTTGCTGACGTGCGGTCCTTCTTCACCCGATTTTCCTCCATGCACCGTGTCCGGTGGTACAAAACACCCAGGCACAATAACAGGAAAATCTGCCTCAGTATCGCCTGACAACTAGTGGTAAGCCCCAATTTCCTGAGACCAGCAAGCTAGGTGCTGCTCCTGCCTGTGGTGCGGCTGCACCCAAGCCGGCAGCAGGGTTAGCTGGCTTTACTGAATTTGACAAGATACGCCCCTCTCTTTCATTAGCATAAAGGCGGACAGTAAGGCTGGGACTACTATTGGCTGATAGTTTTAAAGGGCTGCTGCTGACACTTAAAGGGAAGGGAGGTTTTGTCTGTGCAAATCAAACCCGCTTGCTGTGTGAGGATAAGGCTGCAAGGAGCAATATGGGCTGAACTGCTGCCTTTCCTGGACATACTTTGGAGGCCCTCCTGCAGAAGGTGGAGCAATGGGCTCTTTTTTGAAGGAAATGTGACCCTCCTGTGGAGGCGCCAACTGTGAGGAAGGAGCTGGCAGAGAGAATAAATGCAGTCTTCCAGGACTGTGACTGTCTCACTTGAGAGTAAATGAGGAAGAAATGTTCTGCTATCCAGAGAAACAGCAAGTAAATGTACCCTCCTCTCCCTACATGGTGGCTTTTCATGGCCCCAATGAAAATGTTTCTCTTTTGTGCCTTCGGGAAGAGATCACACTGAACTTATTTAACCTTTTTCACTGCACTCTTTCATACAAGTGAGGGTGGAGGGCAGTGGGGCCCGGTAATACCTGGCACATAGCAGTTCTGCTTGCATAGAGTACTTGCCGCAGAAACATTTGCTGGTTCATTTGCAGAGTCTTGGCTCCAGGAATGAGGTGGCCTGGGCACAGGGGGTCTGTTTGGGGGTTCTTAGGGAGCACAACCACAGGGAAAGGAACAGCTATCTTGAAGCAGCTGAAGCCACATGAGAAAATGGCCTCAACCTGTACCACAGTTACTCCTCCCATTCACAGAATGCATAGACACAGCCTAAGGTTAAGAAGTAGGACAAGTGCACGTTATAGCGTCACCAAGATGAAGAACAGACATAGGGCTTAGACCATATCACCTATAAAAAAATATATAGGGGGAAAAATTCGGTTGCTTTGCACCTCCCGTTAGCGCCCTAAGAGGGCGCAAAGCAACTAGCGCCCGGGCGCGGCGATGTTTGCGCCGCTCGTGAAATTGACCAGACATTTTGCGACGGCGCTAAACACTACCGCCACGATCTCCTGCGCCCGCAAATCGTGACGTCAGTCGAGCGTGCAATGCCCCGGTAGCACCCCAGACCGGATATTGAGTGGCGCCCCCTGCCTTACCGCCTGCCGCTAGCAACGACAGGTTGAGGGGAGCGTTTTGTAGTTGGGAAGGGACTGGGGGAGCGCTATTTAAAGGCGACCGCTTCCTGCCTTTTTTTGTCGGCGACATTTTTGCACCACGCATTCTGAGAGAGAGAGAGAGAGAGACTTCTGGCGAGATTCAACGCTATGTGAAGGAGTTTTGGGTACTGAGCAGCACTTTGCAGGTTCATTTTGATTTGACCTTCCTTGCATCAATTTAGAAGAGACTGTGGGGGCTGCACTCTGAGCTCTTTTCCTGGGCCTCTCCATTGTTCTTTCCAGCAGATTTGATGTGCAGGTCTCTCCAGGCCGAGATTCAAGGCTGCAATGAGCAGGGTGTGGATGGAGAGCAAGATCAACCCTCCCCTTTAAGAACTGGCCAGTGCCAGTGTGTCTGTGTTCCATTGCTGACTGACATCACATGAGCTTCGCCAGCGCTCTGAGGTAGTGCCTCACTCCTTGACGTTAGCACCTTAAGAGGGTTGTGTAGCACCTGATTTAGCAGTCGAATCACCTTCAGGGGCGACAGAGGCCAAGTTTGCAGTCGGAGGCGATAATTAGCGCCAGGTGTTAAACTTTGCGCCCGGCTGATAATTGCGCCCCGCCGATAATTGCACCCCGAACGGGGTGATACCGAATTTCTCCCCCATATTGTTTTCCCATTGTATGGAGAATGTAGAAAGAGAGTTATAGAAAAGTAATAAGTGCTGGGAAAGTGCTGAGCTAAGGCACCAGCTTCAGTGCAGAGAACGTGTGACATGTTCTTGGCGGGGAGGTGGGAGGGGGAAATGTCACAATTCTTTGGGAAAACAAAACTGGTGAGTGGTAGAAGGTGTCCATTACTGGAAGTAACTCCCGATCACAGATCTTCCTGCCTGTTCGTCTCTGTCTAGGTCACCCTTCTTTTCCTTATCCTCTTTCTGTGGGCCTGCAGCTCCATGGCCCTGATCCTAATCTTACTGCATGCTCACTCCTCCTTGGATAGCAAAATTATGCAGCAGAGGGTGATGATGTTGGAGCCTTTGGCTATGTGGGGGATCTATCTGGAGTCATCAGCTATGGCTGTAAAGCATAGGCTTGGTCTCGCAATAGCCACCCATTCATTCCCTCGGACCATCAAATAATGCTGGTAACTTGGAGTATTACAGAATAAAAACATTATGGTTCACCAGATAATGGGCATTAACGTGCAGGGTGACATTTCTGTGGTCTGAAATGGCCTGAACATTTATGGATTGGTATCCTTCCCTTTCCCTTGATGTATGCAGTGATTTGTGAAGCTCTGATGCCGCATGGATCCCATCAATTATGCCCTGAACCCTTGGGAATACTGCCTGTTGGTAAAAGTTCTGTGGACTCTTCAGTTGGTGTCACCTTTCCACTGGAAAAGACATAGGCCCAATTTTAACCAAACCCACCCATAGGGAACAGGTTAAAATGGGGAAAATCAATTTAAAGCCCCGTTCCTGTCGGAAACTCACCAACTAGCATTTTCACTCAGTAGCTGACCGAGATCAGAAACGCAAGCGGGTGCCTCATGAATAAATTCATATAGGGGTCCAACTATGTCATATGGACTCCAATGCGGTTTTAGCGGGGAAGTCCCACCTAACAATGGAAATGAAAATCGGGAGAGATGTATAACGGGCGGCAGAGTCGCTATTGCCCGTTTTACACTATCAGCCAAAGTCAAAATTACCCCCTCAATATAACAGCAGCAACTTTGCTTTAAGAAGCACTCCAAAGCAAATGAGGCCTGTTTTGTGTTCATGGGTCATTTTATTTGGGTGAGGTGTGCAGTCCATGCAGTTAGAAAAGCCTTGGAAACTGGTACTTTAATATGAAACAGTTCCCTAAATATTTAATGTTAACAAAACGAGTCAGCTTTTGTTACTGCCACGACAAGTTTATTTCTTGGTGTTAAATCTGAAATTAAAAAAACCCAAAAGAACTTGGCCACTTACCTATTGCTCTATATCAATTCAAATATAGCAAAAGCTCCACTCTGATTCCATTTTGTTTTTCTCTCCAGTACAGCTGGAAAACATTTGCAAAGGAAAGATAATTAATCTTGTGCATTTTAAGTGAAATTCATCTCAAAACATTAACATACTGTGTTGGTGTTCCTGGCAGTGGTTTCTATCACTGTTTTGTGCAGTTTAACAAATGCTTTAATTCAGATCAGTGCCTCATTCCTCCCTTTGACATATGCTCTATGAAAAAGCCCAAAGCTGTCTAACATTAGTGTTAAATCCATGTAAAGTAAGCCGAGATGAACAGCCACGTGGGGGAGGGTAAGAGGTTGGGTCAGTCTTTTTGTTCTGTCCTGCAGTATTTCACTTTATATGGATGTTACCCTAATAGGACTTTGGCGTATTTATTTTGCAAACAGTTATTCTAGATACTTCTTAAAAATGAGGAAAATCCAAATGTTGCTGGAAGTTGAGTCAACTATTATGGAGAAAACATGTTCTCCGCAATGACAAGCCGGCTATAACTCGCCATATTTCAACAATTCACAAATACTGAATTCAAACGATTAAGACAGAATTGAATATGTTCTATAAATAACGAAGAAGCTTTGGTGGGAACTACAGAAAAAGAAAATAATGCATTTTAGTTTTTCTTTTGAGTAGAGATTATTGCAGTAATTCCATCTAGTTTTGCATAGTGCTGAATTTCTAGTCATTCCCATCCATACCCTATTATTTTTCTATGCAAAGTGGTATGATAAGTAATAATGATTTCCAAAATGATGTGGCTCTTATGTTAATTCATATTCTTCTTTCCGCAGTGGTTTGAGCACTTAGGCTTAAATTTGAAAGAAAAGGTCTGGATATGGGTAATTACAGGAGAATAATACTGAATACTAATCTTTTCTCTAGTTGTGGGAGGATAAACCACATGACTGGCTTGCCTTTTAATAACAGGTAATATTCCTATTGCTGCTTACTTACATCCGTGATTTCCTTTTAAAAACAAAAATATCCTGCAATTTTCAGTTGCCTCAAGTTAAAAGTGCAATTTCTGTATTTTCTTTTTTTTTCTACTTTTCTCCAAATTCTCAGTGCACATTTTTACGCTGCACTCTGAATTGTAAATGGAAAATATAATAGGCCATTCAAACAATAGTGCTTTCGATTATTTTATTATGACATTTAATTAATGGCAACCTGTTTTAATGAATAAAGTCACTCAGAGTCCTTCAGGGCTTCCTAAATAGTGACCAAAAGCAGCAGGGATTTTTTTAGTTGTATGCTCCCAATCTTCAAGCACTGTATAGAAATGCTCACTAATGAAGAGGGAGGGGTAGAAGCTTGTCTACATTCAAAGATCACTGGTGAGTCATTCAGCAAGAAAAGACCCCTTACTAGGAATAGTCACAGTTCCGTGGCATTGTACTAGCAAAAGGGCCTGATCAAAGGTCTCCCGTGGAGCTTGCATGGTTCCCTTTCATAGTACAACCATAATTAAAACTACTAACTCTCTTTTAAAATGCTGCAGGATGCCATGTAGGCATCTGTCTGGAGTGTCCTTTGTGATGTCATCAGCTGTCAAGGACCAGTGCAAGAGGGCTTTGAACAAAATGCCAGTCATGAAGGTGCTTGTAGACAAGGGTCCTGCTAGGGTTTGACAGGAGCCTTGACTGCGTAATTCTTGCTGAATTCGCCCCTTGCTATTGCGCTGTCAGCTGCCAGTAAATAAAACTCAAAGGGGCGAGCTGAAGTTTTATTACCTGATCCAAGAGGCTTTGTTGGTTTTGGCATCACACAGGGGAAGCTCTCGCCCCCCTATTATTTGTATTTGAAGATGTCCATTGGAGCCTGCAGAGTCTGGACAGAGTTCAGAGCGGGACCTTTTGAAGAGTGTCAATAGTTGTAACAGTTCAGCTGTTAGGAAGAAGAATAAATGGAGAAGCTCGTTAATCCCCCTTTGGCTCTTCTAGTGCCTTTTGCCCTTTTATCACAGCCCTATTAGGCTCGTACTCATCTCAGGCTAAAAAAAAACATGAATTGTCGTTGTTAAGTACTAATTGGGGAAGGCCATAAATCATTAAGTTCAGGAACTTTCTCTGACTGGAAGTCAACTCTCCACAGGAATCAGGAGAAGGCTGGAGAGACTACTTGGGAACAACGACACATTTGTGTTTAATACATATAAAGAAATGCCAGTTGAAGCATTTGCAAGTTAACCCTGAAGAATGCCAAAAAATCACTGCTCCCCACAGATTCATCACATATATAGATAATGTGGGACAGAATAGAAAACTGGGTAAATATTAATACTTTTTGTTACTCAACATTTAAGGATAGCATAGAATCCTAAATTGATTAAATTATACAGAAAATAATTAGCCTGACTCAAATGGTTTGAACCAAACACTGTCAACATCGGTGTCTGTACGATTGACTTTGCAGTTTGCCTAACACTGAAGAAATCTGTAGCTAAACAAAGCTGTGGCATTGCAATAGGATGTTCATCTTTTGCCAGTGCTATCCTAGATTAATTGAATAGCAGAATCAGATAGAATTGGAAGAGTTCTTACTGTGACTATTCATAATGAGGTTTGATTGCCATTTGATACCAAAGGTTATGATTAATGCTCTCTCCACGGATGCTGCATTTTCTGTTGTTATTTCAGATTTCCAGCATCCGCAGTATTTTGATATTATGTTATGATTAATGCTCTTGAGATATTTATCAATGTACACAAAAATGGAGGTGTATAATTCTGTTACATTCTTATATTCTGTGATTATAGCTGATGGATTGAGTAGGAGGGTGAATTAAAGGGGGTGAATTCAATGTCAAATCAGATACAGTGACTTTGAATGTTGCTATGAGTTCCTGTTACAGCAATAGTGAGGTGTGACATGGACATTCATCAATGAAAGATGGTTGTGTGCTGATAGATAGTTATCATCTGTGTAATTCTTATTCCAGTATAACAGTAAACATTTGGCAGCTAAAATTCAAAATGCTGCCATCCTTGTCAATAACATGCTACTTGGATATGGTTTAGAAAAATGATTTTAAAATTTGATGTATCAAACAGCATTTGAATATGTTGCACACTGATCTTATCCCCAGGCCTCCAACATTTGCAAAGATTGGCTGGTTCAATGCCTTTTGGCTAACCATACAATGTGAAAAACCCAGGAAGAGGTTCAGGTCTTTGTCTGCAGTTGCTGCTCATCCTAACCCTCAAGACGGGGATCAAAATACAACTGAAATCTTGTTTACAAATCCTCTCAGAGAACGTTGGGAACATTTCAAAGGCAGGATCTTGTTTCACGCAGTTATAGGGCTGACAAGTAGATGATGAAAGGCCATTGACCTGAAACGCTAACTTTGTTTCTCTCGCCACAGATGCTGCCTGACCTGCTGAGTATTTCCAGCATTTTCTGTTTTTATTTAAGCAGATGATGGGCCAACATTTGCTGTAGCGGGGTATCTTACGGCGTCTGCCATTAGATAGACTTGCCTCTGCAACCTCCAGTTCAAAAATGTTTTGGCCACAACGTTGCTGAAAGTGCAAGCTGATAACGGTGCAGTGGAGGCAACAGGGCATCTGGGAGCTGAGTGAACAGGGCAACCAATAGGGTATCTCCTTAACCAATGACATTTAAGGATTGGAAAATAAACACAGGAAGGATTGAGTAAAAGGGTGAATTCAATGTCAAATCAGATACAGAAAGAGGAATAAAAGAGGGAAAAACAGATTAGATGAAGAGAGAGAGAAAAAAGAGATAGAAAGGTAAAGTAGGGGAAAAAAATTTACAATTTGACATTTTTGAAATCTCCCCCCAAAAATTCAAAACCTGAAGAAATGACATTCCACATTTGTAATAGTTAATTTTCGGTGCCAGAGAGGTTGATTGGCAGTCATTAACACTTATCACATCGTTAAAAGGGTACTTACACTTGTAATGACAAGACTTAACTTTCTGTGGCGAGTTTAATGGGCAAATAATGGGCAAATCCAGCAAGTTCCTAAAAAAAGGGAGGCTAAAAAACAGGGAGGCTAAGGGCGGGATGTTGTTTTTGCAAAACTAACAGCGGAGTGGTACAACGCGGACAGCAATTTTGAGATGTTCACATTGAACCGTGCATCTGCTGTCACCTGAAGTTGCTGTACCATTTACCCATAAATAACAGAAAGTGCCATTAGCCTTGCCGTTATAAGAACCTAAGAACATAAGAAATAGGAGCAGAAGTAGGCCATTTGGCCCTTCGAGCCTGCTCCACTATTCAATAAGATCATGGCTGATCTTCTACCTCATCTCCACATTCCTGCACTATCCCCATATCCCTTGATTCCCTTAATATTTAAAAATATATCGATCTCTGTCTTGAATATACTCAACGACTGAGCCTCCACAGCCCTCTGGGGTAGAGAATTCCAAAGATTCACCACCCTCTGAGTGAAGAAATTTCTCAGTCCTAAATGGCTGACCCCTTATTCTGAGACTGTGACCCCTGGTTCTAGACTCCCCAGCCAGGGGAAACATCCTCACTGCATCTACCCTGTCAAGCCCTGTAAGAATTTTGTAAGTTTCAATGAGATCACCTCTCATTCTTCTAAACTCTAGAGAATATAGGCCTAGTCTACTCAATCTGTCCTCATAGGACAATCCCCCATCCCAGGAATCAGTCTGGTGAACCTTCATTGCACTCCCTCGATGGCAAGTATATCCTTCCTTAGGTAAGGAGACCAAAACTGTACACAATACTCCAGGTGTGGTCTCACCAGGGCCTTATATAATTGCAATAAGATGTCTTTACTCTTATACTCAAATCCTCTTGTAATAAAGGCCAACATACCATTTGCTTTCCTAATTGCTTGCTGTACCTGCATGTTAACTTTCAGTGATTCGTGTACAAGGACACCCAGGTCCCTCTGAACACCAACATTTCCCAATCTCTCACCATTTCAAAAATACTCTGCTTTTCTATTTTTCCTAACAAAGTGGATAACTTCACATTTCTCCACATTATATTCCATTTGCCATGTTCTTGCCCACTCACTTAGCCTGTCTATATCCCCTTGAAGCCTCTTTGCATCCTCCTCACAACTTACATTCCCACCCAGCTTTGTACCATCAGCAAACTTGGATATATTACATTTGGTCCCCTCATCCAAATCATTGATGTAGATTGTGAATAGCTGAGGCCCAAGCACTGATCCTTGCGGTACCCCACTAGTTACAGCCTGCCAACCCGAAAATGACCCGTTTATTCCTACTCTCTGTTTTCTGTCCATTAACCAATCCTCAATCCATGCTAGTATATTACCCCCAATCCCATGAGCCCAAATTTTGCTTAATAACCTCTTGTGTGGCACCTTATCAAATGCCTTCTGAAAATCCAAATACACCACATCCACTGGTTCCCCCTTATCTATTCTGCTAGTTACAACCTCAAAAAATTCTAACAGATTTGGCAAATCCGATTTCCCTTTCATAACTCCGTGTTGACTCTGCCCAATCCGATCATTATTTTCTAAGTGCCCAGTTACCACGTTCTTAATAATAGATTCTAACATTTTCCCTGCTACTGATGTCAGGCTAACTGGTCAGTAGTTCCCCGTTTTCTCTCTCCCTCCTTTATTAAATAGTGGGGTTACATTTGCTACCTTCCAATCGGCGAGAACCGTTCCACAATCTACGGAATTTTGGAAAATGACAACCAATGCATCCACTATCCCTATAGCCAACTCTTTCAAAACCCTAGGATGTAGGCCATCAGGTCCAGGGGATTTATCAGCTTTCAGTCCCATTAATTTCTCCAGTACTATTTTTTTACTAATACTAATTTCTTTCAGTTCCTCATTTTCGCTAGACCCTTGGTTTTCCACTATTTCCGGGAAGTTTTTTCTGTCTTCTTCCGTGAATAACCATGTAGTAAAGGGGCCTTTAGGGACGGCAGACACAAAGTATTTGTTTAATTTCTCTGCCATTTCCTTATTTTCCATTTCCTTATTCCCCATTATAATTTCTCCTGTCTCAGCCTGTAAGGGACCCACGTTTACTTTCGCTAATCTTTTCCTTTTTACATGAATATACAAGCTTTTAAAGTCTGTTTTTATGTCTCTCATATTCTATTTTCCCTTTCTTTATCAATTTCTTCTTCCTCCTTTGCTGAATTCTAAAATCCTCCCAATCCTCAGGCTTACTATGCTTTTTGGCAACATTATAAGCCCCTTCCTTTGATCTAATACTATCTTTAACTTCTCTTGTTAGCCACGGTTGGACCACTTTTCTTGTGGGGTTTAGGTGCCTTAAAGGAATATATATTTGTTGTAAATTATATATTAATTCTTTAAATGCTAGCCATTGCTTGTCTACCGTCATACCTTTTAAAGTAGTTTCCCAATCTACCGGAGCCAACTCGCCCCTCATACCTACATAACAACATAACAACATAAGAAATAGGAGCAGGAATAGGCCACTTGGCCCCTCGAGCCTGCTCCGCCATTCAATAAGATCATGGCTGATCTTGGGGTCAAAGCCACTTCCCAGCCCACTCCCCATAACTCTTCACTCCCTTATCTTGCAAAAATGTGTCTATCTCCACCTTAAATGTATTTAATGACCCAGCCTCCACAGCTCTCTGGGGCAGAGAATTCCACAGATTTATGACCCTCAGAGAGAAGAAATTCCTCCTCATCTCAGTTCTAAAAGGGCGACCCTTTATTCTAAAACTGTGCCCCCGCATTCTAGATTTCCTCATGAGGGGAAACATCCTCTCTGCATCTACCTTGTCGAGCCCCCTCAGTATCTTATATGTTTCAATAAGATCACCTCTCATTCTTCTAAATTCCAATGAGTATCGGCCCAGCTTGCTCAACCTTTCCTCATAAGTCAACCCCCTCATCTATGGAATTAACCTAGTGAATCGTCTCTGAACTGCCTCCAATGCAAGTATATCCTTCCTTAAATAAGGAGACCAAAACTGTATGCAGTACTCAAGGTGTGGTCTCACCAACGTTTACTTTAGCTACCCTCTTCCTTTTTATATACCTGTAGAAGCTCTTATTATCTGTTTTAATGTTTCTTGCCTGTTTACTCTCATAATTCATCTTCTCTCTCTTTATTATTTTTTTAGTCATCCTTTGCTGGTTTTTTAAAAATTCCCAATCCTCTGGTCTCCCACCAATCTTGGCAACATTGTATGCCTTCATTTTCAATTTGATACCATCCTTTACTTCCTTAGTTAGCCACGGATGGTGCTCCCTTCTCTTAAAATCTTTCTTTCTCGCTGGAATATATTTTTGTTGAGACTTATGAAATATCTCCTTAAATGTTCGCCACTGCATTTCAACTGTCTTACCCTTTAATTTATTTTTCCAGCCCACTTTAGCCAGTTCTGCCCTCATGCCACTGTAATTACCTTTGTTTAAGATCGACTCGCCCCTCATACCTATGTAGTTTGTTTTATTTAGATTTAAGAATCTAGTTTTGGATTTAACTAAATCACTTTCAAACTCAATATAAAATTCTATCATATTATGGTCACTCTTCCCTAAAGGCCCCTTTACTACAAGGTTATTAATTAACCCTTTCTCATTGCACAATACCAGATCTAAAATAGCCTGTTCCCTAATTGGTTCCTCATCATACTTATCTAGAAAACTATCTTGCATACATTCCATGAATTCATCCTCTACACTATTACTGCAAATTTGGTTTGCCCAGTGTTTCTGTAGATTAAAGTCCCCCATAATTACTGTATTACCATTGTTACATGAGCCTCTAATTTCCTGATTTATACTCTGCCCTACATTACAACTATGTTTGGGGGCCTATAAACAACTCCCACCAATGTTTTCTGTCCCATGCTGTTTCTTAGCTCCACCCAAACTGATTCTACTTCTTGATTTTCGGAGCTAAGATCCTTTCTCTCTACTGTCTTTATTCCATCCTTTATTTTCAGGGCTACCCCTCTTCCTTTTCCATTTTGCCTATCTCTTCTAAAAGTCAAGTATCCTGGAATATTTAGTTCCCAACCTTGGCCACTTTGCAACCATGTCTCCTTTATGACTATTAGAACAAACCTGTTAATTTCTATCTGCGCTATTAATTCATATATTTTGTTGCGAATGCTTCACGCATTCAGGTACAGTGCCTTTAGCTTTGACTTATTTCTATTTTTCCCTGATGTCACCTTTGTCACTGAAGCCTTATAACCTTTGTTACTCTCTCTGTCCCTTCCTGACCCACTCTGCTTATTTTTACCCAAAACTCTATTCTGCTCTAGAGCCTTGACATTTCTCTTGCTGCTTTTAAATTTACTCTTTCCTGAAGACTATGGGCCAGAAATTCGGTTTTCTGGCTTCCTGCGGGTGCAAGCATCGCGCGCGTACTTACCTACCACGCCTGCCGTTGTGTTTTGGGCCCACGAGAACTTCAGGTCCTGGGCCTCCTCCAGCTGCATGCAGGAAACCGGTACTTCAAGTGGCCTTACGGGTGAGTACACAGCGCGTACTCACCCGACAAGCGCCGAATTTCTGGGCCAATGACAGCAAGTTCTGGCCCGATGTTTCAGAAATGACTCTTGAATAGAATATGAGACTTAACCTTCTTCAATGATTTATATTCATGGTCAAGGTCAATTTCCAAGGGACTTCTCCCGCTCCACGACCGTAGCTTTGCTGATCTGGTTTACACAAGGAAATGGGGTTTCCACTGAACTTCCACTGAAGTGAGTGAGGTCCTGCAGAACCTCATCGGGGGCAATTTTAACCCCAAAAAACGGGTGAGTTGGGGTTGGGTGGGATGTTAAGAGTTAAAAATCTGAATCCTGACCCCAACCCGCCCACTTCCAGTTTTAAGTGAGGTCGGACGGGATGGGCAGCCAGCCCGCTCGCAGGAGGCAGGTTGACACTCTAAATATTATAATGAGACTCCATGCCTCATGGTGATCCACCATTTTAAATTTAACTGTGGGTGGGCGGATTTCCCAGGCATCAGGAAACCTGCCAACTAAAGGGAGGCGAGGATTGCTGGATCCAGGAGGTAAGTGCCTTTCCACTTACCTGCTGGATCCAACGTTCCTGCCTCACCAACCCCGCCCCCCCATGATTGGACACCCCCATCACCCTTGATCTCCCCCCGAACTTTCCCCCCTCCGGCCCTCGATCCCTCATCTCTGCGGCCTGGTGCCACAGGCCTACCCGCCCAACAGCCAGTCTCTCCACCTGGCTGGCTGCGGGGGGGAAATAGAGATCAAAAACGTTAATCAGGCCCTGCCTTTAAATTCAGCAGGGCCTGTGGAAACCCCCACCCCCCCGACATCTGATCCCCCCTCCAATCTTACGATCCTTGGCCCCCCGGCCCCTGACCCCTCTCCGGCCTTCGATCTTCGACCCCCGACCTTCCTAACCTCCACTCCCAATCTCCAGTCCCCTTCAATCCCCAGCCTTCCTACCTCCCCACCAATCCCCAGCCCCCTCCGACCCCCGGCCTTCATACCTCCCGCCCCCCCCCCCCCCCCACTGATTTCCAGCCCCCTCCGATCCCCGGCCTTCCTGCCTCTCCCACCATTCGCCGATCCCTCCCTCCTCTCTATTACCCACCCGCCTGCCAGCCTCTCAATTTGGGAAACAAAGAAACAAAATGTTAATCAGGCCTTGCTGTTAAATTCAGCAGGGCCCGAGGGAAACCCGTTCTCCTGGGTTTCCCGACCACATTCCAGGCCCCCACTCCCTACCCACCTCCAAGTTAAAATTCTGGCTTGTATCTCCATCAAAACCTTTTTTGTCTCTCTCAATTTTTGTTTTATCCACAGTACCTTGGTCATTGCTCTGCTGTGCTTTCCTCTCTTGCCCCTCCCAAGCTTTAAATAGACTGTCCATTGTGCCCTTCTCTGGATTTTGAGGAGTGGGGTGTGGGCGAGGATGTGCCACCTTCCCAGCAGAGGCTGAAGAGAAATCTGCTTCTGACTTTGGAGTCATAGGACCCAGATCTTATGAGTACTCGCCTGAAGAGGAGGATGGTTAAGGAACATTGCATCTACATGCAGACTCTGCGGTAAGTCTCCGAGGAGGTGCAGCAACTGAGAACTGTGGCCCGTCACTTGCAGGAACATCAGGGAAAGTTTTCTTCATTACAGGCATCAATGGATAATGTGGGAGTGTCTTTAAAATCTGCGACAGCCCCCCACCTCAGACAGCCCAGGACCAGTCAGTGTTTCCTTCCCCGCAGAAGCACAGACTGCAGCTCTGGTGGCAGTTCCAAAGTAAAACATTTCCACATGTATCGTCTGATACTGGCATCAGGTATTCCTCTTTTATTTTGTTCTAAATTAGCTGTGGTGCAATAGAAACACACATCATGAGATTTGGGGACTGCAACGCTGTTGCTGCACATTTTAATATATGGTAATGAGCTCCCAGCAGCATTGGCGAGCGCACTCATGGAAAGCCTCAGATTGGGTCAAGAGCTGACGTGCAGCCATTATGGGGCGGAAACAGTTCCTGCCTCAGAATCCACACACAAATCTTCCAGCCCGCTGATTTTACGCCAGAAAATTGTCAAAAACGACAAGTGAATTTGGGACCAATAATAAGAGTAGGAATGTTTTTAAACTGGACATTTTGGAGCAGATTTAATGCAACTCTGAGTATCAGGGAAGATAAGCAATTTGAAGATGTACTAAAAGATCAAGGAAAGTATCAAAGTGCAGCTGATAAGGTGCTAGTAATCGTGAAGAGTAACAGCAAAAGCCACAATCTCTTTAAGTCCTGTGATAAGAATGAAAGGTATAAAGTACTAAAATGGAATATACGGTGCACGATTAGGGCTGAGAGGTAATGGTCCATATAGATATCGATCAAGCTGTAAGAAATAGAGACAATCAGGAAGCCTATACATACATCAAGAAACTAATATCGAAATTCAGAGGATAAAAGTGGTTACATCCTCACAGGTAGAACAGAATAGATGGAAGAAATACATGGCGGATTTGTTCCAAAGACCAGTGACCAAGCGACTATTGGTGGTACAGCTGATCAGACTGGAACCTTTTGAGCAGCTTCTGACTCTGGAAGGAGTAAGGATGGTTACTCTAAGGCTGAAGCTCCACTGAAAAGCCACTGTTCTGGATGGTATTTGTGCAGAAGTAGTTGTGGCTTCGCTTCATCAATTATTTCACAAGATTTGAACAAGTGTTTGGCCAAATGAATTGGGAGAATCAATAGCATATGGTATTGTAGGAGGCTAGTGATGAATATTGGACATAGAAGCAAAATTAACATATTTTGCTTGGCAATAATTCTCCTTCCTGCATTGCAAATCATCTGACTGATATTGCTTAAACCTACAGACTACACATTTTCACCTTAGCGTCAGGTTCGGTGTGTGCAGCTGGCGTAGCAGGTCTGAAATGTGATGTGATACGGAGATGCCGGTGTTGGACTGGGGTGGACAAAAATGAGAAGTCGCACAACACCAGGTTATAGTCCAACAGTTTTATTTGAAATTACGAGCTTTCGGAGCGCTGCTCCTTCGTCAGGTAAAGTGAGGGAATACAAATCAGATACAAAGCATATGTCTATATATGCTTTGTATCTGATTTGTATTCCCTCACTTTACCTGACGAAGGAGCAGCGCTCCGAAAGCTCGTAATTTCAAATAAAACTGTTGGACTATAACCTGGTGTTGTGCGACTTCTCATTTTTGAAATGTGATGTGTTCAGGAACGCGCTGCTCAGAGCGACTTTCACTTAATGGCCCCAATTGAAAGAGTCATGCGCGTTTCCCGGCCCGATTAAATGGTGTGGGTCTGATGATGTAATCGATGACTCGTTTCCAACGCCCATATTTAAAGCAGCCTTGCACTTAAGTCAATTGAAGGTTTCCAGAGGAGGGTAGAAGGTGTGGAAGAAAGGCCGCAGGAGAGATAAAACTTTTGAAACATGGATAACCAAAGGCAAAGGGCAGCACCCCAGTTCTCAGATTCTTCCTTGCATGCTCTTGTGGAGGCTGTCAGAGCATGCAGGGGGTCCTCTTTCCTGATGACAGTGTAAGGAGACCTCCACAAACAACATATCCTGGCTGGATATTGCTGAGGAGGTCAGCAGTAGGGATGTGGTCAGGAGGACCTGGATACAGTGCAGGAAGCGCTTCAATGATCTCATGAGATCAGGAAAGGTGAGTGCAATGCCACACTCACCCTCATCCTGAAGTGCCTGTCATCACATCCCCATCACTCTGCCTTCCCAAGACTAGTCCTGCACATCATTCCTCACACCAACATACCTTGCACATCTAGACTTGAATATAGGGGGTATGATTAAGAAGTTTGCAGCTGATACTAAAATCGGCTGTGTGGTTGATACTGAAGAAGGAAGCTGTAGACTGCAGGAAGATTTCAATAAATTGGTCAGGTGGGCAGAACAGTGGCAAATGGAATTCAATCCGGTGATGTGTGAGGTAATGCATTTCGGGAGGGCTAACAAGGAAAGGGAATACACATTAAATGGAAGGACACTGAGTAGTGTAGAGGAACAAAGGGACCTTGGAGTGCATGTCCACAGATCCCTGAAGGTAGCAGGCCCGGTAGATAAGGTGGTTAAGAAGGCATACGGAAAGCTTGCCTTTATTAGCCGTGGCATAGAATACAAGAGCAGGGGGGTTATGTTTCAACTGTATAAAACACTAGTTAGGCGTTCAGTTCTGGTCACCACATTACAGGAAAGATGTGATTGCACTAAAGAGGGTACAGAGGAGATTTACAAGGATGTTGCCGGGAATAGAGAATCTTAGCTATGAGGAAAGACTGGGTAGGCTGGGTTTGTTTTCCTTGGAACAAAGGAGGCTGAGGGGTGATCTTATTGAGGTGTATAAAATTATGAGGGGCATAGATAAAGTGAATAGAAAGGACCTATTTCCCTTAGCAGAGGGGTCAAAAACCAGGGGGCACAGATTTAAAGTAATTGGTGGAAGGTTTAGAGGGGATTTGAGGGGAAATTTCTTCAGCCAGAGGGTTATCGGGGTCTGGAACTCGCTGCCTAAAAGGGTGGTAGAGGCAGAAACCCTAACCACATTTAAAAAGTACTTGGATGTGCACTTGGGATGCAGTAACCTGCAGGGCTACGGACCAAGAGCTGGGAAGTGGGATTAGGCTGGATAGCTCTTTGTTGGCCGGCGTGGACACAATGGGCTGAAATGGCCTCCTTCCGTGCTGTAACTTTCTATGATTCTATGATTCACATCCACCCATCCCTCTCTCTCTATGTACATACGCACATCCTCATCTGACTAACCACTAAGCCACACTCACCCTCATCCTAATGCAATCATAGCAAGTAGCACCACAGAAGGAGGCCATTTGGCATTGTCACCCCACTCCCTTATAGTTATCCCCTACAGATGTAACCCATCATTCCATCACTCTCACTCAAACTTCTCTTCTTTCTCTCCTTGCAGGAGGAGAGCCTACAACAGCAGGGAGAGGGAGAGAACTGGAGGTGGCCCTCCAGTCCTTGCACATCTGGCAGCAGCAGAGGAGGCGGCTCTGGAAATTTCAGGAGCTCAAGAGACGCTGGCGGTGGGAGATGGAGAGAGGGGCACATCCCAGCAACCTGGTGACAGAATCACATCTCAGAAAGCCACATGGCATACAACAGTCACCCATATGGTGACTCATGTCAGCAGCCAGTGAAATGTAATCATGTGCATAATGGTAACATTACCCATTCTTATGATAACAATTCTAATTCATCTCTTTACTCTCCCACAGGTCCATCAACTGCACCCCCCCCCCCCCCCGCCACTGTCCAGCCAGAGGAGGAAGATGACTCCTCAGAGGAACCTCCAGCCTCTGAGGGTGCAGCGGCAGCAGTCCCAAGCGCAGTCCGCACCAGCGTAGATACTCACACCTTTGTGGGTCCTTTGCGCCATAGAGTAGAGTTGTCACCTGGTGTCTCACAATTCACAAGTGAGCAGGAGCAGATGGTGTTGACAGGGACAGCAGTGGAGTCTCCTCACTGGAGAGCGCAGGATGCTCCAAACTCTGCTCAGCTGCATGCAGACACTGAGCCTCGGGGGCCATCGAGAAAGAGGGTGATCTTGGAGGGGCAACAACAATTGCATGAGGGGCGATGGTGATGATGTGTCATTCCATGGAAAGGATAGCCACCTGCATGGAGCAGCAAATGCACCAGTCACATGAGCACATGCCAGCTGTGGACAACAGGTGGCAGGCGGTCATAGACCTCCTCTCAAGGAGGGATATAAACGTTAACTTGGGTCTTCATCGCCCCACTGCTGTGCAGCAAAGTGCTTGCCAGCTCCTTGCTAGCAGGGAAGTGCGGGTGGCCCATGAGAGGGATAATGGTGAGAGGGGACCGGGAAGTGGGGGCTCTTCTCAAAGCCCTCCCATTTCTCAGTCGTTGCCTCCCCCTCAGTCAGAGACCCAGATGCTTCTTCGGATCGCAATGGTCGAGTCTGCCCTTGCACGGTCGCAGGAGGAGCAGACTTTGGCTGGGCCATCACAGACTCCAAAGCCCAGAGGACATCTGTCAAAAGTGTCTACGCAGTCATGGCAGGGAAGTGAGCAGCCTGCAACTATCTCTGTTGAAGCTACAGGGGTAGCACCTCGTAGAAGCACTCGCAAACGTAAACTGACACAAAAGTAGATGCACAGGGATAAGCACGTGGGTGTATCAACAAATGTTAGTGTTAGGTCTCAGTTCTTTGGGTTGTACACATAAATGTTTTTATTTTGCACCACTTTCGGGTTTTGTCCATTTTTGCCTCAAACCTTGGAAGTGACATTGTCACTTGAAGTGAATGGTGACACGTTATTTCAACTCGAGCATTGGGCCTTTGGGTGAGAGCAATGGCTTGGTCATTGTAGAGATGCTTTATGGTGTTGTGAGGGTGGGGTGGAACTTAGTGCAGGATGTGGCAGGCATGTGGCTGCATTGGAGCAAGTTAAGTCAATCTGGGCCTCCCGGGCAGCAATGTGCGCCGCTGCTGGTGGCATCTGCATCTCAGCTTCCTCATCCTCCTGCTCTTCATCTTCCACCTTCTCGTCCTCCTCCTCCTCCTCCTCTGAAGAGACTATGTGCTGTGCGCCATGCTCCTCCTGCAACTCCAATCCTCGCTGCTGCACTATGTTGTGCAGCGCTCAGCAGACAATTGATGACTCTGGAGACCCTGGCTGATGTGTACTGAAGGTCTCCTCCAGATCTGTCAAGGCATCTGAAGCGCATCTTCAGCGTGCCTATTGTTTGTTCTATGACACATCTGGTGGACATATGGCTCTCATTATAATACTTCTTGGCCTCAGTACTTGGCCTCCTCAGGGGTGTCATGAGCCACATCTTCAGTGGATAGCCCTTGTCTCCAAGCAGCCAGCCGGTAAGTCTGTTTGGAGGTGCGAAGAGCTCAGGGAGGGTGGACTGGCACAGGACTAAAGAGTCGTGACAGCTGTCAGGGAATCTGGTGCACACGCGCATAATCATCTTTTTATGGTTGCAGATGAGCTGCGCATTGAGGGAGTGGAAGCCTTTGCAGTTCACAAACACTCCTGGGTGATGATGGGGTGCAATCATGGCCACATGTGTGCAGTCGATGACGGCCCTGCACCTGTGGGAAGCCAGCCAGAGCCGCAAAGCCGAGCGCCCGCTCTATAACACTGGCTTCATCAGTGGCTGACTTGTGAAACATGGCATCGGTGACCTGGGTGATGCATCTGTGGGCAGGCCAACTGCGAGATCCTGCAAATGTCTGCTGCAAATCCCTGGAAGGAGCCTGAGGCGAAGAAGTTGAGGGCGGAGGTGACTTTGACAGGCACTGGTAAGGACTGTCCGCCAGGTCCTCTGGGCAGCAGGTCTTGTTCCAGCAAGCTACAAATGTCTGCACTGGTGCTCAGTCATGTTGAGGAAGCTCATCCTCTGCCTGTATACCCTGTGTTGGGGGTATCGCCTCCAGCACGCTGCAGCCCTGTGGTGCCCCCCTCTCTCCTGTTGAGCATCAGGTCGTTGAGGAGAAGGCTGCTGTTGTGGTTGTTGCTGCTGCTGCTGGTGTTGTTGTTGGTGGTGCTCATCCTGGTCCGATTCTGAGGACCAAGGTGAGACAGTATAAATGGTTGATAGCATAGATGGCAGGTCAAGTAGAGATCAGAGGGCCAATCCCTCAATGTTGTGATAGTGAGTAGCAATGTGGTGAGAGTGGCTTCCGTGGTTGCAGAAATGACCTGCAAACTCCAGAAACCTACATCTGTGCACAAAATGGAGTCATCAACTGCCTTTCCCTTAGGCAACTAATGAGGTGTACGGTGTGTGTATTTATCTGGTATTCTCAGCTGTCCATTAATGTTCTCGCACAATGGCCACTGAACCTCCGCCTCCCCTTCACAGGCGAAGTTCCCGAGCTGCGTGCTTCCTGTGCTCATGTCATTAAATTCAGAAGCTGCAGTTAAAAAGCCTGCTAAGGGTCTGATAACAAGGATTTAATGAGTTTAATTAGGTTGCCCGCCTCTCCTGATCGGGTCTGTGGCACGCTGGCAAACGCACCCGAGTTAAAGGTGTGAGGAGGCTGGATGAAGGCGGGTTCCCAATGCGCTGCCTATTTTCGCTATTTTTACAGCCGACCTACCTCCAAACCTGCACGCATGGCAATGGGAAAATTCTGGCCTTAGTTTTTCAGGGCCAGAACTGTTGTTCAGTAGTCAATACGCTGTTAAAACCCCAGTCACACCTATTCCAAAAATGCTTAACATTTTATGGGGTGTTTAACAGCGATGTTAGAGCAGAAAAGCAGACGTTTTTGGTCAGGTCAACTGATTTCACTGATTGCTGGCTATGGGGAGTTCCACAGCGCAGCCTGTGGCAGAGCAGGGAATGACTGACCGCAACTTCAGGATTTCCACATTTACCTGCGCATGCGCTAAATCCTTAAGTTATGGTCAGTTTCAGAGCATTACTGATGACTAACACTGACAGTTTCGTCGTCATTACCACTACAAAATCTGGGCCTAATTTTATATTTGTGGAATGTCAAATTTCTCTATTATGATAAAAATTACTAGGTTTTATAATAATAAAACAAAATGTTACTTCAAGTTTGTTTATGATAGTTCAGCCTCTTGCTTAACCCCATGTGTAGGTCCCAATCTTTATTTTGCTCTGTAAATTTTATTAAAAAGCGAATTGATAATCAGTGCTTTTTATTTCCTGGTTTGCTGTCTGCGAGAATTCTTCAATGTGATTGGCTGCTTAGACAGCTTGATGACATCACTGCTAATGTACGCTGGGAATCCCCTTTTGACAGCTCTACAATCAAATTAAGGTCGAGAAAGCTAAGGTTTTCACCACAGAGATTGTGAGATCTTTGTGGGCAGCTTTCTTTGAGGTCAGCGGCGATCGCGATCGCTGTCGCTTCGCCGCTGACCGCAAATTCCGGCTCATAGACTAGTTGCAAAATCACATTAACCATCTGAGATACTTTCAATGTGATCTCATGTTCATTTGAAGTGCCAGTTTACTGTACAACAATGCTTAACTTTTTATGGAGTGTTCAACAGTGATATTAGAGCGGAAAAGCGGAAGTTTAAGTTGAGCAATAGTCAAACAAATAGAATGGCCACTATCTGTTGGAGAGAGGTGCTAACTACAGTTATGATGGTTCAGGAAATGGGATAGACGTATTGATGGATGCAATTGGCTCTTCAGGGGACAAGAATGCAGTCTGCAGTTTTCTTGTTCCTTGGGTTTTAAAAGAAGAAGCAAGTCTGCAGTTTAAGTTGTAGGGTCAAAACTGGGAGTCAGGCTGAAGGAGTGTGGAGTCAAGGCAACGGAGGAAGGGGCGGCTTTACGGGTGACTGGCGAACGGGACATTTTGGCCGTACCCAGAATAGGAGTGGGTAATATCAATTCTTGCACTATTCTGTAAACTATTGCTTAAATACTTGCATGTATTGATCTTTTACTTGTTGACAATAAAATAGACACTATAAACCGTATTGGTGTCAGTCTCGAGCCATTTGACCTTTCCTCCACAAATTAAGAAGGCACAAACTGGCGAGCCAGTGTAGGAGACTGACGAATAGCGGATTTGTTGTTCTCAAGTTAAATTCCAGGATTGACCTATTCGGCCAGTAAATCAGTTTGGAAAGGGAACCCTTTGGGAAGTGTGGGAGACACGCGTCTCAAGAAGGTCTGTGTGTGTGACCAACTTGACTGATGTTGAGAAGGCTTTGCTTAAGATAATGGAGAAGTCTATGTGACCGATCTGATCTCCGTTCTTATGAGCGACGAGCGAAAAACTTACAGAAAGGCTGTGAGTTTCATTCAGAAACAGGTAGATGATAAAACGATTAAGTTAGACAAGGGTAGAAATTGTTGGTCTTCGCCGCTCACTTTTGTGCACACAGGAGTGATTGAATAGTTGAGGAACAGGAAGGAAAAGAGAAACAACTAAAAGTGAAACAACAATTAATTGAGCAGCATTAAAAAGTAAGAGAACTATTAGAACAATAAAATGCAGATCTGAATTGCATGATTTAGCAGTTACAGCCAGGAGTTGCCATCACCGCCGCGCAGGGGCTCGGGACGCAGCAGATGAAGGAGACCATTAGGGAGTTAGAACAGATTAACAATAATCTCAGGGGGAAATTAGAGGACACCCGTGGTGCCCGCCATGAAATGGTCAATCGACCGGGAGGCGGACCATACTAAATGTCGGTTATAAACTTACGGGTTACAGGGCAAATTGGGACGACAAGTAGCCCGAGTATCAGCTTTTACTACAGGGAGTCCGGGAGATGGGGCAGATTGGGATAAGTTTAATAGAAAGACAGTCTGTTCCGATGACCCAGGTTGTGGAGTTTGTGAACCATGGTCAAGACCAGTTAACGTTGGAACTATCCGGGTTAGAGGAGTCCTAGCCGCTGCAGGTGGAGCTGCTGGGCCGGTCACCACAAGTGTGGTAACAGCCCCTCTGGCACCTGAAGCTGCACAGGTTTTAGGCAGGGAATTAGGACCCATTAAAGACGGTGATGACCCGATAACAACCCCCAGGGCGTGGGGAGATTTTAGACGATACCGCACTGAATTGGAAGATGTTGATCTTAAACAGGTCCTATTAGCTGCCCTGGACATGGGAATGAAGCGGTGCATTCCGGCAGCAGCTATGTGACCCGGCGCCCATTCACAGAAATTGTCGACATTCTGAGAATAGTTGAGCTGATGGCTCTCCGCTCCCAGACGGTCCAAGCACCCAGCGGCTTTTGGCAATCGACTGCCGGACCTCTATGAGAGGACCCAGCCCCACGATTCCGCCAGGAAGAAATGCAGTGGCCCCGGGATGATGTCCTCTTTAATCAAATGTTCCTAAGTCAGTTGCAACCACCAGTCCGAATGGCATTGCCGTCTCGCGCGGTTCCGGGGTGAAATAAAGCATCACTCGCGCGCCAAACAATGCCGAGTTCGCGGAAGATGCCGATTTGCGCATGCGCGGAAAAGCCCGCCCATTGCAGTGTGGAGTATTGAATGGTCGCGTTGTTTTCTGAAGGTACATTTCCCCAAATGAGTCTCCCTCCTGCATTCCGACCGTCCGGGCTCGTTTTTATTTGCACATCCAAATTAATACTATAACCGGGAAGGGTTCATAGTGCCAAAAAAAACAAGGAGGGAAGATTTTTTTTAAATAAATAGAAAAAAACACAAGATGTAGTTTGCAAAATGAATTGGGGTGAAAGGATAAGGAACGCAACAGGACTGCATGAAACTGATCTGGAAGGTGGGAATGACAGAGAGAGAGAGAATTGGCAGCCATCTCAGCACTGTAACCGTGGGGTTTTTTTACAGAGAGGGGGTGCGAGGGAGAGAGATTTAAATGTATTAATTTGCATTCGATCGATGTGTGTTTCCTCCTGAGCCGCTTTTAACATATATCAGCACCATCGCAGTTATATTATAACACCATCATCACCATCGTGGCCGGTCACTGCAAATAAAAGAGGCTAGATCCGAAGCTAACAAGCAAGCAAAAAATATAGATTATTGCTCGTTTATAACTAGAGGGCTGAGTAACTGTTTTATGCAAATTAGATCCGCACCCCACACTTCCATAAATCCTTATTTTTTTTTACTTTTTGTGATCAGAAGTGCAAGGCGCCTATTTTTTTTATTACTTCATGGGATGTGGGCGTTGCTGGTAAGGCCAGCATTTATTGCCCATCCCTAATTGCCTTTGAGAAGGTGGTGGTAAGCCGCCTTCTTGAAATGCTGCAGTCCATGTGGTGAAGGTACTCCCACAGTGCTGTTAGGGAGGGAGTTCCAGGATTTAGACCCAGTGACGATGAAGGAACGGCGATATATTTCCAAGTCAGGATGGTGTGTGACTTGGAGGAGAACTTGGAGGTAGTGGTGTTCCCATGCGCCTGCTGCCCTTGTCCTTCTAGGTGTCTACTAGGATTGTCCTTACACCCTTTCTTGAACAATGGTGTCACATTTGCCACTTTCCAATCCTCAGGCAGCTCCCCCGCATCTAGGGAAGATTGGAAAATGATGGCGAGTCCTTCTGCTATCTCCTCCCCCAATTCCCTTAGCAACCTGGGATGCAAGCCATCTGGACCAGGCAACTTGTCCACTCTAAGCATACCCAGCCTTTCTAGTACATCCTGTCTATCAATTTTCACCCCTTCCATTGCTTCTACCTTTTTCACTTCTACCGATATTTTGTCAGCATCCACCTCCTTAGTAAACACCAATACAAAGTACTCATTGAGTATTTTAGCCTTGCCCTGCGCCTCTAAGCATATATCACCTTCTTTGTCTCTAATAGGCCCCACCCTGCCTCTTACTACCCTGCTTACTGTTTACATGCCGATAGAAGATTTTTGGGTTCCCTTTTATGTTAACTGCCATTCTACTCTCATATTCTCTCTTTGCCAATCTTATTTTCATCTTCACATCCCCTCTCAACTTATTGTATTTGGTCTGGTTCTCCCTTGAAGAATTCACCTGACATGCATCATACACCCTCTTTTTTTGTTTCATCATCTTCTCTATCTCCCTTGTCATCCAAGGAGCCCTTGCATTGGTTCCCTTACCCTTCCCTCTTTAACATCAGTGGTGGGTAAAGTTTTAACATCAGTGGTGGGTAAAGTTTTAGAAACAATAATCAAGGAAAAAATTAACGGGTACTTGGAGAGGTTTAAGCTAATTAAGGAGAGCCAACACGGATTTGTAAAAGGCAGATCGTGTTTGACTAATCTAATTGAATTTTTTGATGAAGTAACAGAGAGGATTAATGAAGGGAATGCAATGGATGTTGTCTGCATGGATTTTCGGAAGGCGTTTGACAAAGTACCACATAGAAGGCTGGTTAACAAAATTGAGGCTCATGGAATAGGTGGGTCAGTGGCAGCTTGGATAAGGAATTGGCTTAAGGACAGAAAACAGTGAGTTGTGGTAAATGGCTGTTTTTCAGACTGGAGGATGGTAGACAGTGGTGTTCCCCAAGGGTCAGTGCTGGGGCCACTGCTTTTTTTGATTTATATAAATGACCTGGATATTGGAATACAGAGTAGAATTTCTAAATTTGCCGATGACACCAAACTTGGGGGTGTGGCAAACAGTGATGATGATACCAATCGACTGCAACAGGACATAGAAAGGCTAGCAGAATGGGCAGACAAGTGGCAGATGGAATTTAATAAAGAGAAGTGTGAGGTGATGCATTTTGGCAGAAGGAACAGGGAGAGGCAATATACACTTAATGGCACAGTTTTAAAGAGTGTGCAGGGACAGAGGGACCTGGAAGTTAATGTGCATAGGTCCCTGAAGGTGGCAGGACATATTGAGAGAGTGGTTAACAAAACATATGGGATCTTGGGCTTCATAAATAGAGGTATTGAGTACAAACGTGGAGAAGTTATGCTGAACCTTTATAAAGCGCTGGTTAGGCCACAACTGGAGTATTGTGTTCAGTTCTGGTCACCACACATTAGGAAGGATGTGAAGGCACTTGAGAGGGTGCAGAGGAGATTTACCAGATTGGTTCCGGGGATGGGGGATCTTTGCTACAAGGACAGGTTGGAGAAGCTGGATTTGTTTTCATTGGAGCAAAGGAGGTTGAGGGGTGATTTGATAGAGGTGTACAAGATTATGACGGGTTTGGATAGGCTAGACGGGGAAAGGCTGTTCCCACTAGTTGATGGTACAAGGACTAGGGGACACAGATTAAGGTTTTGGGCAAGTGATGCAGGGGGGATGTGAGGGAAACCTTTTTTACGCAGCGAGTGGCGATGACCTTGAATTCGCTGCCGATGGAAGTGGTGGAAGCGGAGACACTCAATGTTTTCAAGGGGAGACTGGATAGGCACTTGAGGGAAATAAACTTGCAGGGCTACGGGGATAGAGCGGGGAATGGGACAGACTGGATTGCTCTACAGAGAGCCGGCATGGACTCGATAGGCCGAATGGCCTCCTTCTGAGCCATTATGACTCTATGGCAGAGGTCGCTGGTTTGGGAGGTGCTGCCGAAGATGCCTTGGCAAGTTGCTGCAGTGCATCTTGTAGATGGTACACACTGCAGCCACAGTACGCCGGTGGTGGAGGGAGTGAATGTTCAAGGTGGTGGATGGGGTGCCAATCAAGCGGGCTGCTTTGTCTTGGATGGTGACGAGCTTCTTGAGTGTTGTTGGAGCTGCGCTCATCCAGGCAAATGGAAAGTATTCCATCACACTCCTGACATGTGCCTTGTAGATGGTGGAAAGGCTTTGGGGAATCAGGGGGTGAGACACTTGCCGCAGATTACCCAGCCTCTGACCTGCTCTTGTTGCCACAGTATTTATGTGGCTGGTCCAGTTAAGTTTCTGGTTAATGGTGACCCCCCCAGGATGTTGATGGTGGGTGATTCGGCAATGATGATGCCGTAGAATGTCAAGGGGTGGTGGTTAGATGCTCACTTGTTGGAGATAGTCATTGCCTGGCACTTGTGTGGTGCGAATGTTACCTGCCACTTATCAGCCCAAGCCTGAACATCGTCCAGGTCTTGCTGCATGCGGGCATGGACTGCTTCATTATCTGAGAAGTTGTGAACATAAGCGAACATCCCCATTTCTGACCTTATGTTGGAGGGAAGGACATTGATGAAGCAACTGAAGATGGTTGGGCCTAGGACACTGGCCTGAGGAACTCCTGCAGCGATGTCCTGGGGCTGTAATGATTGACCTCCAACCACCACAACCATCTTCCTTTGTGCTAGGTATGACTCCAGCCAGTGGAGAGTTTGCCCCCCACCCCGATTCCCATTGACTTCAGTTTTACTGGGGCTCCTTGATGCCAGACTCGGTCAAATGCTGCCTTGATGTCAAGGGCAGTCACTCTTACCTCTAGAATTCAGCTCTTTTGTCCATGTTTGGACCAAGGCTGTAATGAGGTCTGGAGCCAAGTGCTCCTGGCGGAACCCAAACTGGGCATCAGTGAGCAGGTTATTGGTGAGTAAGTGCTGCTTGATAGCACTGTTGACGACATCTTCCATCACTTTGCTGATAATTGAGAGTAGACTGATGGGACGGTAATTGACCGGATTGGATTTGTCCTGCTTTTTGTGGACAGGACATACCTGGGCAGTTTTCCACATTGTCGGATAGATGCCAGTGCTATAGCTATACTGGAGCAGCTTGGCTAGAGGCGCGGCTAGTTCTGGAGCACAAGTCTTCAGCACGACAGCCGGGATGTTTCTTATGTTCTTATGTAAGTAGTCGGTTAGTGACGGCTGAATGCACTTCCTGTCTGGGAGCAAAGGTCAGCGAGTGGTCAGGTCGGGAAAAAAATAGCAACTCATTATTTCTATACCAAATCTCATGATTTTTAAGATTTTGTCTCCTGATTAATGAGATGGTGGGATTGGCATTACTGGCATTGGGAGAGTCGATCTCTAAAAACAGTACCTGGGCGGCCATTAATACATGCACCCTTCAGGCATGGGTGAATCACTAACAAAATGGGTCCAACATGTTACAACTGTGCTAAGGGAGGACATTTTGTGAAAAATTACAGATAGGCTAGAGGGCTCCTTCCCCCGTATTCAGGATCTAGCTAGCAGAAACCTCACTCCCCAGGACCAGCACCAGGAGCGATGGAATCTAAAATTGACAAACTATTGGCATTGATGACCGCCGGTAACATGACTGGAACTTTTACTGGTCAAACAAACTAACAAGTGGCGGCGGTAACTACACCGTCTGCCCCTCCTGTCCAGAGAGAGGGACAGTGGCCTCAATCTCAGAGCCAATGAAGGGAGTCAGCCCCCCCAACAAAGTCAGTAGTGGATGATGGCCATGCGAGACCTGTAGTCTCTGTTGTTATTGATGGGGGCCAACAACAGACTATGCTTGTAGACACAGGATCAGCAGTGACCATCATTCATGCACCATATCCCGAAGGCCACGATGCGGCCTGAGGGAATTGCATGCTTTTAACAGGCTTTGATGGCTCATCACAGCTTGGGTTCAGCTCGACTATCATTGCAGGGTACGGATTGTAAAATAAGCTCTGTGGTGGCAATGCGAACAAATGACGGGACATGTATACTGGGAAATGATGTGTTAAACCAGTATGGGTTTATTATAGATTATGCCAATAGATATTGGTGATTCAATACAGTTGGTAGTGATTCGGTTGTGGAAATTTCAGACATATATTCAGTGTTTGTTATTAAAAAAAGCAGAAGCATATGCTTCTCCGGTTCATGAGAACCCGGAGGTAAAGAATATGCTCCAAAAATGGGCAAATGCATTTGCCAAAAGTAAATATGATTGTGGACAAATGGAAACAGAGGAGTCTATTAACGGACCTCCACACCCATTCGCCAAACAATATCAGATCCCCAAAGAAAGCCATCCGTATGCGGAGGCTACTGTTCAATCATTGGTACAACAAGGTGTTGTTAGAGTCGGCACATTCACTACAAATTCTCCAATTTGGCCTGTAAAGCAACCAGATAATAGTTGGCATTCGACCATTGATTATCCTAACTTAAATTCTGTTATGCCCGCCTGCTCACCCGTGGTAAGGGAGACACCAACGTTGTTATCCCAGGTACCGATTGGTTCCAAGTATTTCTCCACCCTGGATATTGCTAATGGATTTTGGAGTATTCCCATTAGACAAGAAGATCAGTATAAATTTGCCTTTACCTTTGAGGACCAAAGTTATACATGGACTTGCCTGCCCCAAGGCTTTCATAATGCTCCAACTATCTTTCATAAGCGAATGGCAATGGCTATTAAGGGTTTTTCTAAACCAGAATGCCTGCTGCAGTACGTAGATGATTTGCTGCTAGCTACAAAAACAAAGGAGGAACATTTAAGAACATAAGAATTGGAAGCAGGAGTAGACCATATGGCCCTTAGAGCCTGCTCCACCATTCAATAACATCATGGCTGATAAGAACATAAGAACATAAGAAATAGGAGCAGGAGTAGGCCAATCGGCCCCTCGAGCCTGCTCCGCCATTCAATAAGATCATGGCTGATCTGATCCTAACCGCCAATCTACTATCTATCACAGATCTTCGACCTCAACTCCACTTTCCCACTCGATCTCCATATTCCTTGATTCCCCTAGAGTCCAAAATCTATCAATCTTAGCCTTGAATATACTCAATTTCCTGTTGTTAGATGAGCTGCTTGAAATGTTAAAATGGGCAGGACTAAACCTAACCCTCGAAAGGCTCAGCTGCTACAGGAGCAAGTAACATTTCTCGGCGTGTCTATCTCTGCTGCTAGACAAACCCAGATAAGCATAAAGTAGAAGTTATTCAACGACTACCCCTGCCTGTGTCTAAAACAGCCCTCCAATCATTTCTGGGCTTGATGGGGTATCAGGGCTTTTATACCATGTTTTGCTGATCTCGCTAAACCATTTTAAAGGAAAGGAAGGCAAGGTGCAATCACAATGGACGGAACAACACACTGAGGGTGTACAACAACTAAAGGAAGCTGTGATGCAAGCGACTTGCCTGATCACCCCGGACCCAAGAAAGCCCTTCCATTTGGAGTTCGGAGCAACTGATCAGAGCTTAGCAGCTGTCCTGTGCCAAGCCGTGCAAGGTAAACTCTTACCCATTGCTTAGGCATCGTGAATACTGACTGGGGTGGAAAAAACTTACGACCCATGCGTGAGACACCTGTTGGCTACCTTCTGGGCAGTCAAACATTTTACATACATTACCAGGCTGCAGACGTTGGTACTCCACTCTCCGCACACTACGCTGAATTTGCTCATGAAACCCGGAGACACCCTTGTCTCCTCGGCTCGGCTGAGCCACTGGACACATTTTGTTAATGGAGCAACATTTGAACATTACTCCAAATCAAACTACCCTACGACCACAGTTGTTGCAGTATAGGGGTGAGTCACACGAGTGGCCCCTATCGTTGTTGGATT
Source organism: Squalus acanthias (assembly GCA_030390025.1). Taxonomy (NCBI): domain Eukaryota; kingdom Metazoa; phylum Chordata; class Chondrichthyes; order Squaliformes; family Squalidae; genus Squalus; species Squalus acanthias. Next base: position 51,313,637 of record CM059425.1, read on the forward strand.
TCGAGGCGCACCCAGTTCAGAAGTCTGCAATACCTGGTGCTCCACATGTCTACATGGACGGATCATCATTGCATTATGAGGGAAAACCAGGGCTTGCAGTAGTTCTCCCAGATCAAGTTATCCAGCATAAGTGTGTGCCACATGCGGTGCAATATGCCAAGATTGTGGGCCATTTGATAGCTCTAATTCAGACTAGGGACCAGTCGGTTAATATTTGGTCTGACAGTGCCTATGTTATCAACACCATGTTGTCACTTCCTTTGTATTGTAAAAATGATTATAGAACTTCTGACGGCAAATTATTGGTACATGGCAATTTGTTTAGATCATTTTGGGAAGCATTGAGAGATAGGAAGCAACCATGCTTTCTTGGTAAAGTAAAAGCCCACAGCAAGGCAACTAACCCACACTCAATTGGTAACTCCCAAGCTGACAAAGCAGCCAAAGAGGCCGCACACAAATGTTATTCCTGTGGCCCATTTTCCTCTGGTGCCCCTGTAAACAAAATCGAGCCACAATTAAGGCACTTTGACTTAATTACCATATAAATGTCATGGCCATCGTATGAACAAACCATAGCCTGGCATCAAGCAGAAAAACCGCTACCCCAACCCACTGCATGGGCACACCACACTATCTGTGTCTCAAGGGGAGAGTCTCACCAGGCATAAAATCCCCGTCTTATGTCCCAGGCTAAATAAGACTCATTCCCAGTAGTGTGTGTTCCACCCACCAGAGCAGAGGAATTCTTTGACATGTTCCACAGCCAAGCTGTCGGAGGACCCTGTTTGGCAGAAATCACTGCTGACAAAATACAAAAGGTAGCATGGTGGCCCAACTATAAGGAGATATCAGTCGGAGGACAGCACCCTGTCTGGTGTGCCTGCAGCACATCCCAGCATTGCACACAAATAGAGCATTCCTCAGAAGTGCTCCGCCCCCTGAGGGACTGTGGACACACTTACAAATTGATTTTATAGTCCCTTTACACCAAGCACCTGCAGGCTACTTACATTGCCTGGTAATTATTGATACATTTACAAAATGGATGAAAGCATTCCCGTGCAGAAATATTACGGCTATCACTGCAGCCAGAATTTTATTGAGTGAAGTGATCTGCAGGTGGGGAGTACCTATACAGGTAGATAGTGTTCAAGGATCACACTTTACGGGAAAAATTTTCACTGAACTCCAAAAACTTATGGGCATTAAGCCCAAGTTACATACTTCGCATCACCCGCACTCTTCGGATGTAGTACAAAGGAGAAATCGGACCCTGAAAACTGTGTTAAAGAAATTTTGTGCAGTTCACCCCACTCAATGAGCAAATATGTTGCCTATGTGTCTTATGGCAATCAGATCAACTCCACATGCTACCACAGGTATCTCACCATACCAGGCAATGACGGGAAGACTGATGCACACGCCAGGACACTTGTTGGTACCCACAGCAACTCCTTTGCTGTTGGGGGCAGTAGGAATTAAATGGTTAAATCAGATGGTAGAGTATGTAAATGAGACCAATCAATTTGTGGCTAAAAACATTGGAAAATCTAAACAACAACAATAACAACTTGTATTTATATAGCGCTTTTAACATAGTAAAACATCCCAAGGTGCTTCACAGGAGTATTAAAAGACAAAAATTTTGACACTGATCCACATAAGGATAAATTAGGGCAGGTGACCAAAAGCTTGGTCAAAGAGGTAGGTTTTAAGGAGTGTCTTAAAGGAGGAAAGAGAGGTCGCAAGGTGGAGAGGTTTAGACAGGGAATTCCAGAGCTTAGGGCTGAGGCAACAGAAGGCACGGCCACCAATGGTTGAGCGATTATAATCAGGGATGCTCGAGGGCAGAATTAGAGGAGCGCAGATATATCGAGGGGGGTTGTGGGGCTGAAGGAGATTACAGAGATAGGGAGGGGCGAAGCCATGGAGGGATTTGAAAATAAGGATGAGAATTTTGAAATCGAGGCGTTGCTTAACCGGAAGCCAATGTAGGTCAGCGAGCACAGGGGTGATGGGTGAATGGGACTTGGTGCGAGTTAGGACACGGGCAGCCAAGCTTTGGATCACCTCAAGTTTACGTAGGGTAGAATGTGGGAGGCCAGCCAGGAGTGCGTTGGAATTGTTGTCCTGTGATTCACTGTATCTATTGAGCTGGTAATAAGTAGTCAGCTCAACAACAGTTCAACAATGATGGTTCTTAGTTCAGAGTGTCAAATGTCGGTCGGACTCAATAAGTTGCATACATTCAGTACTTTATTGGTTAACAAGTTGTTTGAATAACTTACAAGGAAAATGACACAGGGCTCACTTCCCATGTGTGCTAGCTTAAAACAATATTACCCGTTTGAAAGTTGATCAGCCTTCGCGCTGGTGTCCTACAACAAGTCCCGGACTTGTGGCTCCTCCCTTCTCGAGTGTGATTCCTAGGTTCTCGCTGCTAAACTAGCTCTTGGCTCCCTTCTTTTATATCTATATTTTTACTACCTACGTGCCGCACCCCCCCCCCCCCCTCCCCCACCGATAAGACCGTTTGCACAAGGTTGCTCTAATCAGTCATGAGACCTCTTGACAGTTAGCTCACAGCTTCTGTGATCATCACAACAGAATGGTCAAGGCGTGCCGTGTGCAGATTTGGCCATTTTGTCTGAGATGTGTCCATCCTTAGCCAATCGGTATCCTTGGTCATTTAGGGAATTCCAGAGGTCCCTTATAATGTGATTTGCGACTGCTCAACCGTTAGACTAGATTGTCACCCTTATCTTGAGTTAATTATTGTCGTAGACTCGATCATCCTGCAAGCTTGTCATCTCTTGCAGGCCTGTTAACTATGTTATTTGAGCAGCCCTAGGCCCCCAGCTTCAAGGTTTTGTTTATTTGAGATCTCACTGTGGCTGCAGTTTTCACAGTCCTCGACCATTTTCTAAAGGCACAATTCACCAGTTCATATTTCTACAGAATAGTCAAGTCTAGAGGTAACAAAGGCATGGATGAGAGTTTCAGCAGCGGATGAGCTGAGGCAAGGGCGGAGACGGGCGATGTTACGGAGGTGGAAATAGGCATTCTTAGTTATGCTAGGGATTTGTGGGCAGAAGCTCATTTCAGGGTCAAATATGACACCAAGGTTGCGAACAGTGTGGTTCAGCCTCAGACAGATGTTAGGGAGAGGGATGGAGTCAGTGGCTAGGGAACGGAGTTTGTGGAGGGACCGAAAACAATGGTTTCGGTCTTCCCAATATTTAATTGGAGAAAATTTCTGCTCATCCAGAACTGGATGTCAGACAAGCAGTCTGACAATTTAAAGACTGTGGAGGGTTGAGACAAGTGGTAGTGAGGTAGAGCTGGGTGTCGTTAGCGTACATGTGGAAACTGACGCTGTGTTTTCGGATGATGTCACCAAGGGGCAACATGTAGATGAGAAATAGGAGGGGACCAAGGATAGATCCTTGGGGGACACCAGAGGTAACGATACGGGAGCGGGAAGAGAAGCCATTGCAGGTGATTCTCTGGCTATGATTAGATAGATAAGAATGGAACCAGGCGAGTGCAGTCCCACCCAGCTGGACGATGGTGGAGAGGCGTTGGAGAAGGATGGAGTGGTCAACAGTGTCAAAGGCTGCAGACAGGTCAAGAAGGACTAAGCAGTATTTTGACGAAAAAAAGTCAAACCATTGGAATATGAGGTTGGTGATGTAGGATGGTACTAAATTATAGTAAGAAAGAACACGTATTTGAACCAAAATGCAAAGGACGTTTTCCTATTGTGGACAGAGCAAGTCCAGCCATTTACCTAATCCGGTGTATAGGTAAAGGTAACTAAATGGTACCATATCAACCAGCTTAAGTCAGTCAGAAGTGAAACTGGTAATTAACGCATAATATGCTTGGTTTACAGAACTAAAACTGGAAATGGAGATTGGACAGTATCTACTTTTTGGAGTGATATCCGACTTGGGGGAGGGTCCACAACCAATGACTCAAGTGCGCAACACCAGGGTCGATGGAGATGGAGTTCAGAGAGGAACCAACATGCAGCTGGACCAGTCACTACCGGGACTATAAATATTGGGGACAGAAAGCTTATGAGCTATGCACTGAATGAAACCATAGTAACGACTTACCAGATCCCTGAAGGGTTGGGACTTTGCATGTTTAGAATCGCATCACATGTCTTGGTGGTGTTGCAAGTGGCTGTTATTGTTATATTTGTATTATGATATACTGTTTAAAGTGTATGCTTAGAAGCTAACCAACATGCTAATAATCTGGAGCTAGCTGCCCTTGCATAGGAGGAAGGTAATGACTGGTCATCCTGAGGCTAATCGGGAGATAATAATTATGAGAGATTGGCACTAGCAGTTCTGCACTCTCAGGTGGGGAATGTAAGAATATTGGACTTGGCAGCAAAATGAACACATTTTGCTTGGCAATAATTCTCCTTCCTGCATTGCAAATCATCTAAGTAATATTGTTTAAACCCACAGACTGCAAGTCAGAAGCTGATCACATCATGGGATCATTGATTAGGATATGCTAATATTGTTGATTAGGGACAATGGGGAAGCAGGAACAAGCAGACGAGCCGGCAACATCCCATGTGAGGTGTTAATATCAGATTGGCCAGAAAAGTGGAGACACTAAAGATAGACTAGCTGCAAAATCACATTAACCATCTGAGATAGTTTCAATGTGATCTCATATTCCTTTGAAGTTTGACACGAAATTACAGTTTAAATTGAGCAAGTCAAACAAAGAGGATGGCCACTATCTGTTGGAAAGAGATTGTTAACTAACAGTTATGATGGTTCAGGAAATGGGATAGAGGTATTGACGGATGCAATTGGCTCTCCAGGGGTCAAGAATGCATTCTGCAGTTTTCTTGTTCTTTGGGTTTTGAAAGCAATAGCAAGTCTGCAGTTTAAGTTGTAGGGTCAAAACTAGGAGTCACACTGAAGGAGTGTGGAGTCAAGGCAACGGAGGAAGTCACAGCTTGACGGGCGACTGGTGAACAGAACATTCGGTCTTACCCAGAATAGGAGCGGGTAATATCAATTCTTGCCCTATTCTGTAAACTTCCGCTTAAATACTTGCATGTATTGATCTTTTACTTGTTGACTTTAAAATAGCCACTATAAACTGTTGGTATCAGTCTCGAACCATTAGACCTTTCCTGAACAAATTAAGAAACCACATTAGATGTGTAGTGATTATAGAATGATGAGCTTAATCAAGTTAAAAAAAGAAATGAAGGAAATCCAATGTGAAGGCAAGAAATGGAGTCTGTGGGCACATGATGGACTGGCACAGCACGTGACCCTTCCTACTTCATGGCTGGCAAAATGGAAGTGCTGCTGTATGAGGTAGGTGCAAGAAGAGTTTGGATCTCCGCCATCCAAAATATATCAGTCTCAGGACCATAACTATCTTCAGTATAAAGGCCAGTGAGGACAGTTCAAACCCAGAATTCCCACCCCTTCTATCAGTATTACCCGTGGAACTTGGCTCCCAACATAACATAGGGTGTAGTTTTTGTCCTTACCACCTGGGCGCCAAGGATCACCTAAAAATAAGAAAAATCCAGCAGGTTCTGTATGGGGCCTGTGATACGCCCACCAGTTTTTCCTTTCTGCTCTCCACCCAGGTAACACTTACCCCCAGATGGCAGATGCAAATCTATCCCTAGGTCTCTTGGCTGGTTCAAAAATCACAAAGGTCACATCTGTTGTTTGAGATTATTCCATCATACAATGTTAGGATGAACTGAAATTATTTGAATTGCAACCAAGATATTAGCAGAGATGGGCCAAAAGCTACTGTCAACAGATCCATTAAAGTGATGCTTTATATTGATAGGTTTTTGTTAGGCAAGAGTATTAAGGGTTATGGAACCAAGGTGGGTATGTGGAGTTAAGATACAGAGCAGCCAGGATCTAATTGAATGGCGGAACAGGCTCGAGGGGCTGAATGGCCTGCTCCTGTTCCTATGCTTGCAGAGAGTGCGACGAGGCAACCACTGTGTAGATGGTAGTGATGACAATGTTGCGAGGTTTATTGGCAAACAACCATGCAATTGTTCCTGGGGTAAGGCCATCACATTTCTACTGCTGGGGAATTTTGCCAACAGGCTGCGGGGGGAACCATGGAGGCAACAGTGAGAGAAAAATTCAGATGATTTCAACAGAACTTATTTTCGGTCTCAGTGTTGTTTAATTCTAAATCTTAAAAAAAGGGGAAAGTAGAAAAAAAAACTGTCCATGCTCTAATTCCCTACAAACATGTTGTACACTGCTTCAACTTTCTGTTTGGCTCTGTCTTTGAACTACATTGAAATGAAGTCAAACCAAAGGATAAATACTGTTGAACATGCTTGAATCCAGTAAAGAATAGAGAGGGCGGGATGGCTGGCAGTGGCTGTTTTCATTTGCACTGCAGATTAACCGGTAGAGTTTGCTGATGCTTATACTGGTGGAAGCTGCCCTTACAAAACTAGAAAGATAAATTTCATTTCATTGGAATGGTTTAAATTCACTGGTCTAGAAATTCGGATGGTTTGCATCACCCGTTATCGCCAAGAAATGGTGAAAAAAATGGCGGCTGGAGCTTTTCTGTCAGCTGGTGGTGGGTCCCGCGGCAGCCGCCTCTTTCGGCAGGTCAGCAGCACTGCCGTTGCCTGCTATCAGCGAGAGTATTTTAATGAGGTGGAGCGTGATGTCGCGCAAGGCCGAGTTGACGCCAGCTCATCCATTTTGGAGTTCTCCTCTCGCATTGCCGCCTGCATTAAATCACGCCAGTGACTGGTGCCGCTAAAAGGTCTTTCAGCAGCGTTAACAGCCAGGAGGAGTCTGGCAGGACTTATGAGGATGGATGCCGGAACTTCAAACGTCTCCTTTGCCAAGGTTCTTCTTTTAAACTTTCACTTTTTGTTCATCAACAGTGGGGGGAAGAGAGTGAGGTTGCATTTTCTGGCAGCTTTCCAGGAGGCCTACAGTGTTTGCGGGTCAGTAAATAATTTCACCCCTCAACAAAAACACACCCATTTCCAATCAATACTTGACTCAACAACTGAACCTAAACAGTAGTTGTTGTTCAACGTCCGCAAAAAACAACACTCGCAGTGAAATTCACATTCACTTCCGTTGATGCAGCCCTTGGTAATTAAATGTTATTCCATTTATTGATACCCCAGGTCAATAGTATAATTCCATCTGCCTAAACTGAAAACCAAACATGATCGCAATACATTCGTGACCTGTGGTGGAGGATTCAGGCTATTATATGACAAGCCTCACAGTTGGATTTCAGATGGATAGACCCAGATAAACAACAGGCCCCATTAGGCACAGAAGCAAAACTAAATCTAATGATGAAACTCTACTGGACCTGTTCCCAGATTAGATACTTATACATGTATTCTTCATAAACCCTTTAATAAATGAGCAGACACCACAGGATTCACTGTTGGGAACTACATTTGAGTCATACACCTTTCAGTCTTTGCAACACAACAGGGAGTATATAATTTCAGTTACTCGTTTATTATATGAAGAAATATATGTAATGAGCCAGCATTATATGTTCCAGGATATGTATTATCTAAGAATAATTTCACGTCATTATTGAGCCTTCATGAATTATGCAATGCGAATCGACCATATGTTTTTACCAATCAATCAATGGGTGAACTCCATTGCAACAATTGAAGATGATCTGTGATAAGATCTCTTTTATCTACATTCATGTCATAAACAAATAAAAAATCAACATCGGGTGGGTGCTAATATTTTTGAAGCACGTACGGCAACTGTTCGGGTCACTCCTTTCTTCCCCATTCCATTCATTGCAATGGGGAGACAAAGGCAACCTTTGGCCTCCTTCTGAGATTAGCACTGCAAGCAGCACGTTGCACTAGAAAATCACCGCCACACTGTTAGAAATTAGGGGTACCTAAAAATACATATGATTATGCAGATGAAACTGTAACGCAAATAATACCGTGTTGAAATGATTGTATTAGTGCTCGAGACAAGTAAGGGGTTAATGTATAAGTTGTGTCTTACTAGAACTGTGTCAGTTTCATTTTCCTGGAGACTTGTATTAGACTTTGAGACAAAATGTCTTCAGTTAGTTAGATTAGATGAGGCATAACATCCCACATAGGGGCCCACAGCATGACCTTGCCTCAAGGCTTAGCTGTCTGTTGTTTGTAACTTTTGGATTTTGACTTAGTCTTTCATTTGGCCAATGAAGGTCCAACCTATGTTTCTTCCATTATTACTAATAACCATATTATAATGCTAAGGTAGAATTTGGAGTTTGTTTAACAGAACTGCTTGTGAAGATAATTAAAAGTTAATTAATATAAAGGTCATAGAATAGAAGGAATTTATGGGAGTTAAGGTACCATCTCAGGATGGAATAGTCTGTTAGATTAAGGAGAGATAGTTTGGATAGCGGCTGGTTGAGTAAGACAGCTCTAGCTTGGGACCTCTGACTTAATGGCCCAAAGCTGTGCCTGGTACACACACTGGCTGCACCGGGGGGACAAGACAGGATGAGATTAGAGACTATTACTTTGGAAGGAAAGGGCCAGATAAGAAAAGGGAAGACAGTCCTCAAGATGCTGTAAGGCTATGATTGGTTAAGTACAGGTTGTGGTTGTGAAGATGCTTTGAGGGAGGGTCTTCGTCTGTAGGTTTAAACAAAGAACTCGACATGCCATTGGTCACCTTGTTTTAAGGGGAAACTCTATAGGTTAAATGGTCTTGTCCATTATCCTACCTCAGGCCCACCCCTAAAAAGAGAATAAAAGGAAGAGCTAAAGAACTCTTAGCTCAGACCGTGGAGCGAGGGGCTCCCAAGTGTGGAAACGGTGGTCTAACACTCTTCAGAGAGTGGACCCATGTGGACCCTAGTCCATCACTCTTGGGTAGTTCAGAGAGAGAGAGACACGTGAGACAAAAAGGAGAATGAATAAGAAGAGTTGTTCGTGCACGCCAGCCATCTGTCTGATCGGGTCCGGTACCAGCTACTTGTCACGGTCGTATGTTTTTGTTGTATAATTAGTGTGTTATATTCTGTCCTAAACTCCAATTAAATGCAAAAAACCCACCATACTGGATGGCACTCAATCCTGTTTACCAGAGATACGCGAATCTCTACAAATTGGCGAGTCAGGAGTGCAAAAGGGTTGTTGTGGTCAAAACGAGTTGAGAACGGGTTCGGTCTATAAAGGTACTAGGCGTTGTTATCGTGTTGTAAAGAGAAAACAAAATGGCGGATGCATATTTTACAGACAAAGTTGCGAACAGTCTCTCGGATAAGTTAGGGGCCCCGGGGGCCCAAGGGGTAATCAGAATAGTGCAGGGTGACGAGACGAGTGAGAAGAGTTACTCTGAGATTTGGGGTGAGATAGCGTCCCAGGTGGGTGCTGAGAAATGTAAAGTTAAAGAAGCTAGAAAAAAGTTGGCTTACGCAGCCCATTTGTGTGCAGTTCGCTTGGGAGGCAAAGTAGTACTCCTGAAAGAGAAAAATGCACAACTTGAAAGAGACTTACAGGACTGGCAAGGCCGACACGTCACAGCCTGTCCTCTTTTCTGTCAAGAGAAAGCCTTGGCAGATGAAGCACGACTTGCTTCAAGATGCCACCATCAGGTGCATGAGGATGACAAGGCTTTAATAATCAAAAATGAATCCCTGATCTCACAACTTGAGGACGCCAGGGGGGCCTTGAGAAAATTACTCGAAAAACCCCCCTCTGGTGAGCACCGACCATACTCACTGCGAATTAAAAATTATGGAATTGAGGGGCAAACTGGGGAGACAAACGACTGCTGTTGCGGCCGTCAGTCGCCTTAAACGAGGGGATCCCGGTATTAACTGGGACGATCTAACAAGAAAAGCCCAGTGCAATAATAACCCCATCTGCCAAAATAGTCCCTCACCCTCTGCGCCTCTGCCTCCCTATCCAGGACAAACTGCCCGGTAGAAACCAAGCAGGTTAATATAGTCGCTAATACCACCCAATTTAGTGACCCCACACCCTCGGATGATGAATTTGATAATGATACCTCTTCTGTAGCCTACAACCTGCCCCCAAATGAGGAAGTAACTACCTGCTACCAGTAGAAGTTTGACCCCATGTTATGCTTGTGGATTCCGGTTCTGCCGTGAATATTTTACATGACCCCGCTCCCTTTTCCCATTCTGGCACCGCCCTAAACCTTTCCGGCTTTAATGCTTCTACTCAGTTAGTTAATCAGGGATTGAGCTCCATAGTCTTATCCATCGATGGGAATTCCGTCGATGTCCCCTCTCCTGTATATATGGTCACCCATGACCAGAAAGGTATCCTCGGAAGTGACGCACTGCATAAACACCGTGCTGTCCTCAACTATGCTAATAATTGTCTTTGGTGGCACTTTAATGAGGGACCACCAACACCTATTTCGGATGCCAATTCGGTATATGCGTTTAAAAAACCCGAGGACCTCACCCTTCCCGGGACTGAGGACCTTGTGGTCAATACACTAATTCATAAATTTTCAGAGGTTTTTGCTAAGTCCAAACATGATTGTGGTAGGATGTCAAGAGATGAGGAGATTAATGGACCCTCCCACCCTACTGTTAAGCAGTATTCCATTCCGGCTGAGAGTAAACCTTATGTTCGATCTGCTATTGATTCATTATTAAAGCAGGATGTTATCTGCACTGGCACTTTTACCACTAATTCTCCAACCTGGCCAGTTAAGAAACAAGACAATAGCTGGCGTCTAACAATTGTTTATCGTAAGCTTAATTTGGTAACCCCAGCTTGTGCCCCTGTTGTTCGGGAGGCCCCCATTCTCCTGTCCCAGATTCCACTAGGTGGCTGCTACTTCTCCACCTTTGACATTTCAAATGGGTTCTGGAGTATTCCTAATCGGGCGGAGGATCAGTATAAGTTTGCCTTCACCTTTGAAGATCAAAGTTATACATGGACATGTTTGCCTCAAGGCTTCCACAACGCCCTGACTATATTCCACAAACAGGTGGCTCAGGCACTTAAACCTTTCTCGAGACCTGACTGTCTGCAGTATGTCGATGACCTTTTGCTTGCTATATCTGACAAACAGACTCATAATGGAAGAGTTACTAGACCTTCTTCTGAAGGCGGGACTAAAAATTAATCCAAAGAAGGCACAATTGTTCCAACCAGAAGTGACATTTTTCGGGGTTACTGTGGGACCGAAGGGGCTCAGTCCCGACCAGCATAAGATTGACGTGATTCAGCGCTTACCATTGCCCGCATCCAAATAGACACTTCGTTCCTTCTTGGGTCTGGTGGGATGCCAACGCTCGTTTATTCCCAGATTTGCGGAGCTGGCCAAACCTTTATATGAACTATTAAAGGACGAAGAGGACTCTGTGGCCCGTGACTGGACAACCGAACATACCATGGCTGTGTCCCTCCTTAAGACTGCCGTTATGCAAGCCACATCCCTGACAAGTCCTGACTGAGACAAGCCTTTCCACCTGGAGATGGGATCCACCGATCAGAGTCTTGCTGCCGTTCTGTGCCAAGAGGTACATGATAAACTTATGCCAAATGCGTACGCCTCTCGCACTTTGACTGGCATGGAGAAAAATTACACTGTGTGAGCGACATCTGCTGGCCACTTTTTGGGTGGTTAAACATGTCACGTTTATTACCGGATTGAACAAAATGATCATCCACAGCCCCCACACTCCTTTGAATCTTCTACTCAAACCAGGGGACACTTTGGTCTCCTCTGCTCGACTCAGTCATTGGACTCTTCTGTTAACTCAGAGAGATTTGGAAATAATGCCAAAACAGACAACTCTACTACCCCAGCTCTTACTGTACGAGGGGTGAAGCCATGAATGCCCCCTTCCACCACTGGAGTTCGACCATCACCCCGTCTCTCCTACTTCGCTGAGTGATGCCCAAGCCGTCTACATTGATGGATCATCCTACCACAGGGATGGAAAACCCCTTACTGGATTTGCGGTAGTTTTGCCTGACCGAAAACTCACGTATAAATGCATTCCCCACTCCGCCCAATATGCTGAAGTTGCAGCCCTGGTGACAGCGATCCAAATTACTCATGAGAAGTCGCACAACACCAGGTTATAGTCCAACAGATTTATTTAAAATTACAAGCTTTCGGAGCTGTCGCCCCTTCCTCAGGTAGAGTTACTGTGAGACAATCTACCAGAATTCATAAAATATAAACACAGAGAAAATGCAGAGATTCAATCTATCCCTACATCAAAGACATACTAAGAGCACAGCCAAGACAATGAGATGTGTCCCAGGGGGTCCAACGTGTCAAAACACCTGCTGGCTGCATATCCTCTCCATTTGGGTTTGTTTCTTGTGTTTGTTTCTTGTGTTTGTTTTTTTAAAAAGCTGGAAAGACCGGCAACGATGTCAAGTCACGTTCTGTAATGTGACATGAACCCGATATCCCGATTGAAGCCGTCCTCATGAGTGCGGAACTTGGCTATCAGTTTCTGCTCGATGATTTTGCGTTGTCGTGTATCCCGAAGGCCGCCTTGGAGAACGCTAACCCGCAGATCCGAGGCTGAATGCCCTTGACTGCTGAAGTGTTCCCCGACTGGGAGGCAACCCTCCTGCCTGGCGATTGTTGCGCGGTGTCCGTTCATACGTTGTCTCAGTGTCTGCATGGTCTCGCCGATGTACCATGCTCTGGGGCATCCTTTACTGCAACGTATCAGGTAGACAACGTTGGCCGAGTCACATGAGTATGTACCATGTACCTGGTGGGTAGTGTCCTCACGTGTGATGACGGTATCTGTGTCCATGATCTGGCATGTCTTGCAGAGGTTGCCGTGGCAGGGTTGTGTGCCGGTCTTTCCAGCTTTTTAAAAAAACAAACACAAGAAACAAACCCAAATGGAGAGGATATGCAGCCAGCAGGTGTTTTGACACGTTGGACCCCCTGGGACACATCTCATTGTCTTGGCTGTGCTCTTAGTATGTCTTTGATGTAGGGATAGATTGAATCTCTGCATTTTCTCTGTGTTTATATTCTGTGAATTCTGGTAGATTGTCTCACAGTAACTCTACCTGAGGAAGGGGCGACAGCTCCGAAAGCTTGTAATTTTAAATAAATCTGTTGGACTATAACCTGGTGTTGTGCGACTTCTCATTTTTGTCCACCCCAGTCCAACGCTGGCATCTCCACATCAAATTACTCATGACATACCTGTCTTGTCAGATAGTGCCTATGCAATTAACACTTTGCTATCTTTACCGCTGTATGCTCGGAATAATTTTTGTACTGTCGATGGTAAGACCCTGCTCCATGCAGACCTCTTTGCTTCCCTTTGGGACTCTTTAAATTCACGATCAGCCCCTGTCTATGTTGGTAAGGTAAAGTCCCACTCACGTTCTTCAGATGTACGCACCCAGGGTAACTCACAGGCAGATCGTGCTGCTAAGGACGCTGCCATTAACGGTGACCTCTGGCAAGCCCTTATCCCTCCCTTAAAGTCAGTCTCAAGTATCCAAGGTGGGGACATTGACCTCCCCTCCCTCCAGTCCAGTTATCTCCCCTCTGCGGTTGTTATCGCATGGCATCAGAATAGATGTCTGTTACCGCAGCCGACTCCATGGGCTGCAGACACACAATTGGCTCTGGATTAGTCTGGGGAAGCTGCTCCCCTGTTAATGTACAACCCCCGCTTGCGGTGGCTATCGTCCGATCTCCCCCATCCATGGCACCCGAAATTTTTGATCTCCTCCACTCACACCCGGTAGGAGGACACTATTCAGCTGAAGTAACTGTTCAGAAGCTACGCAAATTTGCATGGTATCCTGATTGTGTGACGGATGTCACTCACAGGGTGAATCGTTGCCTGCCCTGTTTACAGCACAATCCAAGTGCCCACACTACTCGGGCACTGTTGCGTAGTTCCCCTCCTCCCGATGGGCCGTGGACCCACCTTCAAATTGATTTTATAGGGCCCTTACCTACAGGACCTTCTGGTTTGTGGTATTGTCTGGTTCTAGTTGATAAATTTACTAAATGGATGGAGGCTTTTCCATGTAAAACGAACACCGCATTGACAGCAGCTCGCCTTTTATTGGGGGAGGTGATCTGCAGGTGGGGAGTGCCAATTCAAGTTGCTAGCGATCAGAGATCACACTTTACCGCCCAAATTTTTACCGAACTACAACGGATAATGGGTATCTCGCATAAACTTCACATCTCCCATCACCCACAATCATCTGGAGTAGTGGAAAGAGGAAACCGAACTCTGAAAACTATGTTAAGCAAATTTTGTGCAGATCACTCCACCAAATGGTGCAGTATGTTGCCAATGTGTCTAACGGCTATTAGATCCACCCTGTGTTGCACAACGGGTATCTCACCCTACCAGGCTATGACCCGGCAACTTTTGCGAATGCCAGCCCATCTGTTAACCCTTTCAGCCACACCCTTAGTACAGGAAATTGACAACCAAAAATGGCTTGAAATGTTGATAAAGAACATAGAACAAACTAACATGTTTGTAGCTACACAAACAGGCAAATCAAAAAACCAGGCAAAGAAATACTTCGACAAGAAGGTCTGACCATTTGAGTGTCAAGTGGGAGATGTTGTAATGGTACTAAACTATGGGAAGAAGCAACATTGCTTTGAACCAAAGTGGAATGACCCTTCCCGATTATTGACAGGGCCAGTCCTTCGGTTTATCTGGTGCAATCCCTGGGAAAAAGGGGAGGGCCAAGGTGGCTAAATGGTATCATATCAATCAGTTGAAAACTGTGAAAGAATAAATATTCCTGGTTAGATGATAAACTGTAGCTTTCTTTACAATTTCTGTATTCTTTGTCTGCATCATTGTCGCTTGAAATGTATGTACTTAATCGATGTGCTAATGATTGTAAGACTGAATTATAACTGTGACTAATAATTGTGTTTTGTAGGTAACAGAGCGTGGGAAAAGCCAATATGAGCTGCACAGTTATGTGGCACAATTCGAGTACGACATACCCCTGTTGTCTGAGGGCTTCAGTGAGCTTGTGATGTGACGGAACTCCCCCCTAAAACATTTTAATATTTTGGAGCAAGACAATTCGAGAATAGATATTGAGATTGACAGCATAGGGGATGATTCACACTGCTGGGATATTGGGCTTTATATATCAGCACACCCTTGGGTTCGTATTATTTCACACACTGTAATGATAGTGTATTTGATATATGTAACCCGTGTAATAACACTTTGATGCATAAGCCAAATGTGTATCTATAATCATGACTAACTGTACTAATGAATTAATGACAGACGAAAATCAGAGGCAACATAGAGGAGACCCCAGGCAGGGTCATATCAGGAAGAAAGAAGAAACAGAGGATACCCAAGGCGGGGCAGAATTGAAACACTGGAACAGTGAATTGAACAGTCGAACCAATAATCTAGAGTTGGCACGGTTGGTAGAGGGTCGAAAATGAGAGGTCGAAATAGAGTTTTTCTCCCTCTCAAGGTAGGGAGTCTGTTAGAAATTAGGGGTACCTAAAAATATATATGGTTATGCGGATGAAACTGTAACATGAATAATACTGTGTTTAAATGATTGTATTAGTGCTCGAGACAAGTAAGGGGTTAATGTATAAGTTGTGTCTTACTGGAACTGTGTAAGTTTCGTTTTCCTGGAGACTTGTATTAGACTTTGAGACAAAATGTCTTCAGTTAGTTAGATTAAATGAGGCCTAACATCCCACATAGGGGCTCATAGCATGACCTTGCCTCAAGGCTTAGCTGTCTGTTGTTTGTAAGTTTTGGATTTTGACTTAGTCTTTAATTTGGCCAATGAAGGCTCAACCTATGTTTCTTCCATTATTACTAATGGCAATATTATAATGCTAAGGTAAAATTTGGAGCTTGTTTAACAGAACTGCTTGTGAAGATAATTAAAATTAAATTAGTATAAAGGACATAGAATAGAAGGAATTTATGGGAGTTAAGGTACCATCTCAGGATGGAATAGTCTGTTAGATTAAGGGGAGATAGTTTGGATGGTGGCTGGTTGAGTAAGACAGCTCTGGCTTGGGGCCTCTGATTTAATGGCCCAAAGCTGTGCCTGGTACACACACTGGCTGCACCAGGGGGGTCAAGACAGGATGAGATTAGAGACTATTACTTTGGAAGGAAAGGGCTGGATGAGATAAGGGAAGACAGTCCTCAAGATGCTGTAAAGCTATGATTGGTTAAGTACAGAAAGCATGTGTAATGGTTGTGAAGACCCCTTGAGGGAGGGTTTTCATCTGTAGGTTTAGACAAAGAACTCGACATGCCATTGGTCACCTTGTTTTAAGAGGAACCTCTATAGGTTAAATGGTCTTGTCCATTATCCTACCTCAGGCCCACCCCTAAAATGAGAATAAAAGGAAGAGCTAAAGAACTCTTAGCTCAAACCATGGAGCAAGTGGAAATGGTGGTCTAACACTCTTCAGAGAGTGAACACATGCGGACCCTAGTCTAACACTCTTGGGTAGTTCAGAGAAAGAGAGAGAGACACATGAGACAAGCAGGAGAACGAATAAGAAGAGTTGTTTGTGCAAGCCAGCCATCTGTCCGATCGGGTCCGGTACCAGCTATTTGTCAAGGTCGTATGTATGTTTTTGCTGTATAACTAGTGCGTTATATTCTGTCCTAAACTCCGATTAAACATAATATACCCACCATACTGGTTTGCACTCGATCCTGTTTACCAGAATCTCTACAACACTGATGTTAATCAGCAGGCAGTACCAAAATGCCGGTACTGCCTGCGCTCTCTCAGCCGGGGCCATTATCCTAGGCCGCCAATGTTACCGGCAGGTTTACAGCATTACCCAATTTCTATGCCACTGTTTATTATAGTAAAATGAATCTAATCTCTCAATTACTCTTTTTTCCACAAATTCACTTCCTGTCATCACTATAGTTATATTGATATTGATATAAGAGTTGATATGACTCAACTTATGGAATTCCCATACAGAAAATGATTCGTCAAAGGGCATACACACATTGAAGGATTCTCCCATGATATAATGTAATTGTTCCATGCAAAGGAGTTGGTACAGTTCATTTACTTCACATGCTTATAACGTTAAATTTAAACCTGAACATTTAGGGTCAATAATGGTCTGTAAAGTTTAAAATATAGAGGAATGGCAGCTTGCTATTTATGAAAAATGAATTAAATAATATTATGTTTGATTAGCCTGATCGGTAGTACTGCCGGTACTACTTGGTGGTGCACGGTTGTACCATTTAAATGGTCAACAGTGCAGAAAATCAGTCTGAGGATGTTGAGCGCTTCCAAAAAATCTTTACTCATAATTGTAGTTGCACACATTGGCCCATATTTTCCTGTCAAAATAACGGTGAGGCTAATGGTGCTGGCTGTTATTTATGCACAAATGGTGCAGTAACTTCAGGCGAGGGGCAGTTGCGCGGTTAAACTCGAATATCCAAAAGTTGTTGTCCGAATTGCGCCACTCCTCCGTTAACTTTGTGAAAATGACATCTCGCTATCTAGCTCGCCATTGAAACGCATTGAATGTCATGAAGTTGCTGTATTTGCACAGTACAGTAGATAAGAACTAAACTCACCACAGAAAGTTAAGTCTTGTCCATTCCAGTCTAACTACCCTTTTAATGATGTGATAGGTGTTAATGACTGCCAATCAATCTATCTGGCACTGAAAATGAACTATTCCATGTGTGGAGTCTCATTCTTCAAGTTGTAATTGTTGTTGGAGATTTAAAAAATGTAAAATGTAAAATTTTTAAGGTATTTTTTACTTTTACTTTCTGTCTCTTTTTTTCTCTCTCAAGCCAATCTTTCTTTCCCTCTCTTTATTTTTCTTTTTGTAGCTGATTTGACATTGAAGTCACCCACTCTCATTTACATTTCCTACTCAGTCCTTGTGCTGTTAATTTCACAATCCTTCAATCTGATTGGTTAAGGAGATACACAGTCGCTTGTCCTGTTCACTCAGATCCCAGATGCCGTTTCCCTCGCTGCGCTGTTATCAGCTCGCACTTTCAGCAACTTGCCAAGCAAAACATTTAAAAACCTAAATGTGCATGGGCAACTCTAACTAACGGCAGACGCCATTAGATGCCCTGCCACAGTGAAATTTGGCCCATTAAGAATTTTCTAAATTCTGAATAGTTCAGTGTATAATGATCAAAAACTTGGGGTTGGTTTTAACTCCCAGAAGGTTTTGGGCAGGTGGAGCGAGTGCAACATACACTTGCAGGCCCAGATTTCAGCCCCGGGGTATTTAAACTCCCTTGCCTCACCTGCACGCCGCCAGTCGGTTGGTGGCCCGAAAAGGGCGCAAAGCGGAATCTGGCTGGTGGGTGGGAGCAGAATTTCGGGCAGTCGTAGGCCGCTGGCTGGCATTAAAGGAAAGGCTCGCTGGGTTTTCGGGAGGTCCTTGTGGGAGGGGTGGAGTCTGGGTCAGGGGAGGTTGCGACTTTCCTTGTGGGGCCCAGAGGAGCAATGGGACCCTGAATTGCATAAATTTATGAAGCTTCCGCCTGTTTCCTCAGCCACTGAGTGGTTAAAATGGTGGCCAGCGGGATTTCAGCGGGAATGGGGCGGTAAGGCTGAACGCTCCATTTTTAAAGGCCCCATGCTCCCTGTTGCTGCCGGGTGGGTTAAATTCCTCCCCGGTATATGTTTACATTGACAATTAACTTGTAGTTCATGGAGAATAACCTGTTTAGTGTAATGTGTCAAAGTATTCATCTTTCAAACTTTATTAAATAACTAATGGGAGTTGACAAGCCAATATTTAATATCAAAGCGCAAAATATATATACTTAGTGTCACTGATGTAAGAAGTTAGCTAAAGAGGCTTTTGACTGTAAATTATAGGTTTGTTGCCTCATCAGTACTAATTGCTAACTTTTAGGGTTGGACAGAATTAGTTCTTCCAGAGGTCATCCACACAGATTATTGTAATTAGATAGCTTTTTGAACTGATTCACTGGAGTCAACAAGTTTGGGGATTATCGTACTAAGAATGCCATCAGTACACAGGTAATCTTCATTGCTTTATAAGGAAAAAGGAATCCTTTGATTTTTTTTGCACATCAGGAATTCCAGTATTAGCCAAATCTTTTATCACTAAAGAAACTTTTCAGAGATGAAGTGGTTCTGTGTTTTAGTTTTTTGCATCTTTACATGATGAATATAATTTTTATGCAGACATTGGCTTATGGTGGTTTTAGAGACATTCCATTATTTTACTTCTCTTATTTATGAGGGTATGTTTCCCTTTCCTTAGAAGTTCCACCAGGACCAACTCTTGCAGCTGAGAGGACAGGACAGAGAGCTTGCTTGCAGGCTACATCCAACGGCCATAGTGGGGCTTGTGAAATCAGACTGGTGGAGACTCTGGGGGAGAAATTCGTACAGCGCCGGAAACCGGTGCGAAATGGGCATCACAACTGGAACACACACCCAAAGATGTCATCCCAAAACTCGCTGGAAATTGGGCCTCGGGCCTCATCTATGTAAAACCGGCAAACTGTGGATGCCAATCGGCTGGCCCAATGCAGCTCACTGGCCTTAAGAGATAGGAACATAGGAACAGGAGTAGGCCATTTAGCCCCTCGAGCCTGTTCCGCCATTCAATGAGATCATGGCTGATCCACGGCCTAACTCCATATACCCGCCTTTGCCCCATATCTCTTAATACCTTTGGTTAACAGAAATCTATCAATCTCAGAATTAAAATTAACAATTGACCCAGCATCAACTGCTGTTTGTGGAAGAGAGTTCCAAACTTCTACAGAGAGTTCCAAACTTCTACCACCCTTTGTGTGTAGAAGTGTTTCCTAACTTCACTCCTGAAAGGCCTGGCTCTAATTTTTAGGCTATGCCCCCTTGTCCTAGAATCCCCAACCAGCAGAAATAGTTTCTCTCCATCTACCCTATCAGTTCCCATTAATATCTTGAAAACTTTGATCAAATCACCCCTTAACCTTCTAAATTCCAGGGAATACAACCCTAGTTTGTGTAATCTCTCCTCTTAACTTAACCCTTGGAGTCCAGGGGGGAAAAATTGGTGATCGCCAGCAAAGCAGTTGGTGTCACCGCCAACTGCTGTTAATGGTTGCCCGAAATGGCCGCCACGCTAACCGACCTAAATTGGTGTGGGGGCATGGAGGTAGGTGGCGCAGCGCTAACCTTAGGCGCAATGCCGTGCTGGTGGCATTGCACGAGGGATCCGGGACCAATTTGTAGTCCTGGCATTGCTGCTTCCCCGAGCGTCTGTGTGCGAGGCTGTGAAGCTCGCAATGCATTGTGGGCAGTGAGAAGCTCTGAAATTTAAGGGGGCCATGCACATTGAAGCAAGACAAAATAAAATGCACTGATTCAATACATATTTAAAAGAAGTTCCAAATTTTATTTACTCAGCTCTTAAAGCTGAATTACCTTCCTAAACTGACCAAATAGGGAAACTGCCTCAGCACTAATACAAATGGCTCAGCAAGCCAGGGAAGGGGCACCCTGGGTCTCACATGCAGCACTCCAGCTTTGTGCAGGGGGTCAACACTGCAAGACTAGCCCTCTACTCACAGGAGCCAGGAGGCTCTCCAGAAAGAACAATGTGGGAGTACATCACTAAGGCCGTCACTGCCAGCAGTGTCGCCCCCACCACTTGGCTCCAGTGCCCAAAGAAGCATCATGACCTCAGACCACTGGTCAAAGTCAGTGAATGCATCTTCAAAAGCCATCACATACCAACTGCACCACTAGCCTCACACACTGCTCAATGCAGGATCCCCAATCACTCACCTACCAACAATCTGCACCAATGACGAGGCACATCTCCCATTCTTAGCCTCACCTCACCCCCTTGGTGGAGACAGTGCAGGCCATTCTTGGCAGGGGCATGGTTGAACCCTTGGCCAGCGGCGGGGCTGAAAGGATACAAGATGCATTATCCCCCTTCTGGCATGCACAGCTTGCTTTCCCACCCTCCCGTCAGCACAACTCCACCCTTGTGTCTTCCTCATTTCACACACCCAAGAAATGCAGCCTGCCCAGCCAGTGGGTCAACAAGAAGAGGCAGCCTGCCCAGCCAGTGGGACCGCAGGCGGATAATTGCATCCCGGATATCCCGGCCATAAAGGGGCTGTCTGGGATGCATCCTTCCATCTGATTCCTCCTCTTCGGCTTCCTCCTCTTCTGCATCTTCCTCTTCTGCGTCTTCCTCTTCCCTCTGCAAGCAGATGCTGTAAATGTGAAATGACAGCATAAGATGCTGCAAATACTCAGTTGGTCAGGCAGCATGTTGACCTGAGATGTGAACTCCACGGATGTAGCGCGACCTGCTGAGTATTCGCAGCATGTTCTGTCTTCTCAAAGACGTTCACTTACCATCCGAGCCCTTGCAAGCGTCCAGCAGCACTCCCAAAACACTTAAAAAACGTTTCACATATATTGCAGCAAGCCACCACTTCAATAAAATCCAAAAAAACAGGGCCAAACCCTTCCATTCAAACTTACCTGATTGATGTGTGTGTGTCCCTTTAACCGCTGCAGATATCGCCCCATGAGCGTCTGTCAGCCTGCCTGTACACCAGGTTAACCTGGCATGCTTAGGACCCAGCGCAGAATTGAGCGCTAGGGTTAAAGTTTGCGTAGGTGACGTTAAGTTGGCATTGCACGCCGACTGGACGTCACCACACCGCCATTTATTTTTACAGGATGCTGCTGGTTACCGGCAGCGCAAAGGGGCCCACGAATATGGCGGCCACCACGGGGACCAACTCCAGCTGGCGCAAGAGCAGCAGCTGCCATTTTTTCGAGAATCGCTGGCACTAAAAGGTGGCGGTAAGTAAATGAATTTCTTGCCCCAGGTATCATTCTAGTAAATCTACACTGCACTGCCTCCAAGACCAATATATCCTTCCTAAGGTGTGGTGCCTAGAACTGAACACAGTACTCCAGGTGTGGTCTAACCAGAGCTTTGTATAGCTGCAGCATGACTTCTAACCCCTTGTATTCTAGTCCTTTAGATATAAAGGCCAGCATTCCATTAGCCTTTTTGATTATTTTTTGTACCTGTCCATGACATTTTAATGATCTATGTACCTTGACCCCAAAATCTCTTTGGATCTCCACTGCTTCTAGCTTTTCACCATTTAGAAAGTACGCTGATCTATCATTTTTAGGTCCAAAATGGATGACCTCACACTTGCCTATATTGAAATCCATTTGCCACAGATTCGCCCATTCACTTAATCTATTAATATCTCTTTGTAATATTGTGTTTCCATCTACATTGCCTACAATGCCACCTATCTTTGTGTCATCAGCAAACTTGGATATGTGGCTCTCTATCCCATCATCTAAGTCATTAATAAATACAGTGAATAGTTGATGCCCCAACACAGATCCTTGTGGGACGCCATTAGTCACATGCTGCCGATTAGAATACCTGCCCTTTATCCCTACTCTCTGTCTTCTGCTGCTCAGCCAATCTACTAACCAGATCAATAATTTTCCCTCAATTCCATGAGCTTCAACTTTAGCTAGCAGTCTCTTATGAGGAACTTTATCAAATGCCTTCTGAAAGTCTATATAGATAACATCCATAGACATTCCCCTGTCCGCTACTTTAGTCACCTCTTCAAAAAATTCAATCAGGTTCGTCAGGCATGACCTACCCATTACAAATCCATGCTGGCTCTCTCTGATCAGCTGAAAGTTTTCGAGGTGTTCAGTCACTCCATCTTTAATTATAGACTCTAGTAATTTCCCGACAACAGATGTTAGATGTAATTCTCTGGTTTCCCTCTCTTATCTTTCTTAAATAGTGGAGTGACATGTGCAATTTTCCAATCTAAAGGAATGGTTCATGAATCAAGAAAACTTTGGAAGATTATAGTTAGGGCATCTGCAATCTTCTCACCTACTTCCTTTAAAATCCTGGGATGAAAACTATCTGGTCCTGGGGATTTGACACTCTTTAGTGCCATTATTTTCTTTATTACTGTTAATTTGCTTATGTTACTTTTGGTGAGTCCCCGTCCCTGATTCAATATTAGTTTCCTTGGGATGTCTGGCACACTATCCTCTTCCTCTACTGTAAATACTGACGCAAAGTAATTATTTAACATGTCCGCCATTTCCTTTTCATTTATATCACCATTGTCAATTTTTAAGGGACCCACATTGCTCTTAACCACCCTCTTTTCCCTAATATAATTGTAAAAGTTTTTTGTGTTGTTTTTGATATCCCTTGCAAGTTTCTTTTCATACTCCTTTTTTGTAGCTCTTACTATCTGTTTTGTCACCCGTCTCTGACGCCAAGCCAGCCTACGGGTAGCCTACGGGTGAAATGATAAATGCAAGTGAACGTGAGCAATCTCCTTCCAAAACAAAACCAAAACATTGAACTCCTCTATGTGGTATAATGAATGCGGTACATTCCACTTGATTTGGACAGAGCTGTGGACAGAGAACAACACATCTGAAGCAGCGTCCAGCATGTTATGTTCAGTGCCGGGTTATGAGTGGTAAATTCAAAACTTATTGTAAGATCTATTTAAGTATTATTTATTTACTCAGTTTGGGGGTTCTGGGGAGTGGCACAGTGTGCTGCAGGGGGCAGTGGTGTACCCTGTAAAACTGCCTAGGCTGTGCCTTTTTGGAAAGTTTTATTTGAATGTCTTGTAAAAACATTATAAATGCATGTGCAAACTCTTCCCTGGGTGTTTTGACAACCCCTCACTCAGTGTGCAGTGTCCAGTCCAGCCATAATATTAGTTTAATTCTCAAAAGAATATTAAGATGAAGAACTTGTTTTTCAGCATTCTGAAGTAGATGGAAATGAAAAGAAAGATTGAAACGTAACAATGTTTTAAGATTCTCAGATCTCAATGTCTGGGGCGGAGATCACGTCTTATAAAAGGTAGGTGAGGTATCAAATAATATAAGCACTGTACTATAAGGACTAGTGTCAATCACCTAAGGGGGTTGGAGAGGAATTTCCCCAATTTTTCCCCTTAATTAGCCTTGGGTTTTTATCTCTTTTTTCTGCCTCTCCCAGGAGATTCCATGGCTGCTGGTGGGTAGGGAGTGTCTAATCAAGCTGCTCCAAGGCATCACGACAGTGGGACAGGCTTGATGGAGCAGCTGGTCTTTACCTGCCTGTCATTTTAATATGTTCGTAATGTCCTCCAAATGCAGGGAAAATAGCAATCTGAATATTATAGCAACATAATTGACACTATTGCTGCCATGTTGAGGGAGTGTGTAAAGTTTGTCTTTCTGCCTCTGTTACAGTACGTGATGGAACAAGATTGGAAGTTTTCATCCTTTCTGTCCCCACAGAGGATCTTACTGCTTGGACTCAACCATAAAATACGGTGTCTTCTAAAGGAGTGTAGAGCCATCTGAATATCAGATTACAGTTCACAAAAATGATGGTAGTTTACGAAACCACTTAGTTTCATGTGCAAGTGTAACATCTGTAGCACATGCTTCAGATCAAAATAAAAACCTCACTTACTACAGCTGACCGATATGTACTGGAACAATCTTTGTAAGGCATTGATAGTCTTTCTTGCCTGTTAGTGGTTGTATTATTTCCAGTTACTGAGCTTTTCTTCTGTTATTGCTTGTGCACTGATCATTTCTTTCTCTCTGAAGGTTAGATAGTATCATTTCTTTCCCTCCTGTTGGGGCATGTTTCATCTGATTTTCAGAGCGATTTGTCACAATTGCTTTGAAGAATTTGTATTATTAGCCTGCATCTTGACTGCTGGTTGTGATTTTTATGCATTGTCACTGAAAATATGGACAATGTGGGGGGAAATAAAATCACATAGCACCTCAAGTTGATAGAATTGATTGGGTAAACGAAAATTTTAAAAACTGATTCCTCAGGGTTGGACAGTGATTTGATATTTAGCCATAGCATGTTGCGTTGTTAATACATTGAATAAACCTTTTAATTCCTTTTGAGTTGTGTTTTAAATCTGGAAACCAATGAACTATATATAATACAGTGCTCCATATATGTAATCTGTGTTTATTGCTTAGTATTCAGTTATTTAACATGACTTTATTTGTCTTTCTGATAGTTCACATTAAAAAGGAATGCTAGGTAGGAAGCTTAGATTTTTGCCCAGGTTGGAAATGGCCAAACTTGACATCCTTATCCACTCACCTACACTAAGCAAACCTGCAATTTACAAACTATGCTTATCAGATTAAATTGCATGGTTTCAAAGAATTATCCATGGCATTTCCCTCATTATTCAAGCATATGTGATTAATGCTTTCCGTAGCTTGGCTTTGCTGTCCACATGTCAAAAAGCACAGCACCCTCCTTTCACCTGTCTCCTGTTCCAGGGCTGATTGATAATGACCCCTCAGTGCTCACAGGATAATGTTTCCCCTGGAACACCATTAATAAGGTACCAGATTCTGCGGTAGCATTGACACACCTGGGACAGGTAATATTCACCATAAGTATATCTTAATGAAATCCCTGGACTCTCTGCGTCCCACCCACAGTGTCTATTCTTTGCCTACTTTTTTAGAGGGTAGCACCTGTGACTTTTAATGGGGAGGGAGTTGGAGTCTTTATACACTACTGATTCTCTGTAATGTCCAAGCAGACTCCTGTACTCCTTGCATCTCTGAATACATGACCCAGTTTCAACACCACAGTAATGAAATGCTTATTCAGACCTTTGAATTATATGTGGGTACCTGACTTGTTTGAGCAGATGGCTGTTTCACATTGGTGTAGACAAATTGTTTTTCACTGTAGACAACAGTATTCCCAGGGTAGTGAAAAAGAATTAGCAAGACAACTAAATAAGTTGTCAATATTTCAACGCATTTAAGTTTACAGCCAGTAGAGGGCATAGCAGACAAGTGATTTGCAGGCATTGTTAACCTGATTTTAAAAAGAATGTTAGGTATCAGAGATTTGTGGTAGCATGTCTTGTCTACATTTTTCCATGCTTGTATGTGGGTTCAAAGAAAAGCTGTGGATAGCCATCTTATTTTTAAGTTTGCGTCATACGAGTAATCCTTAATCTTTTATTTATTGTACCTGCATGGTTAAGTTTTAAATGAACAATGTTCCACCTACACAGACTATTCAGCAAACAGTGTGGAATTTTAACTGGATTTGCAAATATCTTATTTCAAACAAAATAACCCCAAATCTGTTGACTCTTTATATGGTAGTACGACGAATAAAATGTAGGGATTGTAATCTGGATACAAAACTCTATTTGGGGCACTCAGTACTTGCTATATCTTTTAGTACATTTCACTAGCTCAATTGACATCAACATGCATGCTCATTAGATATTTAATTCTAATGATACTAAACTATTAAAGTGTAAAATCTCTACCTACCCATAGTGCAAATTAAAAAGTGCAAAGAACATCTTAAAACTAAGTACAGCAGCTTGAATGTTGTTATTTCAGTCCCATTTCTAATCCATAAATTCACACCAATACATGATGAGTACCAGTGGGACATGCAATTTATCGCAGGGTTTACCTCTCCAGGTGACTCGAACACAATTAAATCTGTTATGCACTCTGTGTATGTCACATGTCATCATGCAGGTGGTGAGAACTATGTTTTTATTTTCTAAATGCCAAGCATTGGGTTTGATGTGTGTCTGACAGAAAACATGATTGCCACACCACATTTCTTTTAGATGCCTGATGGTATCAGGTTATGCGTGTTTGGAATTAAACAAAACCAGCAGTACATACAACATGATTAACATTTTAAAATAGTGCTTCTGTGCTATTAATTCATTAAAATATCATTGCTTATTCTTATTTGTGATTATAATGTTGCTATGGCATTTTCTAGAATTCACCGGCATTGCAGACTTACACAAAAATAAACCAGTCTATTAATAGAAGTGTTTTCTGCCTTGCTGTCATAAAGGTATTGCTGACACGTGTTAGGGTGCAGTTCTATGGGTGCCCACCCTCTAATACCTCACCCATGTAACCATTCATCACGTGTGTACCTGGACAGTGAATATCAGCAGACTGTTGGACTGTGAATGGATGACAGCTAAACCCAATCCAATCTTCACCTAATGGTCACACTCGCCAACTTCCAGCAAAGGTCACTGCATCGCGATTAGGAGCCTATCTGATTTTTTTCCTAGCCCAAGGTTGCTGAGGCTAGTTTTAGCGTTCCAGTTGCTTTGAGTCTAACAAGAGCGTCCTACCTACATTGGTCTCACTTCTTAAGGTGATTATCTATTGCCTAGCCTTAGGTAGTGAGCTACAATGGACTTATTTCCCCTTCCTGTGTTGGTCTACTTGTCACTTCCTGGAAGTGGCTTAGTTGTTGGAGAGAAAAGGTGTTGTGCACATGAACTATCATGATGGGGCCTTCGGGTTGTCAGTTCCAAGCAAAGGCCAAATATCACTTAGTTAATCAGTAATGGAGTGATAATGAGAGACTCAAAGAGTGAGAAAGACCTTGGTCCATCCAATTGTTCATCTATAACAACAACTTGCAATTATATAGTGCCATAAGAAAGAAAGAACTTTCAATGGACACATACAGCACCTTACATGTCCTCCAGATGTCCCAAAGTGTTTCACAGCCAATTCATTACTTTTGAAGTGTCGTCACTGTTGTATGTAGGCAAACATGGCAGCCAATTTGCAAATAGGAAGATCCTACAAACAGCAATGAGAAAAGGACCAGTTAGTCTGTTTTGATAGAATTGACTGAGGGAGGAATGTTACCTAGGACAGTGCCATGTGATCTTGTATGTCCACCTGAACAGACAGAGCAGACCTCAAGTTAACACTGCATCCAAAAGATGACACCTCCGACAATGTAGCACTCTGTTAACACTGCACGAAAATGTCAGCCTAGATTATGTGCTCAACAGTAAGCAGCCTAAGGTGCTTCACAGAGGCAAAGAATGAACGCTGAGCAATAGCGGGGTAGCTAAGGGTAATACAGTAGACATAATATATTTGGATTTTCAAAAGGTCTTCGATAAGGTACCGCATAGTAGACTCATGACTAAGCTCCTGTGGAGTCAGGGGACAAGTAGCAGAATGGATAATAAGCTGGCTACAAAACAGAAAACAGAGAGTAGAGGTTAAAGGTAGTTACTCAGCCTGGCAAAAGATGGATGTGGTGTTCCACAAGGATCAGTGCTGGGACCTCTGATGTTCACTATTTACATACACGACTTGGACTCAGGAATCTGAAGTACAATTTCAAAATTTGCGGAAGACACCAAATTGGGGGTAGAGTTAATACAGAGGAGGACTGCAACAAAATACAAGAAGACATTAATAAGCTTGCAGAATGGGCATGTAATTGGCAAATAAACTTTAATGTAAGTAAGTGTGAGTTGGTACATTTTGGTAGAAATAATAAGGAGGCCACATACGCTTTGGAAAAGAAATGTGGAAATGGGGTAGAGGAGCAGAGGGATCTAGGGTTACAGATATAGAAGTCACTAAAAGTAGCTACACAGGTTAATACGGCCATAAAAAAAGCAAACAAAGCACTGGGGTTCATTTTTAGAGGGATAGAATTGAAAAGCAGAGAAGTTATGTTAAACTTGTATAGAACCTTGGTTAGACCACACTTGGAGTAGTGTACACAGTTCTGGTCTCCATATTATAAAAGGAAATAGAGGCACTGGAGAAGGTGCACAAAAGATTTACTAGAATGATACCAGAACTGAGAGGTTATACCGATCAGGAAAGATTGAACAGGCTGGGGCTCTTTTCTCTGGAAAAGACAAGACTGAGGGGTGGCCTGATAGAGGTCTTTAAGGTTATTACATAGGATTACCAATGATATACGGCACAGAAACAGGCCATTCGGCCCAACCAGTCCATGCTGGCATTTATGCTCCACTTGAGCCTCCTCCCGTCTTTCCTCATCTAAATCTATCAGCATAACCCTCTATTCCCTTTTCCCTCATATGCTTGTCTAGCCTCCCCTTAAATGCAGCTATACTATTTGCTTCAACCACTCCCTGTGGTAGCGAGTTCCACATTCTCACCACTCTTTGGGCAAAGAAGTTTCTTCTGAATTCCCTATTGGATATCTTGGTGACTATCTTAGATGATGGCCTCTAGTTATGCTCTTCCCCACAAGTGGAAACATTCTCTCTGTATCCACTCTATCAATTTTTTTCATAATTTTAAAGACCTTTATTGGGTCACCCCTCAGCCTTCTTTTTTCAAGAGAAAAGAGACCCAGCCTGTTCATCCTCTCCTGATATGTATACCCTCGCATTTCTGGTATCATCCTTGTAAATCTTCTCTGCAACCTCTCCAGTGCCTCTATATCCTTTTTATAATATGGCGACCAGAACTGTACGCAGTACTCTAAGTGTGGTCTAACCAAGGTTCGATACAAGTTTAGCATAACTTCCCTACTTTTAAATTCTATCCCTCTAGAAATAAACCCTAGTGCTTGGTTTGAGTTTTTTATGGCCTTGCTAACCTGTGTCGCAACTTTTAGTGATTTGTGTATTTGTATTCCTAGATCCCTTTGTTCCTCTACCCCACCTAGACTCGCAACCTCCAAGTGATAAGTGACCTCCCTATTCTTCCTAGCAAAATGTAATACCTCACCTTTGTCTGTATTGAACTTCATTTGCCAATTATATGCCCATTCTGCAAGTTTATTAATGTCCTCCTGTAATTTGTTGCAGTCCTCCTCAGTATTGACTATCCCCCCCAATTTGGTGTCATCCACAAATTTAGAAATTGTGTTTTTGATTCCAGAGTCTAAATCATTAATGTAAATTGTGAACAGCAGTGCTCCCAGCACTGATCCTTGTGGAACACCACTACCCACCTTCTGCCACAGTGAATAGCTACCCTTTACACCTACTCTTTGCTTTCTGTCCTGAAGCCAGCCAGCAATCCATTCTGCTACTTGTCCCCTGACTCCGCATTCTCTGACCTTGTTCATCAGTCTATTATGGGGTGCCTTATCGAAGGCCTTTTGAAAATCCAGATAAATTACATCTACTGCATTACCATTGTCTACTCTCTCTGTTACCTCTTCAAAAAATTCAATAAGGTTGGTCAAGCAAGACTTTCCCTTTTGAAATTGATGTTGATTATTCATTATTATATTTTTGGTTTCTAGATGTTCTTCTATTTTCTCCTTTAGTGGGGATTCCATTATTTTTCCTACCACAGATGTTAAGCTGACTGGTCTATAATTCCCTGGACATGTTCTATCCCCCTTCTTAAATATAGGTATTATGTTAGCTATTCGCCAGTCCTCTGGCACTATACCTTTTTCTAATGAATTATTAAATATGCATAGTAATGCCTCTGCTATCTCTTCCCTAGATTCTTTTAAAATGCGTGGATGCAATTCATCCAGACCAGGGGTTTTATCCTCTTTGAGTTTGATTAATTTATTTAATACATCCCCTTTTTTTATTTTAAATGCACTTATCTCATTACTAAACTCATCATCCAATGTCATGTCCACTTGTTCTATCTCCCTCGTAAATACTGAAGCAAAATAATTATTTAATATTTCTGCCATCTCTCTATCGTTACCTGTGGTATTATCCTGACTAACCCTTAATGGCCCTATTCCCATCCCAACCTTCCTTTTTTTATTGATGTGCCTATAAAATATTTTACTATTTTGTTTTATGTTCCTTGATAATTTAATTTCATAGTTCCTCTTTGTCTCCCTAATTGTTTTTTTGACTTCTCTCCTAATCTTTTCATATTCTCTCTTATCATGCACTCCCCTGCTGTCTATGTACTTTATGTATGCCTCTTTCCTTAACCTCAATTGTTCCCTTATGGCTTTATTCATCCATGGAATCTCATTATTGTTTAGTTTGTTCTTTCCTTTTAGCGGAATATATATGAAAGTGTTTGATAGGGTAGATGTAGAGAAGATGTTTCCATTTGCTGGGGAGACCAGAACTAGGGGCCATAATTATAAGATAGTCACTAATAAATCCAATAGGGAATTCAGGAGAATTCTTTACCCAGAGCGTGGTTAGAATGTGGAACTCACTACACAAGCAATAGTTGGGGCAACTGGCATAGATGCATTTAAGGGGAAGCTAGATAAACACACGAGGGAGAAAGGAATAGAAGGATATGTAATGGAGTTAGATAAAGAAGGGTGGGAGGAGGCTTGTGTGGAGCATAAACACCGGCATGGACCTGTTGGGCTGAATGGCCTGTTTCTGTGCTGTAAATTCTAAGTAAATCTATGTCGGCAGGAAAAAGTTCAGGGAGGTGATTCCATGCATTATCAGAGTCTGCATTATCAGAGTCTTTCAAGTCTTTCAGATAGAAATTTTGAGGAGGCTTTTGAAGGAGTAGAGATGGGTAGCAAGGTTGAGGGAGAGAATTCTAGAGTGCGGGACCAATGCAGCTGAATTGCTTCATATCAAAGGTGGAACAGAGAGGAGGGGGTGTTGCAAAGGAAACCAGAAACAGAAGAGCTGAGGATGTGTCCTGGCATTTAAGGCAGGCCAGGGTTGTAGAGGGAGCAGCAAGGTCATGGGCAAGGATTTTGAATTCAATATATGATGGACAGGGAGTCAATGGCGGTTTACAAGGAAGGGGTAGTAGGGGAATGGGACTCAGTGTAGATCAAGATGGTGGCAGCAGCGTTTTTGACATGTTGGGAATTTAGAAAGCCAGCTTTGAAGATATCAAGCCTAGAGGTGACAAAACCATGGATGAGGGTGTTGCAGGAGAGGTTGGAGATGAAACGTATGATTTTGATGAGGTGGGAATAGGTGGTCGTGGTGATGGATAGGATATGGGACTTGACGCTCAGCTTAGGGTCGAACAGGATACTGAGGGTGTGCACTGTTGGATTCAGCTTGAGAGAACAGCCAGGGAAGTAGGTAGCATCAGGGGCAAGGTTGCAGAGTCTTCAGTTATAGCTGAGTAAGGTGGCTTCAGTCTTGCTGATGTTAAGTTGGAGACAATGTTGGCTCTTCCACAATTTGATGTTACATTTGCAGCTCAAATGCTGTACTTGCTCATCTGTACTCGTTTCGTTTATCATCCTCAATCAAGCCTTTTCAAAATTGCTGATGTAGGTTTTTTTCTAAATATAAAATGGCACAGGACTAAAAGCAGCGGAAATTTAGAAGTAAAATGTATCATTTCCCTTCTAAGAGTGGAAATTTATGCTACAGTTTGACGTGTTGATTTCGAGAATACTCCTATTTTACAGTGACTTACCATCTTTAAACTTAAGGGCCGATTCCGCGGTGGTGCACTCCAGGTGCTGTTCTTTGTCATTTCTATTTGATAATTGTTTTTGTACTGTTCAAAAATGTAGCAGGGCTATTGGAAAACAAATTTCCTGAATCAGTTTCCAGATACAAAGCACGGTTTCAATTTGTTTTATTTTTTTTTAATATGGAACAAGACAACTCTGTTTATCTGATGTCTTTCAACAAGTTTAATTCTGTTTGTAGATTAGTGATGGAAGTAGCATTTCCACTCAGTTGCAGAGCGGGCATTAAGCAGACAAGCCGCTCATTGTTTGCCCAGCTCCCATTCTTTCTCCCCTCCACCACCCCTTGCATTAAGCCCTAGGTGGCATTCTTTACATCTGACATCACAGCACTTTCTGTGAGGTGGTTTATCTGACAGGATTTACTGTGAGACCATCTGAGGTGTGTGGAGCCGCGAGAAAGAACAAAACACTGTTGTGAGGCGGGCAGTCAGGGAGATCTGCGGCGATCGGGTGACTGCTGGGTTTTCAAGCCGTGTAACCGAAGATCATTAGAAAGCATCAAAGGAAATTAATTGGGAGGGAAACAGAAAGTGCTGCTTACATGTTTTATCTTCTCACTGATAGTGAAATAACTCACATTCAGTCCATCGATCGTTAGTTTATTACAATCCTATTGCAATTTTTGAAAGCAGCATTTGCTCGTGGTGCTGTGTACTTGAGTTATATTTCCTCGGCCATTCTCCGTTAGCGCTTGTCGTTTCCCTTTTTAAAAAAAAACCTGCTACCAGCTGATGCACAGTGAAGATTTGCAATGGCATTCGGTGTTACTGCGAGGCAGGTTGTCACCATGGTTTTTTTTTGGTGCATTCTATTGTGGGCCGAGATTTTGTTTGTTTATGTGGGCAATAAGTTAAATCCGTTGTGGAATGTGGGAGTTTTGATTCGGGTCAATCTGTAAGTGTGCTTGAATTCTCCCTCTGGCTGTGTGAGGCTTTGGACCAAGAAGACCCATACCTGGAATAAAGGATCTGGAGTTTGTACTTAAGTCGCAGTTCCTATTTTCCAAAGTAAGGGAACACGTGCATTAAATAAATGCAGTACATCTGTGCGCCTTGCTGAGACCGGTGAGAAACATTTTCACCCGTTCCTTGAGACCGAACAGTTTTTTTTAATTCACCAATAAACTGGTAAGCTAATGAAACCCACATTCCAACATTTCCTGCGCATATATAAAGGCTACTGTTGTCAAGAATTTAAGGCTTGGAAAGCAAAAATTCTGTAAATTCTGTACATGAAGAGCAGCGAGTTCAGGGTGTCAAAGACAATGACAAACAATTCAGTTTGTCACAATTGTTATAATAATGATATTTGGGGACAGTTTCAAGAGCTTGCCTCACAAGGCAGGTGGTTTGTCGCCATGCCTCTGGGTGCTGCTAAATGGTGTATGAGACAGGTGTGGATCATCTCAAATTCTTGATTGTACTCTTCTCTTTCTGGGAAGCACATTACCTTCTGTTCCCTACCTGTCCCAGAGCAACAGTACACCATAAAGGGAGTGATGGAGATAAGCCACCTCCATAGCTCAATGTGATGGTACATCAATACACTGCGCTTCTGGTCTACCTACTGCCATTTTGAATAATGGTGAACAAGCTGAAGGGAAAGAGTTGGATTTATCCTGTGTTGATAGAACATGTTTCCTGTTGAAATAGAAGTTACATGGATTCATGTGCTCCAAGTGATGGGACCTATTTACAGAAATCAGGTGACTGTATAACATATGAACAACAAATTTGTATGTGGTCAGTCTCAGGTGTAAAAGTAACAGTTACAGGACACAGACTTCTGTGAAATATGTTAACACCAATGCTACGGGTTTCTGTGACAAAAACGTTGCAATGGTGGCTGCCCCTTTAAGACCCAGTAGAGTATACCAGCCAGTTGAAGCCAAGGTTGCGAAGCTGGCCTATCCTGATGCAATCCTACAAAGTTTGTTGTTACAGTCTCCCTGGTAATTTTCAAATATATGCAGATTGTGACTGATTGAGCTAATATTTGAAGCTGTCGCATTATTCAAAATCCAGGATATCCTGGTAACCCATTACCGACATATGAAAGAGACTCGTTTGCTTGAATAGCAGGCAGTTGGAGAATCTGATGTGAAGAGGCAGTTGAAAATCTCAGAAGAAACATGTGACAGTTTTTTGAATTCCTGCTTAAAGAAGAAAAAATGTGTGTGTTTAATAGCTATTAATAACAGATTCAATTAATTCTTAGAGTTACATTACTTTTTATTATTTTGTCTACTCAAGGAGATGGATGAAAGACATTCTACTATATATGTAAAACTAATGTTATATCATTATTAAATGATTGTCTATTTGTTTTGTTTCACGACCACCTGTTTAATGTCTCATCCAAAAGATGGCACCTCCGACAGTGCAGCACTCCCTCAGTACTAGATTACATTAAAGGTCTATTTTGATGCTCTTCCATTTTTCAAAGCTGAAGTAAATCTTATGGAGGCATAATATAGTCCAGTAAAAACAATTTTGTTTGTTTCATGGACACTTTACCATAAGATTTCTTAGATTTCATGGCAAAATAATAAAGAACAAACTTATATTTCTAAAGCACCCTTCACGACCTCAGATTGTCCCAAAGTGCTCTACACTCTGGAAAGTCTGGGGAATTGGAGTAATCTGAAATATGACAGGCAAAATAATCTAGGATAAGAAGGCTTAAAAAAGACCCACAAATGTAATAGTTTAAATGAAGTTACCTTTAGTAGCTTTTAATATTTCTTAGACTGAGAATTAGGGAGTAAATTGTATGGTGCTGCTGCTCCTTTGTTGTGAAATAGAATGTTTGTTTCAATCATCCTGGAACCACACAAGTGACGTAAATAATCTCTGGAAAATAACTCTCATTGTAATGAGAGTCGAATTTATAATTGCTGTTAATCACTGTGATGCACAGATTACTTGGCATGCATAATAATGCTATAGGCATATGTGGTTAGTATTTAAAAATTATACAATTACATAGGAAGTTTAACAAAGGTTTTTAAAATTATGAAGGGTGTTGCTAGTGAATAGGGAAAGACTATTTCCTCTCTTGGGGATTTAGTGATGAAGGCTCATCAATTAAAAATTGTTATTAAGAGATTGAGGAGAGAGGTTAGCAGAATGTTTTTATGCAGTGTATTTTTGGCGTATGGATTACTTTGTTACAGGGAGTGGTTGTAGCAGAGACTGTTGTATCTTTTAAGGGAAAATTGGATTCATATTTGAAACAAAGGAAGATACAAGGCATAGGAGAGAGCAGATCAGTGGGAGTAGCTTTGGATTTCTGTCACAAAGAGCCGGCATAGACATGATGGGCCAAATGGCTTCCTTCTATGGTGTAAAATTCAGTGGTTCTATGGGTATATTCTGGCAGCCTAGAATCAGGAGCAGACAATTTACAATATTAAGAGAAGAACCAAAATTTAGAAATAAAGTACTAAAAGCAACAACTCGAGGACAAATTAACATAGAACATGAAAACTGTTACCAATAAAAGCAGAACCTGGCTACTCCTGGTGTAGTACTTCCACAAAAAGCAGGACAAATCCAATCCGGCCAATTACCGCCACATCAGTCTACTCTCAATCATCAGCAAAGTGATGGAAGGTGTCATCGACAGTGCTATCAAGCGGCACTTTCTCACCAATAACCTGCTCACTCAAGACCACTCGGCTCCCGACCTCATTACAGCCTTGGTCCAAACATGGACAAAGGAGCTGAATTCCAGAGGTGAGGTGAGAGTGACTGCCCTAGACATCAAGGCAGCATTTGACCGAGTGTGGCATCAAGGAGCCCTCGTAAAACTGAAGTCAATGGGAATCAGGGGGAAAACTCTTCACTGGCTGGAGTCATACCTAGCACAAAGGAAGATGGTTGTGGTGGTTGAAGGTCAATCATCACAGCCCCAGGACATCGCTGCAGGAGTTCCTCAGGGCAGTGTCCTAGGCCCAACCATCTTCAGCTGCTTCATCAATGACCTTCCCTCCAAGATAAGGTCAGAAATGGGGATGTTCGCTAATGACCACAAAGTGTTCAGCACCATTCACAACTCCTCAGATAATGAAGCAGTCCATGCCCGCATGCAACTAGACCTGGACGACATTCTGGCTTGGGCTGATAAGTGGCAGGTAACATTTGCGCCACAAAAGTGCTAGACAATGACTATCTCCAACAAGCAAGAGTCTAACTACCTCCCCTTGACATTCAACAGCATTACCATCACCGAATCCCCCACCATCAACATCCTGGGGGTTACCATTGACCAGAAACTTAACTGACCAGCCACATCAATACTGTGGCAACAAGAGCAGGTCAGAGGCTAGGTATTCTGCAGCGAGTGTCTCACCTCCTGATTCCACAAAGCCTTTCCACCATCTACAAGGCACAAGTAAGGAGTGTGATGGAATACTCTCCACTTGCCTGGATGAATGCAGCTCCAACAACACTCAAGAAGCTCGACACCATCCAGGCAAAGCAGCTCGCTTGATTGGCACCCCATCCACCACCTTAAACATTCACTCCCTCCACCACCAGTGTACCGTGGCTGCAGTATGTACCATCTACAAGATGCACTGCAGCAACTCGCCAAGACTTCTTCAGCAGCACCTCCCAAACCTGTGTCCTCTTCCACCTAGAAGGAATGGGCAGCAGGCGCATGGGAACACCACCACCTCCAAGTTCCCCTCCAAGTCTCACACCATCCTAAGTAGAAGTATATCGCCAATCCTTCATCATCGCTGGGTCAAAATCCTGGAACTCCCTCCCTAACAGCACTGTGGGAGTACCTTCACCACACAGACTGCAGCATTTCAAGAAGGCGGCTCACCACCACCTTCTCAAGGGCAACTAGGGATGGACATTAAATGTTGGCATTGACAGTGACACCCACATCCCATAAACAAATTTTAAAAAAGTTCACTAAAAGTTGATGGCCTAGAAATTGGTTTGCGCCTGACTTTGGCCGTGAACTCAGCAGTGAACGGGAACCGCCGCGCCGAAACTGTAGAGCAAGCAGACCATGCAAAATTGGTTCTCTTGCGTCAGAAGGACACAATTGGCATGCTGGGGATATCAGTCATGCCTCACAAGGAAGTGTGCCAGTCATGCAGAGGATGAAGATCAGCTGGCGATGTAAATTGGCTGTAGTGTTAGCCTACAAAACAACAGTGACCACGCTTTAAAATAAGACCTTGGCTGTGAAGACTTTAGGATATCCTAAGGCTGTGCAATGCACCATATAAATGCAACTTCTTTCTTTTCCCTGTGACATGGTATCCCTGAACTACTCATGGATCACTGCTAGAAACAGATAGAGCTTCCAGCATTTCATAAGTATGTGGTAATGCCACTAGTAGTTTCTTAAGAAAATGCAGAAATCCCATGGAATTGTACCAGAAGGGCAAACATTTTGCTTCAGCTTGGTTTTTTCACCTGCCACTGTTATTATGCTGCCAGCACCATATACTGGAGACCTCATTAGATGCTAAATTTGACAATCCTCAACATTTCGCTTGTTGCAGTTCCTTAAATGACACTTACTGCTGCTTGCAGCATGGAATTTATTGACAAGCTGCAGCAGGTGCCAATACAAAAAGGGCATTCCAATTTCTGTCAGTGGGAAGCAGAGCCATGTGAGTTCAAGGGTGTTGCTACTGCGAGTATGATTATGTCATCAGGGTAGCGCAGCATGCAGTTTGCCACTGTCTCGGTTGAAATAATATGTGTGTGTAACCTATATCTGTAGTGTGCATATAAGACATAATTTGTGTGGAGTGAATATTTTTATATAATATATATGTTTGATACATGTGTATGGAATGTTCTGAATGTAGGTATAATAAAAATATTTCTGTCGGTGTCAGTTTGTCTGCTGGGGAAAGGTTGTGTTTATGTTGGTGAGTATCTGACACTGGCTGCGTTGTGAAACAGGAAGTTGAAGCTTTCAGGGCAATTTTATGAATGTGCACTCTGGGTCCACTTTAATGGATGGAAAATGGTGGGGGGGTGCTTCCAAATTCCTGACAAAATTATTCCTGTAATTTTTAAATGGAAGATTTGTTTTTAAAGGCGATGGAGTCATGTTGGAGCTTGTTATGTGAGTGTGAAGTTTGATGGATGATGGATGAAGGGGGAAGGTTGGAGAGTTTGGCTTGTGCAGTGAGGAGGTATAAAACATTAGGGAGGAGTGAATGGGGTTCTACAGAGTTTGATGATCAATCCTGAGTGCAAAAGATAATGACGGGATGAAGTTGGAAGGAGAAAGCTAAGGTGGTGATGAAGGAGAGATCGGTGAGGGAAAAGGTACGGAGAAAAGTAAAATATATAGCGGATTTCCCATGGCATTGTTCATGGGATGTTACAGCATGTAATCTTGTTTATGCCTCTCTCTGTTGTTCATTCTCGATGTGCCTGTCACATCTTTTGCTTTACTCTCTCTGTTCTGTCCTGCTTCTCTTTTTTATCTTCTTCTCTAGGTCTTTTCTCATCTCTGTGCCATCTTCTGTCTATTTTTCTTTTCTTTCCTTTTGGGTGTGAGATCGTGGATGGTGTGATGGGGAAGGGTTTGGGTGTGAGATAGTGGATGGCATGATGGGGAAGGGTTTGGGTGTGAGATAGTGGATGGTGTGATGGGGAAGGGTTTGGGTGTGAGATAGTGGATGGCGTGATGGGGAAGGGTTTGGGTGTGAGATAGTGGATGGCGTGATGGGGAAGGGTTTGGGTGTGAGATAGTGGATGGTGTGATGGGGAAGGGTTCGGGTGTGAGATAGTGGATGGTGTGATGGGGAAGGGTTTGGGTGTGAGATCGTGGATGGTGTGATGGCGAAGGGTTTGGGTGTGAGATCGTGGATGGCGAGATGAGGAAGAGTTTGGGTGTGAGATAGGGGATGGCGAGATGGGGAAGAGTTTGGGTGTGAGATAGGGGATGGCGTGATGGGGAAGGGTTTGGGTGTGAGATCGTGGATGGTGTGATGGGGAAGGGTTTGGGTGTGAGATCGTGGATGGCGAGATGGGCAAGGGTTTGGGTGTGAGATCGTGGATGGTGTGATGGGGAAGGGTTTGGGTGTGAGATATTGGATGGTGTGATGGGGAAGGGTTTGGGTGTGAGATATTGGATGGTGTGATGGGGAAGGGTTTGGGTGTGAGATATTGGATGGTGTGATGGGGAAGGGAGCTGTCAGGGGAACAAGCTACATTTTCCAGTGGAGCTGGAAAGCAACATGAAGAGAATAGAGCTCTAATCACTTTGCTTCATGTCTGCTTGTTAGCATTCCTTTCCTTTCCCCTCACTGCCTCTATCCTCCTCATCACCTCTATCATCCTCTCTTGCCCCATCTCCTTCTATCCCCATCACTTGATTTCCTCCCCCACCTCCAACCACGAGCTCCATTCCTCTATTTCTCTATTGTTGCTTCTACTCTCCTAATGTCACTTGCTTCCTCTGTCGCACAACATTCCCCTCTGCCTCCTTAACATCTGTCTGTGCCCCAGTAAAATGCATCTGTGCCTTTTCAACCCCTAACATTCCCCTATGCCCCCTATTAATCTCTGCCCCCTTGCTCTCCTAACATCTCCCATCCCATTCTCTAACATGCCCCTTCCCCTCACCCCGATATGTTTTTTTAAATTTGTTTATGGGATCTGGGTGTCGCTGGCAAGGCCAGCATTTATTGCCCATCCCTAATTGCCCTTGAGAAGGTAGTGACGAGCCACCTTCTTGAACCACTGCAGTCCGTGTGGTGATGGTACTCCCACAGTGCTGTTAGGTAGGGAGTTCCAGGATTTTGACCCAGCGACGATGAAGGATTGGCGATATACTTCTAAGTCAGGATGGTGTGCAACTTGGAGGGGAACTTGGAGGTGGTGGTGTTCTCATGCGCCTGCTGCCCTTGTCCTTCTCGGTGGAAGAGGTCGCGGGTTTGGGAGGTGCTGCCAAAGAAGCCTTGGCGAGTTGCTGCAGTGCATCTTGTAGATGGTACACACTGCAGCCACGGTACGCCGGTGGTGGAGGGAGTGAATGTTTAAG
This sequence comes from Squalus acanthias, assembly GCA_030390025.1. Classification (NCBI taxonomy): domain Eukaryota; kingdom Metazoa; phylum Chordata; class Chondrichthyes; order Squaliformes; family Squalidae; genus Squalus; species Squalus acanthias. The sequence goes on from CM059425.1 coordinate 51,354,010, forward strand.
GTGGTGGATGGGGTGCCAATCAAGCAGGCTGCTTTGTCCTGGATGGTGTCGAGCTTCTTGAGTGTTGTTGGAGCTGCACTCATCCAGGCAAGTGGAGAGTATTCCATCACACTCCTTTCTTGTGCCTTGTAGATCTTGGAAAGGCTTTGGGGAGTCAGGAGGTGAGACACTCGCCGCAGAATACCTAGCCTCTGACCTGCTCTTGTTGCCACAGTATTTATGTGGCTGGTCCAGTTAAGTTTCTGGTTAATGGTGACCCCCAGGATGTTGATAGTGGGGGATTCGGCGATGGTAATGCCGTTGAATGTCAAGGGGAGGTGGTTAGACTCTCGCTTGTTGGAGATAGACATTGCCTGGCACTCCTGTGGCGCGAATGTTACCTGCCACTTATCAGCCCAAGCCTGAGCATCGTCCAGGTCTTGTTGCATGCGGGCATGGACTGCTTCATTATCTGTGGAGTTGTGAATGGCGCTGAACACTGTGCAGTCATCAGCGAACATCCCCATTTCTGACCTTATGTTGGAAGGAAGGTCATTGATGAAGCAGCTGAAGATGGTTGGGCCTAGGACACTGCCCTGAGGAACTCCTGCAGCGATGTCCTGGGGCTGTGATGATTGACCTTCAACCACCACAACCATCTTCCTTTGTGCTAGCTATGACTCCAGTCAGTGGAGCGTCTTCCCCCTGATTCCCATTGACTTCAGTTTTACTGGGGCTCCTTGATGCCAGACTCGGTCAAATGCTGCCTTGATGTCAAGGGCAGTCACTCTCACCTCACCTCTGGAATTCAGCTCCTTTGTCCATGTTTGGACCAAGGCTGTAATGAGGTTGGGAGCTGAGTGGTCTTGGCGGAACCCAAACTGGGCATCAGTGAGCAGGTTATTGGTGAATAAGTGCCGCTTGATAGCACTGTCGATGACACCTTTCATCACTTTGCTGGTGATTGAGAGTAGACTGATGGGGCGGTAATTGGCCGGGTTGGATTTGTCCTGCTTTTTGTGGACAGGACATACCTGGGCAGTTTTCCACATTGTCGGACAGATGCCAGTGTTGTAGCTGTACTGGAACAGCTTGGCTAGAGGCACGGCTAGTTCTGGAGCGCAAGTCTTCAGCACGATAGCCGGGATGTTGTCGGGGCCCATAGCCTTTGCTGTATCCAGTGCGCTCAGCTGTTTCTTGATATCACGTGGAGTGAATCGAATTGGCTGAAGACTGGCTTCTGTGATGGTGGGGACCTCGGGAGTAGGCCAATATGGATCATCCACTCGGCACTTCTGGCTGAAGTTGGTTGCAAACGCTTCAGCCTTGTCTTTTGCACTCACGTGCTGGGCTCCACCATCATTGAGGATGGGGATATACTTGGAGCCTCCTCCTCCCGTTAGTTGTTTAATGGTCCACCACCATTCACGACTGGTTGTGGCAGGACTGCAGAGCTTTGATCTGACCCGTTGATTGTGGGATTGCTCACCATCCCCTTTCATGCCAGTCAAGAGTGAGCAGTGTTGCTAAAGGTCACTGGTCGGCAGGGAGGGGGCTGCAGGCTGGGGAGCAGCCAAGGATGGGTGGGACCGGCTGGTGACAAAGTTCACTGGGTGACAGGGAAGAGGATGGGGGCTAACGCTGGCTCAGAGCAGATGGGGAGGGGGGAAGGGTTGATGGCAGCTTGGGGATACTGATGGCAATGGGAAGCCACCTCAGTCCCCCTGTAGTGGGCGCAGCAGTAGCGACAAGAAGTTAAGGGCAGGCTTCCAGTACCAGATGTAAAAAAAACTTACTTGGGGGGAGCAAAGTTAAAATTGGGAGCTGGCCTGGAAGCCTCAGTACAGAAAAATTATATTCCATTTTATTTGGAATTTTGACCAGCTAAGACATGGCCAGTGGCATGTTGGGTGTGTGGTCTATGGGGATACATTCAATGGCAAACACTATGGCTAATTAACATTTGAGGGCTTCAAGAGAGGTGAATACAACTTTTAATAAAGTTTGACTAGTTAAAAAGATAAAAGCGAATTACTCTCAACGACACAGGTTGCAACTATGGCAAAAAGCTGTGGTAGGATCTTGATGTGTTCGGAGATTGGGCTCATGACTGGCAAATAATGTTTCATTTGGAAAAGTGCAGTGTTATGCACGTGGGTAGGGCGAATGCTCGACACCCTTCAGGGAAAAGCATTAAAGAAGGTGGAGAGAGAAAGAGATCTGGGCATTCTAGTGCATACATTTCTAAAGGTACATGAGCAATGCCATGAAGTGATAGCTCGAGCGAATAGGGTGTTGGGGTGCATTCATAGGACAATTGATTATAAGATGAGGCGTACTATTTTGTCCCTATACAAGATCTTGGTCAGGCCTCACTTGGAATATTGTGTCTAGTTTTGGTCTCCTCACATGGTCGGTGATATCGAGGCTTTGGAAAGGATGCAGAGGAGGGCCACTGGACTAATTCCAGTATGAAGCATCTTGATTATCAAGATAGGCTAAAAGAGTTGAGACTCTACACTTTAGAGAGGAGTAGACTTAGAATTGTTCTGATTGAAGTTTATAAGATAACGAAGGGAATAGATTGTGGTCCAATTGACAGTTTGTTCCAATTAAATAGATTAGGGAGGACCAGGGATCACAAATTGAAGTTGTATAAGGCCAGATCTCGGTTGGATGTCAGGAGGTGGTTCTTTTCCCAGAGAATAGTGGACCTCTGGAATAGTCTGCCGGCTCGTGTGGTGGACACCGACTTACTGAATTCCTTCAAGCGAGAGCTGGACCTGTTTCTGGCTGGGGCGGAGATCACCTCTTACAGAAGGTAGGCACTGCAGGGAATTCAGGGCCAGCGTGATCTCCTGGACTAGTTTCAATTGCCTAGATGGGTCAGAGAGGAATTTTGCAGATTCATTTCCCCCAAATTGGTCTGGGTTTTTATCTGGCTTTTCGCCTCTCCTGGGAGATCACATGGTTTTGGGTGGGGAGTGTATATATGGTGATACACAAGTTCTCATAATTGTGTGGGACAGGCTGGATGGACAGGAGGGTGTTTACCTGTCCATCGTTGTTCGTATGTATCTGGGAGAAGTGGCAGTGGGCTTTTGGATTCTGGCAGCAGTTGGATGCACTGGAAGTGCATAGAGAGAGAGAAACTATTTCCGCTGGTTGGGGAGTCTAGGACTAGGGGGCATAGTCTAAAAATTAGAGCCAGACCTTTCAGGAGTGAAATTAGGAAACACTTCTACACACAAAGGGTGGTAGAAGTTTGGAACTCTCTTCTGCAAATGGAAATTGATGCTAGATCAATTGTTAATTTTAAATCTGAGATTGATAGATTTTTTGTTAATCAATGGTATTAAGGAATATGGGGCAAAGGCGGGTATATGGAGTTAGGTCGCTGATCAGTCATGATCTCACTGAATGGCGGAACAGGCTCGAGGGGCTGAATGGTCCACTCCTGTTCTTATGTTCCTATGTTCCTAAGTAGGGTGTTGGAGTATGGGGGGCAGATGTAAGATCTTTAATATTCTGTATATAAGTATTGATGCATGAACTATGTTGTAGGCTGATTGATCATAAGGTACTGTTTACATTTAGGACATTACCATAAGCAAGAATCAACAACAACTTGCATTTAAATAGTTCCATTAATGTAGAAAAACAACCCAAGACACTTCACAGAAATGTAATCAGACAAAAATCGACTTTGAACCAAAAATATTAGGAGAGGCGACTAGATGCTTGGCCAAAGAGGTGGGTTTTAAGGAGGGTCTTAAGGGAAGATAGGGAAGTGGAGAGGCAGAGGGGTTTAGGGAGGGGATTCTAAAGCTTTGAGTTTAGACGACTAAAGGCACGGCAGCCAATGGTGGGGCGAAGGGACTGGGGATGCATAAGAGACCAGAGTTGGAGAAAAGCCGTTGAAGGGCTGTAGGGCTGGAGAAGGTTACAGAGATAGGGAGATGAGGATGAAAATCTTAAATTGGAGCATCGGAATCAATCTAGGTCAGTGAGCACAGGGGTGATGGGTGAGCAGGACTTGGTGTAGGATAGGGTACGGGCAGCAGAGTTTTGGATTAGCTGATGTTATGGAGACTGGAGGATGGGAGGCTGACCATGAGAGCATTAGAATAGTCGAGTCTGGAGATGACAAATACATGGATGAGGGTTTCAGCGGCTGATGGACTGAGACAGGGGCGGAGGTGGGCGATGTTATGGAGGTGGAAGTAGGGAGTAGAGGGTCTTTGTGATGGAGAGGATATCAACGGATACAAGTTCTGGACAGCCAGAAGTTATATAAGTACAGAATGTGAAAAGGCCATTTATACCAAATAGACCATTTACAGTTTGCACTCTCACTATCTCCTGAGGCAGATGAAGAACTGTGAAAATTCATCCTGACCCCTGAAGGCAACGAAGTGATAAGAATATTTATCTCATTTACTGCTACATCCTGGAGTGCTATTTGTGTTCCTCAATAATATCCTTTGGAGATAAAGACCTGGAAACCCACATCTCCAACCGGCTGTGAGAATTTGGCAGTGTTGGCCACCCAAAATATGAATATTATTCTCTGCGTGACCTGCCTGTGTAAGGAACCATTTCATAGCTTTTTATACACACAGTGTACCTTCAGAATAATAGTTTTGACTCTGCTGAATTTAAACAATAAAATTATTTTAATGCAAAAAGCACATTCTTTCTACTTTGTGAGGAGTAGTCACAGTAGTACACATGCAGATCAAAGAAGAGAAAAGCCACCATCGCACACAAGCCACTTAATGCATGAAAGCTTAATCAGCACTTTGAGGAGTAATGCAGTGCTGGGAAGCTATTGGGTTTAAAAATAAAAGCATCAAAGTTTTAATGGAAGTCTGTTTGGATCAGTGTATCATAAAAAGCGCCCAAAACTGCTTAGGAGATCCTTCAGTAGAAATGAGAATGGATCTTCAGGATTTAGTCAGTAAAGCCTGCCTGTTTTGACCTTACTCGGTCTCATATTAAGTCTGCTGTAAGTCTATGAAAGCAGTTTTTTGTTTGGTTAATGCGTGGGATTGCGGCCACCATTAGACAGTACTGTTCAACTGATGCTGCCACTAAACTTTAGTATGCATATAATTGACTGATAAGACTACAGCATCAAATGGCTAAGGGACAGCTATCATAGAATTTAAAGATTTGTTCTCCTTTGCATTTCATTTACATCTCAAGCCATACTGGAGATACAGTTGAACAAAGCTGCGGCTTAAACAGTGATTAGATCTGAGTGGCTTGGATTTTCACTGAAATTGCTACGTTTTTATCCTGTGTATTCAGAGAACGGGTGAAAAATGATACCTTGGGTAAACTTTATTATTTAGTGAGGCAGTTTTAGTGCATTAAAATCTGTCAAAAGATGGTATTAGTCAAAAGCCTTTGGCACCATTAGTGTCAGGGGTTAGATGAAAATAAAGCCTGGAATAGGCCCGGATCCAGCAGCACAGCTTTGATAAGGAAGCCTCCAACCTTGGCCTGCTCCAGCCAGTTACCTTTGCCACAGCAGAAGCCTGATGTCCATGAGGACAATTAATGTTTTTCATTAATCCCACAATCTGTGGAAGATTTCAAAAGGAACATCATTTTGTTTGATACAAAGGAATTGTTTCTAGATTCTGAATGGCATCACCTTGATACAATATTGGGTCATTTACACCTCATTTTAAATTCTGCTTCTTACATCCAAACAATGTGCAATAGGATTTATAGATTCTGAGTTACAGATTCTCTTTTTGAATAGAGCATTACAAATAATGTATCTGACTCAAAGAATTATGGAATGTGCTTTGTATCAATGTATTACTTATTTGTAGCAAAATAATAACTGGCATACATAATTTTATTGGGCAAACTAGAAAGAATTGAAAAAGAAACAATTTTCTCTCGCAAGACGAAAAAACAAAATCCATTGTAGTGTATAGCTTTTTGATTAAAAAATAACCCCTATTAAAAGATAATAGAAAAAAAAACCTATAAATAAGTTTGAAATATTTCAGCTGTTTTTTTTACAAAAAATATCAAAAGACAACATGAAAGCATTTTTTTTCTTAAACCTGTAGCAATTTTAAATCTATTCTTTAATCGTCTAAATAATAGCTTAGGAAACTGCATTTATAAAACATTCAGGCTCCATTTCATGCAGGTAATTTATGTAAGAAGAATTGTTTTTAGTTAAACCAAGTACAAGACTTCGAACGATCTATACAAAAACATAAGAACCATATACCATTATCTCCTGTGAACCTATTTATAAAAGTCACTTTAAGAAGGATGGCTGTACTTTTTTCCTGAATTTTTTAGGTGATCATCAGACTTAAGCAGCAACATTGTAACATTAAGCATATAACAGTCAAGTCACTTTGAGTCAGACAGCTCTGGAGTGCATTCCTTTTACAGAAGGACAGAATCTTTATCTGAGAAGCATACCCTATAAATTGAAGCAATTTCAGAATAAATCGTAATCTCATACCTTGCTATGAACACGCAGCTTGAATTCCTAACATTAGAAGCCACGGGGGATGCAGTTCTTTAACATAACATATTCATCTGCAAAAGGTAAAGACTGAACATTCATATCAATTGCATTTGTTCCGAATATTAAGCAATATGACTTGCAAGAAACATATAATTTTAGGGTGATAATTACATTGTTTATTGGTATATTTGTGGATTAAATTCTGGTCCTATCTGTGCTGCATAATTATTACAACCTTTCAAGTGAAATTACTTTGAAATTTTAGCATTTCCATCTCTGATGGAAAATTGTGTATTTATTTCTGGTGCAAAAATGTTCGTGGCTTAAGTGTAATTTCTAGATTCTTTAAATACTTAATATTACTAATCTTCCTTACATAAGGGAATAAATAAACCTACAGAAAAACTGTCAGCAGAATTTATAATCCAAATTTTTTTAAACATTACATTTAAATCACAGTATAAATTATTTTGTTTATTACTTTTTCTTCTCTCTCTTCTTCACTCCTTGTCTTCACCCTTCTTTCTTTTCTGAGAGTTGGAATAATTCTGACTTGGAATCCCCGGCATTTTCCATTTTACGGTCCTTTTATTCTGGTAGAATTTGCAGCAATAGCTACAGAAAAATAGTTGTGACATTAAGCCAACGACAGCATGCCTGTCAATGGACTGCAGTACATAAAATGGGAACCATACCTCAGCCTTCAGGAGAGGAAAAGAGAGGTGAACTGGGGCAAGAGGAGCTGCTCCTTCTGTATGAACAACAGGACGGCTGATTCACTCAATACAACAGCTGAAAGTGCATCTGAAATACATCGAAAATGATTAGAATTTAGAGTAGTTGAAAAGGGGAAGGCCATGCAAGTTCAACTTCTTGATTTACCCCACAATTAGATTCACAAGAAGGTAGACTGTTCAAAGTAATTAGTCGCAACAGCAGTGAACTGCAATAAAAAAAAAGCACCCAAAGCAAGTGTTTTGCCACTGGCACACATCACTGAAATTAAACGGGGCAGATTAACAATTTTGAGTCCTGAATGTCTTTTGCAACTTGCACGTTTGTTAACTGCCAAAAATGTAAAGAATGCAAGAGAACAGGTTAATAGAAACATTTATTTCAGTTTTAATAATTATAGTCCTTGAGCAGCACTGTACGGATTTTCTTATTTCTGTGTCAAACAACCTAAAGGTTTCACATAATTTTCTGATGCAGACAGAATAGGGGAAAAAAATAATAACCTCTGTTATAACATGGTCCTTGGGGTCAGGCATTTAGTATTTTAGAATGAAGTGTGCATTATAGTGAATACTTCTCAACATAATTGAACATGAAAAATTAGAAATCTAAATGTAGTCTAATAGTTTGATTGTACTGTAACTAGAAGTCTTATAATGAGGGTGGGCTGCACAATTCCATTTTAAAAACTAAAAAGAGCAGTAGTTAAAGACTGAATAACTTTCAGAAAAATTGTGACAAAAACTCTAAAATGTTCTAGACGACTCTAAACATTGTTTAAGTAAGCTGCGCAATAGGCATTACAATTTTCTATAAGCTCATTTGGTTTATTTTTTAGTGGTTTGAAAGTAACAGAAGATTGAATATTAAAACAGAAAATCCTTCTGGTTGTTAATTGCATTCCTATGGTGCTTCTGTCTATTTCTTATTATTGTGAATGGAATGAGAAGCACTCTGTGTGAAAACAATTTTAGTTTTGAGAAAGAAATCAGGCCATGGTAATGAAGGGCAGCAAACCATAATTAGCAACATTTATGTATAAGTGCTGTGAATACAATATTATACTGCACGGTTACTTTAACAGCTCCTTTGGTTTGACATTTTAGTTACTGAAACTTTTGCCTGTAATCATTTCTGGGAAAAAAGAGTATTAACCCTACAAAAGCATGCTAGCCAATAAAGGTGCCTTCCTCTATGACTCAATGTCAAAATATTGTATTCACAGCACTTATACATAAATGTTGCTAATTATGGTTTGCTGCCCTTCATTACCATGGCCTGATTTCTTTCTCAAATCTAAAATTGTTTTCACACAGAGTGCTTCTCATTCCATTCACAATAATAAGGAATAGACAGAAGCACCATAGGAATGCAATTGGCAATGTAGATTTATTTTGACACTTTTTTTATTTGTAATCACTGCAAGTATCCTTTGCTCGTACTTTTGATGCTTCTTGGTCCAGTGAAGGAAACAACTTTTTTTTTGCTGAGAGGGGTTCCAAATGAAAACTATTTTTTTAAATCAGCAAAATGAAATTTTGTTTGTTTCAAGGATTTCAGGGTAATACAAGTATCCCCATCGGTTGTTGCAGAATGTTAGGAATCACAGACCTAACAAAATGATTGGCCGAGAAATTTGGCTCCGTGGTTTTGGGCGCTACGGGTGGCGTTTTGCGTCGAAAATGGCGTCCGCACTGCGCACACACACTTCTGTTGCGGGCTGCGCCGGACGCCATTTTGGTGAAGTCGTTTGCGTTGGCGCAGGGAGTGTACGGCGGAGGTATGCAGAGTACACAGATCATGACGTCAATCAGCATGCGACGCTGATTTGACGCCAGGGCTGCCATTTGCAACCTCAGCACTGGAGCTAACACCCTCTCTTAACCTCCCACAGCTGAGCATGCTTTCAGAAGCAGGAAGGACCCCACACCCTCCCCACACCAGCGCTATTTAAAGGGGTCATCACCTGCTTTCAGGTTAGTTGTTGATTGATTTCTACTGGCTCTTGGTGAGTTTGTAGAGGTGTTTCTTGGTTTGGTGTCTTATTTGAAGTTTCTGAAGTCTCAAGGCAGTGGTGTGGCAGGTTTCTTCAAGGCTTCTGCTCAGACCAGTTGCTCCCAGACATGGGTGCTGTAGTTTGTATCCCCCTTGGCCTGCAGCATGACAGGGAGAATGAGCAGAGGTGACACAGAGGAGGACAAGCTGCTCAAAGAGGGAGGAGGAGGAGGAGGAGGAGGAGGAGGAGTGGGAGAAGGGCTCTGGAGGCCATATCCACCCAGGCTCTTCAGGGAGCAATTCTCCTACCTCAACCTCAGCGAGGAACTGTACATCCGACATCTCCGTTTCACTAAGGAGGTGCTCACTGAAATCTGCCACCTGTTGCAGACAGACCTGCAGCCTCAGAGCAGGGTGAGGACAGCACTGCCAGTCGCTGTCAAGGTGAGCGTGGCCATGAATTTTTATGTGTCGGGCTCCATCCAGGCTGGAGCAGGCGACATTTGCAACATCTCACAATTCACCGTTGCATAAAGTAGGTCACTGAGGCTCTGTATGCAAAGAGAGGTGAATACATTTCATTCTCTCTTGCCAGAGAGAAGCAGGTGGAGTGAGCATGCAGCTTCGCCAGGAGAGCAGGCTTTCCCATCGTGCAGGGTGCCATTGACTGCACACACGTTGCTTTGCAGGCGCCGCATGCGAACTCGGAGATGTACCGCAACTGGAAGGGATTTCACTCCCTTAATGTCCAGCTGGTGTGCGACCATACTCAGTGCATAATGCAAGTTAATGCTCGGTATCCTGGCAGCAGCCATGATGCCTTCATTCTGCGGCAGTCCACTGTACTATCTGCATTTGATCCACCACGACAAACCAGAGGGTGGCTATTGGGTGACAAGGGCTATCCACTGACCAACTGGCTCATGACTCTGGTACGCAACCCAACCACACGTGGGCAGCATGCATATAATGAAAGCCATGCTGCCACAGGGAATGTGATCAAGCAGAACATTAGGGTCCTTAAACAATGCTTCTGCTGCCTGGACCACTCTGGAGGAGCCCTGCAGTTCCCACCAGAACGCGTCTCAAGATTTGTCGTGGTCTGCTGCATGCTGTACAACCTCGCCATCATGAGGGCACAGCCCTTGCCACCAGGTATACGGCGAAGAACTGAGGGGGAGGAGGAGGAGAAGGAGGAGAACGAGGAGGAGGAGGAGGAGGAAGAGGAGGAGGAAGAAGAGGAGGAGGAGGAAGGGAGGAGGCAACCAAGACAGCCCCATTCTGGCCGGGCTGCCTGTGATCAACTGATCCGACTGCGGTACCAGTGAACGCAACCACAACTCCCCATTCACCCACAGTCCCACAGTTTACCTTCCCTCTGTTATGGGCCATCACAGTGTCCTCTTGGCCACAATTCTACAATAAAAGCCACCACAAAACAAATATTCCAAACCAACTTTATACATCAATCCATCCAGTATTACATAACAAAGTCTACTAATCACCCTTGTGCATTCCCTTAGTGCCTGTCCTAGTGTCTCCTAATCAGTGCTACCCCAGTGGCTGCAGCATGGCTGGTGGAAGGCTGCTGGCTTTCAGTGGGGGACACTGCAGATGACCTTGGAGGATGACCTCGAGCAGCTCTGAACCTAGAAGGCCCGGCTTTAGACTGCACCACCTCGGCATGGGTGGCAGCAGTCTGGGCTGGCTGGCTGACAGGCAACAGCAAGGGCACTGGCAGAGCGGCAGTGGTGAGAGGACAAATGCTGTCAGCCTGAGAGAGGTCTCTAGGGGAATCAAAGGATACGGAGATCGGGCAGGAAAGTGGAGTTGAGGTCGATGATCAGCCATGATCTTATTGAATGGCAGAGCAGGCTCGAGGGGCCATATGGCCTACTCCTGCTCTTATTTCTTATGTTCTTATGTTCTTATGTAAGTCAGGGTGTTTGTGCTCCACAGAGCCACTGCCATTCGCCCGGGACAGCGCCTCAACAATACTAGTAATCTGTTGGAGCTCCTTTCAACACTGGTAACCACAGCCAAGATGGCCGCAGTCTGTGCTTGTATGGCAACATCTTTCGGATGAGACGTTAAACCGCGGCCCCATCTGCCCTCTCAGGTGGACGTAAAAGATCCTATGGCACTATTTTGAAGAAGAGCAGGGGAGTTATCCCTGGTCTCCTGGCCAATATTTATCCCTTGATCAACATCACTAAAACATCTGGTCATTATCACATTGCTGTTTGTGGGAGCTTGCGGTGCACAAATTGGCTGCTGCGTTTCCTACATTACAACAGTGACTACATTTCAATAAAAGTACTTCATTGGCTGTAAAGCACTTTGGGACATCCGGTGGTCATGTAAGGCGCTATATAAATTCAATAATCATGGGTGATTTTAATCTCCATATTGATTGGACAAATCAAATTGGCCATGGTAGCCTGGAGGAGGAGTTCATAGAGTGCATCCGGGATGTTTTCCTAGAACAGTATGTAATGGAACCAGGGAGCAGGCTATCTTGGATCTGGTACTATGTAATGAGACAGGATCCTCTAGGAAAGAGTGATCATAGCATGGTTGAATTTCAAATTCAGTTAGAGGGTGAGAAAGTTGTATCTCAAACCACTGTCCTGATCTTAAACAAAGGCAATTATAATGGCATGAGGGCAGAACTGACTAAAGTGGACTGGAAAAACAAATTAAAGGGTAAGAAAGTTGAAATGCAGTGGTGGACATTTAAGGAGATATTTCATAACTCTCAACAAAAATATATTCCAGTGAGAAAGAAAGATTTTAAGAGAAGGGAGCACCATCCATGGCTAACTAAGGAAGTAAAGGATGGTATCAAATTGAAAACGAAGGCATACAATGTTACCAAGATTGGTGGGAGACCAGAGGATTGGGAAATTTTTAAAAATCAGCAAAGGATGACTAAAAAAATAATAAAGAGAGAGAAGATGAATTATGAGAGTAAGCTGGCAAGAAACATTAAAACAGATAGTAAGAGCTTCGACAGGTATATAAAAAGGAAGAGGGTAGCTAAAGTAAATGTTGGTCCATTAGAGGATGAGACTGGGGAATTAATAATGGGGAACGGGGACTCTGAACAAATATTTTGCATCTGTCTTCACTGTAGAAGACACTAACAACATCCCAATAATGGATAATCAAGGGGCCACAGGGAGTGGGGAACTAAAGACAATCACTATCACTAAGGAAATAGTACTCGGTAAAATAATGGGACTAAAAGACGACAAGTCCCCTGGACCAGATGGCCTGCATCCCAGGGTCTTAAAAGAAGTGGCTGCAGAGATAGTGGTTGCATTGGTTGCAATATACCAAAATTCCCTGGACTCTGGAGAGGTCCCAGCGGATTGGAAAACCGCTAATGTAACACCCCTATTTAAGAAAGGTGGGAGACAGAAAGCAGGAATCTATAGACCAGTTAGCCTAACATCTGTCATTGGGAAAATGCTGGAGTCCTTCATTAAGGAAGTAGTAGCAGGGCATTTAGAAAAACATACTGCAGTCAAACAGAGTCTGCATGGTTTTAGGAAAGGGAAATCATGTTTAACAAATTTGCTGGAGTTCTTTGAGGATGGAACAAGCAGGGTGGACAAGGGTGAGCCAGTGGATGTGGTGTATTTGGATTTCCAGAAGGCATTCAATAAGGTGCCACATAAAAGGTTACTGCATAAGATAAGAGCTCACGGAGTTGGGGGTAATATATTAGCATGGATAGAGAATTGGCTAACTAACAGAAAGCAGAAAGTCGGGATAAATGGGTCATTTTCTGGTTGGCAAACGGTAACTAGTGGGGTGCCACAAGGATTGGTGCTGGGGCCCCAACTATTTACAATCTACATTAATGACTTGGATGAAGGGACCGAGTGTAATGTAGCCAAGCTTGCAGATGATACAAAGATAGGTGGGAAAGCAAGTTGTGCAGAGGACTCAAAGAATCTGCAAAGGGATATAGACAGGCTAGGTGAGTGGGCAAACATTTGGCAGATGGAGTATAATGTGGGAAAGTGCAAGGTTATCCACTTTGGCAGGAAAAATAAAAAAGCAAACTATTATTTAAATGGAGAGAGATTACAAAATGCTACAGTTCAGAGGGACCTGGGGGTCCTTGTGCATGAAACACAAAAAGTTAGCATGCAGGTACAGCAAGTAATCAAAAAGGCAAATGGAATGTTGCCCTTTATTTCAAAGGGGTTGGAGTATAAAAGCCGGGAAGTCCTGCTACAACTGTACAGGGTAATGGTGAGACCACACCTTGAGTACTGCATACAGTTTTGGTCTCCTTATTTAAGGAAGGATATACTTGCATTGAGGCAGTTCAGAGACGATTCACTAGGTTAATTCCAGAGATGAGGGGTTTGACTTATGAGGAAAGGTTGAGCAGGCTGGGCCTATACTCATTGGAATTTAGAAGAATGAGAGGTCATCTTATCGAAACATATAAGATACTGAGGGGGCTCGACAAGGTAGCTGCAGAGAGGATGTTTCCCCTCGTGGGGAAATCTAGAACTTGGGGGCATAGTCTCAGAATAAAGGGTCGCCCTTTTAGAACTGAGATGAGGAGGAACTTCTTCTCTCAGAGGGTCGTAAATTTGTGGAATTCTCTGCCCCAGAGAGTTGTGGAGGCTGGGTCATTAAATACATTTAAAGTGGAGATAGAAAGATTTTTGCAAGATAAGGGAGTGAAGGGTTATGGGGAGCAGGCTGGGAAGTGGCTTTGAGCCCAAGATCAGCCATGATCTTACTGAATGGCGGAGCAGGCTCGAGGGGCCAAGTGGCCTATTCCTGCTCCTATTTCTTATGTTCTTAAGTCTTTCTTTTGTTTTCTTTTTCAACAAGCTGAACTTGCATGACTTCAGTCTGAGCTTCCACTGCAGCACTCACACGTTGGGTGGCTTCTGCTTGTGCTGCAATGGAAGCTGAGACATTGGCCATCAGATGCTGCATCATGGTTGGGTCCATAAGTGCGTTAATGGATCTGCCCACGCCCTCTACGCTGGAATGGATGGGCTCCAAGATCTGCCCAAAGCCCTGTGCAAGGTTGGTGCTGGACTCCTCCATGCTCCTTAACATTGCATTCAGGCTTTCTGGCAGGCGCCAATACACCAAGCATTTCATTGTACATACCCATCAGCTTTCTTCTGTAGGCTGCCCCATCGAGGTCCTCATCTGAGTCCTGTGCAGCAGAACTCGTGTGCGACATTGCCATTTGGGGAGCTGGCTTCTGCGCTACCCTTTCCCCCTGCCCTGGCTGCAGCCCACTCGTGCCCGGTGACTCACCGCGTGCAAATCCCACCTCTATGTTACCCTCTAAAGTACACGCATTGAGCTGAGCTGGTGGCTGCAAGTGTGAGATCGAATGACTATGTTTCCTCTTCCACCGCTGCCTGCCCAGGTTGGTTTTCTTGGGTGTCTGAAAGGAGAAAGGCACAAGGGTAGGGTTGTGGTAAGGGGAGGGGTGGGGAAAGCAAGAGGTCCATGCTTACACCATGTGCAGCTTGTAAATGAGAAGAGATTGTGGGATGAGGGGGAAGTGGGATGTGAGAAGGTGGATTAGATATAAGCATACCGTCATGTTCAATGGTTTCAGCTCCACCACTGGCCACGGGCTCAGTCACGGCTGCTCCAATAATGCCAAGCACCGCCTCCTCCATCAGGGTTAGGATATGCAGGCACGCCTGTTCCCCTCCGGTTAGCTACTGCTGCCTGCGATTGTAAGCCACCTTCTCCTGCAAGAGAGAGGGAAGTGTGTCAGTGAGTGTGGTGCAATGGGTTTGGTTGATGTGCCTGTCAAGGTTGAATAGCTGACAGTGTGTGTAAGCTGTGAGATGTAGGTGTGGGGCTTGCAGCAGTGGTAAGTGGGTTACCACTGCTGCAAGCCTATAGATTCTGGAACGGTTCCTGCAGATTGGAGGATAGCAAATGTAACCCCGCTATTTAAGAAAGGAGGGAGAGAGAAAACGGGGAAATACAGACCTGTTAGCCTCACATCAGTAGTTGGGAAAATGCTGGAATCTATTATAAAGGATGCAATAACTGGACACTTAGAAACTAATAGTAAGATTGGGCAGAGTCAACATGGATTTATTAAAGGGAAATCCTGTTGGACAAACCTATTGGAGTTCTTTGAGGATGTAACTAGTGGAGTAGACAAAGGGGAACCGGTAGATGTGGTGTATCTAGATTTTCAGAAGGCCTTCGATAATATCCCACACAAGAGGTTGGTGAACAAAATTAGGGCACATGGAATTGGGGGTAATATACTAGCATGGATTGAGAATTGGTTAACAGACAGAAAACAAAGAGTAGGGATAAACGGGTCTTTTTCAGGATGGCAGGCTGTGACTAGTGAGGTACCGCAAGGATCGGTGCTTGAGCCCCAGCTATTCACAATCTATATCAATGATTTGGATGAGGGGACTAAATGTAACATTTCCAAATTTGCCAATGACACAAAGCTAGGTGGCAGTGTCAGTTGCGAAGAGGACGTGAAGAGGCTTCAAGGGGATCTCGACAGGCTCAGTGAGTGGGCGAGAACATGGCAGATGGATTATAATGTGGATAATTGTGAAGTTATCCACTTTGGTAGAAAAAACAGAAAGGCAGAGTATTTCCTAAATGGTGTAAGATTGGGGAATGCAGATGCTCAAAGGGACCTGGGTGTCCTTGTACATGCGTCACTGAAAGTGAATGTGCAGGTGCAGCAAGCCATTAGGAAGGCAAATGGTATGCTGGCCTTCATTACAAGAAGATTTGAGTACAGGAGTAAAGAAGTCTTACTCCAATTATATAGGGCCTTGGTGAGACCACACCTGGAGTACTGTGTACAATTTTGGCCTCCTTACCTAAGGAAGGATATACTTGCCATAGAGGGAGTGCAACGAAGGTTCACGAGATTGATTCCTGGGATGGCGGGACTGTCGTATGAGAAGAGATTGAGTAAACTAGGCCTGTATTCTCTTGAATTCAGAAGAATGAGAGGAGATCTCATTGAAGCATACAAAATTATTACAGGGCTTGATAGGGTGGATGCTGGGAGAATGTTTCCCTTGGCTGGGGAGTCTAGAACCAGGGGCCACAGCCTCAGGATAAAGGGTAGGCCATTCAGGACTGAGATGAGAAGAAATTTCTTCACACAGAGGGTGGTGAATCTTTGGAATTCTCTACCCCAGAAGGCTGTGGAGGCTCATTCATTGGGTATATTCAAAACAGAAGTCGATAGATTTCTGACTAGTAAGGGCATCAAGGGATATGGCGATAAGGCCGGTGAATGGAATTGAGGCAGAAGATCAGCCATGATCTCATTGAATGGCGGAGCAGGCTCGAAGGGCCGAATGGCCAACTCCTGCTCCTATTTCTTATGTTCTTATGTTCTTATGTTAAGTGTGTAAGGATGAGGTGAAGCATATGGCCGTGATTTTGCCTACTGAGGTGGGTCCGCTGCGGCCGGGGTCGGTGGCGGGGTACGACCCCGCTGCTGGCTCCAGCCCGCTCTGTAAAATAATTTTATGCATATTCCCTGCGCGTTTCCCAGCCAATTGAAGGAAGCGGGTCTGATGACGGCATTTGATGACACGTCATCAGCCAGTTTCCTTAAAGGGACCATGCGCAAATTGATTTTGACAGTTGTGCTGTCGGTGTTCTACAGCATTGAGGTATTGCTAACACTGACAAGCACCGCACAGAAGTGCACGGCTGCACCCAGGCTCTCCCATGACTCCCTCCATATGCTTATGGAGGGAGTCACAGCACGCAGGGAGGTCCTCTTCCTTCTCATGGGCGGAAGAGACCTCCCCAGAAGATCAACGCAGCCTGGTTGCACATTGCACAGGAGGACACAAGCAGTGATGTCGTTAGGAGGACCAGGCTGCCGTGGCGCAAACCTTTCAATGATCTCAGTAGAACACGAAACGTTACTGCAAAACCACACTCAACCACATCCCGCTGTGCCTCTCATCGCATCCCCATCACTCAGCCTTCCCTACCCTACTCCTGCACATCTTTACTCACACCAACTTACCTTGCACCTGCACCCATCCCTCTCTATCTACATTATCACTTCCCCATCTCACTAGCCACCCCTCACACTCACCCTCATCCTAGTCCAATCATACCAAGTAACAACACACAAGGGTAGGCACTTGGGTGTTTCATCCAATGTTCATGTAAAGTTTCTGGTAATGTGCTGTCAAACATTGAAACCTTTATTTTCAACACTTTGCATTCTTGGACAGATTTGTGTGAACTTTTGGAAGTGGCTTAGTGAGTTGCAGTGAATGGTGAGACATAACGGTACCCCTGCAATGGTGATGAGTGTGAAAGGAATAACTTGGGCATTGTAGGGATGCTTTATGGTGTTGGTGTGGGGTGGTGCCAACCTGGCGCATTATGTGGCAGCCAGGGTGTACAGTGTCAAGTGAAGTAAATCTGGCCATGGTGAGGCCATCCCTGGCCTCCCGGGCAGCAATGTGCTCAGGTGCTGATGCCCTGTGTCCTGTGCAGCATCAGTTGATTGTGGAGAAGGTTGGTGTTGTTGGTGCTGCTGGTGTGTCTGGTGCTGCTGGTGTAGGGGCTGATCGTGGTGGGATTCTGAGGACCAAGGTGAGATAGTTTCAAGGGCACCGATGCTGATGTAATAGATGGCAGGTGAACTTGATATGACAGAAGAGATCTGTCATTGGTGAGAGGTTGTTCTAATGAAGTGGCACTGGATACAGAGTTTGCTCCAAACACTTGCAAGCTGCATAAAGCTCAATCTGTCTTCCAAATGCAGTAAGCAACAGCTTCTGAGCTTGGAAAGTGAACAGCTGTGAGATGGGAGCTTTTAGACCACTTTTGCAGCTGTCAAGTAATCAGATAATTCAATGATGAATCCACTCATAATCTGCTGAGCTGACGTGATCCCCAAACAGCGTATAACCCATGGGGAAACTTGTAAAATTGAAAGGTAAGCTTAAAATAGTATTTAAGTGCCTCTTAATAATCTCTTAATGATCTAAATTGCCTCCACCGCCGCTTGGTGTCGGGTCTGTTCAGCGCTGACAGACCAGACACCTGGGAGACTAGCGTGGAGGCGGGTTGACAGCGAGTTCCTTAGCCGCTGTCAAAATACATTTTCCCACCCAACCTGCCACCGATCGTGCCCGCTGACCTCCCGAAAAATTCCCCCCATGAATATGAGGTATGACTCATGATTGATAGAGATTGTTGGTAGGTGAGTGATGGGGGTGTGGTGCATCGAGCAGTGTGTGAGGCTAGTGGTGCAGGTGGTGGGATATGGCATTTGAAGATGCATTCATTGACCTTGACCACTCATGTCCAGGTCATTGGGGCAACACTGCTGGCATTTACCTCCACTACTAACTGCTGCCACTGCCTTCGCAGTGTCTGTCTGGAGGGCTTCCTGGCCCTCTGCGGATACAGGGCCTCTCTCCTCCTGTACACCTCCTTCACTAAGGCCTCCAGTGCTGTGTCGGAGAACCTTGGAGCCCTCTCTCTGGCATGTTGTGCCATTCCTGTTTCTTTGCCAGGTCAAACTCACTTCTGGAATGACTTCCAGCACATGCTCTCGTCAAGCTGCACCTCGCTTTAAGAGATGCAGGCTGGCTTTAAGAAATGCATGCTAGCTTTAATTGGTGCTAGTATTGCACGAACTTGGGCCCTCTGCTGAGCGTGCAGTCACTCAGCAGTACGTTCATGTTAATTACCAGGCAGCACGAAATTTGCGTGCTGCCTGCATTGGAACGAACGGGCGCTGGTTGATCGCGCATCGCAATCCCCATGCCCGTTTTCGGGGGCAATCGAATTTTTAGCCCACAGCGTTTAAATGTACCAGTAAATCAGAAGGTTGTTTGATCTTGTTACTAGCATGTGGGTTAAAATATACAGAAGTCAAAAGATGTGTTTATTTTAAGCTACCTTTTAGAATGGAATTCTGAAAAATCACAAACACAGCTTTTAATTAAACAAGCCTTAGATGATTAGATTTCTGGTCAACATTTTGAACCTATGCAGACGGATGAGATGGATTAAGGAGAAAATCCTCCTCAACCCAGCTCAGCAGATGGGCAGTTGTGTCTGAGAAAGATCAAGATAAATGGTCTGCTTTTAATTGATATCCCTACATCCTTTTGGATTCTTTGATCAACAGAACAAATGAAGCAAAAATATTTTTAACATTACCATCAAATTTCTGAAATGTAATAATTCTTAAATAATGTAGCGTGGAATTGTTCAAAATGGCAATCATGACTCTAGAACCTACTGAAGTAACAAATGTGTCCTTTCATTTAATTTTATTATATTATATTTGTTAGTTCTATGCAATTTTAAAACAATCCCATTTAAGGATGCCAGATGTCTTTATTTTCATTTATATTACTCCAGAAATTTAAAATGCATTCAATTCTTTTCTATAAATTCAAAAGTTCATCACCTGGACAGCAATGTCTGTACTGTTTTTATTGTGGATTATGCCTCCCCTTGAAAATCTATAATCAAACCTAATAGAAAAAGAGCGAGCACTCTAATCCAATAATATTGGCCCGGTTTTGCAGTTAGCGGTGAAGGAACGACGCTCGCTGTTCATTACGCTTACAGCTGCCCACAGACTTTCCATGGGCTTTTGTGCAGCAACTTTTGGTAATTAGAGAGCCATTTCAGCACAGCGCCCTCTACAGAGGATCTGGGACCTGTGTGAACAGGTCAAGCAACAGCATGTTTCCTCAACCAATCAGATTGAAAACTCCTCAGAGACAGAACCTTTAGTGCCGGCTGTTGAGGCCGGTTTTGAAGGAAAAATGGCGGCCGCCTTGCTTTTGCCCACTTCTGGCGCGGAACGCGGCAGCCGCTATATTGGGCAGGTCGGCAGTGCTACCGTTGCCTGCGCTCGCCACAAGTATATTAATTACCAGGAGCGTGACGTCCATCGGCGCACAACGCCGAATTGATGCACGCTCATCGATTTTGGACGTTGCCGCTCCTCTTAAAACCCTCTCCAAAGTACACCCGTGCGTGCAGCCGTTGGCAGCATGTAGAGCCAGGAGAAAGCGGCGGTGAGCTATAAACTTACTTATAGTAAATGTTCTGTACAATTCACATTTACTCTGCTACTTTTAAATAAGTTACACCCAAATAACTGACTTCAATTGTCTTTCAGTTTATTGCAAAAATTCTTTAATATGATCCAGATCGAGCTGGCTTTTTTTTTCGTTGCTGCTTAATTTAATTTTTTTAAATCTTTTTGTCAAGATCCAGTTTACATCCAGAAAAAGCTGATGAATCCGCTAAACAAGGAAATATTAAGATTTATAGAGGGTTTTTTTGTTCTATTGAAAGTCTTAACTTCTCAACTAGCCCCATATCTCCTAAAGATAGGAAATAGCAATTTGTATTGTCTGGGGTGGGGGGATGTATCTGGTAGTAAGGTGACTGCCCGAGAACGACGCACCGATCCTTTAGACCCGACCTTCGGCCTCCTGCTGATGTTACCGTCGGAAAGAATGCGTTGCCCAGGCGCTTCTGCGCAACGCTCATTTAAATCATCAGGCAGCACCAAAATACGGCATTGAAGAGGGTGGTAAGAGCTTCTGCCTGCGCTCATTTTGCGGGCAGCCATTAATGTTGGCCCGCGATGGCACCACCCATTTTCAGGCTTAATTGAATTTCTAGGCCGTAGTATTTCTTTTTATTCATTCGTGCGATGTGAGAGTCGCTGGCAAGGCCAGCATTTATTGCCTATCCTTAATTGACCTTGAGAAGGTGGTGGTGAGCCACCTTCTTGAACCGCTGCAGTCCATGTGGTGAAGGTACTCCCACAGTGCTGTTAGGGAGGGAGTTCCAGGATTTTGACACAGCGACGATGGAGGAACGACGATATACTTCCAAGTCAGGATGGTGTGTAACTTGGAGGGGAACTTGCAGGTGATGGTGTTCCCATGCGCCTGCTGCCCTTGTCCTTCTAGGTGGAAGAGGTTGCGGGTTTGGGAGGTGCTGCCGAAGAAGCCTTGGCGAGTTGCTGCAGTGCATCTTGTAGATGGTACACACTGCAGCCACAGTACGCCGGTGGTGGAGGGAGTGAATGCTTAAGGTGGTGGATGGGGTGCCAATCAAGCGGGCTGCTTTGTCCTGGATGGTGTCGAGCTTCTTGAGTGTTGTTGGAGCTGCACTCATCCAGGCAAGTGGAAAGTATTCCATCACACTCCTTACTTATGCCTTGTAGATGGTGGAAAGGCTTTGGGGAGTCAGGAGGTGAGACACTCGCCGCAGAATACCTAACCTCTGACCTGCTCTTGTTGGCACATACTTATGTGGCTGGTCCAGTTAAGTTTCTGGTCAATGGTGACCCCCAGGATGTTGATGGTGGGGGATTCGGCAATGGGAATGCCGTTGAAGGTCAAGGGGCTGTGGTTAGACTCTCGCTTGTTGGAGATAGTCATTGCCTGGCACTTGTGTGGCGTGAATGTTACCTGCCACATCTCAGCCCAGGTCTTGTTGCATGCGGGCGTGGACTACTTCATTATCTGAGGAGTTGTGAATGGCACTGAACACTGTGCAGTCATCAGCGAATATCCCCATTTTTGACCTTATGTTGGAGGGAAGGTCATTGATGAAGCAGCTAAAGATCGTTGGGCCTAGGACACTGCCCTGAGGAACTCCTGCAGCGATGTCCTGGGGCTGTGATGATTGACCTCCAACCACCACAACCATCTTCCTTTGTGCTAGGTATGACTCTGGCCAGTGGAGAGTTTTCCTCCCAATTCCCATTGACTTCAATTTTACTAGGGCTCCTTGATGCCACACTCGGTCAAATGCTACCTTGATGTCAAGGCCAGTCACTCTCACCTCACCTCTGGAATTCAGCTCCTTTGTCCATGTTTGGACCAAGGCTGTAATGAGGTCGGGAGCCAAGAGGTCTTGGCGGAACCCAAACTGGGCATCAGTGAGCAGGTTATTGGTGAGTAAGTGCCGCTTGATAGCACTGTCGATGACACCTTCTATCACTTTGCTGATGATTGAGAGTAGACTGATGGGGCGGTAATTGGCTGGATTGGATTTGTCCTGCTTTTTGTGGACAGGACATAGCTGGGCAGTTTTCTACATTGTCGAATAGATGCCAGTGTTGTAGCTGTACTGGAACAGCTTGGCTAGAGGCGCGGCTAGTTCTGGAGCACAAGTCTTCAGCACAACAGCCGGGATGTTGTCGGGACCTAAAGCCTTTGCTGTATCCAGTGCGCTCAGCCATTTCTTGATATCTCATGGAGTGAATTGAATTGGCTGAAGACTAGCTTCTGTGATGGTCGGGACCCCAGGAGGAGGCCGATATGGATCATTCACTCGGCACTTCTGGCTGAAGATGGTTGAAAATGCTTCAGCCTTGTCTTTTGCACTCACGTGCTGGGCTCTACCATCATTGAGGATGGGGCTATTCATTGAGCCTCCTCCTCCCGTTAGTTGTTTAATGGTCCACCACCATTCACGACTGGATGTGGCAGGACTGCAGAGCTTTGATCTGATCCGTTGATTGTGGGATCGCTTAGCCCTTTCTATAGCATGCTGCTTCCGCTTTTTAGCATGCATGTAGTCCTGTGTTGCAGCTTCCCCAGGTTGGCACCTCATTTTTAGGTACGCCTGGTGCTGCTCCTAGCATGCTCTTCCACATTCCTTATTGAACCTGGGTTGGTCCCCTGGCTTGATGGTAATGGTAGAGTGAGGGATATGCCGGGCCATGAGGTTACAGATTGTGGCGGAATACAATTCTGCTGCTGCTGCTGATGGCCCACAGTGCCTTAGTTTTGTGCTGCTAGATCTGTTCTGAATCTATCCCATTTAGCACGGTGGTAGTGCCACACAACACAATGAAGGCTGTCCTCAGTGTGAAGACGGGACTTCATCTCCACAATGACTGTGCGGTGGTCACTGCTACCAATGCTGTCATGGACAGATGCATCTGCGACAGGTAGATAGGTTTTTCCCTCGTGTTGGTTCTCTCACCACTTGTCGCAGACCCAGATTGCCAGCTATGTCCTTCAGGACTCGGCCAGCTCGGTCATTAGTGGTGCTACTGAGCCACTCTTGGTGATGGACATTGACGTCCCCCACCCAGAGTACATTCTGTGCTGTTGCTACTCTCAGTGCTTCTTCCAAGTGGTGTTCAACATGGAGAAGTACTGATTCATCAGCTGAGGGAGGGCGGTAGGTGGTAATCAGCAGGAGGTTTCCTTGCCCATGCTTGACCTGAAGCCATGAGACTGTGCCGCCACCCCTGGTGGGTCTGTCCTGCTGGTGGGACAGGACATACCCAGGGATGGTAATGGAGGAGTTTGGGACATTGGCTGAAAGGTATGATTCTGTGAGTATGACTATGTCAGGCTGTTGCTTGACTAGTCTGTGGGACAGCTCTCCCAATTTTGGTACAAGTCCCCAGATGTTGGTGAGGGGCACTTTGCAGGATCGACTGGGAGTATTAATTAGAAATATTTAATTCAATGTAAAATCATGTACAGAAAGCAAAATAAAGAGAGGGAAAGAAAGATAGTATTAAGAGAGAGATAAAAGAGACAGAAAGAAAAAGTAAAAAAAACAACTTTATTTTAATTTTTTATTTTTTTTTAAATCTCAACAATAATTAAAATCTGAAGGAATGAGACTTCACACTTCTAAAAGTAAATTTTCAGTGCCAGAGAGCTTGTTTGGCACTAATTAAGATTTATCACACCATTAAAAATTCACTTACACTTGAATGCACCAGCCCTAACTTTCTCTGGCGTGTTTAGTGAGCATCTAGTGGGTAAGTACCCCAACTTCACGCCCTTCATGTATTTGAATGTCGAGTCTCTCGGTGAAGTACCGGTGAAGCGAAGCTTGTGGAGGAGCAGGGCAACTCGGACAGCAACTTCCTGATTTCCGCATGTGCGGTCGCCAGAATTCCCGTCCGATTTACTCCATAATAACAGGTGAGTGCTGATAGCCTCACCGTTATTCCTACCACAAAATCCGGGCCAATATATGCAATGAACAGCCACTAGGCAGAAAAGAATCACTACAGCCTTCAAAGCAGCTCGTAAACAAACCAGTAAAGGGAACCATTCTATCATTGTCAGTGCAAGAATCTCATGAACTAAATGTAGCTAAGTAAAGTTGTTATATTATCAGTGACTCATTGCCCAGTTAAAGAAACTTAGAATAAAATAAAAACAGTTGGAGAGCAAATAATATTTTTTTATAATAATGTGAAACACATTTTTAAAAATCTGAAAGTTCTGTTCTAATGAAATCGCTACCACCAATTTACTTTGTGAAGTTGCATTACTAAAGCTTTACATGGAACATTGGCACACAATTACTCGGACAAAAGTTAAGAGGCAGCATACTCAGGCAGAAATAGAACTTGAGGGACTTTGCAGTCTCTGAAGATCTCAGGTGACCTGTGCTGATTTGTCTGGTCTGTGCTGATTTGTCTGGTCTGTGCTGATTTGTCTGGTCTGTGCTGATTTGTCTGGTCTGCTTTCTAAAGGTGCCCAGACACTACTACAGCCCCGATTTGAAATATGTGGAAACCATGTATTACTCCATAATCAAACCTGCCGTCTCATCTTTATATACTGTGTGACAGATGGACGAGGAACATATTGTTCACTAACTCTTAAAGCATCCTGTTATTCTGTAACATTTTAATTGGCTTTAATTCTGAGTTGATTCCATCTGATTGGTGTACCCAGTCATTCAAAATACCTGAAAATTGTTCCTTATTTGTGATATTGTAAATTTCCATCTTAAATTTATGCCTAATCTTTACTATAGTTTCATGAAAAACACAAAATGTAGTGTTGTTTTCTTTATAATCATAAATTCTCATTTTGCTCATGTTGTTTTGCGGCAGCCGCTCGATTCGCCGCCCTGGCCTCTGCCAGTGCTCCTTTATAAACACCTCCCAGAAAAAACACACAAGCTTAACCCAAATTGACTCACTCTCCAGTGATCCCTTTGCTCCATCTCCTCATCTATGATGTCTACCTTTTTTGGTGACCTAGAGTGCACCACGTAAGAAATCACCCCACAAGTCACATCCGAATATCCTTTCATTTGTGGTTAATTGAATCAATGACTCAAACTGCTATGTGATTGGGCCTCCTGGTACAGGGGAGCATGTTTAATTGCAATATTTAGACTAAATTCAGAATTTTCTACTAGTTTATTAGTGCAATACAGTTTTACATGACATACACCGTGGTCGCGATTTTCTGCTTGGAGGCGGGTTGGCGTCGGGAACGTTGGGTCGGCGGGTTCCGGTCCCGCTCCCAGCTCCAGCCAGCCTGCTGACACAATTTTCTGTTAATTGGGCTCGTTAAGCCCGCTGTGCGCGTTACCCGCCCTGATCACAAGGTGCGGGTCTGCTGAGCTGCTCTGCTGACGCGTTTGCAGCCGGTGTATTTAAGGGGGCCATTTCACAATTAGATCTCGGGTCGTTTCTGATGCTCCTGACTGCTGCTGCTCTCCACGACGTCTGCAGAGAGACAAAAGGCAGCTCCCCGATTTAACGAGAATCTCTCCATGTTCTTGTGGAGGGAGTCAGAGGACGTCGGGAGGTCCTATACCCAGCTGATGGAAGAAGGAAACCTCCTCAACAGACAAAGGCAGCCTGGCTGTGAATAGCTGAGGAGGTCGGTGCCAGGTCCATGTACAGACGCACCTGGTCCAATGCAGGAAAAGGTTCAATGATCTCCTGCGATCTGGAAAGTGAGTATAAAAGCACACTTACCTTAATTCTGCTGTGTCTGTCATCACATCCCCATCACTCTGCCTTGCACATCCTAACTCACTCCAACATCTCTTGCACCATCACCCATCCCTCTCTCCCTATGTACAGAATCACTTCCCCATCTTACTATGCACCCCTCACACCCACCCTCAAGGTTATGCAATGACAACAACTCAAAAGTAGTGAACTTGGTAATGGGAATCGACTCCATCACAGTTTCCCTCTGAACATCTATCGTATCCATTCTTTACACTCATTCCATCACTCTCACTGAAACTCCACTTATTTCCCTCATTGCAGGAAAAGAGAGCCACAATAAGAGGGAGAGGGAGAGAACAGGAGATGGACCACCATCCTCCTCACAGCTCACCCACGCTGAGGAGGCCACTCTCGACATAGTGGGATCAGTGGAATAGCTCGAAGTGGGGGACAGAGAGACGGGCTCAGTAGAACAACCTGGTAAACAGAATGCTTCTCCATCCATCTTATTTGGCTTTCATGAGTGACACATATAGGATCTGATGTAAATAGAAATTGAATGCTCATCGTGTGCACAATGGGATGTGTCTGCAATCTACATATCACATGTCTAACTCATTGCTTTACTCTCCCACAGGACCAGCAAGAGCCACCCCCCCACCCCCCCTCCCTACTGTCCAGGAGGAAGAGCAGGAGGACTCCTCAGAGGATGCTGCATCCTCTGAGGGAGCAGCGTCAGCAGAAATGAGCGCACCCAGCACCAGCGCAGAGACGCACACCACGGTGGGTCGTTAGCGAGATAGAGTATTGTTGTCATCTGGTGTCTC
Organism: Squalus acanthias; assembly: GCA_030390025.1. Classification (NCBI taxonomy): domain Eukaryota; kingdom Metazoa; phylum Chordata; class Chondrichthyes; order Squaliformes; family Squalidae; genus Squalus; species Squalus acanthias. Next base: position 51,380,816 of record CM059425.1, read on the forward strand.
ACAACTCACGAGTGAGCAACTCACCAAGGCTTCTTCGGCAGCACCTCCCTAACCCGCGACCTCTTCCACCTAGAAGGACAAGGGCAGCAGGCGCATGGGAACACCACCACCTCCAAGTTCCCCTCCAAGTCACACACCATCCTGACTTAGAAGTATATCACCGATCCTTCATCGTCGCTGGGTCAAAATCCTAGAACTCCCTACCTAACAGCACTGTGGGAGTACCTTCACCACACGGACTGCAGCGGTTCAAGAAGGCGGTTCACCACCACCTTCTCAAGGGCAACTAGGCATGGGCAATAAATGTTGGCCTTGCTAGCGACGCCAACATCCCATAAACGAATAAAAAAACATTTAAAAAAGAGCAGATGGTGGAGACAGGGAAAGCAGTGCAGTGTCCTCGTCGGAGGCCGCAGGACGCTCTTAGCTCTGCTCAGCTACATGTAGACACTGAGCCTCGGGGGGGCCATCCAGAAAGAGAGCGGTGCTGGAGTTTCAGGAACAAGTGCAGGAGGCTCTGACTGGGTTTGCAACCACGGTGACTGCGAGTGTGCAGAGAATGGAGGAGTCCATCTCAAACATGAGCAATGCTGTGGTGCACGCAATGGCGAATGTAGGTACCGCCATGGAAAGGATGGCAACCTCCATGGAAGACATAAATCGCCAGACTCAAAACAACATGGTAACTCTTCTAAATAGATGGTCAGCTATGGAGGATAGATGGGCATCTATCATGGAGAGGAACCAGAGGTACATGGATGCCTCCATTATGAGGACTGTCAGTACAGAGATGGGTCCTCATGGCTCCACTGATGTGCAGCAAGGTGCTCTCCAGCTACTTGCTAGCAGAGACGTGCTGGTGGTCCATGAGAGGGATGATGGTGGGAGGCGACATGCAAGTGGGGGCTCCTCTCCAGGCGCTCCTACTTCCATCCCCTTGCCAACCCCTCAGTCAGAGCCTCAGATGACTCCCCGAGCAGTGATGGCTGAGTCTGCTCTGTGCAGCCGCAGGAGGAGCAGACTTTGGCGGGGCCTTCACAGGCTCCAAAACCCAGAGGACAACCGCCAAAGGCGTCTAAGCAGGTGCAGCAGGGAAGTGAGCAGGCTGTCTCTACATCTGCTGAAGCCACAGGGGTAGCACAACGTAGAAGCACGCGTAAGAGAAAGCTGACACATAAGTAATCACAAGTGTTCTCACTTGGGTGTTCTGCTAAAATTCAATGTTAAGTTTCTGTTTTTTTATTCTGTTGGAATAAATTAATGTGGTATGAATGTTTGACATTGTTGCCATATGTATGCTCACAATTTGAGGTGGCACAGTGAAGGGTGAGGGCGCCTTTTATGTCCAGCAATGCAGGTGACAGTGGATATAGAGTTAACACCACACACTCACTGCCTCAAATGTCTCCCAAATCGTTAAAACAGCAACCTCTGACATTTGAAACTGAGCAGATGTGAGAGGGCAGCTTTTAGACTGCAGCTGGTCCTCCCGACACACTAACCTGGCGTGATCGCCGAACGTCGTGAAACCCGTTGAAAATGTTGGAAAATAGCAAAAGGCTGTCAAAATAGCAGTTAACAAGCACTTAACAAAGAGTTAAGTGCCTTAAATCCCTCACCCGCCACTTGGTGTCGGGTTTGTTGTGAAATCGCAGACCCGACACTCTTGAAACTCACACGGAGGCGGGGTCAATCATTGTGACTTTAACAGCCGACCCGCCTCTGAACCCACTCTCTGAGCGCTGGAAAATCGCAGCCCGTGTGTATATAAGAACTGAGTTCCAAAATCAAATGAATTCCCAATTGATGCATATGTGGTAGTTTCTGTTTTTTTTACCACTTCCAAAATTTTGCTTAATGGAGACTATTTGGGATTTAGGTGTTCACACCTTTAATACATGGTGGTATGCTTGTGCAGAAGAATAAACTGTTTTGTGCTCATATGCTCCTATATTGCTTGGAATTACCTGTTATAATTGGTCTGTAATAATTTGTGAGACTACCATTTGTGACTAGAACCACTGTTTTTAAGGTGATTTTATTATAAAACTGGTAAATAGAACCTACCAACTGCTGCTGTAATGGGAGATTGAAAGATTCCTGGCAGAGCATACATTGAAATCTCTAGTGAGCATATAAGAACTTGCAATACTGGTGATTTTATCTGACCTCTCATGCTAAGAGGACAGGGCTGGAATATGTGGCCTTGTGATGGTGATGTCGCCGCCTGATCCCTGGTAGTTGTGGTGAGATATAATGGGCTGGATTTTGAATGACCCATGGAGTCGGGTTTGGAGGCGTGTGGGGGGTTAAATTTGCGGGGTCGGGGGTCCCGACCCCATCCTGACTCCATCCCGCCTCCACGCAATTTTGACAAAATCAGTCGCGGGGTTCCCGACTCCGTCCCGCCTCCAAGAGGCGGAAGAGGCCATTAAAGCCCTTAACAAGCCCTAAATTGGCTCTGTAATGCCATTTTGAAACGTTTTAGCTAGTTTAACCCTTTTCTGACGTGAAGTACGCCTGGTGTGAAACACTCCAGTGAAACTGGCGGGAGCACAAGTGGATAGCTGACTATCAGCTGCAGGTCCTCTATTACAACAGAGATGTGATGAAGGTAGTAGTAGTACTAGGTGTGAAAGTCGCCTCTGATGCTGCTGCATTGAATGTCTTCAGAGACTGCCTGGCCTTTGCTGTGAGAGGACCTGGATGCAAAAAAATCAATCAATCAATCAATCAATCTCTCTCTCTCTCTCTCTCTCTCTCTCTCTCTCTCTCATTCATATCAATTTTGCATCCAGGTCCAATCACATCAAAAGCCAGGCAGGTCCTCTCTCAGCAACAGCCAGACAGTCTGAGACCAGGCAGACAGTCTCTCACCTGCAATGCAGCAGGAATGATGACATCATCAGAGGCGACTTTCAGACTGAAACCACTAATTACTTCATGGGTTCCCACATGCTGGAACTCAATTGCCCAATTAAGTGAAAATTGCATCATTCATCCACATTAATCTGGAGTCGGGGGGGGACACGAAATGCGGATGACACGACCCCAACCTGACCCCAAGACAAAATCCAGCCCAAAGCCTTGTAATAGTGGTGTGTCCATCTATTCCCTGGCAGTTGTAAAATAGTGTTTGCTGTGGCTCAGTTGGTAGCACTCTCACCTATGAGTCAGAAGGTCATGGGTTCATAGTCCCACTCCAGAGACTTGAACATAAAATCCCGGCTGACACTCCAGTGCAGTACTAAAGGAGTGCTCCACTGCCGGAGGTGCCATCTTTCCGATGAAACATTAAACCGAGGCCCCAGGTGGCTGGAAATGATCCCATGGCACTATTTCAAAGAAGAGCCTGGTGTCCTGGACAATATTTATCCCTCAACCAACCTCACTAAAACAGATTATCTGGTCATTATCACATTGCTATTTGTGAGATCTTGTATGCGCAAATTGGCTGCTATGTTTCCAATATTATAACAATGATTATACTTCAGAAGTACTTCATTAACTGTAAAGCATTTGGGACATCCTGAGACTGTGAAAGGCGCTATATAAATGCAAGTTATTTCTTTTCCTTCAGTTGTGTCCATCTGATTGCTGACCATTGTGGAGTGTGAGGCTTTGTGATAGTAGTGCATTCATGAAATGTATAGAGTGCAACTCAGAATGGCAGGGACTATTAGCCGTGATCCATTGCATTGGTGGAACCACCAATTTCACCTGTGTTGATGAATATGACCAGGAACTACAGCCTTTTTGAGTTATAAATACCTGAATTTCAGGCTTTCAAACCAAAAAGCCAAAGAAAGTGCTAAATTCCAAACTTTGATGATGCACTGGGGAGGTGTTGGGCAGAAGCAGAGAGGCCTAAGAGGGAGTGGTAGAGAATAGTATCTGTTAAGAAAAGTGAATTAAAACATCCACAAAATATTTCTGGGCTGTGCTGAGTTAGCTAATCTCTCTTGGGGCAGTGGTAGTGTTAGGAATGCTGGTTTAACTACTAATGTTGATTTCTTAACTTTTTTTTAAGTTTCAGGACTCCAGTTGAGTGCCTCAGGTTTTGTTCTAGAGCTGACAATTTGCTTGTTTTCACACAGACACCAGAGGATCGTCTCTAAATGTCACATCTATTCACAGTATGGTCACAAGGTGGAGAAGATCTTAGGCTCTCAAAGGTCCAGTTTTAACCCATTCAGTGTCCTTTCTCAGCTTCTCGAGAGCGGGGGCGGGGGGGGCAGGGGGGGAGCGGGGGCGTACATGGCAGTTACCTTCAAAGGCAGCTGCGAGCACTCCTGTCTCTGCTATCAATCTACTCAGCCTGGATATCGCTTTTTTGTAAAAAAAAAAGTCCTCATTTAAGCAATACCAAACCAGGGACATACGGTCTCTCACAGCTTACAAGCTAGCAAAGATCAGCGAAGAGTAGTTAAGAATATTTAATTGATAACTTTCTCTTGGAAATGGTTGTGTCCTTGCTTATACTTAGCAATGAGAATATATTTTGCTACCTGGCCACTATTCGACCATGTAAGGCAAATTCTAATCAAATACCTCCAAAACCCCATAACTTTTGATATATAGCCCCGAAGGGGAGGAACGGCTCATATGTGATGTCTCGTGTGGCATGATCTTGGGACAGCATTGTGTGTGCAGATGTGATATGTTGCAGGTGAAGCAACCGGTATGTGGAATGCATGATAACAATGCACTGAAGAACAGGTCCCAGACATGCTCAGTCACGCTGATACCACCAATACATGAGAGGAGAGTGAGAACATATACTGTGTCACTACTGATTTAAACTTTTTTACTCAAGGTGCTGACACATGCTCCATAGAGAAACCAACCTTTTACATACAAATTAATGAAACAACCAGGTTAGAATTATACACACTGATACCTATCAGAGGGATTGGAATTGAAGTAGAGAAGGATATAAAATTGGAAATACAAAAATTCAGGGTTGCTACCCTTGAGTTAACAATGACATTTAAACATGTGAGGGCTAAGAAGAAATAATTCTTAATCAAAATTATCCACAAGATAAAATGAGCACTGGAGGATTTTTTAAGTCCTGGGGATAATTTCTTAGTATTTGGGGAATAATCTGCTTTAAAATTTTGCTTACTTTGTAATGTGTTATGATACGCCTTGTCTGTATCATGATGTGTAATATTAAACAAACAAAAATATAATAAAGAATAGTCAGCATGGATTTCAGAAGGGAAAGTCTTGCTTGACCAACCTCATTGAATTTTTTGAAGAGGTAACAGAGAGAATAGACAAGGGTAATGCAGTAGATGTAATTTATTTAGATTTTCAAAAGGCCTTCGATAAGGTACCACATAATAGACTAACGAATAAGGTCAGAGAATGTGGAGTCAGGGGACAAGTAGCAGAATGGATAGCTAGCTGGCTTCAAGACAGAAAGCAAAGAGTAGGGGTAAAGGGTAGCTATTCACAGTGGCAGAAGGTGGGTAAAGGTGTTCCACAAGGATCAGTGCTGGGACCACTGTTGTTCACAATTTATATTAACAATTTAGACTTTGGAATCAAAAACACAATTTTAAATTTGTGGATGACACCAAATAGGTAATACTGAGGAGGACTGCAACAAATTACAAGAAGACCTTAGTAAACTTGCAGAATGGGCATATAATTGGCAAATGAAATTCAACAATGTGAGGTATTACATTTTGGTAGGAGGAATAGGGAGGTCACTTATTACTTGGAGGGTGCGAGTCTAGGTAGGGTAGAGGAGCAAAGGGATCTTGGAGTACAAATACACAAATCACTAAAAGTAGCGACACAGGTTAACAAGGCCATAAAAAAAGCAAACCAGGCACTAGGGTTTATTTCTAGAGGGACAGAATTGAAAAGTAGTGAAGTTATGTTAAACTTGTATCGAACCTTGGTTAAACCACACTTGGAGTACTGTGTACAGTTCTGCTCGTCATATTATAAAAAGGATACAGAGGCACTGGAGAGGGTGCAGAGAAGATTTACAAGGATGATACCAGAAATGTGAGGGTATATCTATCAGGAAAGGATGAACAGGCTGGGTCTCTTTTCGCTTTTAAAAAGAAGGCTGAGGGGTAACCTAATTGAGGTCTTTAACAGTATGAAAGGTTTTGATAGAGTACATACAGAGAGAGGGTTTCCATTGGGGGGAAGAGCATAACTAGAGGCCATCACTATAACAAAAGCAAAATACTGCGGATGCTGGAAATCTGAAATAAAAACAGAAAATGCTGGAAATACTCAGCAGGTCAGGCAGCATCTGTGGAGAGAGAAACCGAGTTAATGTTTCAGGTCGATGACCCTTCGTCAGAACTGGAAAAAGTTGGAGATGGAACAGGTTTTTAAGCAAGTGTAGGGGCAGGGAAAGGGAGGAGGGGAGGAAAGAACAAAAGGGAAGGTCTGTGAAAGGATGGAAGCATAGAAACATAGAAGATAGGAGCAGGAGTAGGCCATTCGGCCCCTCGAGCCTGCTCCGCCATTCAATGAGATCATGGCTGATCATCCAAATTCAGTACCCTGTCCCTGCTTTCTCCCCATATCCCTTGATCCCTTTAGCATTAAGAAATATATCTAACTCCTTCTTGAATATATTTAATGAATTGGCCTCAACTGCCTTCTGTGGTAGAGAATTCCATAGGTTCACCACTCTCTGGGTGAAGAAATTCCTCCTCATCTCAGTCCTAAATGGCTTACCCCTTATCCTTAGACTGTGACCTCTGGTTCTGGACTCCCCCGCCATCGGGAACATCCTTCCTGCATCTAGTCTGTCTAGTCCTGTTAGAATTTTATAAGTTTCAATGAGATCCCCTCTCATTCTTCGAAACTCTAGCGAATATAAGCCAAATCGACCCAATCTCTCTCATACGTCATTCCTGCCATCCCAGGTATCAGTCTGGTAAATCTTCGCTGCACTCCCTCCATGGCAAGAAATTCTTTCCTCAGATAAGGTGACCAAAACTGCACACAATACTCAAGGTGTGGTCTCACCAAGGCCTTGTACAACTGCAGCAAGACATCCTTGCTCCTGTACTCGAATCCTCTTGCTATGAAGGCCAACATACCATTTGCCTTCTTAACCGCCTGCTGCACCTGCATGCTTACCTTCAGCGACTGGTGCACAAGGACACCCAGATCTCGTTGCACTTCCCCTTTTCCCAATCTATTGCCATTCAGATAATAATCTGTCTTCCTGTTTTTGCCACCAAAGTGGATAACCTCGCATTTATCCACATTATACTGCATCTGCCATGCATCTGCCCAATCACCCAACCTGTCCAAATCATATTGGATTTTCTCTGCATTCTCCTCACAGCACACACACCCACCCAGCTTTGTGTCGTCTGCAAACTTAGAGATATTACATCTAGTTCCCTCGTCTAGATCATTAATATATATTGTGAATAGCTGGGGTCCTAGCACCGATTCCTGTGGTACCCCACTAGTCACTGCCTGCCACTCGGAAAAAGACCCGTTTATTCCAACTCTTTGCTTCCTGTCTGCCAACCAGTTCTCTATCCAAATCAGTACCTCACCCCCAATCCCATGTGCTTTAACTTTGCACGCTAATCTTTTATGCGTGACCTTATCGAAAGCCTTCTGAAAGTCCAAATACACCACATCCACTGTTTCTCCCTTATCTATTCTACCAGTTACATCCTCAAAAAATTCCAGTAGATTAGTCAGACATGATTTCCCTTTTGTAAATCCATGTTGACTTTGTCCGATCCTGTCACTGTTTTCCAAGTGCTCTGCTATTACATCTTTTATAACGGACTCTAGCATTTTCCCCACTACCGATGTCAGGCTTACCGGTCTATAATTCCCTGTTTTTTCTCTACCACCTTTTTTAAATAGTGGGGTTACATTAGCTACCCTCCAATCCATGGGAACTGTGCCAGAGTCTATAGAATTTTGAAAGATGACCAGCAATGCATCTACTATTTCTAGGGCCACTTCCTTAAGTACCCTAGGATGTAGATTATCAGGCCCTGGGGATTTATCGGCCTTCAATCCCGTCAATTTCCCTAACATAATTTCCTTACAAATAGTGATTTCATTCAATTCCTCCCTCTCATTAGACCCTATGTTCCCCGACATCTCTGGGAGTTTATTTGTGTCCTCCTTTGTGAAGACAGAACCAAAGTATGTATTTAATTCGTCAGCCATTTCTTTGTTCCCCATTATAAATTCCCCTGATTCTGACTGCAAGGGACCTACGCTTGACTTCACCAATCTTTTTCTCTTCACATATCTATAGAAGCTTTTACAGTCAGTTTTTATGTTCCCTGCAAGCTTACTCTCATATTCTATTTCCCCCCCTCTTAATTAATCCCTTTGTCCTCCTTTGCTGAATCCTAAACTGCTCCCAATCCTCAGGTTTTCTGCTTTTTCTGGCCAATTTATATGTCCTCTCCTTGGATCTTATGCTAGCCCTAATTTCCTTGTTAGCCACAGTTGAGTCACCTTTTTTGTTTTATTTTTATGCCAAACAGGGATGAACAAATTCTGTAGTTCATCCATGCGATCTTTAAAAGTTTGCCATTGCCTATCCACCGTCAACCCTTTAAGTAACGCTGCCCAATCCACCCTAGCCAACTCGTGCCTCATACCATCGTAGTTTCCTTTATTTAAATTCAGGACCCTAGTCTCTGAGTCAACTACTTCACTCTCCATCTTAATGAAGAATTCTATCATATTATGATCGCTCCTCCCCAAGGGGCCTCACACAACAACATTGCTAATTAATCCTTTCTCATTACATAATACCCAGTCTAAGATGGCCTGATCTCTAGATGGTTCCTCGACATATTGGTCCAGGAAACCATCCCGTATACACTCTAGGAATTCCTCCTCCACGGTATTGTTACTAATTTGGTTAGCCCAATCTATATGTAGATTACAGTCACCCATGATAACTGCTGTGCCCTTATTGCACGCGTCTCTAATTTCCCGTTTAATGCCATCCCCAACCTCAGCATTACTGTTTGGGGGTCTGTATACAACTCCCACAAACGTTTTCTGCCCCTTGGTATTCTTCAGCTCTACCCATACAGATTCTACATCATCAGAGTTAATATCCTTCCTTACTATTGTGTTAATCTCCTCTTTAACCAGCAATGCTACCCCACCTCCTTTTCCTTTTTGCCTGTCCTTCCTGAATATTGAATACCCCGGATGTTGAATTCCCAATCTTGGTCACCCTGGAGCCATGTCTCCGTAATCCCAATTATATCATATCCGTTTACATCTATTTGCGCAGCTAATTCATCCACCTTATTGCGAATGCTCCTCGCATTAAGACACAGAGGGGGAAAAATTAGGTCGCGCCCCATTTGGGGCGCAAATATCGTCTGGACGCAAATATTAGCGCCTGGCGCTAATTATCGCCACTGACTGGAAACTTCACTTTTACCGCCCCGGGAGGTGAGTGGAGCGCTAAATCAGGCGCTGCACACCTGTCTTAAGGCGCAAAGGCCGAGCAGTGAGGCGCTAACTCAGCGCGCGAGCGCAGCGCAGGTGCTGCCAGTTAGCGAGGGAACACAGACACACTGGTGCCGGCCAGTTCTTAAAGCGGGGGGGGGCCAACTTGCTCCCCAGCCACACCCTGCTCATTGCAGCCTTGAATCTCGGCCTGGAGAGACCTGTGAATCCATTTTGCTGCCAAGGATGGAGAGGGTGAGAGAACGAGCTCATCGCTTCACCGAGCGGGCCTTGGATGCTCTGGTTGGCGCGGTGGAGCGCAGAAGATCTATACTCTTCCCTGAGAGTGGCAGGAGGCCTTTGCCACGCGAGTACAGAAGAGTGTGGAGGGAGGTGGCTCAGAGCGTCTCCTCCAGGAGCATGGTGCCCAGGACCCATGTTCAATGCCGCAAAAAGTTCAACGACCTCACTCGGGTCGTCAGGGTGAGTGGCTTTTTCTCAATACCTCTCCATCCCTCCATCTCAACCTCACTCTATGGCCAGAGGGTCTTAAAACCCCAATGCACAACACTCATCCAACACCGATGGCCCTTTCATCAAACACACACACACATTCCACACTTTGCATACAGTAAGGGCTATTCACCTATGGGAGGCACATCAGGCAAGACCATGGCTGCATACAGTAAGGGCTATTCACCTATGGGAGGCACATCAGGCAAGACCATGGCTGTATATTTACTCAGATGCTGTCCTTTTTCTTACAGGCCAAGCTGGCGCATAATCGGAGACAGCAGCAACGGACAGGTGGAGGGCGGCCTCAGCTGCAACCCCTCAGCGATCTTGAGGAGCGCGTCCACAGGATTGTGGCAAGCCGGGTGATCGGTCCCGTCGCCACTGGAGACGCCGACCCCGTTCTGGACAGCAATGGTAAGGTCATCACCTTTTTGTCCTCTGTCCTTCCACTTGTCCCTCACAACACCAGCCTTTGACACTTTCAATCCAACTTGCTAACTCGCTGCACTTATTCCTCCCTTACTGCCACCCTGTCTTCACGCTAAAGCCACTCTTGTACCTCCCTGCTTTCAGACGGTGATTCACCAGCTGAGGAGACGGGCCCTGAAGCTGCCACTGGGAGTGAAGCTGCAGCCGAGGAGGAAGAGGAAGCCGGAGCATCAGTGCCACCCTCTCCCGAGGAAGCCCATGCCCACACTGGGAACACGCCTTCCCTGGAGGGGAGCAGGGGGGAAGGGTCTGATGAGGGTGAAGCTCCAGGACCCAGCGGGCTGCAGCAACGCCATGGGGGTAGGGAAGAACGGGGTCCTTCTCCCCAGAGGGAGAGTATGCCAGAGACTCCTACTGCAATGGACGCAGAGGAGGAGCGGCTGATCGCAGAAATGAACACCCAGGCGGTGGGCATGCACACTGGGCTCATGGGTGCAGTGGGAAGGGTGCCCGAATGCATTGAGTCACTGGCAAGGAGTGTGGAGCACTTCGCTGTAGCACAGGCGGATGCCACACTAACGCTTAGTGCTGCAATTCAGTCACTGGCTGCCGTGATCCCATCTCTGACTGCTCTCATGCAGACTCAGATTGAGGCCACGCGAGCACAGACTGCTGCCAACCTCGATGGTTCATTCACATGTCCCCGGGGCTCTCACCGCGCCGCAGCAGGCCAGCAATCTGTTCTCCAGCAGATTGCTCTGGATGCTGAAGTGCTGCCCCATGGGAGTGCCAGTGTGCCGGGCGAGCAGGGAGTTGCTGTCCTCTCTCACGATGACAGCATTCCTGCTGCCAACACTGTCACTTCTCCACTGCACTTGCCACCACCTGTAGGACAGACTGCTGCCGCCCATGCAGAGTTGGTGCAGTCTGCAGCCGGGCCCTCCAGGCCCAGAACTGGTCGAGGCCGTCCTTCAGGGGCATCTGCAGTGTCAGGGTCTGACGAGCAGCAGCCTTCCACCAGCCTTGCTGCAGCCACTGAGGTCCCATTACGGAGGAGCAGTAGGGTTAGAAGGGGGGAAGTGCGCAAGGGAAGGAGATCACCCTCGAAGGGCAAAAAGTAGGAGGTGTGCCAAAATGCTGGTCATTTTTTTATTAAAGGCCGAGGTTCATGGTCCAACTTTTGTTTAGTGTTTTGGACATTATCTCCAGGTTGTGAGAACCAGTTATGTTATTGACTGTTTTTTTGTGTTTATTTCTATGAGTTTGTCATGAGGAATTGACACACACAGAGTTTGTAAAATAAATAAGTTTTTGTATTCAAAATATACATGTTTGGTGTTTGGAATTATTGGTGCCTTGGCCGGCTTAGGGGTTGCGTGCTGGGTTCATTGATGTTGTTAGCAATGGCAGAAGCCATTTCCACAGCAGGGGCCCCAGAAGCGGCTTGCTATTAGCCGTTGACGGACAGCCCTTGCAGTTTCACCATTGTGGGCCGCCCTCCCGCCTTGGTGCTGCTGATGATCATCCTCCTCGTCCTCTTCCTCCTCTTCCTCCTCCTCCTCTGGTGGTGCTCCAAGGCCTGGTGGCATTGGCTGGGTCCTGACGATTGCCATGTTATGCAACATGCAGCACACAACTACGAAGTTGGATACTCGCTCAGGCGAGTACTGCAGGGCTCCTCCAGAATGGTCGAGACAGCGGAACCGTTGCTTCAGCACACCGATTGTGCGCTCAATGATGTTCCTGGTAGCTTGATGGCTCTCATTGTACCGCAGCTCAGCAGGGGTGTTGGGCGTACGGAGCGGTGTCATCAGCCAGGTGCTCAATGGATACCCCTTGTCCCCGAGAAGCCAACCAACTGGCTGATGCAGTGCCTTGAAAAGTTCTGCCACAGTAGTCTGGCGCAGGATAAAAGCATCGTGGCAGCTGCCAGGATAGTGGGCATTGACAGCGAGTATCAGCTGTCTGTGGTCACAGACCAACTGAACATTCAAGGAATGGAACCCCTTTCTGTTCCGGAATTCCTCGGCATTCTCATGTGGAGCACGCAAAGCCACATGCGTGCAGTCAATGGCGCCCTGCACCATGGGGAAGCCCGCTATCCTCGCAAAGCCCAGAGCGCGGTCACGCTGCTTGTCTGGGGTCATGGGGAAAGAGATGAACTCTCGTCTCCTTTTAAAGAGGGCATTTGTGACCTGCCGGATGCAGCAATGCACCGCGAACTGGGAGATATTGGCGAGGTCCCCAGCAGCAGCTTGAAATGAGCCAGTAGCATAGAAGTTGAGAGCCACTGTGACCTTCACTGCCACCGACAGAGACGTCCTGGACCTCAGTTGAGGCTGCAGATCTGGCTGTGTGTCCTCCGATTCAGCTGGAGCAGGACGACGCCCCCAATCAGTGCAGCCCCCATAGTCTCTTTGCAAGCAAAGTAATGAAGGACAGCAACCAAAGTACTAGCGAAGTTAGGATCAGTAGGCAAAACTACCTCACAAAGCGTTGAGTCAATGCAGAAGTCTCTCTTTCTCTCTCTCCGAATTTCTCTCTCTCTCTCAGAACGAGTGGTGCATAAATGTCAACCACAGAAAAAGACAGGAAGAGGCCCCCTTTAAATAGCGCCCCCCCCAGCCCCACAGCGATTGATAGCGTTCCAGTCTTCCGGTCGTTGGATGCGCCAGGCGGTAAGGCAGGGGGCGCCACTCAATTTCCGCTCCGGGGCGCCACAAGGGCGTTGCACCATGGAATGACGGCACAATCTGCGCGCGCAGGTGGTCGCAGCGGTAAAGTTTAGCGCCGCCGCACAATGTCTAGTTAAGTTCCCTAACGGGAGGCGCAACCAACTGAATTTTTACCCCAGAGCCTTCAGGCTTGTTTTTTTAACACTCTTCGGGGTAAAAATTCACTTGGTTGCGCCTCCCGTTAGCGCCTTAAGAGGGCGCTAATGGGGCGTTCAGCCGCTAACGCCCGGGCGCAGCGCTGTTTGCGCCGCTCGAGAACTTAACTTGAGATTGTGCGGCGGCGCTAAAACTTACCGCTGCGACCACCTGCGCGCGCAGATTGTGACGTCATTCCATGGTGCCTATTCATCCTAACTTTGTTGCTACTTTAGTTGCTGTACCTCATTACTTTTCTGGCAAAGAGAATATGGGGGCTGCAATGATTGGGGGCGTCGTCCTGCTCCAGCTGAATCGGAGGATACCGAGACGCAGACAGAGAGTGGCAATGATGGCCAGACGGAGGAGGGCCATCAGGCGCATGTACAGGAGAGCTTACCCTCCCAGGGTATATCGTGAACAGCTCTCCTACATCCATATGTCCGAGGAGCTGTGTTTGCGAAGGCTGCGATTCAACAAGGAGGTGGTCACTGAGCTCTGCCACCTGCTGCAGCCAGATCTGCAGCCTCAGCTGAGGTCCAGGACGTCTCTGTCGGTGGCAGTGAAGGTCACAGTGGCTTTGAACTTCTACGCCACTGGCTCATTCCAAGCTGCTGTTGGGGACCTCGCCAATATCTCCCAGTTTGCGGTGCATCGCTGCATCCGGCAGGTCACCAATGCCCTCTTCAGAAGGAGACGAGACTTCATCTCTTTCCCTATGATCCCAGACAAGCAGCGTGACCGTGCTCTGGGCTTTGCGAGGGTAGCGGGCTTCCCCATGGTGCAAGGCGCCATTGACTGCACGCATGTGGCTTTGCGTGCTCCGCGAGAGAATGCAGAGGAATTCAGGAACAGAAAGGGGTTCCATTCCTTGAATGTGCAGTTGGTCTGTGACCACAGACAGGTGATACTCGCTGTCAATGCCCACTATCCGGGCAGCTGCCACGATGCTTTCATCCTGCGCCAGACTACTGTGGCAGAAGTTTTCGAGGCACCGCATCAGCCAGTTGGTTGGCTTCTGGGGGACAAGGGGTACGCATTGAGCACCTGGCTGATGACACCACTCCGTACGCCAAACACCCCTGCTGAGCTGCGGTACAATGAAAGCCATCAAGCAACCAGGAACATTATTGAGCGCACAATCGGCGTGCTGAAACAACGGTTCCGCTGTCTGGACCATTCCGGAGGAGCCCTGCAGTACTCGCCTGAGCAAGTTTCGAACTTCGTAGTCGTGTGCTGCATGTTGCACAACATGGCAATCCTCAGGACCCAGACAATGCCACCAGGCCTTGTAGCACCACCAGAGGAGGAGGAGGAAGAGGACGAGGACGATGATCATCAGCAGCACCAAGGCAGGAGGGCGGCCCACAATGGTCAAACTGCAAGGGCCGTCCGTCAACGACTAATAGCAAGCCGCTTCTAGGGCCCCTGCCATTGCTACAAACACTAATCAACCCAGCACGCAACCCCTAAGCCGGGGAGAGAGGTCAGCAACTCCCTGCTCGCCCGACACAATGGCACTCCCACGGGGCAGCACTTCAGCATCCGGAGCAATCTGCCGGAGAACAGATTGCTGGCCTGCTGCGGCGCGGTGACAGCCCCGGGGACATGTGCACGAACCATCGAGGTTGGCAGCAGTCTGTGCTCGCGTGGCCTCAATCTGAGTCTGTATGAGAGCAGTCAGAGGTGGGATCACGGCAGCCAGTGACTGAATTGCAGCACTAAGCGTTAGTGTGGCATCCGCCTGTGCTACAGCGAAGTGCTCCACACTCCTTGCCAGTGACTCAATGCATTCGGGCACCCTTCCCACTGCACCCATGAGCTCAGTGTGCATGCCCACCGCCTGGGTATTCATTTCTGCAATCAGCCGCTCCTCCTCTGCGTCCATTGCAGTAGGAGTGTCTGGCATACTCTCCCTCTGGGGAGAAGGCCCCCGTTCTTCCCTACCCCCCCCATGGCGTTGCTGCAGCCCGCTGGGTCCTGGAGCTTCACCATCATCAGCCCCTTCCCCCCTGCTCCCCTCCGGGGAAGGCGTGTTCCCAGTGTGGGCATGGGCTTCCTCGGGAGAGGGTGGCACTGATGCTCTGGCTTCCTCTTCCTCCTCAGCTGCAGCATCACTCCCAGTGGCAGCTTCAGGGCCCGTCTCCTCAGCTGGTGAATCACCATCTGAAAGCAGGGAGGTACAAGAGTGGCTTTAGCGTGAGGACAGGGTGGCAGTAAGGGAGGAATAAGTGCAGCGAGTTAGCAAGTTGGATTGAAAGTGTCAAAGGCTGGTATTGTGAGGGACAAGTGGAAGGACAGAGGACAAAAAGGTGATGACCTTACCATTGCTGTCCACAACGGGGTCGGCGTCTCCAGTGGCGACGGGACCGATCACCCGGCTTGCCACAATCCTGTGGATGCGCTCCTCCAGATCGCTGAGGGGTTGCAGCTGAAGCCGCCCTCCACCCGTCCGTTGCTGCTGTCTCCGATTATGAGCCAGCTTAGCCTGCAAGAAAAAGGACAGCATCTGAGTAAATATACAGCCATGGTCTTGCCTGATGTGCCTCCCATAGGTGAATAGCCCTTACAATATACAGCCATGGTCTTGCCTGATGTGCCTCCCATAGGTGAATAGCCCTTACTGTATGCAAAGTGTGGAATGTGTGTGTGTGTTTGATGAAAGGGCCATAGGTGTTGGATGAGTGTTGTGCATTGGGGTTTTAAGACCCTCTGGCCATAGAGTGAGGTTGAGATGGAGGGATGGAGAGGTATTGAGAAAAAGCCACTCACCCTGACGACCCGAGTGAGGTCGTTGAACTTTTTGCGGCATTGAGTATGGGTCCTGGGCACCATGCTCCTGGAGGAGACGCTCTGAGCCACCTCCCTCCACACTCTTCTGAACTCGCGTGGCAAAGGCCTCCTGCCACTCTCAGGGAACAGCATACATCGTCTGCGCTCCACTGCATCAACCAGAGCATCCAAGGCCCGCTCAGTGAAGCGATGAGCGCGTTCTCTCACCCTCTCCATGCTTGGCAGCAAAATGGATTACAGGTCTCTCCAGGCTGAGATTCAAGGCTGCAATGAGCAGGGTGTGGCTGGGGAGCAAGTGGCCCCCCCCGCTTTAAGAAGTGGCCGGCGCCAGTGTGTCTGTGTTCCCTCGCTAACTGGCAGCAGCTGCGCTGCGCTCGTGCGCTGAGTTAGCGCCTCACTCCTTGGCCTTTGCGCCTTAAGAGAGGTGTGCAGCGCCTGCTTTAGCGCTCCACTCACCTCCCGGGGCGGTAAAAGTGAAGTTTCCTGTCAGTGCCGATAATTAGCGCCAGGCGCTAATATTTGCGTCCGGACGATATTTGCGCCCCAAATGGGGCGCGACCTAATTTCTACCCCTTAGTCTTAGCCCTTTTAGAATTATTATTTACTGTGGCCCTGTTTGATTTACACCCTTGATTTCTCTGCCTTCCAGTTTTGCTTTTCTCCTTCCTGTCTTGTGCTTCTATCCTTGCTTCCCTTTCCTTTGTTTCCCTGCACAGGTTCCCAACCCCCTGCCATTTTAGTTTAAACCCTCCCCAACAGCACCAGCAAACACTTGCCCTAGGACATCGGTCCCGGTCCTGCCCAGGTGCAAACCGTCCAGTTTGTACTGGTCCCACCTCCCCCAGAACCGTTTCCAATGTCCCAGGAATTTGAATCCCTCCCCCTTGCACCATTCCTCTAGCCACGTATTCATCTGAAATATCCTTCTATTTCTACTCTGACTAGCACGTGGCACCGGTAGCAATCCTGAGATTACTACCTTTGAGGTCCTATTTTTTAATTTACCTCCTAACTCTCTATATTCAGCTTTTAGGACCTCATCCCGAAGGCAGGAGAGATTAAGAGACAAAAGGTATGATGGTGCAAGGCAGAAGGAGATGGTAATGGGACAAGTTAAGAAACAAAAGATGACTCTAGAGGAAGTGTAAATGGCAGAATGATCGACAGCTGCCATGTGAGAGAGAAAAAAAAATGAAAAAAAAAGATAGGGGTAGAGGTTATGGTCTGAAATTGTTGAACTCGATGTTGAGTCCAGAAGGCTGTAAAGTGCCTAATCGAAAGATGAGGTGCTGTTCCTCGAGCTTACATTGAGCTTCATTGGAACAGTGTAAGAGGCTGAGGATGGAGAGGTCAGAGTGGGAGTGGAGCGGAGAATTAAAGTGACAGGTGACCGGAAGCTCGGGGTCACCCTGACGGACTGAACGGAGGTGTTCCGCAAAGCGGTCACCCAATCTGCGTTGGTCTCCTCAATGTAGAGGAGACCGCATCGTGAGCAGCGAATACAATATACTAAATTGCAAGAAGTACAAGTAAATTGCTGTTTCACCTGGAAGGAGTGTTTGGGGCCCTGGACAGTGGGAAGGGAGGAGGTAAAAGGGCATGTGTTGCATTTCCTGCGCTTGCACGTGAAGGTGCCGGGCGAAGGGGAAGGGGTGTTGGGGGTGATAGAGGAGTGGACCAGGGTGTCGCGGAGGAAGTGGTTCCTTCGGAATGCTGAAAGGGGAGGTGAGGGGAAGATGTGTTTGGTGGTGGATCACGCTGGAAGTGGCGGAAATGGCGGAGGATGATCCGTTGAATGTGGGGGCTGGTGGGGTGAAAGGTGAGGACAAGGGGAACCCTATCGTGGTTCCGGGAGGAAGGGGAAGGGGTGAGAGTAGAAGTGCGGGAAATAGAACGGACACGGTCAAGGGCCATGTCAACCACAGTAGAGGGGAATCCTCGGTTGAGGAAAAAGGAAGACATGTCGGAAGCACATGTCGGCCATCAATATAAGATAGTCATCAAGAAATCAAATAGGAAATTCAGAAGAAACTTCTTTACCCAGACAGTGGTGAGAATGTTGAACTCGCTACCACAGCGAGTGGTTGAAACTAATAGTATAGATGCATTTAAGGGGAGGCTAGATAAGCATATGAGGAAGAAGGGAATAGAGGGTTATGCTGATAGAGTTAGATGAGGAAAGACAGGGAGGAGGCTCGAGTGGAGCATAAACTCCAACATGGACTGGTTGGGCCAAATGGCCTGTTTCTGTGCCGTATATCCTATGTAATCCTATGTAAGTGATGGCTGCTGGAATGGATGGATAAAGATTGGTATATGATGTTAACAGTGCAAGGATAAGCTGTTAGGAATGTTAGCAGGAAAGCTTGTATTAAAGAATCCATTTTTGTGTAAAGTCTCCATTTTGTAACAAACAAACAGCTTTACTAAATCTGCTGGCAATAGGATTCTGGAAAATATCCAAAAATTAGTTCAGACATTCACGGCCTCGATGGCCAGTACAGTTAAAGACATAAAGATAGTTGCCTGTTCTTTGTGTAGCTTCAACGTCCTTGTAGATAAGATTATTTGTATTACTGTCTTAAGGTCACCATAAGCATAGGTGAGTAAGACAATGAAACTTTCACCCGCTTTGGAATACTGAGCTGATTTAAGTTAGTGTAAACCAAGAGTAAAGGTGACGGAATGCAGGATGTAATGTAATGGCCTTTAGGATAAAAGTGAGATCATTGTCACAGGTAGTTAAGGAAGATCCGAGGTCTAATCATCCTGTGACTGAGCTCAGCAGCGTGAGGTCTCCCACAGACTTTGCATCGTCATGTGTGTTGTCTGTGAATCTTGTTTCCTCTAATAAATCTAAAAGCAAAAGACCCTGCATCTAGAACTCTCTTTCCCTGGCACAGAGACAACAGCTCCAAGCTTGCCTCTAACAGTATTTTCTAACAGTAGGAACACTACAATTGGCCTGAAGGCCCCCGGATTTTACGGGAAAATCAGTTACATGATGAGGCTAAGTCTGCGGGAGACCCCACGTTACAGTTGCTGAACTTGGTCTGGACTGTTATCCAATGACTCCTTCTGGAAGTGCACATGTTTAGACATGATGAGAGTAGAATCAGGCTCAGCTGATAATGGTCCTTATGGTTATGTAGTCTGCCAGCACCAACTCACAAGACACATACATGAAGAATTGTCACTTCGGCAAAGTACATGGGGGCACTGATGCCACGTAACTGTAAGCCAATGTCTTCGGGGTGCAGATAAAACTGGTGCAGAAAATTAACAAGAAACATAGCAACTTATTATACATATGATTATAATCAGGGATATATAATTACAATGTACTGTTGCTTCTGTTTTTAATTTTAAAAAGTGTTGAAATTTAATTATGAATTTTGATTTGAGTAGCTGTCTTTAATAGCAAAGATTCATTTTAAGCCTGTACTCATGCAAACATTTTTGGTAAAATGATTAACTGGAACAATCTCACCTCATTTGTTTTCCTAATGAAAATTAATAACAACTCCTCAGAAAATGTATAAAAGATCACTTAAATGCTAATACCTCCGAGCTGCTTTGAATATTTGATTTTGGCTCATTCCTTTCAAACTGCCTGGCAACAATTTTCTACTTATGGGCTTTATAATTATTTATTGCTAAATTGTTGTTGTTGGTTATTAATGAGATTGAGGGCTATAAGGATAGTTACAAATAAAGACAATCAAATGCTATGTGGAACATGTGTTGCTAAGACCATGTAAATGCCAACCAGTCAAGAATGCGAATGTAGCCTGTAGATAGGCGTTCTGGGATTTTAATTTAATTTACATTTGGTGGTCAGGGAGAAACGTGCCAAAATCTTCCCTCGGGAGATTATACAGGTGGGGCAGAATCCACAAAAGAGTAGATTGTATATTGTCTGTGGAAAGAATGGGTTTGATGGCTTGAATGGCCTTTTCATGTTTTCTTATCCTGGTAGTATTTTATGGCCAAAAGGGGAAAACAGCTCCAAAGCGCTAAAGACTTTTGATATTATAGTCGAACCTCAGTGCTGGGGACTGTTAGTACAGAAGTTCTTATTGAGGTAGGAACTTGTTTACTGATTATAATGGAATACTCCACCGCCAAAAGAAACCCCAAGGCAAAGCCTTATATTGAGAGATTTGTAGTGCCAGAAGTTATTATATGGATATAGCTTCAGTAACAGACTTTGTAATGATCAGATTCAGCTCTATAATGAATATCATTTTCTCTGCTGCATTATTATTATTCATACTTAGCAACTGGGTCCTATGCTTGGTGCGCTCCTGTTAGGGCATGGCTGAGACCAGAAACTCACCCGCATGAACCCAGATGGTACAACACAGCCTGTGTTTTCATTACATTATCTTACATTGATTCTAAGGAAAACATAAATACTTACCATTTATGACAAGAAACAATTAGTTGATGTTTGGCTATGTTACTCACAAGCACATTATGCTGCCCAGTAATACAAGTAATTTATTTTTCATAAGTCATCAATTCCCCATCGTGCATTCAATTTTTTTTTTACTTAATTAAATGAAGCTCCAATTGTCATCCACTGTCACAGAGGCAGTCTGAGATCTAGTGACACCCTGCTGCACTTAAGACGCTGGCACCTCACTCCAGCACTTGTGTACACTACCCCAAAGTCAAAATGATCCATACACAATAAATATTATCCAATGGCTGACCTTTAATCTAGCTTCACCAACACAGTGGCCTAGAAATCCGACCACGCAACGCCCATTTTTTGGGCGGTAATGGGCCTACTTAGGCCCCAATATGGCAGACTGGAAGTGCGCCGCCCGCCATATTGGGAAAGGATCTAGGCCAGTGTGGTTACTGGGAAGTTCTTAGAAAGACAAATTTTGGGTTAAGTAAGGTTATTTTTGAAGCTCTGAATATCTAAAAATCATTCTGTTTAAATCTATATTGACCTGTGTGCGTATTTTCATCGGATACCAGGCAGATGTAGCACTGGATTGATTGCACAGAAAGGAGAACAGCACAATGTAAACCTAAATGTAGGTTAAGCTGTCCTTGAGCTATTCAGTTCAAACCCACATGTAGGTTTATACTCGTGATAGGGATAAAGTAATGTGGAAAGCAATTTTTCATTTACCAAGCAATTTTTCATTTACAAACCAAACAAGGTCATATGTGCTAAGTCCAGCAAATGTTTTGCAGAAGTTTTTTCAATGCTCTATTTTGTAGTGTGGTCATGTTGCCAGGTTATAATGTTACGCATGATGTGACTATGTCTGGTCACGGCTGTTTAAATTAAGTAGACATCAGACCATGTTTCTTGTAATTATGGAACGACCCTGTTTTTTGACATACAAAAAGCAATTTTGCTTTTATGCATTAACAATATTGTGGGGTTCCTAGGCCTACTCGCCTTCCTTCAAAACACAAACTGCATCAGTGGTTTATCTACATCTGTTAAACTTGTAAAGTCTTGAATTTTTGAACTGGTAAATCATTCTTACTGTAATATACAATTTTAAACATGTAGAATTTTAAACAAATGGTGCATGTTTATGAATAAAAGTTATCCAAATTGTCAGACTAAAAATCAATTACAGGACATTATGTGATACATTATTCCTGGTACACTTCAGAGAATTTTTGTCCCTGTACAGGTGAGGAATGACAGTGCTGGAAAATTAATCAATTTTTTGTAGCATCAAATTACATTTTCAACTACTTTCATGTCAGGTGTGATGTGGATCAGATGCAATGTACAGCCCCTTCCTCATTATCCTGCTAATTTGTCTTAATCTGCAGCAGTTTGATAGCTCTCATGGTCAATGAAAGTTTAAGCCTCAACCTGAACTAGCATTCAGAAACATTTTCCTTCATTAGGTGAGTGTTTCCGAGTTCCTGGCCAGCCTACGAGAAAGAAACCCAAGCAGCAGTGGAGCGTTCCATCTCTTGGAGGAGGGAGGACCCTGCAGCAGGAAAGCATTGTACTTTAAAGGAAAATACTTTTTACTCTGTTTCTGTGATGGGGAGAGAAGTTTGCCATTTTTTGAAAGTATTTTTGTTTAAATAATAGTATTCATGACATCATCTAGGGAATTAACATGAAGAATTAGTGACTGATTATGTGAGAGATTAATTAACACTCCTGCTGAATTGACACACACAGTCTTTGATATACCCCTTGTTTCTCTCCCACACCGTTGGACTCAGTGATTCTACAATTCAGTCCGCACACAGTGGTGATGTTAATACTCTCTGTTTAAGGAAGTAGTATCTCCAATAACAAGCATTTAACAACCTTTTTCTTGTTTGCTTGTTAACAATGTAATGATGTAAAACTCAGTACTGTACTACAAATTACTAAGTAATTTTTCATGAAGACGCTACTCATTTGAAAACTTAAAATAGATGGAAATAGCTCAGAGTAAAGCCTTAAACTTTAACTGTCAACAGAAAAAGCATATTTACATAAGTTGGTTTTAAAATACTCACACCAGTATACTAACAGCTAATTTATAACAAAAGCCATTAGTCATTGAGGTCTGTATTTTAGATTGGCATAAATAAGCCGTTCTTTTCAAAACTTTTGAATATCAAATATAATGGTGCTCCATTTGAGCTTTATCTCATATAAGCTTCCCTAATAAGACACTCTGGGGGACACTTTCAACTGCCAGCTGCCCGTTTCGCGCCTGAAAAATGGCCAACTGGTAGTTGAAAATCTGGTGTGGACCTTGTGCTCCAATATAGATGGGAGGCTATTTAAATATGAAAATTGGGGTCCTATGCCTGTTGTAGGACCCTGAACGCAACTTTCAAGGAGCAATGGGCGAAGCGTGCCAGTCCCACTTTTTCCAGGTGTTGAGAGAAAGGAACTGATGGAGGCCTCTGCCAAAAGGAAAGTTGCTTTTTTTTTAAGACTTTTGTGGGGCCAGGAGGAACAGGAGCCCCACAAAAATCTATCAGCCCGTTGCCAGCCCATTCTCGCCCCTACCACCCCCCCCCCCCCCCCCCCCCGATATTCGGTTTCCCTTCCCCACAATTTCGGCTTTTCCTGCTGGCCGGTTGTATGCAGTAGACGGCTAGTTTTCCGCCTTAGCAGCCCTGCAAGCTGATGGGCGGCACACATTTGGCACCTGGAACTCACCAAGAAAATGTTAATAAGACCCGAACCTAAAAGTGATTGCGGGCGCACCGCCAATATCGTGCCCATTTGTGCCCAACACAAAAGTCTGCTGCTCACTTTCCAGATTGCCTATAGAATGTGGTGTGCCCATGTGGCATTCATATCCTACATAGCATTGTACTGAGTCCATGAGGACCCAACTGCTACTGAGCCTTATTACTCTGATGGCATTTTCTAATAAAGAGGGGATCAGTTTCTTTCAACCTACTGCAGTATTATAGGACAAAAGCAAAATACTGCTGATGCAGTATTATAAGAGCTTGTTACTGTGGTGAATTATCTCTTTCTGAGCATTCCCATTATCTTATTTGATTGAATTTGATTTAAATTGAATTTGGTTACTGTGGAAATTTGTGAAGTAGATATCTGAATTTTGATGGTTATCCCACAAATTAATGCAGACAATGTGCTACTATATTTTGATAATGGTTATGTGCAAGTTCCTGAAGTGCGAATGTGCCTTTGCCAGTTATTCGGTGATAGAGCTAAAGCGAAAAGATAATGAAATTGTATCCAAAGGACTAGTCCCAGATCTGAGGATTACCTACAAAGTTTTGAGCTACTTATTCACTAATCTTGATCTACGGCCACGTCAGGAATATTATATTGCATTGGATAATGTTGGTTATAAAAATGACTCTTTTGTTGATCATGTTGAAAGGAATCATTTAGAGTTCCATGCAAGATGTTTAGAATGAGCATCTACTGTAAGACCAGTGTCATGTTCCAGAGGCTCCTGTTAGGTTATCAGTGAGGATGCAGAACTTGATGTGATTCAGATATTTTACTGTAGATGAAAAAATGGACAGTAAGTAAAAATTAAGGTATGAAAATGACCATCAAGTGTTCTTCATGCTACAGAATATTGGATGTTTTTGAATTTATCTTCTTCTCTAAGGTATGTTGGCAAAGTATTATACTGAGAAAAAACAGTATATAGTCATACAGTGTTGTACTCTGATTTCTAGTACTCCTGCTTAGTTCCACAGTCAATTGTTTTGTGAATTTCTCAAATTACAATTGGACAGTAAGAAAAGTAACTGCATATGTTGGCTATAAGAGAGTTGTTGCTGTTTACAGGACTCTTTCACTCCCTGTGGGAGTGCTGGTGAATCTGTGTGTTGTGTGAAATGAAGAGTTATAATGGGTTGTCGGTTCATGTGCACGACTTAAGATGATACACAATGGCTATACAATCTGCATTCAGATATGAAACTGAATAGGACCAGTTTGTATGCGTTAGTTTCCCATTGGAATATGCAAACTGTGTACCTACAATTGTTCCAAAATACTGCAAAATTAAATGGTAGAATGGTTGGGCTGAATGACCTGCTCCATGTTGTAATTTCTATACAATTCTCTGTAAAGCTCTGTTGTAGCAGACACTTTACCAGACTATGGTAACACTCCATTATTGTAAGAGCACAGTCAGTAACAAGGACGCAACTTTCATTTGTATCATAGAAATGCACGTGGTATTGTACTTTTCACAATAATCGAATATTACTGTGATCTGGCAAGATTTTGAGTCAAATAAAGAATTCCCTATACTTTGGTAATTGCATATTATACCCAATTAAGCACCTAAAGTCTAATTAACTATTTAATATATAAGATGCACTGAGAAATGTTTGGGGGATTTAGGTTAAACAATGGTGTAGATTTTAACTGTTACTGTTGGACGGAAAACTGGCGGTAGCAGATCGACAGCCCGTCTTATGTCCCGCCCAATTTTCCTTTCCATTGGGTGGGGTGAATAGCAGGTGGATGATCTATAACGCCAAGTTTACTGCCCGGAGATGACAGTTAAAATCTACCCCAGTGTGCGTTATTACAGCCCTGGAGAAAAGACTGTGGAGCTAGTAAGCATACTCATCTTCATGACTGAAAAAAGACACCTTCATAATTCACTGGCAATAATGAGAACCGGGCAGTTATACAGTCATTCTTACTCATTGGATAAAAATGGTTATTCTGGGCTACCCACTAAAATTTCTTTATTAGAAATATATTATGAGAAATATACAATCTGTTTCATCCAAAGCGCTACCAGTTATGTAGGCTTATTTTCCATACACGATTCCTTTTATTGTCATCATGTAAAATTGTCTAGAAAATCCATTTTCTTTAGTGGAAGGCAAAGAGTGAGTATCATCTGATGTATTTTGACACAATTTACATAATTACATTGCAAAAAAGGTTTGCCAAAATTTTACATAAAAGAGAGGTCTTTTACCAGCAGCAAATGACTATAGTTTGTATGTGCTTTTTGTTTTGTCTCCAAATATTTGGAGAATTGGGTTATATTACTTTTATAAGACATCCTGCTTGTTTTTCTTAGAAGTTATTATCACTTCCTACCTGCATCTGATGGTAAATACAGTAGCAGCACGCAAAGGGTGAGCCGTGGCAGAATCAAATGTATCATGTATCATTACAGAGACACCAGGATAAGTTTGTTTTCTTATTGTGAGCATCTGTGGTAAAGTGAATATGAGCCCTGCGATGTATGAAGTTTTTTTTTAAAGACAGCAGCATATCTGAAATGCAAGACCACAAATTTAAAAAAGTATTTAAAGGCAATGGTCAAGAACTTAGTTGACGCCATTCCCATTTTACAGGCGTAAAACGGGTGCCGAAGCATCCAAGCTGGTGGGCGCGCGTGTTCCTGCGCCAGACGTGCACCGTCCAACGTATTGGATCAGCCTCCTCTGTAGGCGATCGGGGAGGGTGATGGATTTATTCAAAACGGTAATTCAAATATTTAAATAAGGGTCCTACGCTTGTTGTAGGTGAAATTGGGTTGCCTCAGCGTATGACTCGCCCTGTGTTAAACTTGCTCAGCAAATAATAATGCTAACGGCAACAAGGGTCCTGCAGCAGTGATATTTAAAAGGGTTCATCCACTACCTAAAGTCTAGTTGCTGGTTTGTCAATTGAGGCTGCTGGTTCAATTCAGGATGTTTTTTGGCCTATTCTATCACTTCTACAGCTGATTTCTGACTTCTGAGAAGTTTTTGATGCTTCTGCACTGTTTTTAGCTGCTTTTAAAACAGTATTACTGCAGTCATGGGTGGTCTGGTAGGTCTGCCTTTAGGGCTGAAGGATAAGGGAGAGAAGCCAAGAACACAACAGAGAGCAGAAGCACCTGGGGGAAGAGGGAGGATGAGAGCAATGCACAGGAGCTCAAACACACAGCGTGCCTTCAGGGAGCACTACTCCGACCTGAACCTTACTGAGGAGCAAATCTCAGATGCCTTCACTTCACCAAGGAGGGTGTCACCGAACTATGTCACTTTCTGCAACCACAACTCGAACCTCGAACCAGGGCATGGACAGGAGGGCCTGTGGCTGCCAAGGTCACCATTGCCCTTAACTTTTATGCCACAGGCTGCATCAGGTGACATCAGTGACATCTCCAAGTTTGCTGCTCGCCATTGTATTAGGGAGGTCACCGAGGCTCTCTATGCCAGGAGGAACACCTACATCTCTTTCCCCATGGACAGAGTGAAACAAGACAACAACAACAACTTGTACTTATATAGCACCTTTAACGTAGTAAACTGTCCCAAGGCATTTCACAGGAGTGTTATAAGACAAAGAAAATTTGACACCGAGCCACATAATGCATAATTAGGGCAGATGACCAAAAGCTTGGTCAAAGAGGTAGGTTTTAAGGAGCGTCTTAAAGGAGGAAAGAGAGGTAGAGAGGTGGTAAGGTTTAGGGAGGAAATTCCAGAGCTAGGGCCTAGGCAGCTGAAGGCACGGCCACCAATGGTTGAGCGATTAAAATCAGGGATGCTCAAGAGGGCAGAATTAGAGGAGCGCAGATATCTTGGGGGGTGGGGGGGTGGGTTGTGGGGCTGGAAGAGATTAGAGATAGGGAAGGGTGAGCCATGGAGGGATTTGAAAACAAGGATGAGAATTTTAAAATCGAGGCGTTGCTTAACCAGGAGCCAATGTAGATCAGCAATCACAGGGCTAATGGATGAATGGGACTTGTTGCGAGTTAGGACACGGGCAGTCGAGTTTTGGATGAACTCAAGTTTATGTAGGGTAGAATGTGGGAGGCCGGCCAGGAGTGCGTTGGAATAGTCAAGTCTAGAGGTAACAAAGGCATGGATGAGGGTTTCAGCAGCGGATAGAAACATAGAAAAATAGGAGCAGGAGAAGGCCATTCGGCCCTTCGAGCCTGCTCCGCCATTCAATATGATCATGGCTGATCCTCTATCTCAATACCATATTCCCGCTCGCTCCCCATACCTCTTGATGCCTTTTGTGTCTAGAAATCTATCTATCTCCTTCTTAAATATATTCAGTGACTTGGCCTCCACAGCCTTCTGTGGTATAGAATTCCACAGGTTCACCACCCTCTGAGTGAAGAAATTTCTCATCTCAGTCCTAAATGTCCTACCCCATATCCTGAGACTGTGACCCCTCGTTCTAGACCCCCCAGCCAGGGGAAACATTCTCCCTGCATCCAGTCTGTCTAGCCCTGTCAGAATTTTATATGTTTCAATGAGATCCCCTCTCATTCTTCTAAACTCTAGTGAATACAAGCCTAGTCGACCCAATCTCTCCTCATAAGACAGTCCTGCCATCCCAGGAATCAGTTTGGTGAACCTTCGCTGCACACCCTCTATGGCAAGTATATCCTTTCTTAGGTAAGGAGACCAAAACTGCACACAGTACTCCAGGTGTGGTCTCACCAAGGCCCTGTATAACTGTAGTAAGACATCCTTGCTCCTGTACTCAAATCCTCTTGCAATGAAGGCCAACATACCATCTGCCTTCCTAACTGCTTGCTGCACCTGCATGTTTGCTTTCAGTGACTGGTGTACAAGGACACCCAGGTCCCTCTGTACATCAACATTTCCCAATCTATCACCATTTAAATAATACTCTGCCTTTCTGTTTTTCCTATCAAAGTGGATAACTTCACATTTATCCATGTTATACTGCATCTGCCATGTATTTGCCCACTCACTCAACTTGTCTAAATCGCCTTGAAGCCTCTTTGCATCCTCCTCACAACTCACAGTCTCACCAAGTTTCGTGTCATCAGCAAACTTGGAAATATTATATTTGGTTCCCTCATCCAAATCATTGATATATATTGTGAATAGCTGGGGCCTAAGCACTGATCCCTGCGGTACCCCACTAGTCACCGCCTGCCACCCCGAAAAAGACCCATTTATTCCTACTCTCTGTTACCCAATTTTCAATCCATGCCAGTATATTACCCCCAATCCCATGTGCTTTAATCTTGCACACTAACCTCTTATGTGGGACTTTATCAAAGGCCTTCTGAAAAGCCAAATACACCACATCCACTGGTTCTCCCTTATCTATTCTACCAGTTACATCCTCAAAAAACTCCAGTAGGTTTGTCAAACACGATTTCCCTTTCATAAATCCATGTTGACGTTGTCTAATCCCGTTGATATTTTCTAAGTGTCCTGTTATCACATCCTTTATAATAGACTCTAGCATTTTCCCTACTACTGATGTTAGGCTAACCGGTCTGTAGTTCCCTGTTTTCTCTCTCCCTCCTTTTTAAATAGTGGGGTTACATTTGCCAGCCTCCAATCTGCAGGATGAACTGAGGCAAGGCCGGAGACGGGCGATGTTACGGAGGTGGAAACAGGCGGTCTTAGTTATGTGGCAGATATGTAGTCGAAAGCTCATTTCAGGGTCAAATATGACACCAAGGTTGCAAACAGTCTGGTTCAGCCTCAGACAGATGTTAGGGAGAGGGATAGATTCAGTGGCGGGGACCGAAGACAATGGCTTCAGGTCTTCCCAATATTTAATTGGAGAAAATTTTTGCTCATTCTGTACTGGATGTCGGACAAGCAGTCTGACAATTTAGAGACTGTGGAGGGGTCGAGAGAAGTGGTAGTGAGGTAGAGCTGGGTGTCATCAGCGAACATGTGGGAACTGATGCTGTGTTTTCGGATGATTTCGCTGAGGGGCAGCATGGAGGTGAGAAATAGGAGGGGCCAAGGATAGATCCTTGGGGGACACCAGAGGTAATGATGCAGGAGTGGGAAGAGAAGCCATTGCAAGTGATTTTCTGGCTACGATTAGATAGATAAGAATGGAACCAGGCGAGTGCAGTCCCACCCAGCTGGACGATGGTGGAGAGGTGTTGGAGGAGGATCGAGTGGTCAACCATGTCAAAGGCTGCACAGACAGGTCGAGAAGGAAAGGAGGGATAGTTTACCTTTGTAACAGTCACAAAGGATGTCATTTGTGACTTTGATGAGAGCTGTTTCAGTACTGTGGTTGGAGCGGAAACCCGATTGGAGGGATTCAAACATGGACTTCCAGGAAAGGTGGGCACGGATTTGGGAGGCGACAACACATTCAAAGACTTTGGAGAGGAACGGGAGGTTGGAGATGGAGCGGTAGTTTTCAAGGACGGACGGGGTCAAGGGCTTTTTTTGATGGTGGCAGATTTGAAGGAGAGGGGGACAGTACCTGAGGAGAGAGAGCCGTTAATGATGTCAGCTAACATGGGATCCAGAAAAGGAAGTTGGGTGGTCAGCAGTTTAGTGGGAATAGGATCGAGGGAGCAGAGGTGGGTCTCATGGACAAGGTGAGCATGGAGAGGTCAAGAGGGGAGATCGGAGAGAAACTGGAGAAAGATACGAGTTCAGGGCTAACGTAGGGGGGAAACCTTAGAGGTAGTTTGAACCAGTGGGCTAGGGAAAGGAAGAGAAGTGGCAGAGGCAGCTCATTGGATTGTCTCAGTCTTAGAAACAAAGAAGTCCAGGAGGACAGGAGGCATGATCCAAATCCGAAGGGGATAGTCCAGGAGCACCTTGCATTTGTTGGAGGAGACGGGGGAGAGGGGTTTAAAAAGACGGTTAGCAGTAGAGAATAGAAGCTGGGGGGGTTATCTTTGCATTCAAGATGAGAAAGCAATAGGCTTCGCCCACATTTCAGGCTTCCCCCACATTTCAGGCTTTCCCAGGTGCCATGGACTGCACCCACACTGCCTTGCGTGCTCCCTATCACTATCCTGGCATCTTACTGAATAGAAAGCGATTCCACTCCCTCAATGTCCAGCTTGTTTGCGACCACAGGCATTGCATCATGCAGGTCTGTGCCAGGTTTCCTGGCAGCAGTCATGATTCATTCATCTGGTACCAGTCATCTGTGCCGCCTTTATTTCAGGCCGTCAGGTTACAGGCTGGCTGCTGGACTATCCCCTTCGGATTTGGATCATGCCTCCTGTCAAAAACCCAGGAACAGCTGCAGAGCTGACCTATAACGAGAGCCATGCTGCAATCAGAAACATCACTGAGCACAGTCGGCGTGCTCAAGCAACACTTCTGCTGCCTGAGCAGTTCAAGAGGAGTTTTGCAGTACAGCCCTGAGCGGCTATCCAGATTTATCATCATCTGCTGCATGCTCCATAACTTTGCCATCCTGAGGGACCAGCCCTTACCACCCACTGGGCAAGGTAGGTCAAGAACTACAGCAGTAGGAGCAGGAACAGTATCGACCATCCGTGCCTCTCGCTGACAGAGCTCTGAGAGAGCAGCTTGTCCAAAAGCGTTTCACCTGAAGCATCCGTCCTCAATACACCAACAGTCCCGCAATCCTTATCACCACCATCCTTACTACCACCATCCGATCGTCTTCCTTCAGTCCAGCTTTATGGGTCTTGCCCCTGCTTCACTGTAAATATCAACACCAAAACCAAAACAAACAACACATTTATCCAACAGTTCAATTCCATTGTCTAACAGTTAACAGAAATAAGTTAAGGATCACCCTTGTGCAACTCTTTAGTGCATGTCTTCTGTGCTTGTTTACCTATCCTAGTGCTCTTATGAAGTGTTTCCCCAGTGGCTATAGTGTGGGAGGTGGAAGGCTGCAGAGCTTCCATTGAGGACACTTCTGATGGCCATGGTGGATGACCTCGAGCAGCCACCATGCTCTACGACATTGTGTGCAAGCTTGCTGCCAGGCTGCCCATTGCACTTAGCATTTCCTGGTACATGCCCATCAGCCTTCTTCGGTAGCCTGGGCCCTCAAAGTCTGCATCTGAGTCCTCTGCAGCAGAGCTAGTATGTGATCTAATCCCACGGCGAGCTGGCACCTTTAGAGCCCTATCCCCCTGCCTTAGCTCTTGCACACTTGTGGCTGGTGATTCACCATGTGAAGACCCCCTCCACTAACCTAGCCTCTAAAATATGCATGGTGCCAATCTCTGAGCTAGAGCTTGCTAGGGTCAGATTTAGTGGTGCTGTATCTTCAGGAAGGCTGCCGTCCTCTTCCTGAAGTGGTAGAGGTATCTCCACATCTTCAGCACCTAAAATGAAAGAGAGGGATAAGGGTTAGCTTTTAGCATCAATGCAGAGCAGAGGAAGAGGTGGCTGGCAACAGCAGCTGTAATTTGTCATGCAGAGTGGGTAGACAAATAAAAGTCAGAAGGGAAAATGATGATACGATGTGAAGAAACCCAGCGCGACGTCTCGTCCAGTGTTGCCACTCACCACAGCCATGACTCACCCCCTGCCTGTGATGGCCAGCACGTTTACTTCCACAGGGAAGAAAATGTGAATCCGGGCTCAGTCTCCTCTGGTGGCAGTCTCCTGGCATAGTTGGGCACAGCCTTCTCCTGCAAGAAGGAGGGAGTTTTTTAATTCATTCATGGGATGTGGGCGTCACTGGCAAGGCCAGCATTTATTGCCCATCCCTAGTTGCCCTTGAGAAGGTGGTGGTGAGCCGCCTTCTTGAACTGCTGCAGTCCATCTGGTGAGGTACTCCCACAGTGCTGTTAGGGAGGAAGTTCCAGGATTTTGACCCAGCGATGATGAAGGAGCGGTGATATATTTCCATGTCAGGATGGTGTGTGACCTGGAGGGGAACTTGGAGGTGGTGGTGTTCCTATGCACCTGCTGCCTTTGTCCTTCTAGGTGGTAGAGGTCGTGGGTTTGGGAGGCGCTGCTGAAGAAGCCTTGGCGAGTTGCTGCAGTGCATCTTGTAGATGGTACACACTGCAGCTACGGTACACCGGTGGTGGAGGGAGTGAATGTTTAAGGTGGTGGATGAGGTGCCAATCAAGCGGGCTGCTTTGTTCTGGATGGTGTTGAGCTTCTTGAGTGTTGTTGGAGCTGCACTCATCCAGGCAAGTGGAGAGTATTCCATCACACTCCTTACTTGTGCCTTGTAGATTTTGAAAAGGCTTTGGGGAGTCAGGAGCTAAGACACTCGCCACAGAATACCTAGCCTCTGACCTGCTCTTGTTGCCACATTATTTATGTGGCTGGTCCAGTTAAGTTTCTGGTCAATGGTGACCCCCCAGGATGTTGATGGTGGAGGATTCGGCGATGGTAATGCTGTTGAATGTCAAGGGGCTGTGATTAGACTCTCGCTTGTTGGAGATAGTCATTGCCTGGCACTTGTGTGGAGCGAATGTTACCTGCCACTTATCAGCCCAAGCCTGAGCATCGTCCAGGTCTTGTTGCATGCGGGCTTCATTATCTGAGGAGTTGTGAATGGCGCTGAACACTGTGCAGTCATCAGCGAACATCCCCATTTCTGACCTTATGTTGGAGGGAAGGTCATTGATGAAGCAACTGAAGATGGTTGGGCCTAGGACACTGCCCTGAGGATCTCCTGCAGCGATGTCCTGGGGCTGTGATGATTGACCTCCAACCACCACAACCATCTTCCTTTGTGCTAGGTATGACTCCAGCCAGTGGAATGTTTCCCCCCCCGATTCCCATTGACTTCAATTTTACTAGGGCTCCTTGATGCCACACTTTGTCAAATGCTGCCTTGATGTCAAGAGTGTGTTAGTGACAGTCTTTGATGTGTTTGGAGAATGTGATTGTCATGGTAGAATAGTTGGGATGCACTGTTTAAGATGTGAAGTGTGCGGAAGTGAAGGTTGTAATAGTAGTGAGTGTGTAAGTATAGGAGAAGGATGTGGAGCGAAGTGTGGTGCACTGATTGTAGGAGAGTAAAGGGAAGCAGGTGAGGAAGTATTGTGGTCAATGAGGTCTGAGCAGAGAGTAAGAGTGACCTTGACAACACTGGTGGGGTCAGTGAACTTCTTTCAGCATTGCAGCCATGTCCTGGAAGCTAAGCTTCTGGCACTGAACTCCTCAGCGACCTCTTCCCACTGGCGGTGGAGGTATTGCCTGGAGGGCTTTCTGCCCCCTGGGGGAACAGGATCTCCCTCCTCCTGTCACCACCTGGACCAGGATTGCCAACTTGGCATCAGAGAACCTGGGAGCTCTGTATGGACCTTTTCCAGACAGTTTTCAAGTTTCACTATTGTCTGCAGTCAGAGTGCACCTCCCCGTTAATAGGTGCTGGCTGTCTTTAAGTGGCGTCAGTGAAGCTTAATTTCCCACTCCCCAAACAGGCACCATGCCAATGTATTGCACATGTATCGCTGGCTGCACACCTGAATCATGAGTTCCCAACACCAATTTCCTGTGGTCCCCGGGACCCAGTAAGCAGGTGCGCCCTTGCCCCCTGCTCACCTATTTTTGGGCGTGATTAAATTTCTAGGTTGTGCTTTTTTGTTTCTAAAGAACTGCTGGTACAAACTCTAAAGGCAGGACTAATGATTAGCACATGGGATAATACTTACCTGTGAGTGAGCTACAAAGCTGCAATTAAATTGAGGAGCTCAAATTACATCATAAACTGAAAGAGAGAAGCTTGAGTTGTATGCGACCTTAGTCTTAATTCTGATTGAATTATCCTTTCTCATAAACATGTCTATTTATATAACAATTGTTTTCGTACTATTCTCACGCCCAGCACACTCATTATGGCTGCGAGTTTGAGGTAAAATGAGTCATTATTATTGGGAGATTTGATTTGAGGAACAGCAGTATCATACAGCAGGTGCTGTGGTAAAACAAAGCAGTTTTTGGAACTAGTTATTACTTTATGTGATATTTAGTACACATTAAAAAGAAATGGAAAAAAATAGAAATAAAAGATGCCACTTAGATTGTGATATGATACAGTGATGAAGGGACCCATGTGATAATCTGTCTATACAAATGTACATATAGATTTTTGTAAATAAACATAAATATGGAAAATTATGAGAGAGTTATGCTGTTAGTCATAGAGATTTATTGGAACTGTTTGAGTCAGATGCTCTAAGGCCAATTTGTGTTGATTCCTGTGGTGTGTGGACATTGCGGTGTCTAGAGGGTGTTATGAAACACAGGCCTACTAGAGTCAGGCTGCTTGTCCAACATACAGTCTTAGATGCGCCATAATTTCCTTCAGCTAAACATTAGGAAGACCAAAATCATCGTCTTCAATTTCAATCACAAACTTGCAACTAACTCCATCCTCACCCAGCCACCGTCTCCCACTGACCTAGACTGTCTGTAATCTCAGTGACCCCAAGCTGTATTTCCAATCCCCATATCCTCGCCGTCACAAAGACCACATACTACCACCTGCATAACATTGTCCATCTCTGCTCTTAACTCAGCTCATCTGCTGCTGAAAACCTCATCCATGCCTTTGTCACCTGCAGACCCGACTATTCCATTGCTCTTCTGGCCGACTCCCAGTACCTCAAATTTAAAATTCTCATCCTTGTGTTTAAATCCCTCCATGGCACTGCCCATCCCTATCTCTTCCAGTCCTACAGTCCCCTTCCCCATTGATCTCTCCATTTCTCTGATTCTGGCCACTTGTACATCCTCCCTCACTTCACGCCACCATTGACCGCCATGCCTTCAGCCACCTAGGCCCCACTCTCTGAAATTCCCTCCCTAAACTCCTCCTCTTCTCCACCTCCCTCTTTTCAGTTAAGACCCTCCTTGAAACCCGTCTCTTTGACCAAGATTTGTGTCACCCCTCCTTTCTCTTGACATCCATTTTTTCCTTATACCGTAGTGAAGCACTTTGAGATATCTTTCTACATTAAAGACACTTTGTAAATGTAAGTTGTAAAGCTTGTACCCAGTGATTGAGTTGTTCTCATTGTTCTATTGTTGATGTCATCATAGTGAAATATTTATCAATGTAATATTTTCATAAATTAAATGTTTAATGCATACTTGTGTTTTCATTTCTTTTCTTTTAAAAAAAATTAAATGTCAGTTTTATTTTTGGTCTCTCAAACAGAAAATGCTCAAGCCTGGAAAATGATCACAAGGTAATGCAACAGTGAGCTTGGAATTTTTGAAAACAGTGCCTTTGAGTCATTGTGTAAAGCAAACCGGCTAGTCCATAGTCCTGTAAACTAGACAGTCTTGGTCAATAACAGTGAATGCAAGAAAGATGGGGGGCGATTTTCCCCGGATACTTTAGGCGCTAAAGAGCCTCCGAGGTGGCCAAGATGGGGTGTTAAATTGAAATGCCAGTTTAGCCCACGTTTCGCGCAAGACGCCATCTTGGTAAAGGAGTTCAAGTTTGCACTAGGAACGGCCGCCCAGAGGATCGTTAAGCAGCTGATTGCCAGCTAACGCTCATTAATGAGGTTGCATGGCATT
Source organism: Squalus acanthias (assembly GCA_030390025.1). Lineage (NCBI taxonomy): Eukaryota > Metazoa > Chordata > Chondrichthyes > Squaliformes > Squalidae > Squalus > Squalus acanthias. Next base: position 51,416,560 of record CM059425.1, read on the forward strand.
TTCGTGGCGAGTGCTTGATCTAATGCCCTCTCCCAACAGCGACCAGCTGATTGGGAGTAAATTAGTCATTGCTGAGAATTTCAAGCACTACTTAAAGGTATATCACCTTTTAATGTTCACTTGCTGCTGGAGGTTTGAAGAGGATTTTGAAACACATTGGGAGACTTTGTCAAGACTTCACCAACACTATCAACATTTATTCTGGAAATTCTCTGAGGACTTCACCTAAAAAAAGAGTAAGTACTGTGCTACTGTACCTTATTGGACACCTTATAGGAGTAACCAGGAGAAAGGAAGTGCTTGGTCATGGGCATCTTGCTAGGGGTCCCCCTTGGTCTGGAGCAGGAATGGGAGGAAGAGATGAGGCCAGGCAGAGCAGCACCAGCTGCTGGAGGAGAGAGAGAGAGAGGAGGGGCAGGACGGCGAGGAGGGCTCCAGATTCGTGGTGACTTGCTGCATGCTCCACAATCTGGCAATCATGAGAGACCAGCTGTTACCACCAGCAATTGTGCCAGATGATCAAGTTCAGGAGCCACAAGAGGAGGAGAGGAGGTTGAGGAGGAGAGAGGGACAGGAGGGACTGGTGGACTCCTACCTCCCACGGGTACAGGACATCCCTCCTCCTCTGGACCTCCTCCATCAGGACCTCCAGTGCCACATCCGAGAACTTGTGTGCCCTCTCACTCGATCCTTGAACCATCCTGAAACCTGCCGCTGTGCATCAGCCAGCCCACTCCACACCTTCAGAGGAAGTGGGTGAGTGGAGCCCACATATACTGCTCCACAAAAATTGTGCCTAATCACCACTTGAGTGCTAAACCTGCAGGTGCCTCTGTTTTAGCAGCTCCAGGCAAGTTCAAATTATGGCAATCAGCAGTTGGGACTAAAATTGCGAGCTAAAACCAGGCTTTCAAACAGGCGTGTCTTATTAGCACAGTACCCATTTAGCACCTGTGTTCACCCTTTCACCAAAATAACTCCCATGATGTTTTAACTTTGAGGGTTGCACTATGGTGAGGTCTGCTTAAGTTTTATTAATGTAAAATGCTATTGCGTCCAGAAATACAAAAATCAATCTATAGAGAACATTATCTTGTAAAGACTTTGACACGACTGTATTGGTCTCGTCTCCAACTTCGATGAGTGTGCATGGGAATTTCCTATTCAAAGCACCTTCTATGCTATGACTGAAAGTGGCCAACCAGATCTGAAATGCGTAAAACAAGATATTCTTACCCAAAGTAAATGCTTTATCTTCCTTTACTTCATTGACGCTTATATGTTCCTTCACTTTTGTATTTGCAGAGATGTTCAGATTAATGCATTACTGAGTTCACAGAATTCCTCTGTGAAATACATGTTTCAGTTTGTAGAGCTCATCTGCGCTGCTCTGATCAGATTGTACTAATTTGCAGCTTCGAGTGCACAATACAAGCCTGAGATGTTTGTGCAGAATAAATATGGACTCTTGAAACAGAATGAGAGATTGAGATAAACCCACCTGTAGAAGAACATTCTAATAACTAGTTTTGTACACTTATTCACAATCAACTACAGATCAAAAATTTGAAATATTCAGCACTGGCCTAGAAGTTTTTACAGATTTTTCAGGTCTAAAACAGTTAAGCTGATTTGTATGTTGCATTGTGCAACTGAAATTGAGGTCTGAAAGGGCTTACCTCATTATTATGGAGGAAATGTACGGTGGAATTTAACAAATGCTCTTGCCTTGTGCACTGCCAAACTGAAATACACATTTATTTTATATTAGAAATAAAATTATAGGGCAGCTATACAAGAATGACTGATTAATTTGCAGTAACATACAGGTAACAGATTGTAATCAAAGGGAAGAACTGATCCTGTCAAATTGAAATGTGTTGTTCTGCGCTGTGTAAGGGACACAGGGTAACACAGGCAGCAACAATCCTTCCTCTGAAGGAAGTGAAAAGCTTGCAGACACTAATCACAGCTCAGGCACTGCAACTCAATAATTACCCACTGTCTCATCATAATCCCGGCCTAAGCTCTGACAATCCATCTGGGACCCTTGTCTCTTGTCTAGTGTGCCACACAAGAATGAGTGTGCTTTAGTTATTGGCTCTTGTTGTCCTACAAGCCCCTGGAGTAAACATCCATGACAGCCTTCACTTCCATCGGTTTTTTTTCTTAAACTATTTCTCAATTATTATATTTTTAAATTTGCTGCTTCAAAATAAAAGCTGCCTGCAGCATCCAAAGTCGGCCCAGCCTAGCCTTGTCATCCACCAACAGCTACCAAATTGGGCACTAATTGCAAGTTCTGTGATTTAATTAGACTCATTCCAAACACTCACATTTTATCAATTAGTTAATGGGCTAAAGAGGGTCTTATTGTTGCAGCCAGGTCATTTGGAAGCTTGAAGCTTCTTGATGGTGAGAACGTGAAGAACAGCGCGTTAATATCTGTAATTAACCTTGCGAGTTCTGTGCTGCTGAGCTGGGGGTAACCCCCATTCCATCCATATGTCTTTTTTTCAGCTGTCACATTTATGTTAAAGTAACAATATTCTATATTTTGTTGTTCATCAGAAAAATATTACAAAATGATATCTTCCAGCCTATCTAAGTTTTTAAATTACCACAGTGTTTCACAAAAGCATGTTAAAGTGTATATTTTACATTGTTTGAGCTGTATAACAGTACTTATTGTACTATTACACAGTAAAAATGCTGACAGTTTAGTTTAGAAGATTTTAAATATATAGAAAAGATCTCTCTGTGCATTTTTTCAATTTTTAATAAATATATTGTTTATTTTAATTTTAATAATATGGGATGTTGTTACTTGAGAAAAATGTGACTATGCATGCTAACTAGATAAGACAACTATTAAAAAGTATATTAGAATAGCCAAAGAAAATAAGTATTTAGTACTGTATAATATACAAATATACTTTAAAATAATACTTTTAAATAAGCAAATTATGATTTCATTACTTTCTAATGACTTGCATTGTCCTCTATTATAGATTTTCTTTATGGCTATTTGTTTTCTTGTGGAAAAAATTGTTTAACAATCTGCTAATCTAAGAAAAATCCCATTCTACATTAATTTGATTTATTTATAAAATCCTATTTCCTTCGTTAGGACTATCACCTTGTGGAATTTTGTGGTTCAAAAATAGTATTTATATTGCCTCAACAATCACTTACACAATAAAGCTGATCAGTTTAAGCAGTTATTATCTGGTATTTTTCTATCTGTAGTAAAGTCATACCACATATATTGCGATCAGACATGGCAATAGAAGCACATTTTATATAGTGATTACATGCATCTTAAAGATTTGCTGCTCTGTTGTTTATAATTATGCTCTCTGTCTGGTTGATTATCAGGCATACATTTTTGACTGTACATTGCCCCAGTTATAAGACAGGTGGAATGAGGGGACATCTGTCTGAATATTGAATGCAGTGCTTCTTCCCATCTGTTGTAAAGTTAGTGACGACTCTGCTTGGCGTCAGTTATCCTTCTCAACACACAACTAGGGTGCCATATGCCCTAAATGTTGCACGTGCCACCCAGATGAATGGTCTGCCTCCCCTCTCAGCTTGAGCACCTGCACCACAACAAGGGGCGAGTGAGGAAATTGACGGCTGGGCACGTGCTGGGCACAGCAGGTGACATTCAATACAACCACAGAGGCCTGTTGAATAAGCCAATAGCAGAGCAAACTGGCCGAGTGGAGCACGCTGCCAATCAAATGTACCAGGGTCCACCTTACTGGCTCACGAGTGAGAAGATTTACAGAACATGTCGGTTCATCATTTCTAATCCTGTCTTAGCCCAGCATGGCTTAGTGAGAGTTTCTGTGACAGACAATGAATACCTGACAGCTGGGAGCTTCTCGTGTAAACATGGGCTGCAGATCACTCATAATTAAAAAATATTGTTTGAAAAACTAATTAATTTTCTGTATTTGACCTTTTCTCTGAACCATTACAAATGTACTGTACCACTAACTATAATTAAAGCATTAAATACATATAATCATTGAAGAAATATTAGTTCTTTATCAAATTTTACATTTTATCAGAGCTTCGCTACTTTGTCACAGAGCTTGTAGGAAATTGATTACAGTATCAAAATCCTTTAAACGAGTAGTTGGTGATTAAACCACGTAAGTATACTTATAGTAAAACTAAAAGGCTAGTTAAACTTTTAATGACAGTTTGCACTGATATTAAAATTCTAGTAATCTTTGCAGTCAAGCAGTTCCCTAGCTGCTGTTGTGTTGTGAAAGCTAAATTAAACTGCAAACTTTTGGTCAGGAACTTGGACTCAGTTGCTGCATATTTGGCTCATTATGAGTGGCCACAAATTATATATCCACAAATTATTTCCCCAAAGCAATCTGTAGCTTGACAGGCATCAATGACAGTTATAATAGTACCTTTATTACTGAAAAGTGACATGTCTGCAGAACCACAATGAAAAAAAATCAAGGCTACTTTAAGAGGTATTCGTACTTATACAGGCATCTAAAATGTACCTAATCCTAAACCTCTCACATGTTGGTAGTTCACAAATATTCGAGCAATGATTTTAACTTGGGGTGCAAATTGTGCGTGCGGAGGGAGGGGGGCGTTGGCCTGTGCGCCAAGCCCCCATGATGATTTTGGCATCAGATCCAGCGCATTTTAATTCTCGGGACTCATTTTAATAAGATTGACAGACTGGCCTCCCAATCGCGTGAGGATTCTGTTAGCCCGCCCATATCACGCGCACAATTTCCAACGCGAGTCCTGACTCTACTTAAAGCAAGGATGCACCCTTTAAAGCGAGGTTGCATTCCCTGCCTGCATTTATCTTTGGACAGATGTGGAACACATTTTCAGGCGACAGAGGAGTTCGCTCCCCCCCCCCCACCCCCACACTTTTCTGATGCCTCCTGGACATCCTAGTGGAGGAAGTGAGGACAAGAAAGGAGCAGCTTTTCACAAAGGCGTCTCCAAGGCCACCATGAAGCAGGCCTGGACAGAAGTATCTGAAAGGGGCAGTGCCACCAGCAACACCCCCAGGACCAGGAAGTAATACAGATGCAAAGTACTCATTTAGTACCTCAGCCATGCGCTCTGCCTCCACAGGAAGATCTAATTTTTGGTCCCTAATCGGCCCTATCCTTCCTTTGTATACCCTTTTACTATTTATATGTTTCGAAAAGACTTTTGGGTTCCCTTTTTAGTTACTCACTAATCTATTCTCATGCACTCTCTTTGCCCCTCTTATTTCCTTTTTCAGTTCTCCCCTATACTTTTTATATTCAGCTTGGTTCTCTACTGTATTATGAACCCAACATTTATCATAAGCCTCCTTTTTATGTTTCATTTTAATGTCTATAGCTGTAGTCATCCAGGGAGCTCAAGCTTTGGATGTCCTTCCTTTCCCCCTCATGAGAATGTGTCTAGTCCGTACCTAAACTATCTCCTCTTTGAAGGGGAGCCATTGCTCATTTACTGTTTTACCTGCCAATCTTTGATTCCAATCCACCTGGGCCAGATCCCTTTTCAATTCAATGAAATTAGCACTCGTCCAGTTGAGTATTTTCACATTAGATTTTTCCTTGTCCTTTTCCATAACTACTCTAAACTTAATGATATTGTGATCACTGTTTCCTAAATGCTCCCAGATTTCATTCCCCAGAACTAGATCCAACACTGCTTCCTTCCTCATTGGGCTGGAAAGATACTGATCAAAGAAGTTCTCTTGTACATATTTCAGGAATTCCTCCCCCTCTTTACCCTTTGCACTGTTACTATCCCAGTCGATATTAGGATAATTGAAGTCCCCCATTATCACTACTCTAAAGTTCTCACATCTTTCTACAATTTGCCTGCAAATTTGCTCCTCTATCTCCTTGCCACTATTTGGTGACCTATAGTATACGCCCAGCAGCGTATTAGCTCCTCTATTGTTCCTTAATTATAACCAAATAAATTCTGTCTCTGAACCTTCAAGTACATCATCCCTTTCTAGTGTTGTAACAGTATCTTTGATCAATACTGCCACCCCCCACCCCACCCCCGCTCCTTTGTCTCCTTCCCTATCTTTCCTGAATACATTGTAGCCAGAAATATTAAGTGCCCATGCCTCCTCTTGTTTGATCCAGGTCTCCGTTATTGGCACCATGTCATAATCCCATGTGGCCACTTGTGCCTGCAGCTCACCAACCTCACTTACCACTCTCCGTGCATTTGCGCACATAAACTCTAAACCCATCTCAGTCTGCCTCGCATTTCCCCTCTGTCTGATCTCTCCTATTTCTGAAGTACTCTTCATTCTAACGCTGTTTATCGCTCCAAATCCTCTGTGCACCTTGTATCTCCTCTCTAATGCTTCATCCTGCTGCTCTTCTCCCTGCCAAATTAGTTTAAACCCTCTCCCACAGCACTAGTTAACCTCCCCGTGATGACATCAGACCCAGTCCTGTTGAGGTGGAACCCGTCCATCATGTACAGGTCCCTCCTGCCCCAGAATTGGTCCCAATGCCCCAGGAATCTGAAGCCCTCCCTCCTACACCATTTCTCCAGCCACGTGTCAACCTTTCTTATCTTACTGCTCCTATACTCACTCGCATGTGGCACTGAGAGTAATCCAGAGATTACTACCTTTGAGGTCCTATTCTTTTCAACAGACAGTACCTAACTTTCCCTCCTTCTTTCTGTAGGACAAGCCTGTGCATAAAGTCATGCATAGGAGCAAGACTGGAGGAGGAGTACCCAACATTATAGCCCTCACCCAAACAAAGCAAGAAGCCCTGGAAATAATTGGCCTAGGTCGATTCATGAGTATCAGGGAAGGAGAGGCTGGCGGCTTATCTGAGCATGGTGTCTGCATATTACTTGTATCCATTCATTCATCTCCGGAAATCTGGAGCATCCTTTACAGCTTCAAGCTGCTTTCTCTAGTCTCTCACCTGCATATCCCCAGCTTCGATCTACCATCCTAACTCTTGTCTCCCTTTTCTCTGTCTTCTCAGCAGCAGGAGGCTCCTGCACAGGAAGACATCTCGGAGGGGGACAATCCTCCTGAAGAGGCACCGTCACGCACTCCATTCCTCCCAGGCACCAGCTCAGATAATGGCACTCAGCATAGGGTAGATAGTGAGCTAAAGGTGTCTGCATGTGGTGAAACACCCAGCATCAGTGGGCAGCAGCAGCTACTGGTGGCAGGGACAGCCCACGAGAGAGCTCGCCAGAGGTTGAGGCCCTCTTCCAGCTCTTAACAACATAAGAACATAAGGAGTAGGAGTAGGCCATTCGCCCCTTCAAGCCTGCTCCGCCATTCAGTAAGATCATAGCTGATCTTCTACCTCAACTCCACCTTCCTGCACCATCCCCATATCCCTTGATGCCCTTAGTATCCAAAAATCTATCGATCTCTGTCTTGAATATACTCAACGACTGAGCATCTACAGCCCTCTGGGGTAGAGAATTCCAAAGATTCACCACCCTCTGTGTGAAGAAATTTCTCTTCATCTCAGTCCTAAATGGCGACCCCTTATCCTGAGACTGTGACCCCTGGTTCTAGACTCCCCAGCCAGGGGAAACATCCTCCCAGCATCCACCCAGTCATGCCCTTTAAGAATTTTATATGTTTCAATAAGATCACCTTTCATTCTTCTAAACTCTAGGGAATATAGGCCTAGTCTACGCAATCTCTCCTAATAGGACAATCCCCTCATCCCAGGAACCAGTCTAGTAAACCTTTGTTGCACTCCCTCTAAGGCAAGTATATCCTTCCTTAGGTAAGGAGACCAGAACTGTACACAGTACTCCAAGTGTTGTCTCACCAAGGCCCTGTATAATTGTAGTAAGACTTCTTTACTCCTATTCTCCAATCCCTTTGTAATAAAAGCTTAAATACTATTTGTATTCCTAATTGCTTGCTGTACCTGCATGTTAACTTTCTCTGATTCATGTACAAAGATTTGCTAAGGACAACAGAGTTCAGGACTTCATGGGCCCAGCTCATTTGAGGAAAACTACTGTTGTGAGGGCCCAGCAGCAGCGTCCCTGGAGGTGACCACACTCTTCATGGTTGACTATGGAGTGGTAATGCCCCGGGAGATGACACCACACAGGCTGGAAGCGGACTCCTCCATATTCTCAGCCATGGTGCTGAAACTCCTTGGCACAGAGTCTTTGAAGGGATCACTCATCTTCTACAGTCTGCTCTCCTGCAGATCAGTGGAAGTGCAGTCAATGACGGCCTGCCCGCAAAGGAAGTCAGCCACTGCAGCAAATCCCTGAGCTCTCCCCTGCTGAGGTCAATGGGGAAGGAGATGTACTGCTCTGACCTGGTGAACATGGCGTCAGTCACATGCAGCTGTTCACTTCGGACTGTGCTAAGCAGCTGATGTCCCCTGTAGCAGCCTGAAAGGATCCAGTGGCGAATAAAATTAAGGACTGTGGTGATTTTGAGAGCCACAGGCAAAGCCTGTCTCCCAGCAGGCAGCAGGTCCTGTTCAACAGCCTGCCTGGTGAAGCCCAGCTTCCTCATGCACAGCTTTTCAGATAGGTCCAAACAGGTTTCTCTTGGCCTGTAGGCCCCATGTGCTGGATGTGGCCTCCTACGAGCTGCTCCCCCCTCACCTGCTGTCTTCTGAGAGGCCCAGCTGCTGCTGCTGCTCCTCCAAATGTTTCTCCATCCGGAATAGAGAGGCAAGAATAGCCTTCAAAATAAGCAGGTAAAGCTTACTGAGGGTGATAAGGGCAGAAAATAGTGAGAAAAAAAAAGCGATCCGCAAGCCAGACAACAAAAAGATTCTCTGACCCAGCAGCTGCAACTGAGAGCCTCTTTTTTTTTACACCTTCAGGAAAGCCCACACACCAATCCTGCCAGATTTTGCTGGCAGGTCTGGGACCGGGCGGGGATTCATCGATGTTCGGTTAGAATGGTGTGTGGGTCCCTATAACATCATCGGAGCGTGACATTTTAATTAGGAACCCACTTTCCTGGGGAAGACGCCTGTTCTGAATGGAAAAATTTGCCAATTAAAATTATGACTGGTGTGAACGGTTTGGGAAGGGTGAATACCCAAACGCAATTTTAAAACCCCGCACAGGCCAATCCCACTTGGTGAGCCGAGTTAAATCGGGGCTTTAGTCTACATAATGGGGCTATTTGTGAATCTTAGCCTAACAATAGCTGTGAGTAAACAGTGGTGGAATGTCAGGAGAAAGCAGCAATAGAGTCATTGCCATATTTATTTTGCTTCTGAGCATTCCTATCCCTCAGAAACAGGAACAACAAATTCTAGCAAAACGTTTTCTTTAAAATAGCCAATTTAAGTTGTCAAGAGGGTAAATTTCTGTAAGGTTTCTGCTACTTGCCCGCTGTGATGTTGACAGAAGAGCCACAGAAATCCTGGCAAAATAGTGTAAATGGCATTGTCACCCTTTTTCTAGGGTTTCCATGGCTCTTCCGCCAAAAGTATGGTGAATGAGTGAGAAAACCCCCACAGCATTCCATGGCTAGGAGATATATGGATAATAAAATGGAAAGGTTGTGAGTAGCAAGGAGGCAGTGAATCTTAAAAAGAACATGGATGTAACTGGAAATGTCAAACATATCATAGAAGAGCTGGAAGAGGGCGAGATCTGGCAAGACGTTGGACAGTGGCTCATGAGATACTACCCCAGTCAACAGGCCTACTGCAATAGAGTCAACTACATGGTCACAATGGAGTAGCACTACATCAGGAGGTTTAGGTTCACCAATGAGGCTGTGACAGGTGTGCCATTTGGTCTGCAGAAGCCTGCAGGACTAATCAACATCTGTACTCCACTATCAGTAGTAGTAAACTTCATCAATGCCCTCAACTTTTGAGCGTCCACAAGGGACTTATTAAGAAGCGGCCATCTTGCCATTCTTTTAAGGAGGTAACAGTCACCACACTCCCTACTACATCAACTGTGAGGTCCAATAATGATGTTCTGTTCCTGAATACCCACATACTGTAATGCCTCCTTTGACCTCTTCTTGTAACCTGTGCAGGTCTTTGCGGCCTTCCTTGCTGCTGCCCCTCCTCCTGATTTGAGAGCCACAATAGTAAGCCCAGCAGTGTTCCTATGTTGAGTAATTCAGAGCAAGAAGATTCTGTGAAACAGTTCTTGCTCTTCACAAGATCACTCTGCAAAAGTATTAAACAGAGAAACACTGCCAAAACAGCCAGAAATATGGCCGAATAGCACTTTAGCAGCTTAAACGACGAAGCAAAGACTTGCCTTGATGGAGGTGAGGATCCCTTTAAATATCGCTCATAATATCTGCTTACCGATTGTCCCCGGCATGATTTGCTAGGCGGGTTAAGGAAGTGATGTTTCAGCCGCGCACAGTCATCAATTTAACAAAAGGGCCCTGATTTCAAGTGCAGGATCCTTATTATCATATTTAAATGATGCCTGCACTTGGTGCCGGTGGTCGCCTATTGAGTGCCTGGACCAAAGTGGTGTTGCTCGCTCTTCTAGCTGTATTTTTACTTTGTCACGTCCATTTTGGAACCCAAACACGTGCCCGCAATCTCTCTCCCTACATTTTTACTGACTTACAATATTATTCCAATGACTCGGATCATCCTTAAAACCATTTTCCTAGGACCATTCGGCTCTGTACTGTTTTTGCCGCATAGATGACCATGGCAATCGAATAATATGGGGATAAGTATTTTCTTTTAAGTATCACCCCTTCAGAAAATCTCTTTGATAGCACCGAGAATTGAAGTGCCATTTAAATCCACGCTAAAACCAGAATGCCAACAATCAGACAGACATTCCAGGAACTGGAAAAGCCTTATCAGTTAAAGATAGAATCCATTGAAGAAAACACCATGATATTTTGGTTCTCATTTGGAATAGCGTAATATATCATTTAAAAATAAAAATCCAATAGACTTTAAAAAGCTTTAAAGAAATTTTGATATTTCAAGTTTATCATCTCTGTGTACATTATCATGAGATCTTGTAATGTGAGAAAGCTTCAAGGAATTGTCAATGCTCTGTAGAGAACATTACCAGCAACGGGTTTGACAAGAATTGTATTATTGAAAATGTAGAAGCTGCTTAGTCTGAAATATGAATTTTCAGTTTAAAAACTAGATGCCCTGTTTTTTCTTCCTGTTTTAATATGAGCTGACTTGTATAAAACTCAGTCATAACTTAAATTGTTACTGCTAATGTATCCCTTAGTTTTAGCATGTAATGGAGTACCCATGTGACAATATTCCAATCATGTTTGTCAAGTATGAACATCCAGTCTGGGATAAAGATGTCGGGGGAGAAATTCGGTACCTTAGTGCCTCCAGTTAGCACCTGGTGGGAGCGCTAACAGGGCGCTGAGGCAGTAGCGTGCGGTGAGGCGAATCCAGCGCCGCACGCCAAATTCGGCCCCCTTGTAGCGCCGCCGCTACGAGTTAGCGCCGGGGACCTCAGCGCCAGCAGATCGTGATGTCAGCGAGCGTGCAACGCTCACTGGGTGCCCGATCTGCCAAATTGAATATCGGCCCCCTACCTTAGCACCTGGTCTCGACAGCGACAGGGAGAGGAGGCGTCAAGCAGGTGGATGCCGGGGATGCTACTTAAAGGGATCATGAGTAATGAGTTGCAGCTCTCAGGTTAGTGCTGTTTCACTGCTTCCTTGTCAGTTCGAGATAGTTCAAGAGTTTCATTCAGTCATTCAAAGGTTGTTTAGTCTCCGCAGTGTTGCGGCTTCTAAAAGTTAGTTACATTTATTCTCACAAATTATTAAAGTGCTGTACTTCCTTACATTAATGGGGGCTGTACTGGCAGTCGACCTCGCCCTCCAGGATCTACAGCGGAGGGAGCGCAGGCAGCGAGAAGGATTGGAACATGTGGCCAGAGGGAGGAGGAGGGCCATCAGGGCTCTCAACAGGAGGCCTTACCCTCCGAGGGTCTTCCGACAGCAATTCTCCTACCTCCAATTAAGCGTGGAGCAGTGTCTTAGAAGGCTCTGCTTCACCAAGGAGGTGGTCACAGAACACTGCCACCTCCTGCAACCAAACCTCGAGCCTCAGATCAGGACGAGGATGGCTCTCTCAGTAGCAGTCAAGGTCACCGTCGCCCTCAATTTCTTCACCACCAAGGATTGCGGGACCACCTCAGGAGGAGGACGATAAAGAGGAAGACGAGGAGGAGGAGGAGGAACAGGAGCAAGGGAGGAGGCAGCCACTCAATCGGCCTTCCGGAAGGACGGTCTGTGACCGCCTCATCAGACTGTGGTTCCAGTAAATTCAACCCCAGATCCCCATTGCTCACCACATCCCCATCATTCCATCCCTGTCGCAGGCCGTATCACAGCGCAAAGCTGAAATGAGAGGCAGTACAAAATTATCCGAAGTGAATTAATAAATTTATCAATAATCAGTGAACACATCTTTACAACAACAATATTTACTATTCACCCTTGTGCATTCCCTTAGTGCCTCGCGTTACTGTGCCTTTGCCTACTCTAGTGCTCCTACGAAGTGTTGACCCAGTGGCTGCAGCAGGGCTGGTGGAAGGCTGCTGAGTGTCCATGCGGGAGAATTCACATGGCCTTGCAGGATGCCCTCGACCAGCTCTGGGCCTGGAAGGCCCGACTGTAGACTGCACCACCTCAGCATGGGCGGCAACAGTCTGGGCTGGCTGGATGACAGGCAGCGACAAGGGCAATGGCGGAGTGGCAGTGGTGGGAACAGGAATTATGTCATCCGGAGAGAGGACAGCAGGTTCCTGCTCCACTGACCCACTGCCACTCCCCCGGGGCAGCACCTCAACATCCCTAGCAATCTGTTGGAGCACAGATTTCTGGCCTGCTGCGACACCGTGAAAGCCCCGGTCGGCGGTGGTAGACCCAGCCATGATGGCAGAAGTCAGAGCTTGCGGGCATCAAGCTGAGACTGTATGAGAGCAGTCTGAGATTGGATGGCACCAAGCATAGACTGCATTACAGCACTAAGACGTTGCATCGCTTCCTCCTGTGCTGCAATGGAAGCTGCCAGATCGCCCATCACATGCGGCATCAGGTCTGGGTCGCCATGGTCTCTCTGGGAGTCTACCATCCTTTGCAGACTGGAAATGATGGGCTCCATGGTGTGCACAGAGTCTTGTGCAATGTTGGAGGCAGACTCCTCCATGCCCCTTACCATTGCCGACAGGCTCTTGGGCACCCTTGCCATTGCACCTACAATCTCCATGGGCATGCCCATCACCCTTCTTCTAACCGCCTTCCCATCGAGGTCCTCATCTGAGTCCTGTGCAGCAGAACTCGCGCGCGAACTCGCCCTCTGGGAAGCAGGCCCCCGAGCTACCCTTTTCCCCTGGCCTTGCTGCAGCCCGCTCGTTCCCGGTGCCTCACCCTGTGCCAATCCCGCTACTATACTAGCCTCTAAAGAACGCGTAGTGCCAGTATCTGAGCTGGTGCCTGCGGGTGAGACATGCATTGACGCAATGTGTTCTTCCTCCTCCTCTTCTCCCGCATCACTCTCAACGGTGCCCTCAAGGATAGGCTGCTCAGCTGCTTGCTCATTATCTTAAAGCATAAAGGCACAAGAGACGGGTTAAGGTGAGGGGAGGGGGGCAGGAAGGAAGGGAGAATTGCATGGAGACAGCATGATTAGCTGGAAAGTGCGAAAGGCTTGTGGGGTGAGGGGGAAGTGGGATGTGAGAAGAAGGAGTAGGGATGAACATACCATTGCTGTCCCCAAGGGGGTCAATGTCGCCAGTGGCCATGACACCCACCACCTGGTGCCCAATAATCTCCAGCACTCTATTTTCCAGCGCAGACAGTGGTTGGGTGTCAGCTTGTCCCCCGCCTGTGTGCTCCTGCTCCCTTCTGTTGTGAGCCACCTTGGCCTGCAAGAGAAAGGAAAGTGTGTGAGTGAGTGTGGAGCAATGTGTTTGGGTGATATGCCTGCCATAGTTGAATAGCTGTAATTGTGTGCAAGGTGTGAGATGTGGGTATGAGTGTTGGTAGGTAGAGATTGTTGGTGGGTGAGTGCTGGGGTTGTGGTGCTTTGGGCAGTGTGTGCAGACTGTGGTTCAGATGGTGGTATGTAGCATTTGTTGAGGCATTGACTCACCCTGACCACCCGAGTGAGTTTGTAAAAAATTTTCCTGCACTGTGTGTGGGTCCTGGGGACCACAGTGCTGCCCGAGACCTGATGGGCTACCTCCTCCACACGGCACGGAAGACTTGCGGCGAGGGCCTCCTGCCACTTGCCGAGTAGAGCACCGCCCTCCGTCTCTCCACAGCGGACACCAACTCCTCCAATGCTTGGTCCAAAAATCTGCGGGCTCTCTCCCTGGGGCATGGATCTGCCATCAGTACAGCTGGTTGAGTCGTCCAGCTCCTTGGACTTGGCCTGCTCCTGCTTGCTGACACAGGTTCACAGGCAGCAATGCTGAGAATAAGGTTCTACAGCATGAATGAACCTCCCCTTTAAGAACTGGAAAGAGCCTGTGGCAATGATGACTTGCGATTACACTGCACCCCTGATATTGGTTAGTGCTTGATTTAGCGCTCCCATCCTTTCTTTGAGCAATGAGACTGAACTTTGCGTACAGCAAGATTCATTAGCGCCTGGCACTAAATCTCAAACTTTTCCAAAGTAAGCACCCACTCCTGGGCGATAATTAATTTCTCCCCCATTATCTTTAAATAGAAAACAAGATAAATGATTTGTGTTTAAAATTCCACCATTTGGATTAACTGTGTTAGAGTTAACAAAGACTGCATTCAACATGTATAGCTTGACTTTTAAAAGTGAGTTTCGTGACAGGTTTAATTATAAAGGTGCTCAATGTCTTTCATAGTAAATCTTTGAACTTCCCTTCATGAGAGAAGTAGTCTTTGCTGCCAATTATCAGCAGCATTAGATTCTAGGCCGGGGCCCTGGATCCAGGAGGTAGGTATAAAGACACTTACCTCCTGGATGCAGCAGTCCTCACCTTGCTGTAACTGCTGGGTTTTATGAAGTGTGTAAAACACGACCAGTTAGAGTTAAATACAAAATGGTGGTTAAAGAAGAGGCTTCCAGCCTCATTGTAATATTTAAATTGACGTCCCGCCTCCTGGCAGCGGGTTGACTGCCCGCCCCCGTCCCGCCTCTGTTAAAACCGGAAGTGGGCAAGCTGAAGGCGGGTTCAGGTCGAGATTTCTGATTTTTAACAATTTAACTACCCCCATGCTAAAACCCACCCATTTGTTTCAGGTAAAAATTCACCCCATAGTATCTGTCCTATCTGGACGGAGAGGGGTAGAAAACATTTACCTGCTTTTATTGGCAACCATAATATCTCTGTCTTAAATTGGGGGGAGGAGAGAGGAATTTAACTTGACATACTGGGGTTAAAAAAAAATACGCGTATCTTTTCTGGTGGGTAGGAATCTGACTGGCTCTGCCAGGGTGTAATAGGTGCAATGTCTATGTCTATTCCACAGGCTCTGTAGAATTAGAGTTACAACAATGTGTGTGTGTCTGTCTGTGTGCTGGCAGGGATGAGGTGACCTGCGATGATACAATAGTTGTGTTAAGATGGCAATGACTAAGCTGACAAAATGACTCAATGTAAAGGTTAAAACTGAGCCTAAAATAACCTTTGAAGTGGTTCACTACTAGAGAACATCGCTCATGTTATGGATATGGTCGGGAACAAGAAAATGAATGTACAGAAATTGCAATTAAATATAATTTATTTAACACTGTACCATCATTTGATAAATGTTACCTTTATAAAAAATCATAACTAATATGCACTATAGATATATTTATTTGCATTTGACAGCTTCCTGAAAAAATAGATGATTATTTAATTCGGCAACAGTCTGAATTCCCCTTCCCCCGACTTTGTTGTGCTATTTGAAGGGTCCTTTAAGGAATGATGTGTTCCATGGAGTTTTTGATTTCTTAATCTCTGTCAGAGTCTGCCTTAACATGACAGGTTGACTGATCATTTTGACATTCACGAATATCTAAACTGCATATTAGTTATGAATTTGAAAAGCTTAATTTTATCAAATGATGATTCAGTGGTAAATAAATTACATTTAGTTGCAGTTTTTGTATGTGTTTAACTTTAATCTTTCTACATTAAAATGCAAAATCACCACATACAGTGTCCAAGAAAGATATGGACAATTGTATTGTTTAATTCCATGAATGACATACTGTAGGAAGAAATGTGCCTACAAGTCACCAGGTCTCCTGAATTAATACAAGCAAGGCCTATTGTTTGGTTTTCTCATTTGTAAGATAAAATTCATTGATGACCGGGTCGCTGCTGTGAAGTTGCTATACAGCTCAGAGAGTGAAGGAACCAAGATCAGCATTTAATTCGTTATCCAAATGTTGCAGCATGTGACTCAATGCTTGACTTATATTTTTATAAAATAACACTCACTCAATATCGCTTCAACATGTCAATTGGCATAAACAAAAGGAAAGCAAAAGGACTTTTAAACTCCACCCAGCTCACTGGGGAAAATATAAACCTATCAGAATATTGATCTTATTTAAGAATGCCTTGTAAAGGAAACAACATTTTTTTTTTAGAGTTGCCAGATTCTGCTGCATTCCAGAGAAAAGAATTCATCATTAAAGTACAAAATTCAAACTTTGTTAAAACATTAATAGCCCTGTAGCTCCAGAACTCCTTTTTCTGGCCAGCACTAATTACATTTGATGCCATAAAACATGGCGGACCAGAAGGACTGTGGCAGAGTCCTCACTGCTCTCCATTACGGATTCCAGTCCTTTTAAAATCTGGCAAGGGAGTTGCCTGCCATATGTGTGACGAGTTTCACCAGTTCTGAGATAAGTTACGTGGCACGATATCTCACCAGGACAAAAGCTAACATGTTTCCCAACAGTGCAGATTAAGGAGCATAATTATTGATGTATTCTAAATTTATCAATCCATGAAGTAGTACTGTCTACATGACAATGAAGATATTTACTGGGTTTAACAAAATCGTAAGATAACCATATAATTAGAGGTGAGGAGTCAACGGAAAGAATCCAGACTGATGTTTAAAGTCACCACAAAAAGGATTTGTTTCCTGAAGACAGTCAAACGTATTTCAATGATCCAACAATTTGGTGGATTCTTTTTACTGTGTAAGCAGAGTAGCAATCATATCATAATTTATCTTATGGAAATGATCCTTTTTCCTCCATAAGCTGTCTAAAGGTTCCGTGTATCATAGGAATGTATTTCCAAAACAAAAGCACCACAACATAAATTTGTGACAGATAATTGATATATTAGTGTGTATATATAAAATAGAAGAAATTCAGCCCATCGCATCTGTAGCAGCTCTTTGTGAGAGCAGTCCAAACCTGATCTCACTACTCCGCACGCTCTCCATAGCCTTTTATCATTCTCTTCTTCAAATATTAATCCAATTTTCTCTTAAAAGATGCAGAGTTCTCTACCTCAACCGTTCACTGTGCCAAAGCATTCCATGCTCCAACAATCCTTTGTATAAAGAAATCTCTCCTAACCTCTCTCCTCACTCTCTTAGTGACAATTTTAAAGTAATAACCCCTTGGCGCTTACTCTCCAACCAGAAGAAATAGTATTTTCCTAGTTTAGTCTATAAAAACTCTTCATAACTTTAAAAATCTCAATTAAATCTCCTTTCATTCTTTTATTCACCAGTGAAAAAAGTCCCAATATCTCAAGTCTCTTCTCATAACTATAAAGAAAAATATTCTTTTCTTTTTTCATAACTTTCTCAATTCCTGGCATTATGCTGGTTAATTTATACTATACACAATGTCTGACTTTAATACCCTTTCTATAATGGAGTGCTCAAAACTGCGCACAGGATGCTAATTGTAGCCTAAATAATGTTTTGTATAAATTCATCATTATTTCTTTATTATTCTAGAGGCTTATTAGAAAAATTCAGGAGTCTAGCACAAAATCTAGCAACATTGATAGAAAGTTGGTTGATGGACCGGAAACAAAGAGTTTGGCTGTTGCTGAGACTGCAGGAGGGTTAGAAGTGGAGTACTCCAAGGTCTGTGCTGCCCCTATTTATAAAATTCTAAATTGTATTGGCCATTTTTATGGCTTTATCTACCTGCACTCGCACTTCTAGGGAATTATGTATTTGAACCCCTGGATATATCTGTTTATCCACACCCTTCTGTGTCTTTTCATTGAGTGTATACTGTACTTCCATTCCTTGATTTTTCTCCTATAATGTATTACTTCACATTTATATCCACATTAAATTGCACCTGCAACAGGGAGCAATTTTGAGGAAAAACATCCTGCACCCAAAGGATGCCTGAAAGACATCCGATCCAATATTGGTTTCAGCCATTTTCAGGTATCCCTGGTGGCCACCTAAAACAGGCGTTTGGCTACTTACATAAGTAAATGAGGGGCCTAATGCTGTTTTATGCCTCCTCTGGGAAATTGGACAGGCAAGTGGCCCAAAATTCATCTTTTTAAATAGGTGAGCTGCCTGTGGAGTCACAACATGCACCGGCAGCTCGCCCAAATAATGTTAATGAGGCCTGAGGCCCAATTAAGGGCCAGCCTCCGAACCCCCAGTTGGGATGTGCACTATGTGCCCGAGAATGGACCTAAAGCAATTCCCACCTCTATGTATCTACTGGACAGTTCCAGTAACGAGGAGTTCCCTGCACAGTGAGTCCAGTCTCCATCTGCTGCACTGAGAATGATCACCCACTTCTCTCTACACTGTCCTGAACTACCGAGCCCCACCTCTTGAATGACCACATTCTGAAGAGTACAATCTAGAAAATGCTCATCTTCTCTGATACTGTGGAGTGTGACTAATTACCTCTCAAGCACAGAAATCCTCTGCTCCAAAGACTCGATTTTATGACTTTGTGTGCAAAGATGCTGCTCCTGGTTACGCTGAGGATCTATGATGGTCCACAGGAAAAAACTACCAATCAAAGAACAACTAATCACACCTCTTTTGTAACCAGTGAATTACCTATTACTGTTTCGAACCAGTTAAGGCACCAAACAAATAAACAGCTGCTCGTATTGAGCAATTAAAATTAAGTAAATTAAAAAAAATTTAAACTCAAAATACAGTACAATATATAAATCAAAATCAAAATGCTTATGTCTCAATCACTCCTGCTGAGGCTAAACTCCATAATCTTCTGGCCTCTCATAGGAATGAATAATAGCTTTTTAGATGAAGTCCAAGTTAGCCCAGAAAAAATAACTTCAAATAACTTATCTCTTTGTATACTCAGAAATGCTTTTTACTTGAAAAAAATGATGTCACAGGAGATGTTGTTGGATTGATTGCTTTTAAAGAGGGCATTCGTGTACAGTAAATGTTTAAAAAAAATTATGGTGTGGTAGGAAAGCTTCCCTTTCTTGACTTTATTTTTTTAGTAATACAATTGGAACAATTCTTATACCAGCTATTAAGGTAATCTGAAATATAACAGAAATAGACAAGTTATAGAAACATTTCACGGTAACTTTGTTGTTATGGTTGTGAACCTCAAACAGACTATGGGGGAAAAATTCGGTTGGTTAGCGCCTCCCGTTAGCACCTCCGGAGGGCGCTAATGGGGCACTAGGAACTTAGCGCCCGAGCGCGGCGATTTTAGCGCCACTCGTGAAATTGACCAATTGTTTTGCGGTGGTGCTAAACACTACCACCACGATCTCCTGCGCCCGCAGATCGTGACGTCAGTCGAGCGTGTAACACCCTGGTAGCGCTTCGGACTGCATATTGAGTCGTGCCTCCTAAATTTGGCACCTGCCGCTAGGTAGAGGGGAATGTTTTCAAGTCGGGAAGGGGCTGGGGGAGCGCTATTTAAAGGCGGGCGCTTCCTGCCTTTTCTTGTCGGCAAAATTTTTGGTTTTAAGGAGTTTTGGCCCTCAGCACCACTTTTGAGGTTCCTAAGCGCCGAGCTCTTTCCCTGGGCCTATCCATTAGTGCTTCCAACACAATTGCTTTTGAGGTCTCTCCAGGCCGAAATTCAAGGCTGCAATGAGCAGGGTGTGGCTTGCCAGCAAGATGGCCCCTCCCCTTTAAGAACTGGACAGCGCCAGTCTGTCTGGCTTCCATGGTAACTGGCATTGCCTGAGCTTCGGTAGCGTTCTGAGCTAGCACCTCGCTCCCTGATGTTTGCGCCTTAAGAGAGGTGTGTAGCGCCTGATTTAATGCTCAAATCACCTCCGGGGCGATAGAGGCAAATTTTGCAGTCGGAGGCGATAATTAGCGCTGGGCGCTAAACTACGCACCCAGCTGATATTAGCACCCCAAAATGGGCGATACCCAATTTTTCCCCCTATATTTTCTAATTGGTTATACACAATTTCCAGGCATAAAGTAGGCATTGCTGATTGGAAAATGGGAGACAGATCCATCATTCCAGACTTCCACCCATCTTGAAGCTGTTGGAAGCTAGCAGGAGCTTTATTTCAATGATGTTCCAATGACGTTACTTTGGTGTCCTTACAATTTCCCAGCAGTCATGTGTGCATTACGCTGAGTGATCTAACCGCCCATATAAAATTGGCATTCAGGATTGTTTGGCACTGTGGTGTTTATCGAAGTTCATTTAAAGAATTTTGAAAGTAGATTCCTTAAAACATTTTCAGACTATTTAATATACAATTTCTTGGTTTCTTTTTGAATTGTTTGCTGCTGTGATTTGTTTTTTCAGGAGCCTTTGCGGCAATTGTTGCGGTGCAGCCATTTTTTTCATAGCTGCACTAGCACCTTAATGGATATCCCTATGGGAATCCTATTTTAACTGCTTTTTGCTGGAAGAGAGACCAATGGAGAGTTGCCAGGCAGGTCAGGCTGCAGCAGAGGTGATCTTCACCCAAGTACCTTTACCCCCCACCGGAACCACAGCAACAGGTACACATGCAGTAGTGCCTATGGAAACTTTGATTTCCAGGAGATGGCATAACTGAGTTATTCTGTGTGCTCGAAGCAGACCTGCAGCCGAATTTCACCACAGGCCAGGAACTGCTAATGGCTTTCAAATCAAAACCACTCTTTAAATTTATGCTTTGGGGTCATTTCAGGCTACCAAGAGGAATATCAACAACATAATCCGATTATCTGTCCACATATGTGTAAAGCAAATAATGTGTGCCTTGTCTGTTCAAGAAAACAATTTCATCTCCTTCTCCATGGTCAGCTAATAGCAGCATGAGAGGGCTCTGCAATTTTATAGAGTGGCAGAGTTCCCTATGTAGTTCTACATGCTCCATTGCACAATGCCACTACATTTATGAATAGGAAAGGATTCCATTCTCTCAATCTTCAGCTTGTTTGCAATCATCGGCATCATCTTAATTCTTCCCTTCCTGCTCTCTATGTGGTCTGCACAGAGCGGAATTAAATGGAGTGCACGTAAACAGAGTGTTTCATTTGGGAATTTGGAAAGAGTGGGAATTCGGAGAAGAGTTGCTGCTTTTTGCCGACACTACTTGTAGTGCTTTGTGTTACAGGTAGATATTTAATTTCATTACCCATAACTTAATCTAGATCAATTAAGTAGTCAAGAAACTAAACTGTAAACTACGTTACTTAAATACAAATTTAATTAAATTTAATTAAATAGAACAAGGTCATATAGGGATGGCAGTGCAGGTGGCGTGCCTCAACTG
Organism: Squalus acanthias; assembly: GCA_030390025.1. NCBI lineage: Eukaryota > Metazoa > Chordata > Chondrichthyes > Squaliformes > Squalidae > Squalus > Squalus acanthias. The sequence continues at coordinate 51,438,241 of CM059425.1, forward strand.
CAGCATGTGGGAGTTCGTGGAGAGCATTGTGATCCTGGACAACCACGTGTGCAGTAAGTGTCTGCATCTTGAGGAACTTCAGCTCAAAGTTGTTGAGCTGGAGTCTGAGGTGCAGACATTGCGGGGCATCAGGGAGGGGGAGAGTTACCTGGACATTTTGATCAAGGAGGCAGTCACACCTTGATCCAGGAGGCAGTCACACCCCTTAGGTTAGGTAGTGGTACAAGTCTGGTTAGTGGTCAGGGACAGGAGGGTGTGACTGCAACTCAGGCAGGTAAGGGGACCCCAGGTGCAGTGCTGGAGGAGCCTTGGCATTTGTCCTTATCCAACAGGTATGAGCTTCTTGCTGCCTGTGTGGATGAGGGAATAGCCTGCAGGATGGATGAGCAAGCTGACCATGGCACCATGGCGCAGGAGGCCATTCAAGTGGGGGAAGTGAAAGGGAAAGTTGTGGTAGGGGACAGCATTGTCAGAGGGATAGATACTGTTCTCTGCAGCCACGACCGGGAGTTCCGAAGGTTGTGTTGCCTGCCCGATGCCAAGGTTAAAGACATCTCCTCGTGGCTGGAGAAGAACTTGGAGTAGGAAGGGGAGGATCCAGTTGTCGTGGTCCACGTAGGAACCAACGACATAGGTAGAACTAGGAATGAGGTTCTGCTGAGAGAGTTTGAGGAGTTGGAGTCCAAAATTAAAAGCAGAACCTCAAAGGTAATAATCTCTGGATTGTTACCTGAGCCACGTGCCAATTGGCATAGGGATAAGCAGATTAGAAGGTTAAATGCGTGGCTCAAAGAGCGATGCGAGAGGCAGGGGTTTTGGTTCATGGGGCACTGGCACCAGTACTGGGGAAAGAGGGAGCTGTTCCGTTGGGACGGGCTCCACTTAAACCGGGCTGGAACCAGTGTTCTGGTGAATCGAATAACTAGGGCAGTAGACAGGGCTTTAAATTAATGAAGGGGGTTGGGAGGATTCAGGAAAGTGTAAATTTAAAAGCAGCAAGAGAAATGTCAAGGCTCTAGAGCAGAGCAGAGTTTTGGGTAAAAATAACCAGAGTGGAAGGGACAGAGAGAGTAACAAAGGTAATAGGGCATCAGTGACTTTGGTGACATCAGGGAAAAATAGAAAAAAGTCAAAGCTAAGGGCACTATATCTGAATGCGCGAAGCATTTGCAACAAAATAGATGAATTAATAGCGGAGATAGAAATTAATAGGTTTGATCTAATAACCATTACGGAGACGTGGTTGCAAAGTGACCAAGGTTGGGAACTAAATATTCCAGGATACTTAACTTTTAGAAGTCATAGGCAAAATGGAAAAGGAGGAGGGGTAGCCCTGATAATAAAGGATGGGATAAAGACAGGAGAGAGAAAGGATTTTAGCTCTGAAAATCAGGAAGTTGAATCAGTTTGGATGGAGCTAAGAAACAGCAAGGGGCAGAAAACATTGGTGGGAGTTGTTTATAGGCCCCCAAACAGTAGTTGTAATGTACGGCAGAGTATAAATCTGGAAATTAGAGGCGCATGTAACAAGGGTAATGCAGTAATCATGGGGGACTTTAATCTACATATAGACTGGGCAAACCAAATTTGCAGTAATAGTGTGGAGGATGAATTCATGGAATGTATACAAGATAGTTTTCTAGATCAGTATGTTGAGGAACCAACTAGAGAACAGGTTATTTTAGATCTAGTGTTGTGCAATGAGAAAGGGTTAATTAATAACCTTGTCGTAAAGGGGCCCTTAGGGAACAGTGACCATAATATGATAGAATTTTATATTGAGTTTGAAAGTGATTTAGTTAAATCCGAAACTAGGGTCTTAAATCTAAACAAAGCAAACTACGTAGGTATCAGGGGCGAGTTGGCTAAGGTAGATTGGGAAACTACATTAAAAGGTTTGACAGTAGACAAACAATGGCTAGCATTTAAAGAATTAATACATAATTTACAACAAATGTAGATTCCTTTAAGGCACAAAAACCCCACAAGAAAAGTGGTTCAACCATGGCTAACAAGAAAAGTTAAAGATCGTATTAGATCAAAGGAAGAGGCTAATAATGTTGCCAAAAAGAGCAGTAAGCCTAGAGGATTGGGAGGATTTCAGAATTCAGCAAAGGAGGACCAAGAAATTGATAAAGAAAGGGAAAATAGAATATGAGAGTAAACTAGCGAGAGACATAAAAACAGACTGTAAAAGCTTCTGTAGGTATGTAAAAAGGAAAAGATTAGCGAAAGTAAATCAGGCTGAGAAAGGAGAAATTATAATGGGGAATAAGGAAATGGCAGAGAAATTAAACAAATACTTTGGCCGGAATTTTGCCGGTGCTCGGGGCGGGTTTGGAGGCAGGACATCCGGCAAAGATTGACAGCGGATCGGAAACCCGCTGTCAAGCCACCTCCAAACAATCTTCCCAGGTGTCAGGTCCCCGATTTGCGCATGGACCCAACACTTAGCTGCAGGAAGAGGATTATAGGCACTTAACTGCTTGTTAACAGGTTGTTAACAGGCAGTTAAGAGGTTTTTTGCAATTTTGACAGTCCTACTGCGGGCTTCCCGATGTCCGAACACCATGCCAGGGTAAGCGTGGCATGTTGTGAGTCTGCTGTAATGTTTGTGCATTGATGACAGCTGCAGAAGTGGTGTGAAGGATCCAATGGTGCACTGGTGAGTTTCAGAGGTAAGAAAATGTTGTGAAAATCATTTTTAATGCATTTACACTTTTCTGCAGATGACAAGTTTTGGATTGTTTGTGTAGTCCCACCTCATTGGGAGAACCTCTCTCACCAGTGACAGATTGCTTCTTTAACCTCACCTGCAGCTGCCATCTGTTCTAGCCTAAGGAGGGAATCACTGGAGAGCCTGGGTGCAAGAGCTCACCTTTGTACAGTGATTGTCAGTGTTTGCAGCACCTCAATGCTGTCAAACACTGAAAAATCAGCTGTCAAAAAAAATTGTGCGTAGCCCCTTTACGAAAACTGGCAGATGACGCGTCATCAACTGATGTCGTCTGACACCGGCTTCCTCTTAATTGGCCAGCAAGCCCACAGGGCGGGCTTAACAAGGCCAATTGACGCAAAATCACATCTGTGCGTCTGATGTCACTGGGGGCAGGACTGGAACCCGGTAGGCAGCTGTCCCACCCCCAAGCTGCATCGATAGGAAAAATCGTGGCCTTTGTGGCTGTCTTCATGGAAGAAGATGCAAAAAAACTCCCAGAAATAGTGGGGAACCAAGGGTCTAGCGGGAATGAGGAACTGAAAGAAATTAGTATTAATAAAAAAATAGTACTGGAAAAATTAATGGGACTGAAAGCTGATAAATCTCCTGGACCTGATGGCCTACATCCTAAGGTTTTGAAAGAGGTGTCTATAGAGATAGTGGATGCATTGGTTGTCATCTTTCAAAATTCCATTGATTCTAGAATGGTTCCCGCGGATTAGAAGGTAGCAAATGTAACCCCACTATTTAAGAAAGGAGGGAGAGAGAAAACGGGGAACTACAGACCAGTTAGCCTGACATCAGTAGTAGGGAAAATGCTAGAATCTATTATTAAGGACGTGGTAACAGGGCACTTAGAAAACAATAATAGGACTGGGCAGAGTCAACACGGATTTATGAAAGGGAAATCATGTTTGACGAATCTGTTTTTTGAGGTTGTAACTAGCAGAATAGATAAGGGGGAACCAGTGGATGTGGTGTTTTTGGATTTTCAGAAGACATTCGATAAGGTGCCACACAACAGGTTATTAAACAAAATTAGGGCTCATGGGATTAACCATGAGTTTTGAATCTCAGCTGGATCATCAAGGGGGCATAAGATGTGGGGGGTGGGTTGGGGGGGTGGAGGGGTAGGAAGCAGAGGTGGGATACTTGCCAATGGTGAGAAAGGGAGGTTAATTCAGAGAGTAACTCAATCCACACCACGCTCAGACACCTCTTAGGCTACATTTTCAGTGCATCAGGTTCCAGCGAGGTAGAACCCAGTTTACATTGTTTGGCTCCAGTCAGACTGGAACGCTAACCATCCTGCCCAGAAGAGAAATCTGCACGTGCTTGATACATAGATGTGAAGAACTCTCTCCCAACAGTTTGAAATAAGAAATAGGAGCAGGAGTAGGTCATTTGGCCCTTCAAGCCTGCTCTGCCTTTCAATAAAATCATGGCTGATCTTCTACCTCAACTCCACCTTCCCGCACTATCCCCATATCCCTTAATTCCCTTAATATCCAAAAATGGATCGATCTCTGTCTTGAATATACTCAATGACTGAGCATCCACAGCCCTCTAGGGTAGAGAATTCCAAAGATTCACAACCCTTTGAGTGAAGAAATTTCTCCTCATCTCAGTAAACACATATAGACATATTAGAAAGAGTACAGATCAAGGGAGATGGTACTTGTTTTGCACTAAATCATTGTTTTCTTCCTAATTATGTTTTTCATGGGTGTTAAGATGTAATTTCCTTATCTTGACCCATAGACCCTGTGTTATAGAGTACAATAAAATGATGGTAGGTAATTTTCGAAAGCTGTTTATGTAAATGCCTGAAGAGATATTTAAATTAATTTTCCCATTTGACTCTGAGCTTCAATGTCCTTTGGAACCTCTAAAACATACCTACATTTTATAAAATAAAGTATCTTCAAAGTTGATGATCTGTAATTTATAATACTAATTAAAGCTAAAATTATATATGTAGCTTCTTTAAATGTGCATCATTATGAGGAATTTCTAACCTACAACATTCAGCAATAAATATGATTAAATAATTTAAATGCAAGTGTTTTGAAGATCCACACTAATGTAGCAATTCAAAGTAGAATTAATCACAACACGATGATATAATTTCACAGGATGCTAATGTAACATTTGTCTATGGGGAATGGGACCAATGTCACATTTCTTGTCAGAGTTAGATCCAGCATATAATAGGTCTGGCGGTGTGGCTGTCTATGCTGATGAGAACAATCATACCACACTTAAACTGCATTCGCACTCCACAAGTGCAGCTTTGTACCAATCCTAAACATGGACGGGCAGTCATCCCTTACAGTCCTCCCCTCCCCAACCCCCAAACAAATGGTTCAGGAGGATAATCAAGTTACAGAAGGGCAGAGCGCTTAAAGCTCTTGTGTTAAATATATTAGTTAGTCGCCAAGTCTAGAAATGGACCACTACAGACTTTTAGTGATGTCTGATGGGCTCTGCTACCAGCTTTAGAGCAGTGTAATCTGGCAACATTCAAATATACTACAGGCTCTGCATCACTCTCTGGTCAGGCAAACCAGAAAACTGTGTGTGCATGCACAGAGTTCTACACATTAGCATTTACATTTAATGTTCCAAGAGGGCCAAAATGAAAGTTGACTCTTTGCTAACATTTTAAAACAGAAAAATAAAGTTTACAAAGTTCTTTCTGCTGTAAGCCTACCTCCTCGAGTTCCTCTTGCTAAACTGAATCAGAGTTGAATCTGTGGCAGTTATGCTGCAGATTATGCGTCAATTAATGATGTAAAATTTGTAGTACAACTGGCCCACCAAAACGAATAGAAATAATTTCCAGCTCAATTACAGTGATATGGCATTATGCTGCATCTATTAATATTATTACAGATACTGAGTAAATACGTATTGATATTTACTTTTGAAATTAAAATAGAACTCAGGATTTTATGTCACTTTTACTTTTAAAACTGTGTTGTAGTGAAAGCCTAGCTCTGGAAATATATATGAGAAGTCGCACAACACCAGGTTATAGTCCAACAGATTTATTTAATTTTACAAGCTTTCGGAGCTGTCGCTCCTTCCTCAGGTAAGTTAGCAGTGAGAGACTCTCCCAGAATTCACAATTTAAACACAGACAAAATCTATTCAAATATTTCCCTACATCAAAGACACACTAAGAGCACAGCCAAGACAATGAGATGTGTCCCAGGGGGTCCAACGTGTCAAACCACCTGCTGGCTGCATATCCTGTCAATTTGTGTTGGTTCTTGTGTTAGTCTTTTTTTAAAAAAAAACACCTGGGAAGACCGGCCATGATGTCAAGTCACGTTCTGTATCGTGACATGAACCCGATATCGCGATTGAGGCCATCCTCATGAGTGCGGAACTTGGCTATCAGTTTCTGCTCTATGATTTTGCGCTGTCGTGTATCCCGAAGGCCGCCCTGGAGAACGCTTACCCGCAGATCCGAGGCTGAATGCCCCTGGCTTCAGCAGCCAGGGGCATTCAGCCTCGGATCTGTGGGTAAGCGTTCTCCAGGGCGGCCTTCGGGATACACGACAGCGCAAAATCATAGAGCAGAAACTGATAGCCAAGTTCCGCACTCATGAGGATGGCCTCAATCGCGATATCGGGTTCATGTCACGATACAGAACGTGACTTGACATCATGGCCGGTCTTCCCAGGTGTTTTTTTTTAAAAAGACTAACACAAGAACCAACACAAATTGACAGGATATGCAGCCAGCAGGTGGTTTGACACGTTGGACCCCCTGGGACACATCTCATTGTCTTGGCTGTGCTCTTAGTGTGTCTTTGATGTAGGGAAATATTTGAATAGATTTTGTCTGTGTTTAAATTGTGAATTCTGGGAGAGTCTCTCACTGCTAACTTACCTGAGGAAGGAGCGACAGCTCCGAAAGCTTGTAAAATTAAATAAATCTGTTGGACTATAACCTGGTGTTGTGCGACTTCTCATTTTTGTCCACCCCAGTCCAACGCCGGCATCTCCACATCATGGAAATATATAGTCAAACTACAACTCCCAGCATGCATCATCAGAGTCTATGACCAACCTGGTGAAACATGGCAGGTTTTCATACTGATACCCAGCAGCTTGACAACTTCCAGCCTTTAGCTGCGGTGACAAGAACCCATTTACCTGTGAAAAGCAAATTACTGTATTTTCAATTTTATTTTAAAAAATACTTCAAAACAAGTCATTATTTGGTAACTAATATCTGTGAAAATGTCATTATATTAAAGGATGCTTTGACAATAAATACTGGTGTACATGCAACTCATCAAATTGATAATAAACCTCTTTAGACGGTCTAACTAAAACGCAACCATTGGACACTTTCCTCCTGCAATAGGTACCTTTTTAAAATACGCTTTCACTTGCAATATTTCAGCTAATAAGAAAAGCTGATATTCTAGTGAGTCTTATGTCAATTAGGTACATTTACAAAAATTCATTAATCTGTTATCATAATGGCATTGCAAGCATCCACATCGAGTTTTATAAAGACATGAGTGTTCATATTTGTGAATTAATGGTTACGGTATTTTACAATTAACCTAATTTGTAACCTAATTAGGTCTTACTTGCAGTTTGAAATGTGGGTGAAAGTGCATGTTCTAATTTATTTAATATGTTAATCACGCAACTGTCTTTCCATTTCCTCTGCTGTAAACTGTTTTCCTATTTATGGGTTTGATCTGATACTATTAAGACATAACTAATGTAGAATATTACTTGTATAACATCATCTGAAATGATGAAAGTACATCAATAAATAATCAGGCTTGCTGATAGTACAACATAAAGTTTTGCACTTTAAATTACCTCCTTCACGAGTGGCCCGAGATAAGTATTTCACTCCATACTATGGAGATGCAGTTCATCATGTAAGCAGAAACTCCAAAGCAGGTTGTATCTAAAACTTGAAAAATTGTATTGTAATAATTAGAAGAATAAAAACCCTATATAATTTCAGAATCTGTTGTAGGGTTATTATGTGAATAAAATGTACAAGTAGGACAATTGCTTGGGAAAGATGTATATACATAGTTGAGAGTTATTGGTAGTTATGGATTGTAGAAGTGTCCGTCTAGGTGGGTAGTTTATTTTTGAAGAAATCAAGCAATAAATAACCTCCGCTCAGGGATAGGAGTCATGTTCCTCCGCAAATATCGCCTATGGAATTAAAGCAAAAAGCAACAAGGCAGGTTACTCTGGGTTTGGGGGAGCGCCTGTGCTCTAATCCTATAGTTCCACCTAATTAATTTCTCTTTTATGGAGCAGCATTGCATGATTGTATCTTGTTTGAAGGAGATTAAGAGTCGCACACTTCATTAGCAAGGTGTAAATGATCGGAGCCCCTCTCCATCCACCTGCCTAATTGGGTTAATGAAGTGTCTCTGCGGAATATGCTGCAGAAACAAACCTCCCAATCCTCCCAGATTTACTGCTTTGAAACATCCAATCCTTCAACTGCACAAAGACTACACTATCACACACTAGAGATCGCAAGGTTTCTTTTAAAACTTGATTTAAGGAAACTAATCTGATGTTTACTAAATTACTTCAAACTGCGTAATGAGTACATTGTACTGGCTACAATGAGTCATTTAATTCGAATGTATTTTCTTGGATGATCTAACAAGATCCATCAATCTATTTAATAGTAATTAGAGTACATGTTAAACCTGTTTCATTTGTTAAATACCCATTGATTGTATAACTGGGCAAGTGTTTCCATTTGTCAGCTGCAATGTCGCAGTAATAAACGAAAATCACAGGAGAAAAATGATTTGTTAAACTCAAGGAAATCCCGGAGTCCAGCAGATTCAAATTGTACTGCAATGAATTCATGATTTAAAATAAACACTTATCTCATGACTAAACAGTACTGATCTATTACATCGTTAGAAATATATCGATTTCACACTGAATGAAAGAATAAATATAACAATGCATTGTAGTAATTTTTCAAAGGAATATATTTGACTGTATTCTTTGTTGTGTTTTATTTAAATTAGGACGATTAAAATATATTTCAGATGAATCCATCGCTGTGCTAGTGGTACATACAATTGGTACAAACAAAATTGTCTAATAGCAGGCAATCCGTGTAATCGTTGTGTTTGCTATCCTATGCATGAACCTCCGATTCCTATTTTAATAGCGAAAGCGTTAACAGCCTGAATCTCAAAACGTTTCTAGGAAAACAAAATGTACTTTCCAGTTTCAAGGTTTATTTCGGAAACTGGACATTCACTGACACACACAACATATACAAACCAAGCTCGATTGAGAACATCAGATTTAAATTGCGATAAGCTGATAATCAAGCAGCGGGTTTAAAGCAGTTTTTAAGCACTCCCTCTTTCTGGGTGCTTAGAGAGAAAATATTTTACCATACTCCATTAGAAGCTTGTAATCCACCATCAAAGTATGTTACAACGATTTGCATCCACGGATACGTTTTTAATAAACGCTCACAGAGTGAGAACATGAATGTATTGGCAATCAGGTTGTGTCAGTTTCGGGGCGTGCTGTAGTCTTCCAAGATCTGATAATCCAAGAGGGTTGCTTTTCTAAGTAAGCAATACATTCAGCAAAACGCCATCGTGTATAGGAACGAACTTCAATTATCTAGAAAGAGAGGTGTTATGTCCTAATTTAGAACATACCCTGATGATAATGGATGTGTTATAAATCGGGACATCACACCTTTCTTTGTTAGGGTTGATGGGGATAGAGTGCATTCGGTGTGACAAATTAATTGAATCTGTTTGGGGAAATGCACAATTAATGGTACATTTGCAGCAGGACCAACTTCAACAGAAAATGACTTAATACTAGCAATGCCCAGCATGTGACAGCCGAAAGGTTCTGCGATGGTTGATATTTGCACCCAGAAAGCTCCTGGCGGTGCATCTGGAAAGAGCCACTAAATCGCCGTATTACCTCTTGGGGAGATATAATTGGCGGTGTTCATTTGAAATCGAAATATATATTTATTGGAAATGCTAAAATACTGTTGAATTTATTATGATCAACGGTAGTTTGAAATGTATTGCAATTCGGAGTTATTAATAAGATTGTAATCATACAAGTCACACCTGCAAAACTGTTTATTTTGCCTTCCAATCACATTTCAAAAGGTACAGGTTAAAGGAAATGGTGTGTTGTGCACCAGTCACGACCTGTGAGGACATTAAAGGCGCGACGTCGTTAAGAGCGCTTAATACAAGTCAATCCCATTTAAACCGTAAACTCGTTTGAGGATCGTTATTTTCTGGTCTCAGAAACGAAAGGGGCGTTTAATCTTATCCTCGTTAAGATTATAAAATGCATTGTGAAATACTTTATTGCTGCGCAATTTAGTCGTTAATATTGTGGAACAACTATTACGGAAAACAGTCATTATATATATATATATATCTATGGATGTCAATTTTCCATTATGTGACTTGGATAAATACACTTAAATTTTGAATTTGCTCTGAAATAAACCAGAAGACTATCTCACGATCCCAGACCACACATTTGACTAGAATCCGCTGCACATTCTCAATTTTAAAGTAATGGGCAGTGCGGTAAAGATCCACACCTGCAATTGGAAAGTGTGCGGAGAGTTCATGGGTCCTAATGGAAGCTGTAAGGTTTATCATCCAAAAGTAATGAACAACCCAGTATCTATAGCGGGTCATATTGAAAGTATTTCTAAAGTGTGTCTAATGACAATTGTTCGATCAGCTATGAATTTAGTTTACATTATTGCAAAGAGAAATAAAGAGTGCTGGGATTTGAACAATCCGTAAAAATACCAAAACCCTCAAACGAATAAAGAAACTTGCTTGGTTAGAATTATGTTATTTATTAATTCTAAAAACGGACGGCTAGATAACATTTTGGACTAATGGTTTCATCCGGGATAAGATACGATTAATCTTGTGTGAGATTATAGCTGAGGACGTTTAACATTCAAACACCTAAATATTATCAGTCTGATACACAACTTGTTAAACTATGAACACTGGGAAGAAATGCAGTAAACAGCTCTTGCCCGTGTTATTAACCTGTTAGCGGACTGCTAGCAGCGCGTTCATTGCCGTCGCTAGACTTCAGGTTTGGAATCTCTACTACCAGGCGTCGATTGTGATGATATTTTTTTTAATTTTTGGAAGTAATTGTGTTTGACAAACCCAGTCATCTTTATTTAAAATATTACTTGATGAAAATAATACATATCATGTGCGGACCGCATGCTGTTTTAGTCCGGGAATTTTCGGTGACCTGAGATGTCACTTTGTTATTAACATTCAGGTGGTTCCTTCCCCCAGATGTTTGTTTTCTTCTAGTTATGGTGACTGGGAATCATTTCTGTGGTAACATTGATCAGCAAAAAGTTGGATTATAGTTTTATAACTGTAATGGAAATTGTCAGTTGAAGCGAAATGATACAATTGGCAGCAAGCGATGTATCTCGAGCAGGAATTGGAAGATGAAAAGCCTCGAAGTCTGTGATGTGAAGCGCACTCAGATAAAGACCCATCGACCATTGCAGCCTCCTTCCTCACTGCACCGAGGTGCTCCGGGAGGAGCAACGAGATTCCTAATGAGGTTCATGCCAATAATTTTTTTTCTTGAAAAATTCGTTTGTCGATTAAGCTGAAAGCTCTAAAAATCTAAAGGGTTGGTGTGTTTTGAGTCGAATCATTAAAACATCTGTAGAGTTCGGCTGGTTCACACACATAAAAACGGGAGAAATGTACGTTTAATAAATGTTCAGAATTTAATCAAACATCGTTGCAAAGTTCACAATTAACAAGATTTCACTTTTCATAAAATTTAGACACGGTTTGAAGCATGTTGGCATTTTTGAATAAAGTAATGAATTGTGTGTGTGTGTGAGGAATACACATCAGGGACTGTTCTGTGCTGTGCAGCAATGCACCTACACGTGCCCAGAGATGCCCGTTTAAATACTAGCACTGTGCCCACATCCCAGCACTTTGGGTGCGGTAATTTCGTACTAATGTGATCGAAGAGATAATATCGAATATTTAGAAAAACTAAGATTAAAGAAGGAGTTATCCTGCCACAGTACTGGGTTGTTGAAAGATGTGTCTACTTCAGAAATCTATTCAGTTTGCAAAGTGCGTTATTAAAAAACGGGTGAATGAGAAGTATTCTGAGTACCCCTTATTGTATCGGCTGGTGAAATAGACAGAACCGATCTTTTCAAGCGGGATTTTTACTCTCAACCGCGCTCTTGAGCTCCTCTACAGTTTGATTCTCCATTACTGTCAATTTGCTTTCCTTGTTGTTTAAAGATTGAAAATTGCTTGTCCGTTTAACTTTCACCGTCTATATTTTTCACACGAACAACTGATATTGATCGTTGCTTGAAAGGATATTTTATGTACGAATCTTTACGCTTCCACAAGTGTGGCAGGTCCCGGTGTGCGCGTACAGTCCACTCACGCCTGACTTTCTGTTTGTGGTGCCTGCTTTTTTTGCACTGAATGAGTTTAACAATTGGGAGGAGCGAACTCACCTTTTAGATTCCATGTCTGATTCTGCGCTTCATGTTGATATTGTTCTAACTACGCTGTGTTTGATCTCTGGTTGAAGAACAACAATGACACCTAGATACAAGTGGATAGGTTACCGAACAGTAGCTCCAGCATGCTGTCCTCAAAATAAACATGACCTAAATAATTGTTGGGATATAACATTAGCTTGAATTACATTAGCACGCTGCACACTGAGTTTCCATCAGACTTTAGTCTTTCCCATTATTTCAAAATATTCTACAAACTGCAACGACATTGCAGCTGTAGAACATATATGTGAACGTTTCTGCTGATTGTGCACTTTGAATTCAACACTAAATTGTAACAACCTCTCCAATATATGTCAATATATGTCAATCAGTGTATTAGTGTAGATCAAGTGGAGAAAGAAAGCGACATTTAGATTCCAGGAATGGTTCGGGATTTCTGCAGTATCAGGGGTAGGAATTCAGTTAGACTAGTTCACTGACCCTCTTTTAGTTCTAAAGTTCATCGGTATTTTACACAATCAAAGATAGAGAATTGGGACTGAGCTGCCTTAAGTTTTACCTTGTCTGTCGTTTTGTTTTTGTTTTTCCTTTAAAGACTGAGTCATCGCTTCCCATGGTCCTGTCTGGTGTCACTGGCATCTTCTGCTGGATTTCTTGCGCTAATAGATCATATGTAACACTCTTGAATGGGATGATGCTCTAAATTAGCATTGGTGTTGCTAGAATTGCTGAGATTGCATGTTATTAAAGATAGCACACCGAATGTTGCTCGAATTACTTTCACCGTCGTTTTTCACGATGATGAATCTTCTGCAAAATGTTAGTACAATTTGATCGCATGCCACATAAAGATTGATAAGATTTGACAGCTCATGTTAAGGCTGGTAATAGACCAATGTTTCTCATGTGTTGTGTCTGTCAAGATAAAACGCTGATTTCAGCATTCCAAAATATTTTACGAAATTCCATTGAGAAAGACAATCAGTTCAATAGTAATACCGAAACGTGCTAAAGAATGAACATGAATCCAACATATGGGCTATTCTGTATGGATTGAAATGGTTTGATTTGGATAAAGAGAATGTGAGTTGTAAATAGAACGGGGTGGGGACCTAAAGATCATTGTCCCACTTCGAACATATATTTGTCTTTGCAGCAACTGTGTAAGTATTAAACAGTCACATGTGTGAAATACAAGGAAGTTAAGAAAGTGTCCAGTATTTCTGCAGTGATAAATCTATTGAAGTTTGAAATGTTGTGGTATTTGATCAGCAGCTTGTGGACTTTCGCACCTGAATCGGTTCTAAAATACTGTGCCGTGAAGTTCTAGCTAAAGAAGGCGAGTCCATGTTCTGTTTAGCAAGCCGTTATCGAAAAGGACATTAGAACAATTATTTTCAATCTAACATGTTCAATAGCTTATAAGAATATTTTTTAATGCTTAACATTATTCTTATTTCTTTAGGGAGATTCAGTAGAACGAAGACTGATTTCCGCGATCCTTCTTTACTGAATGTAGCAGCTCGCAAGTTGTAAGGCCCCGTTGTCTGTACTCTCTCTTAGAAACGACAATGGCCTTTAGATCAGCTAAATATTAATTCCCTGGATTTCTAATAATATAATTATTTATTACATTATTTCTTTTGCAGAAGTTATCTCAACATTGCCAATTCCGCACTGAAGTCGTGTTTGTTACGAAGAGCAAGCAGATTAAAGGGGAAAAGGCTTTTTGTTCCTTAAGATTTCTAAATTCAAGCGTTCATATGAAGCGCCTTGGGACGTTTTTGCCACGTTAAAGGTGCTACATAAATGCAGTTGTATGTATTAGAGCAGCCAGCTGTAGATGTCAATCAAAAAAAGGGAACCGGAAGTCATGCTCAGCTGAAAGGATTCTGTAAAATATTTGAGATACACACATAATCACCCATGCACACATCACAGCCAGTTTTACAAATATATAGAGAGATGCCCGCGTGCACAAGGACTGCTATTTAAAAGCTGAAACACACCCACCTATACAAGCACACAGGCACCGAGACAAACATACAGGTGCGCAAGGGGATGTTGGAAAACATCTTTACACAAAGGGCTGTTAGAATTTCGAATCTTCTGTCAGAGCTTGTTGAAGCAGAGTCCATGCTGTTTTAAAAGGGAATTAGACAATTGCTTGTAAAAGAGGAATATTATTACAGTGTTGGAGAGCGGGGCTAGACGAGATGGCTTAGGTGGAGAGAAAAAGCGCAGATTGATGGGCGGAACAGTCTGTTTCTGTGCCGCAACATTCTACGATTTTATACTATTTTGTTGTCCATCGACAACAAAACAAATCTCTTTTTGAAAAAAAAACTGATTAGCTGAATAAGCGAGTGGGATTTGTATTTGCCTGAGATCAAGTTTGCTGCAATTCTCATCACTGAAGTCGGTTTAACAGGTTCTACTGTTTAAAGCCCAGGGTTTAATGAAAACAAGTTTCTTTTGGCGGTCCCACAGATTGCGGAGGTCAGATACTATCAACGGTGTTAATGGAAGCCTAGCTTTCGCCAATTATTTTTAAGAAACTTTCCACTAATTGTCTCCCTTTTCCTTAACCTAGGCGTCAGTTTCAAGTCTTCCACCTGCAATGTTAAACAGTGAAGCAATTCCTGATCCACCAGTTCACTTGGTTGAGAAAGGGCTCTGAAGTGACGGAGAGAATATTTATTTACTGTGGATGTATGAAGAAGTGTTTGAAGTTACAGTATTTTCTATTCCTTATTTCTGGTGTTCAGTCTTCATGTTAGCCAATGATGAATTACAGTTCACCAGCCAGTCGTTTGATCGACCGGAAACGACAACGTTGTCATGAAACAGATCAAAATAGGAACGTTTTGAGTTAACTAGTCAGCGGAGGAAGTTACACGTATTTCTTTGTAGATCTGAATTCGTTTAGAGACCATGAAATAGGCCGAGAGAAGTGTTCTTTGATGAATTAATATTGTAACCAGTTCGAATTGCTTTGAATGTTATCTGTAGAATGTGTGATAATAAAAAAAAGGTCATTACTAATAATGTCCTTCATATCCGAACTCTACTGCCCGAACGGTTGTTTTATGTGTTGGAAAGCAAATTGAATAAACCGACCGGTGTGCAATTTCATGTCTCCAGAGAATGAAAGTGTATTCCTTGAGATAGGAGTTGGAGTATGATGCATTGAAAGGAGAGTGAGCCAAGTATTCGACTGGTTACCGGCGTCCTGGCACAAACAATATAATTTGAAACAGGATAAAATGACATTACTGTGGGGGTGGGGGTGGGGGGGGGGGGAGAATTGCGCTGGTGGCTACATGTCGTTCCTTTTGAATATATTTATGATCTCGCTAATTCTTCCTCCGTATGGGTACTGTTTGCACCAATCGAAGTGTTCTTGCACTTGGAAGTGAGATTTAGGGGTTGATATTGTGCATGAAATTAGATTAAAATAGAACAAAAACGGCATATATCATGTATTGTCATTGTGGATGTAATTTTGAGGCGTTCATAGGAACTACGTCAATGTTTACAATTGTGTTTGCACCAGATTCTGCGTTTTTATCAAAGCCAAATTACATTGTTTGCATTCAGACACTTGAATATGTGTTGTCACAATCATGTAATTCAAGAATAAATTTAAGTCTGTGTAATACGTGTTAGGAAATATAGTACACAGAGTCACATTGAAGCCGCTTTAATCAGCCACTAAATTAGGAGAGTAACAAAATAATGGGTGGGACGCAGTGTCTGGATCTACTCCGAGGATGGATGAGGTGGGTAGCTACCATTAACCAGTTCAGCAGCAAAAGTGATATTTATTATAAAGAAATGATCGAAATTTCACAAGACCTTTTATCTATCATAAAATAAACACTGTACATAACCGAATATTTATATGAATTAGTTGGACAATAAATATCTGAAATGGACAAAAAATTCACGTGTAAAAAGCACAATTTATGAATCATTTTTATCTTACCTACATTTACATTGAAAACACTTACAATACCTAATAAAAAGGAAAGTAGAGACTGGTATCCAGATCAAGCCCCGTCATTTTTACACTAATAAGAAATACTAATTACAAAAGTATCCTGTACATAAAAAATCGATAAAATTTCAGAACTTTCAAGGAAAATAGACAAGTAAAGCGCCTAGCGTTTGTTTAGCTTCAGAAGTTGCAGTTTGGAGTATGTATATATATATTATATATATACTCTAATTCAGGCATCGTTTGTGCATCAGTTGCTACAAGAATCTGTTTTCCTCTCATTTTTAAAACTTATAAACAGACAGCTTATATCTGTGCCTCTAAAATGGAAAACAAAATGAAAATAGACCTGGTACAGTGCAAATTTTCGCCACTCTAATATAACTGACTGGCTACAAGCTATAAAGCACATTCTCACCCTCATGTCTTATGATGGGAGTGGGGTGGGGGTGGGGGTGGCGGGGGGAGTGGGATTACCTGAACTGACATTATTTGGTAAACTAATGGACCCTAATGGCAGACTCGAAGTGGTGCAGCTTTGTACACACTCACTGTAAGTGCCATCAAGCTGCATGATTTCTATTTTATCGGATATTGTTTCAGATTGAACCGTGGAAGACAAAGCAAAATTGTGCTAGAATGACTTTAATGTAGCCATCCCCATCTGTCGACTCCAGTATGGTTGATGTTTATATATATAATATTACTCTATTAACACCGGCAAACAAAAGGGCCAACTTCTGAGCACCTGACCCCCAGTGGGGTCAATTCAACCGACCATATTTTAAGATATTGGCTTCATTATGACAAAGAGTTTTAGCGTCCGTGTGAAGTTTGCAGCCAGAGTCACGAATTTTCACAGTTCAGTTTATGTTTGAAGGCGCTCGTTTCAAACAGTGGCGGGTATTTATTCCAGCAGAATTTGGCTCCATTTTACAACAGCAGAACCACCCCCCACCCCCGCCGCTCGAGTTCAACAGCAACAAGCGGTTCACACACTTGCATACAGTACAGCAGATCATACTTGTTTTGAGTCTAACACAAATAAAAACACAGATGTACCACTGGTATAAGACACACACTGATTGTCTCTCAGAACTACATATGGACCCCTTATAAACATTTTTTTTTAAATAAAGTAGTGCATCTGTGACAACCAATCGCACAATTCACACAGCCCTGATGGTCCTTTTTGTTTTTAAATGCCAACCTAAAAGATGGCTAAAATTGGAATGATCACAAGTATTGTCCTGTCCATTCCAAAGGGTTTAACCAGAGGGTTGGCTACAAGAACTGGAATGATGACAAGTTCTGTGCTCTCCATTCCAAAGGTTTAACATTGGAATGATTTGTCCAGTTTCAAAGAGAGTCCCAGTACTTCACAAAACTTGGAACTTCCACGAAGACGTTTGATCTTTGTAATCCAAGCAGTCAGCGTTGAAGTTGAGTTTCCAGGAAGCTGTCTGGTCTTTATAATCCAAGCAATCGGTGGAGTTAAAGCCTAATCCGCCGGTTGGGTAGCCCTGGGCAGAGAGGGAGGCCGGAGACTGGTTGAGGTGGCCGGCGGTGACCGCGTTGGTGCCCATGGGACTGAGCGCCGTCCCTGGGGCGGGGAGTTGGTGATGCATCGGGGACAGGTACGAGCCGCAGTCCATTCCCCCGAAGTAGGACGTGGATCCGGCGTAACCCTGCGTGTAACCCGAGGCCTGGGTGTAAGTCATGGGGTAGGAACGCTGCATGCACGACGAGGACGTGGAGAGGCAATCGGGGGCGATCGGAGAGATGGACGCGGGGCTCCATATCGACACCGGGGCGCTGCTGCTCGATATGGCCGTCACCGAGGTGCTGGAGGGCGGCGTGAATTGGCCGCTCGCCCCGCTCTCCGAACTCGGCTCCCGGGAAGGGGAGCTCTTCTTCTTCGTCGGTCGAACTTTATGCTGCCCTCCATTCTGCTGCTGCTGCTGTTGTTGGCGGCATTTTGCTCGACGATTTTTGAACCAAACCTTAAAAAACAAAAAAATTAATTAAACCGTAACAAAAAATACAAACATTCTAACTTGAAACCAACGCATAATTAATGCGTTTTAAAAGTGCCTGCATACTTTAGAATGGGCGCAACAAAACCGTGAAACACATGATGAAATATGATTTCAGATAATAAATAGGCTTGTTTGTGTTTACACAATAACTGCAGTTGGAATAACTGCTTCCATTCTGTTTGATAAACAGTTTTTGTTCCCAATATTATATAGAACATTCTTCATTAGTAAAATCTACAATGAACTTTTTGGTGGAGATTGTACGGTCTCTTTCTTCAGTTTCCCCTTACGTAAAGTCACAGGAGGAATAACATACATTTTGTTCTTGTAAAACTTTACACTGAAGTAACATGTTTAATTTTACAGGCTGAAATCCGACAACACAGTCTTTGTCTTTTAAAATAATCTCAATGAGTTTACGGCCTTTCACCATCAATCCCTTTCAGAAAAGCACAGAGCAGGGTCCCAGCAGCCGGCTCGCTGCGGGCTATGAACTAGTTTCCCGGGACAGCCTCCGACCCTCTTAAACATTCTCTACCTCATCCCATTTTGACCTCCCTCCCTCCTCAGCTAGCGGGATTCGCGCGTTCTCGCGATCTGGAGCTCCGGTCATGTTTCTGGGGAATCAATGTTTTGCTGCCTGCTGCTCACCTGGACTCTAGATTCGGGCAGGTTGATTTTGAGAGCCACCTCTTCCCTCATGAAGATATCCGGATAGCGAGTCTTGGCGAAAAGCGCCTCCAGGACATCCAGCTGAGCTCGGGTAAATGTGGTTCTCTCTCGCCGCTGCTTCCGCGGAGTAGCTTTAAACATAAAACAAGACGGCCCTTCAACAAATCGGAACTTCAGTGTAAACACAAGGAAAAATACAAAGTTACAGTCCGAGGCGTAACGCCTTATATTTCATTTCCTTTCCAAAACTCAAGCTATTCTCACTTTAATGTGTGCCCCTGCCAGTAACATCGAAGGATTCGGTCAGTCGCTGTTAGAACGCGGAAAAGTTTCACACTGGCAGAATTATCCCGGACAAAGTTTTATGTCGCGACTAAACATGTTTTAAGAAAGAGGATGGAACGTGAGATCGTTTCTACTGCGCAGGATTTTACCGATAATTTCATTTAAATAATGAACGCACTGAAATACCTTCCAAAGAGTCGTCAGATTTTCTTTGCCACTAAATGTCAAGATGAACTCTTTGTCAGATCCTGAAGTCTGCTTTCAGCGACTGAAAGTATAAGATAAAGCAATACTTACAGGGGTAGCCGACTGAAGGGTGAAGCAGATCCATGCCCGATGTAGTGAGGCTTAGCCCATTCACTGTGTATGGAGGTTGCTTGAGATACGACATCATGCTAAAGTTGGTTTGAATAGCAAATTTGCGATAAATTTAAAAAAAAATGCGGAGTCCCTTTCCTTGGGTCCTCGAATGACTTTGCAGAAAGGCCTCGGTTTAAACCTATTCACAGAGTAAAAGAACGTGGTGAGAGGAGGGATCCAGAGGAGCTGTTGTATCTCTGATCACTGGAAAGTATCTGATCCCTCAATAGATCCCAGCCTGTCTCTTTAAAGCATCCGGGGACCCCCAGCTGCCTCTTGGACCAAGGGATGCTGACCAGATAAATATGTCCCAAAAACGTGCTGCACCCATTCTTATAGCACGCCTTCCACACAACAAAAAACAAATGCTTCAAATGCACACATCGCATTGTTAGCATTGCAATTTGCATAGATCCCATTCGTTAGCACCAATCTGTTATCACGCTAATTGGCTCAAACAAAACTTGATTGGGACCATTTGCAGAGACAATGGACTTGCTGGCCCGGGAGAAAAAAATCGGCAAACTATTGACAACAAAGACTTTATAGAGAGAGAAAAACAAAGGCATGGTGTAAAAAAAATGGTTCCTGTGCACGATTTGCAACCGGACGCTGGGGAAGTTTTCAGTTTTATTTTATGTGTTTTACAAACGAAAATTGAGACTGTTTCTAAACTAGGATATGTTAAAATATTGTCTCCCAGCTCAAATTCTTTGAGATGCAACACGTATTTTCACCGAATGGGCGAGCTGGGTATCGAGATTTCGGGGTACAGCAAAGATAGCGTTGTGCCTGTTGACTCTACGTGTGTCCAGAACGAATGAGGCAAAACAAACAAGTAATCAATTCTCAATCAGAAAAACACCGGGAAAGCAAAACTATTTGCGCCCAATTGTATTGCACCTGAACGTAAAATCCACCATTATTTAATGAAGAGCTTAGTGCCCAGATTACACAGACAGGAGCCAGATTCCCTTGTTGATTGTACAACTTTGCACTCTGTCTCTGGTCTAACATTGTTTAGCGCGGAAGTCACATATTGTCACCTGATTACGTGTCCAAGAAATACCAGATAAAACCCCCGCATCCCAACGATTTTGAAAATATTTTAATTGACTTTAAAATAAAGTAGCGGTGCCTCATTTGTGTTTTACATCTCACTTTACAAGACGATGTTTAACAAGGGTGAGCACACCTTCAAAATGGCGGAGGTGGGGGTTGCGATGACAAACTTTGATCAAAACAAGGCAGTCTATTCATTTAACACTGACCTGTTAAATATACCAAGAAGAGAAAAAAAAAATCTTTTACTGGATCAACCCCGCATTAAAAGCTGCATCGTGCTGCAACCAGTGTGTAAAAAACGCGTTCCCAGCGCTGCAGTCTCAGCAACATTACCCTTGCCGCAGTCCAAGACTTCAGCCCGATATCTTGACCCAATACTTCATCATTTATGGAACTATTCTCCGATTGCTACTATTAAGCAAAAATAAAACGGGTAGAAGAATCTTCTTCTTCAATTTCAAGTACAAGCTCTTACCTACAAAAAAAATCTACTCCAACAGTCAGTCGAACAAAATTGATTGCAAGTTGCAGCCTCCCTTCTCCGCCCGATCCCACTGCCCCTACCTGCAAGGCTGAAGCGAGAGGGAAATTGCTTCTCCTCGCGGCTGATAGGAAAGTGCGGCCAGTTATATAGAGAGCGGCTCGAGTCTGTCGGCTTCCCAGCACAATCTGTCACTTTTTGAAAGAATCCTATCTACCAGTTGCTCGGCATTCGGTCGATCGTAATTACCCCGCCGAGCATGCGGCCGAGAATTAATTATAATAAATGTTTTCTTGATAAATTAACGAGATAATCCGGGTGGCACACGTTCCTTAATTACAGGACGCTGCAAAAACTGGGATGGCGAAGAACGCTTTCTCCCCCCATCCCTGCAGCATTTGTTCTGATTAATTTTCTGCTTGATGGAAATGAAACAAAGCTATAGAGTCGAACTGTGTTTATTAAAAAAAAACCCATCATTAACCTCTTCTAGGGCTCGGCCCTACAACTTTGAGACTCGTGGGACTTCTCTAAACAACTAACACACACTTTAATATTTGATACAGTATTTGACACATTGGGTTTGATCTGCAGCGTGTAAAGGCTGCTGCTCTACTTCAAGAATTAAAAAGTAGCATATTAAAAGGACGGCTGGTAAGTTACTTATTTTACATTGCATCGAATTCTTTCCCTCACCACCGCCTAGTTTATATACAATGCAAAATAATGAATACTTTTATATATTATATTTGATGTTAATTGTTCTTATTTAAAACGAGCGTTAAATGTACGCTATCTTTGCGTTGTACTTGCCCGCAAGTTTAGAAACTTGCTCAGGGAATGCAGTTTGATGGAGTTTGACTTTCACATCCAGGACAGGCTGACGAGGTGTGAGTGACTCCGTAAATCACAGCAGCCGCGTAAATGGGGTGAACGGTGTCTTGCATGTCTGCAGTTTAATATGTACATGGAGACCGATACATGCAGAGCGACAGACTTTCCCGCTTGAGAACTCTGTACATAACCATTTTAACAAGACTCTGCGATGAAGGTGTGGAATATGACATTTAAATCGTTATGTATATTTGTTCTAAGAATAAAGTGATATAACTGATCCAATCGTTTGAACTTCATCAGTAAGCCAGATAAATACTAAAAAGTGCTTAAAATGTTATAACATCAATTATCTCAACTGAGTCTAACATTAAGAGGAAACTAAATGTTAATTATAAAAATATTGGTTTAAGTTCAAACATTTAAATGTTATACTCGTATGTAAAGGAAGAATCACACTAATAGCCACGCTGACCGCTTGTTCAGTAAATGTTTAAACTTTAGCAGCCAAAGCTCGATTTTTTTGTTTCAAAGCCTTCTTTACGATTCAAGAAAATATCCCGTAATAATTAAAAACTAATTTCTTTACATAGGGAAACTGCGGGATCTTTAATCGCAAATACTTTATTGTAAATGTACAAGTGATAATTTTAAAGAAAGGACAAGGTCGATTAAACTTTTATTAGTGTTCAAGTGCCTCCGTAGCTAAGGCGAACCATGAAATAGTTCGTTGTATTTTGCACATTTACTGAACTATATTATTATTTGGCTGGAAAGTTTGTTAGAAACTCTAATCTTAAGGCCTTTTTTTCCTTTACTATCCTAAATTTGAACACATTTTGAATGTACCGCTTCGCAGTGAACATATTCCGACTGTTTTATATTCAAGTCTAGAATTTGAGCGGAAAACAGTCAAGGTTTTGTCCAGAGAAATCTCTTCTCGGTAGACTATTGATCCGACCCTCTGCTAGAAAAGCTGTTCGTCAATAATTGGGAAGCGATCGATTTCATTCCAGTTTATTTGAACTGATAAATCATTGACAATAAACATCTGCAGCCCAGCACTTCACAAATGAGGAGGTGATTGCAGGGGCAGATCAACGATATCAAGAGGGGAAAAAAATCGAGAGAAATCCACGCCTCCTCAATTATCCCTATGTTTGAACATTCATTGGGATGGGGGAAATTCACTGGGATTCAGCAGCAAGCCCAACACACACAAGAGAAAACAGAGTTTCGGCTCAATTCACACACGAATGGGGAAACTGACAATTGCAACACATTTATTCGAGACTATTAAACCATCAGACAACACGAAATGCAAAACAGAGCGAGATCTTAACCCAACTTGCATATTTCAAGCTGCGAGTTCTCTCTCCCCCCCCCCCCCCAAAAAAAAACCTCAAAGTGTATATAAAAAACACCAAGATTCGGGACTAGCTACAACCACTTTTGGACCAAGCAGAACCATTATCAGCAATCCGAATAAACGAAAACTGTTCTCATGCACGAATAACAATATCAAACGGTTTTCACCCAGGGTGGGTATGTTCGCAGGTTTTGTCTTCTATAAAAGGTCTTACGCTGTGCTCGAAATCAAATCCCCAATTCGGTATACAAATAATAACCCCCATTCTCGATCAACGAGGAAGACTAATTTGTAATTTTTTTTTACCTGTTTTACTGTGCCCAGGTCGAAGTGAAACACCAAAAAATCAGGCTTCCACGTTCCTGACGGCCTTTGTCCCTGAAAACAAATATAAAAGAAATAGGTTAGAAGTCTTGAGATTATCGATTCGGAAAATCTTTTCGCATAAAATTGCTCCAACATCAGCCAGATAAGACAAAGTATTTCGATTTTAAGAAGAAGAGGAATGAACCTGTTTAAAGCAGGTATGTGTTGTTTGGGAGTGGAAAATGGTTGAGATTGCTGAGTTGTGCTGGTCTCTCTCTCTCTCTCCTTTCTCTGAGACTTGCTGAGAAAGCGCCTCTCTGGTAACTTTTTGACGCAAACTCCGCAGCCAATAGCAAAGAGAGAATGATTGACACATCTCAGCAGAACCAGGGAGAAAATAACACGCAGCAGGAAGAGAGAAACCCTGCTCCAAGGGGGAAAACAGGGAGAAGTAACCCAAAGCAGAAAATTAAAAAAAAAACAAGCAATGGGAGTGAAAATCCAACACCACTGAGCAGAGCAAGAGAGAGAAATAAAGAACACACATTGGAAGTATCCGCATTAGACGGCCAGAATAACATGGAGACCAGCGAAGATAGTCTAGGATTAAAATAAATATAATTTAAACAGGACACATTAAAGGGCAATTCGGGACTAAGTCAAGAAGACAGATGGACAAACAAGAATAATTCAGAAGGTTATGGAAAAGGGAAACAAGGCATAAAATCACAACTATCGAGAGAGGGGAGGGAAAGAGAGAGAGAGAGAGAATAATCATCAAGGTATTAAGCAGGAGAACAGAGGGAGCAATCAGGTTAGTGATTTTGAGCTGAACCAGCAAGAGCAAGGAATCTCGATAAGAATAAACCAGAGTTGCATCAGCAAGAATGACAGTGAGAAAGTATTAAGTAGAATAATTTCGCATAGCTGGCGCAGAAAAACAAATCCGGCTACAACTGTCATAGGGCCAGAGAACAACCAGTGATGAACCAGAGTATGAAGAATTCATAGATATACAGGGAACTATGCAACAGAAGGTAAGAAAACATAATTTAATATCAACAAAGAGACAGACTAGCTCCAGGGACAACACATATTAACCAACATATAACAGTGATCATTATTCAAAGAAAGTTACATTGCAGTAAATCAGGGATTGGTAGGTAGAGTGATAGATAGATAGATAGATAGATAGATAGATAGAAAGAAGGTTGAAATAACTCCGCTCCAATTAAATGAGTTTTATCAGTATGATTAACCTGTGCCCTATGATACAACTTACGTGCTTTGAAGCAGAAATAACCTTTATAGAAATAAGAATAGCAGGCCCAGCACACGTGGAGAATAAAGACACTTCAAAATCAGACCAAGAATAAATTAGCGGCACTGGAAAGGAGAATAGCAACACTCTAGGTCGATTAACTCTAGCAGGACAGACCATTTTCATTTCGCTGTCCTGTTATCGTATATCTGGGTCTGCGTGCGGCATTTTATTGCACCTCACTTGCCGTGTCCATGTTTGATAAATAACTATAGCAAAGGGGCCCAAATATTGCCTGGTACAAAACAAGATTTTAGTATACGCACGTTAAAAGGTCGCAGATATGTTAATAGTAAATAAGCTGAATTCTTGAAGAATGAAGACAGGTGACTAAATGTTGTAATTGTGAATAAAAGAGAAACTTTTTGGTTGCTTATATAGCGCAATTGGTGCACACGCCGAGAGATCAGAGACTGCACAAGGAATGTCAGAAAGAGGAATATGGATCACCCAAACAGAGAACTAGTATATGGGAAACTGGTGGAAGTATTTGTCTATATTGAGACTCGCCCTATCCAAATCTCCAAATACCTAGCTCTGCAAAGGGTGTTACCAATTTGTGGACAGCACCGTTTCTAAATGTTATGTATAATACTACGATCCATCATATACAGCAATAATATAGCTTTAGGTACTTAAAAACACACGACTCAAAAGGAATCATAAGAACAGATTTTATCAGCTTTCTTAGCTCAATATGCGTAATTCTCTGAGATCCCGGAGGCTATCAACAAAAGAACCCACAGCTCTACAACTCTCAGGGCCAACAGATGTGTTAAAATAGGAGCTTCTCCGGCAAACAATTTAGGATATTGTGGTAGGGACAATTAAAAGAAATAACAAATGGATTGAAATGCACTCATTGCAAAGTTAAGAGTAATGGATATTAGGGAAACAAGAATGACAAAAGCCACTAATTCAACTAAGCAGCAACTGATATCAGGAAAGCTCCCCTCCCCTACCACCCCCAGTTTTGCTTTTACACAGTTTCTACTGTTATGCTGCTATGCTAATGAAATTGTTGTGAAGTTCTGAGGATATTGGAGGAGCCGCATCGTCTATTTTTACAAACTATAAAAGCACAACAGCGCCACACTGGTCAAAACCACTTTAGATGGCCCGAGCCAAATGCAAATGGAAAGAACAAAAACTTGGTACTTTCCTAATTGGAAACTTTGCTGGAGCCATGTTTCAGAAGAGATTTACCGTTTAATTGCAGGCAATTAAATGTTTACCTCTAATGTCCGTATCCAATTCCTTACGAACACAGTAACACACCAGAGCACAAATCACATACCAACGAGATTCACAGAGTAATATTACATGGCAGTCAGAAAGCACAATATTGGGAAACGTGAAATACGTAAAATAACAGAAGTCAATATACTTCTGTCTGGATCGTTGGTGTATATTGTAAGAACTGGGAAATGGTTTGTTGCACATATGTTGTCGTATTCCAGTATGTTCTACATTTACTGACTTTGTGATCTTATTTTATAAAAGCCGCGAGAAGTGTTAAGGGGAACGTCAATCAGCGCGGTCTATATCGAAATTCTGTTTATTGTCTATATGGATAGTTATTGCCTTTTATCGAAATGATTTATAATCCAATTTAGCATATATTTATCATTTTTTTCTTTGCCCGAACCATTCACGTCCCCGTCCCAATTAGCTGTGAATTTTAGCAAAAGCTGCAGAGTGACTGGAAGTAGTCTCTGAAATGGTCGTTTGTTTTTGCTGTGTGCTGTATATACCACAGCGGTCATTCTGTCAGGGCTGGAAAAATGTCCTATTAAGAAGCTTCGTAAATACCTTTAGATACTATTATATTTGAATATATGTTTGTAGTTTTGCACCTTTAAAGATCGCCGCACGATAAGTCGCCTCCTACTCCACACTGTTCGTTTTGGGATGCGACGGATCACATTGGGATCCTTTATACTTTCAGCTGATTTATTTATTTAAACAAAGTACAATCCTTTCGTCACCACATGAAAGGTAATGCAAAGATAACTTTTATTTGAAATGCATTATCTTTTTTTGTTTCGATTGAAATTATTGACATTGAGACAAATAAAAGCTGGAATCTTTATAAAGTTTTAAGTTGTTGGGATGTTTCCTCAGATCTCTGTGTCAGTGAAGTCCTCAGTACACGTTTTCTTTGTAAAACTGTAAACCGAATCATCTGAAATCTGCTGGGTTTTTATTTCTTACCTTTTACTTTTAAGGAATTCATTTATTTTTTGACTTAAAGCTTTAACAATTAGGTTATAAAAGGAATAGGCTAAAACGTAAAAGGGCGGTTTTTCATATCGGTAACATCATAGCCGATTTAAATGTATTCATGTTAAATTATAGTAGAAAGCTTAACTATGTATTTTTCTTACGGATTAGTGGCCAGGTTAAATGAAGACACTCCTGTGGCAGTATTAGATCATTGATCACCTTTAAACCAGGCTTTGAGCTATGCAGTGTATCATAAAGTGTTTTAGATAGATTGTATCTTCTAAAAAAAGAAATTGAATTCTAGTTTCCGTGAGCGTTCTAATATTGTATTAATGAGTAATAGAGAAGTTCCAATGTTAGTTACATGGCTGCGGGTGCTTTACTTTCTGAGTAATGGATCTGATTGACTGCTTATGTTAATGTCCTAGGTGTCAGCAAACTCAGTGTGTTGGCAAAGTGTGCATTAAAATAAAACTAGGAAAGAAAAACTGAACCTGGATGCTATGGAACTAAAACATTTTAAACTAATCTTAAAATGATTATTATGGGATGATCTGTGCATGTTAAAACGTTGCAAATTACTGAGCAGGTATAAATATCTACTGAAATATGTACGTCTACCAGACAATATTGTATTATACCAAACTTTTATGTCGATACAGCACGCGGTATTTGGCGGCTGATCTTACACTAGCATTTGGATACTGATCAGATTAGTATTTTTTGTACAAAACAATATTACAAAATAGCAACTAACTGGTAATATGGAATGAAAAGATGTCGTTTTACCCGGTTTCTTACACCCAGTCAATTGCCATCAATTGCAGTTCAGCTGACGATTTACTCTTACAGTTGTTAATCTCCTGTCCTACATTAAATAAAATTGATAGTTCCGTTGCTGAATAGATCCGATCACATTTGCCCAGCGCCTTTTATATCGTGGTCAAGATGTTTAGAGAGACTGCACTTCCTGAACTTGAGAAAAGTAGGAGGAGTCGTATAAATCAATGAAAATCTGGATAGTTTAATGTCTAAATCGGCTATCACCTCACCGGGGCCAAAATAAGAGCTCAAGGAACGTAAATTCATCGAACATCGTTCGATCAGAAGCATTAAAACCGATTAAGTCGGGATAATTTTTTGCTGCAGTAATGGAGCGGGCATTTTTCTAAGTTAATTAGTACAAGTATCTGACACGTTTTAATTAGCAGAAAAAACTCCCACCTCACCTGCAGCGAAAAGAAGAAAGTCTTCAACTGTGAGATTCATTCCCCAAATTTCACAGGAATATTTCGAAAAACAATCATCAAGGAAAAAACCCAGAATAAATGAGGGGGGTTCGCGGTGTTGTCCTGTATTACTGCATAACATAGGAGCTGTAGGTAGGGGCTCGGGGGCATCAGCTGCCAGGAGGCATTTTCATTGCTTTTAATCGGGATAAAGTTGTGTTGTGAACAGCGCGGCGCTGCAATCAGCCACTGACTCAGCTCTGGAGCAGATGCCTGTTTTCCAAATTATACAATTTAATCCCTTCACAGCAGCGGGCTGCCAACACAAAAAAGAACGAAACACGAGCTCAGTGGAAAAATAGCAATCTAAACCAGATCCAAGTGTGAGTGTGTGAGAGAAGGAGGGAGGGAGGGGAGAGAGACTATCTGTGTGTGTCTACTTCATACTCGTACTTTCTGCAGCCTTATCACCTTTTGCCAATTGCATTCTCGTGCTTTGCCAGTTTCCCATATCCAGGGCTCTTGCCTGCACTGTTGTTATTCTTGTTCTTTTTTTAAACAAGTTAACTCCTTCAAGGCGAGATGCCGCTTCCCAGAGACCTCCTTAACGATTTTAGACCAATTGCATACATTCATACTCAATTAATCGGCGATCTCGGTGAAGTTGGAGATTTGTAAATTGGGCCATCAGTAAAACGTTGTTACATTTAAAAATTATTAATAATACATGGATGGAATAACTGCAAAAAACAAAAGCAAAATACAGCGGATGCTGGAAATTTGAAATAAAACCAGAAAATGCTGGAAATACTCAGCAGGTCAGGCAGCATCTGCGGAGAAAGAGGCGACATTTCAGGTCGTTAACCTTTGAAAGGTCATTGGCCTGAAATGTTAACTCTGTTTCTCTCTCCACAGATGCTGCCTGACCTGCTGAGTATTTCCAGCATTTTCTGGTTTTATTGCATCTTATTTAACCTTTTTTTGTGTTATAAAATGTGTAGGAAACGAATACCACTTTTGTGAGCTAGACTTTATTTATTGTTTTAAGGATCTAGACCAGAAATCCGCCACAAGTTTAAAATATCAGATTGTGTAGTGTTACTTTAAATAAACAATATAGCATTTGAACAGAATCCACCCATTCTCGCGGCCTATGATGACTGGGCCAGAAATAATTTACTTTTTTGTAATACCCGAAAATGCCCAGCTGTTGGTTGCCGTTTGTGCTGGTTTTTTTCCTGATTGTGTTATTGTATTTGATCGTAGCACATGCAAATATTTAGCATCATACACCACAGGCTGATTAGGCTGGAATTTTACTACTAAAGGTGGGAAATGAATGTAACTCACTTTTGACATGTCTTCATTAGGGAAATTGACTGTTGAGCTCAAGAAAGCTTTTAATTGAAAATCCACTGTATTTCAATAGCATTGCAACAGAAGAAGATTACATACTTTATCCAAACACACACACAATTACTGCTGAGATCGAGGATGCCCACCAAACACGAGAAGGCATTAGCTCCAATATATTGGGTTAACATATTAAGTGCTGGCGGAATCTGATTTTAGAAAATAAATCCGCTGGCAGTCATTACATGACCAGGGGAGTAGCAGATACATAGGAGAACACCTAAAAATACACAGGTACTGGCTGAATCTGAGACTAGTCCTGGCGATTCCTTTTCAAAGGATGAACGAAATAGAATTATTTACGATGGGTAAACTTGGGTTATGACTGTTTTAAACAATAAATATTTTCTCTGTGTTATATAATTTTTTTGCTTTAACTTTTGAAAAGGAAATAATTTAAAGCAGATATTCAGAGTAAGCTACAGTAAACCTTTCTCACAGCATTCAGCCTCAGACTGCAAGGTATGATGTAAATCAGTACGGTTTTGTTTTGGGAATGAAAGTGACACAACCGCAAACGACGAATGAACGGCAACGGGGAACTCGACACAGTAAGATGTATTCCATTTAAACCTCACAACGTATTTGTAGCTGTTTGTGTAATTTTTTACAGTTTGAAATCTAGACAGAAGAGAGCGCAACAACAACAGCAGTCGGAGCTGGGGTCTCGGCACAGACTATTATCGATCAAATCCTGATTGTTTATACTTGGTTTCCCTGTGTATGGGTGTTGCCTATTACTGAAAACATTCGTTATCCACACGCTTGCCTTATTCCTCCCCCACCCTCTCCCTTGTCCCCCAGGCCCGTTTTATTTTAGCAGCCAAGGATCACAGTTCTCGGTAAAGTTATCTTCCTGGACATTATCTCCCATCACATTAAAATGGTAAGCAACCTATCAATAATGCAAAAAGAACACAACGTGGATCAGATCTTTTTACATGACACCGGCACCGAGCATGTTGGTCAGTGAATAACAAAACGTTTGAGGCGTCGTTCGAGTGGTCTGTGGCTGGGAATTTGCCACCCTATCTGTCAACAGGAATAGTTTGGAATATCAATAGCTCTTATAGTTAAAAAAAAAACGAGAAACACAATAGACTCGAAAAGCCTATTCATTAGTTGCCACATATTCCTATTAACTATAGGGGCTGACTAAAATTAATATGCAATCGAAACAAAGTTTATTAACAATTGTAGCGGTCAGGGGTGACGATTAACATGTAAGTCTATATTACTAATACATCTTTAGAATCAGTGAAGGACTTTATTTGGTTTAGGCTAGTAACTCCTCCTCCCCACGGCATTGGGTTACTTTTATTATTAAAGCATGGTATACTCAACCTGGCCTTCGGCAATACCTGACGTTTAAGAAACGGGGACTTTGACATATAATACACATTTCCAATCTTCAGAGTTACAACATGGTGTTACCTTATCGATTTGAGCAAAATATTACTATGTAACTGTTTTCACGAATGGAGCCCACGTTCAATCGACATTTAATCCACCTTCATTTAAGACGAAGTTCACAATTTATCACAGAAACTGAATATAAATACACCAACCATCCTTCATGGACTGTATATAATGAGATAAATAGATGCTTAGTTTAATATTTCTTTTTGTTAAATTTAAATAAACCCAAATCCAAGTAACTAATGCAAAGATTCCAGGCATTATAATGGCTGGTGTGGAGTTTATAATGGCCAACAATTTTTGGAATCCGATTATCAGATGATATGATTTGTAAACTTGTGTCGGGGGAAGGAATGCAATTTTCCCGGGACAGAATCAGTAGCAGATACAGGGCACAGATACAGGAAATGAAAAAAAGTTTCATTGGAAGAGAACGCTTATCAGAGACAGACCTTCTGACTTAGGACTGGGCAACAACGTGTACTGTGTAAAAAATAAACTTGTCCCTCGTGTGATTTACCGGAAAGATATATTCCCAATCTAACACTTCTAGTGCATAGCTTGCAGTGTGCCCCTTTGGATTGTTTTCACAGAGACTTGTACAAAATGAACTATTAAAATTTACGCAATTTTTAATTACATATCTTCATTGGCGTCATAACAGTTTACAAAGCGTAATGCTATTGTTCCTCCAGCACTTTCAATTTAATTTTTAAAAATACAATCCCTGTGTACAATATAGTGAACGAAACTATACAAAGCTACAGAAACTAAAAACAGCCTTTTCAGGTTATTAGTAACAAATTGACTTTTGCAATCAGAGTAACATTGCGTACATAGAGCAAATGGAGATCTCCTCAACCCTCCATCTCCCGCACACATAATAGCAGACATTTAAACAGACTGTTGCAAAATATCTATTCAGGACATTTCTCTGTATTCGTTTTTAGAAACAAGAAGGACATGTTGTTTTATCAGATTTAAGACTTATAGTTTAAGTGAGGCAATTAAAACAATTACCAAACATCCGAGTGTTGCAACGTTTTTTTATGGTATTAGGTTTCGGTGCACAGACCTCAGTGAAGTATGTCAGTTATTGCAAAGTCAGCTGGAGTGCACCTCTGTGGAACCACCAACTTCCTGAAAGTTCCTAAAAACATTTTAAAGCTGCATTACCCCACGATTCTACTATTTTCACTCGGTACTTAAATATTACAGAAAGATCCTGAAAATATTGTACACATATTCACTGTATTCCAAATTAAAATTTCCAAACACAGAGGAAAGTAGAATACATCACTTGTACATATTTTAATAGAGATTTGTTCTTATCTGATTTATACAATTACGTTATTATAGAGTAGGTTATCAGCTGAATGGAAAGAAATATCACCTTAAATCAAACTAAAAGATGGTGAGTTCAAGAGACTTGAGCACAAAAATCTAGGCTAACACTCCAGTGCAGTACTGAGGGAGTGCTGCACTATTGGAGGTGCTGTCTTTCGGATGAGATGTTAAACTCAGGCCCCGTCTACTCTGTCAGATGGACGTAAAAGATCCCATGGCACTATTTCGAAGAAGAGCAGGGGAGTTATCCCCGGTGTCCTGGCTAATATTTATCCCTTAATCAATATCACTAAAACAGATGATCTGGTCATTATCACATTGCTGTATGTGGGAGCTTGCTGTGCACAGATTGGCTGCTGCGTTTCCTACATTACAACAGTGACTACATGCTTAAAAAAAAAGTACTTCATTGGCTGTAAAGCACTTTGGGACATCCGGTGGTCGTGAAAGGCACTATATAAATGCAAGTCTTTCTTTCTTTGAAAAAACTTTCAGTTTTAACATCTCAACAAATAAATGTGTTTCATATAAAATGTTACCAAAAATTATTGTGGTGTGTATGTGTGTCTCTAAATTGTCAGACTGCTTGTCCGACATCCAGTCCTGGATGAGCAGAAATTTCCTTCAACCAAATATTGGGAAGACCGAATCCATTGTCTTCGGTCCCCACCACTAACTCCGTTCCTTAGCCACCGACTCCATCCCTTGCCCTGGCAATGGCCAAACCAGACTATTTGCAACCTTGGTGTTATATTTGACCGAGATGAGCCTCCGACCACATATCCGCACCATCACTAAGACCGCCTATTTCCACTACTGTAATATTGCCCAAAACTCATCCAAAACTCTGCTGCCCGTGTCCTAGCTCGCACCAAGTCCCATTCACCCATCACCCCTGTGCTCGCTGACCTACATTGGCTCCCGGTTAAGCAATGCCTCGATTTTAAAATTCTCATCCTTGTTTTCAAATCCCTCCATGGCCTCACACCTCCCTATCTCTGTAATCTCCTCCAGCCCTACGACCCTCCGAGATATCTGCGCTCCTCCAATTCTGGCCTCTTGAGCATCCCTGATTTTAATTGCTCAACCACTGATGGCCGTGCCCTAAGCTCTGGAATTCTTTCCCTAAACCTCTCCACCTCTCTTACCTCCTTTAAGACGCTCCTTAAAACCTACCTCTTTGACCAAGCTTTTGGTCATCTGCCCTAATATCTCCTTATGTGGCTCGGTGTCAAATTTTGTTTGATAACACTCTTGTGAAGCGCCTTGGGATGTTTCACTATGTTAAAGGTGCTATATAAATACACATTGTTGTTGTTGTTGGTGTGTGTGGGAATGTAACTGTAAAAAAATCTATCATCATGTGCCAGGCAATACACAAAACCCTAATGTTTAATTCATGACATCAAACTAGCTTTGACTTCTACTGCCAATACAAGCATTTAAAATTCATTGCTTGTTGAAAAATAAAAATGCATGTATTTTGTACACTTCAATAATGTTATTCTCATCACAACAAAGAATACCTCCAAAACATTACTAGAAAATTCTTCAGTGTAAATAACAAAACCTCTGCTAAACAAAGTGCAGGGAAGGGGAACAAGAATTTCACTTTAATCCTTTCAGTCCTGAATTTTCATTTGGAACTGGCCAGACAGTAATGTTTATTATTTTGTGACACTTGTCCAAGGAATGATATACTGCAAAACTCAAGTGTTAATTGATGTAGAATACATAGACTTACAACACCATTGTTTTAATTAGTACTTTTTTAATGCACTGAAGTGTTTGATTGTTGCGGTATTCCAGTATATAGTGTAACGCAGAGGTTCCCAAACTTTTTTGCTACCTTCTCCCCCTTCCTTCGGACTGGAATCACCAAAGGGAAGATGGGCACAGCACAAAACATTTGGGAATCTCTTCAGTGCATTGAAAAAGTACTAACCAAAACAATACAGTTGCAAGTCCCCCCTCTTTCTAAGAAACAACACATTGCGGTCAAGAACCAGTAAATGTGAATCCCAAATCCAATTAGGAAGGATCACGTTTCCTATTTTTCTTTAGCCTCAACTAAAATGTTCATTCATTCACAATTATTGAACACCAAGCGGCACGCTCGTGTCAATTATATAGCGCGTGGGAGGGATGCTGATGTGGCGCTAGCTCATTGGTCAATAATGCTTTGGTACTATGAACTGGTAATCTTGGGATTTGAGGGACAAAACCCATGTGCCCTCATGCCTCTCCCACGCTAGCCTCATCGTGCTCCCTCCCCCCCGAGGTTTGAGAGCCTCTAGTTTAAAGGTTTATTATATACCCTAAAAGTTAATACTAGACTTAACACTACTTCTTGACATACTGTCCATTTGCTAATAGATTACTATTTCACGACACTGTGTTCCATTTAGTGTTGTATAACTGCTACAGTCATTTCCGGGTCAGAAGTTGTGCAATATAAGATTACCTCAGATTACCGTATGCAGCTGCCAAACTGGTACACCTATTACAAATTCTAGGTGAAATCCATTAATGCCACAGGTTTCTCACAAGAAACATAAGATTCCTTTCCCCTCCACTTGTGTTTACTATGCAATGTTTTATTAATTGGAATACAAATAAATAGGTTTCTGTATGGGCATTGGGTAGCTACTAAGCCAAATCCTTTTGATGCTGACCCTTGCATCTTCAAAGTCTTTTCAAAAATTGTGCGACTTTGAATCCTTGAATGCAACTGAAACTATTGAAGAAACATCAGTATTTTGAACACACATTGGTTATTTACTATTGCTGTAAACTGAGGGGAGGAGGGGTTATTGTTTGCCAAATTTTTTAACTCTTTACTGTGCCACTAAATAAAAATAGAATATGTTTGTAATCTTCCAAGTTTAATTAAGAAAATACAATACTGAGAATACACATAATTCATGTAATTCTGCACAGGCATCTTATTCTTAAAAAAGTAATATATTAAAATATTCAATTTGCAGATACCATTTAACAGATATTATAGGCACAATTTTAAGATTACAAAGAAAATGTGACACTCGGAGATTTAATATAAATATGTTTGTTCTTTAAATACATTTTACATTACTTCCAAATATTCATGAGCTTTATGCAGTGAACAAATCTACTGATGCAGGCTGTATGCTTTTCATAACAAGAAAATAAAATTACCACCTTTCCCAATTATCACTTCAGTTAGATAGTGTGAAGACACGAAAACAACAACAACTGAATATATATACAGGAAAATCCATCTTTCCATTCTGTATAGGCAGAATGTACATGTACCTATATTTCTGTAATAAAATCCTTGCATGGTATATACAAGTGAGCCTCACAAATAACTTTTCACGGCTTGTTTTAACCTTGCTTCCAATCAGTCTGTTTATCTTTGATCTTGGCAATTAAATTAGAGGGAATCAATCTGTTTATTTGTTTACTCCCCAAAAGAGTTTCTGGCAGGTATTAAAATTGAATTCAATGTAGCAGAAGAAAATGCATATTTGTAATCATTACAAGTCTATTGTGGTTTGGAGAGTAATCAGTTTTGGATTCACAAAATCTGCAAAACAAGAATTGTAATAGGAACAAGACAAAAAACTTACAGATACAATGCAAATGTGATTTGAAAAGTACATTTACATCTAATTAAATGTACAAATCATTGGACAAAAATAAAAGCTGGAATAATATTTTGTCAAATAAATTATGTCATTCATGATATGCAAAAAAAGTCATATTTTTTAAAGCACGTTGTTTTCAGATATTGAAATTACTTTATACAACATGTTGCTATATTTTATTGTAAATTATATACTACAAATTATCAAGTTATGAGACTAAAGTATTAACAAAATCCTACAATTATGCCAGTTCAGGCACACAAAGTATGTCAATGTGAAGCAACATAAAAGGTGTTTCAAAATTACACCCATGCTGCAATTTTCAGGATGAGATTATTGTATCAATAATCTAACATTTGAATAAACTGAATCAAGCATTTATTTTACATCATATATAGCAATATAGTTCAATCAACAGAATACAAGCAACAGTTTTCAGAGAAAATGGTGAGGTACTAAAATGTTTCCAAAGGCCCTATCTGAAAAAAGGGCCATTGTACAAAACTATTTTCATCATCCTCTATTTTTGATTTTGTTCCTGCACACTCCTGAATTCACTCTCCACATTTCGCATTGGTATTTTCGATAGATTTTGGCAAAATAGATTGTCCAGTTCAAGTATATTATTATACACTTCATTCTTCTATCTTATCAAAATGGAATTTTGAACCTGCTACTTTGACGTTGTTCAGATTTACAAACCCATTGCTGCTAATCCTGTTAGTGCACCTGCAGCATTACTTTGTTATTCTAAAATATTTCATTATATAACAAATAATCATGGTTTCATTTTATAACCAATATTTATTGCAGATGATATGCTCAGCAAAATATTTAACTTTAAATGTTAATATGATATTCCTGAGTAAGTGACATCACTTAGGAAAGTTTGTCTTTATTTGAACATTGGAAGTTTTACGTGTGGGCTGTTTTTACTGAATAAAGCATTAGCTTTATTTAAGAGCCATATTGTCAGTTTAACTGTCTTTGCTATGTGTTTATCTTTTATTATATATCAGATACAATCATATGTGCCAATCATAATACTGACTTATGAGCCACAGATTTCTAACTTCATTAATTCATTTCATATTACAGTACTTAACTGCATTACTGACATTAATATTTCAGTAAATCAGTATTTTTCAGTGAGAACATGCTTTGTGTTCCAGTGAGAAAATTAAATAATTAAAAGCCCATAAATTAGTGTTGGAAATATAAGTAGATGAATGCATTACTTGTTAATTTTAAATGGAATAATGCCTCTGCTGAAATAGCAGCTGGAGGAATATCATATAAATGTTTTAAGCATTTGTCCACTAAGAATGCTTACAGCAATTTCTAGGCTATGTTTCCTTCTGGTCAGCCATTGATCAGATCGAGATCCTGAACAGATGACCAGCCAACAATAGCTAATCTTAATTTCATTAGATTTTTCCCTGCTCTAATAAAACAGACAAAAGGAAATAAAGGAAGATGCAGATGTAATAAAGGAAAATTAATAGATGGAACAGTAATGGAGGGAAGGGGGAGGAATGTACTTCTAAACATACCTGTTTTTTTTAAAAAAAGGCTTTCATTTACAAAGTACAAGGCATATAGTTAAAACAGTATCATGCCCAAGATTCATCCTTTATTAAGCAATGATCATTATAGGTAGAAACTATCAGTCACAGATTAATTGTATACTGTTCATAGCTATAGTTCGGTCACACTTTTTTCAGCCACAGATGTATTAACTTTCATTATTGCAGGTTAATCCAACTATGATCAATTTAGAAGCATTTTTATTTGTTCAAGACCATAAATTGCTCATGTATTGCTGATTGTCAATAGTTGCTCCAAAGTTGAATGTAATCACATACGGTGCCTGAACTGCTCTCAATCACAGATTGATCCCATGCCAATTATAGCTAAAGATCATTCAATCGGATTGCTTCGATGTAGTTCATCGCCACAGATTGCTCTCACTTTGTTCATATACAAGCACTCTATGGAATTGAACAAATATAAACAATCTGTGACTATGACCAATTTACAAACATTTTGTGGCAATGAAGAACACTACAATTTGTAGTTGAACAAGGTGAGAATCTTCAGCTATGGATATTATAGGAATAATCTTTGACTGTTCAGCTTGCTCATAGAGTTCATCATCACACATTAATGTTATGTGGTTCAATCACATATTTCTCTTGAATTGATCATAATTATGTGTTGTTTGGACTTCCAAAAGGCTTTTGATAAGGTCCCACATAAGAAATTAGCGTGTAAAGTTAAGGCACATGGGATTGGGGGCAAGGTATAGAGAACTTGGATAGAGAACTGGTTGGCAGACAGAAAGCAAAGAGTTGGAATAAACGGGTCTTTTTCTGAGTGGCAGGCAGTGACTAGTGGGGTACCGCAGGGATTGGTCCTTGGACCCCAGCTATTCACAATATATATTAATGATCTAGACAAGGGAACTAGATGTAATATCTCCAAGTTTGAAGACGACACAAAACTGGGTGGCGTGTGTGCTGCGAGGAGGATGCCGAGAAACTCCAGGATGATTTGAACAGGTTGGGTGATTGGGCAGAAGCGTGGCAGATGCAATATAACATTGATAAATGCGAGGTTATCCACTTTGGTGTCAAAAACAGAAAGGCAGATTATTATCTGAATGGCAATAGATTGGGAGAAGGGGAAGTGCAACGAGACCTGGGTGTCCTTGTGCACCAGTCGCTGAAGGTAAGCATGCAGGTGCAGCAGGCGGTTAAGAAGGCAAATGGTATGTTGGCCTTCATAGCGAGAGGGTTTGAGTACAGGAACAAGGATGTCTTGCTGCAGTTGTACAGGGCCTTGGTGAGACCACACCTTGAGTACTGTGTGCAGTTTTGGTCGCCTTACCTGAGGAAGGATGTTCTTGCCATGGAAGGAGTTCAGCGAAGATTCACAAGGCTGATACCTGGGATGGCAGGAATGACGTATGAAGAGAGATTGGGTCGATTGAGCTTATACTCGCTGGAGTTTCGAAGAATGAGAGGGGATCTCATTGAAACTTATAAAATTCTGACAGGACAGGACAAACTAGATGCAGGAAGGATGTTCCCGATGGTCGGGGAGTCCAGAACCAGGGGTCACAGTATAAGGATAAGGGGTAAGCCATTTAGGACAGAAATGAGGAGGAATTTCTTCACCCAGAGAGTGGTGAACCTGTGGAATTCTCTGCCACAGAAGGCAGTAGAGGTCAATTCATTAAATAGATTCAAGAAGGAGTTGGATATATTTCTTAAGGCTAAAGGGATCAAGGGATATGGGGAGAAAGCAGGGACAGGGTACTGAATTTGGATGATCAGCCATGATCGCATTGAATGGCGGAGCAGGCTACAGGGGCCGAATGGCCTACTCCTGCTCCTATCTTCTATGATTCTATGATTCTATGTTTCAATATTTTTCCTCACTGAATTTGTATTATCCTAGTTACAAAACACACCTATAGGGTTCATATGCACAAATTATACCTATGTGTTCAATTACAGGTTGTCCTTATATTGTCCATTCACAAATAGCTTCTGTAAATATTCTTTTTCACAGATAGCTCTGGATTGGTAATAATCACAGATTGAGCATACATACTTATCATCACAGAGAGGCCCCATATACTCATTGCCACATATTGACCCTGTTTACTCTTTATCCAAGTTTCGTCCTATATGCCCAATGTCACAGATTGGTCCGATACATTTATTGTCACATGTTGACCCTAAATGCTCATAGTTACAAGCATATTTCTAAATTGAACAATGGCTTCAATTAGATCCTATTCACATATTATTCTTGAATGAATCATAACTGCAGATTGTTCCTGTATTCTTCAGAACTGATTAATTCTATATTATTTAGTATAAAATTATACATAAATTGATCATAGACATGAATTGGTTTGATATTAATCACAATTACACACTGTTTGTGTTCTTCATAGCCATATAAACAATTCAAAATTGTTCAAAGTCACAGACAGCTCCATAGTTGCAGATTCCTCTAAACTCACATATTGCTCCCATATTGTTCACAGTCAAGACTGCTCCATAGTCACACATTGTTCCTCCATTGTTCATAGACACAGAGTGCTCCTGTACTAATTGTAGTCATAGACACCCGCTGCACCCTTTATTGTTACAGATTTCTCGATACACAAAAATTGTGCAATTGGAGTTCAAAATCACAGTCTTAGCCTGCACTTTTCATTGACACAGATTGATTCTAAACTGTTCATAGTCATAGATTGATTCTATATTGTACAAAGTCACAGATTGATTCTAAACTGTTCATTGTCACAGATTGATTCTACACTGTTCATAGTCACAAATTGATCTGACACTGTTCATAGGCACAGATTGATTCAAAACTGTTCATAGTCATAGATTAATTCTATACTGTTCATAGTCATAGATTGATTCTATACGGTTCATAGTCACAGACTGATTCTATGCTGTTTAAAGTCACAGATTGATTCTATACTGTTCATAGTCACAGACTGATTCTATGCTGTTTAAAGTCACAGATTGATTCTATACTGTTCATAGTCACAGATTGATTCTACACTGTTCATCGTCACAGTTTGATTCTATACTGTTCATACTCACAGATTGATCCTATACTGTTCATAGTCACAGATTGATAATTTACTGTTCAAAGTCACACACTGAATATATACTGTTCATAGTCACAAGGGGATTCTTCACTGTACACAGTCACAGATTCATTCTATGCTCTTCATAGTCACAGATTGAATCTA
This sequence comes from Squalus acanthias, assembly GCA_030390025.1. Classification (NCBI taxonomy): domain Eukaryota; kingdom Metazoa; phylum Chordata; class Chondrichthyes; order Squaliformes; family Squalidae; genus Squalus; species Squalus acanthias. The sequence goes on from CM059425.1 coordinate 51,479,324, forward strand.
TATTGTTCATAGTCACAGGTTGATTCCATATTGTTCATAGTCACAGATTGATTCTATACTGTTCATAGCCACAGATTGATTCTGTGCTGTTCATAATCACAGATTGATTCTATACTGTTCATAGTCACAGACTGAATATATAATGTTCATAGTTACAGATTGATTCTATACTGTTCATAGTCACATATTGATTCTATACTGTTCATAGTCACAGATTGATTCAGTGCTTTTCATAATCACAGATTGAATCCATACTGTTTATAGTCAGAGATTGATTCTATACTGCTCATAGTCACAGACTGAATATATAATGTTCATAGTCACAGATTGATTCTATACTGTTCATAGTCACAAACTGATTCTATACTGTTCATAGTCAGAGATTGATTCTATATTGTTCATAGTCACAAACTGATTCTATACAGTTCATAGTCACAGATTGATTCTATACTGTTCAAAGACACAGACTGAATATATAATGTTCATAGTCACAGATTGATTCTATACTGTTCATAGTCATAGATTGATTCTATACTGTTTATAGTCACAGATTGAATCTAGACTATTCATAGTCACAGATTCTATACTGTTCATCGTCACAGATTGAATCTAGACTGTTCATTGTCACAGATTGATTCTATACTGTTCATAGTCACATATTGATTCTACACTGACGGTAGTCACAGATTGATTCTATACTGTCCATAGTCACAGATTGATCCTGTGCTGTTCATAATCACAGATTGAATCAATACCATTCACAGTCAAAGATTGATTCTATACTGTTCATAGTGACAGATTGATACTATACTGTTCAAAGTCACACACTGAATATATACTGTGCATAGTCACAGGGGGATTCTTCACTGTACACAGTCACAGATTGATTCTATGCTCTTCATAGTCACAAATTAATTCTAAATTGTTCATAGTCACAGATTGATTCTATACTGTTCATAGTCACTGATTGATTCTACACTGTTCATAGTCACAGATTGATTCTATACTGTTCATAGTCACAGACTGAATATATACTGTTCATAGTTACAGATTGATTCTATGCTGTTCATACTCACAGATTGATACTATACTGTTCATATTCACAGACAGAATATATAATGTTCATAGTTACAGATTGATTCTATACTGTTCATAGTCACAGATTGATTCTACACTGCTCATAGTCACAGACTGAATATATAATGTTCATAGTTATAGATTGATTCTATGCTGTTCATAGTCACAGATTGATACTATACTGCTCATAGTGACAGACTGAATATATAATGTTCATAGTTACAGATTGATTCTATGCTGTTCATAGTCACAGATCGATACTATACTGTTCATAGTCACAGACTGAATATATAATGTTTATAGTTACAGATTGATACTATACTGTTCATAGTCACAGACTGAATATATAATGTGCATAGTTACAGTTTGATTCAATACTGTTCATACTCACAGATTGATTCAATACTGCACATAGTCACAGATTGATTCTACACTGTTCATACTAACAGATTGATTCAATACTGCACATAGTCACAGATTGATTCTACACTGTTCATACTCACAGATTGATTCAATATTGCACATAGTCACAGATTGATTCTACGCTGTTCATAGTCACAGATTGATTCTACACTGTTCATAGTCACAGATTGATTCTATACTGTTAACAGTCACACACTGAATATATATTGTTCATAGTTACAGATTGATTCTATGCTGTTCATAATCACAGACTGAATATATAATGTTCATAGTCACAGATTGATTCTATACTGTTCATAATCACAGATTGACTCTATACTGTTCATAGTCACAGATTGACTATATATTGTTCATCGTCACAGATTGATTCAATACTGTTCATACTTACAGATTGATTCCATACTGTTCATAGTCACAGACTGATTCCATACTGTTCATAGTCACAGATTGAATCTATGCTGTTCATAGTCACAGACTGATTCTATACTGTTCATAGTCACAGATTGATTCTACAATGCTCATCGTCACAGATTGATTCAATACTGTTCATACTCACAGATTGATTCTATACTGTTCATAGTCACAGATTGATTCTACAATGCTCATCGTCACAGATTGATTCAATACTGTTCATACTTACAGATTGATTCCATACTGTTCATAGTCACAGATTGATTCTATACAGTCCATAGCCACAGATTGATTCTGTGCAGTTCATAATCACAGACTGAATAAATAATGTTTATAGTCACAGATTGATTCTATACTTTTCATAGTCACAGGTTGATTCTATGCTGTTCATAGTCACAGACTGAATATATAATGTTCAAAGTCACAGATTGATTCTATACTGTTCCTAGTCACAGGTTGATTCTATACTGTTCATAATCACAGATTGAATCCATACTAGTTATAGTCACAGATTGATTCTATACTGTTCATAGTCACAGACTGAATATATAATGTTCACAGTCACAGATTGATTCTATACTGTTCATTGTCACAGATTGATTCTATACTGTTTATAGTCACAGATTGATTCTATACTGTTCATAGTCACAGATTCATTCTATACTGTTCATAGTCACACATTGATTCTATGCTGTTTAAAGTCACAGATTGATTCTATGCTGTTCATAGTCACAGACTGAATATATAATGTTCATAGTCACAGATTGATTCTATAATGTTCATAGTCACAGATTGATTCTATACTGTTCATAGTCACAGATTGAATCTAGACTGTTCTTAGTCACAGATTGATTCTATACTGTTCATAGTCACAGATTGAATCTAGACTGTTCACAGTCACAAATTAATTCTATACGGTTCATAGTCACAGATTGATTCTACACTGACGGTAGTCACAGATTGATTCTATACTGTCCATAGTCACAGATTGATCCTGTGCTGTTCATAATCACAGATTGAATCAATACTGTTCACAGTCAAAGATTGATTCTACACTGTGCATATTGACTGATTGATAATATACTGTTCATAGTCACAGATAGATACTATACTGTTCATCGTCACAGATTGATACTATACTGTTCTTAGTTACAGATTGATTCTATACTGTTCATAGTCACAGATTGATTCTATACTGTTCATCGTCACAGATTGATTCTACACTGTTCATAGTCACAGACTGATTCTATACTGTTCATAGTCACAGAGTGAATATATAATGTTCATAGTCACAGATTGATTCTATACTATTCATAGTCACAGGTTGATTCTATACTGTTCATAGTCACAGACTGAATATTTAATGTTCATACTCACAGATTGATTCTATACTGTTCATTGTCACAGACTGAATATATAATGATCACAGTCACAGATTTATTCTATACGGTTCATAGTCACAGACTGATTCTATGCTTTTCATAGTCACAGTCTGATTCTATGCTGTTTAAAGTCACAGATTGATTCTATACTGTTCAGAATCACAGATTGATTCTATACTGTTCAAAGTCAGAAATTGATCTGACATTGTTCTTAAACACAGATTGATACTATACTGTTCATAGTCACAGATTGATTCTATGCTGTTCATAGTCACAGATTGATTCTACAATGCTCATTTTCACAGATTGATTCTATACTGTTCAGAGTCACAGATTGATTCTACACTGCTCATCGTCACAGATTGATTCAATACTGTTCATACTTACAGATTGATTCCATACTGTTCATGGTCACAGATTGATTCTATACTGTCCATAGCCACAGATATTTCTGTGCAGTTCATAGTCACAGATTGATTCTATACTGTTCATAGTGACAGATTGATTCTATACTGTTCATAGTCACAGATTGATTCTATACTGTTCATAATCACAGGTTGAATCCATACTGATTATCGTCACAGATTGATTCTATACTGTTCATAGTCACAGCCTGAATATATAATGTTTATAGTCACAGATTGATTCTATACTTTTCATAGTCACAGGTTGATTCTATGCTGTTCCTAGTCACAGACTGAATATATAATGTTCATAGTCACAGATTGATTCTATACTGTTCATAGTCACAGATTGATTCTACACTGTTCATCATCACAGATTGATTCTAGGCTATTCATACTCACAGATTGATTCTATACTGTTCATAGTCACAGATTGATACTATGCTGTTCAAAGTCACACACTGAATATATACTGTTCCTAGTCACAGGGGGATTCTTCACTTTACACAGTCACAGAGTAATTCCATGCTCATCATAGTCACAGATTAATTCTATTTATGTTCATAGTCACAGGTTGTTTCCATACTGTTCATAGTCACAGATTGATTCTGTGCTGTTCATAATCACAGATTGATTCTATACAGTTCATAGTCACAGATTGATTCTATACTGTTCATAGTCACAAACTGAATATATAATGTTCATAGTCACAGATTGATTCCATACTTTTCATAGCCAGAGACTGATTCTATACTGTTCATACTCACAGACTGAATATATAATGTTCATAGTCACAGATTGATTCTATACCGTTCGTAGTCACAGACTGAATATATAGTGTTCATAGTCACAGATTAATTCTGTACTGTTCATAGTCACAGATTGATTCTACACTGTTGATAGTCACAGATTGATTCTATACTGTTCATAGTCACAGATTGATTCTATAATGTTCATAGTCACAGGTTGATTCTACACTGACGGTAGTCACAGATTGATTCTATACTGTTCATACTCACAGATTGATTCTACACTGTTCATACTCACAGATTGATTCAATACTACACATAGTCACAGATTGATTCTATGCTGTTCATAGTCACAGATTGATTCTACACTGTTCATAGTCACAGATTGATTCTATAATGTTCAAAGTCACACACGGAATATATATTGTTCATAGTTACAGATTGATTCTATGCTGTTCATAATCACAGACTGAATATATAATGTTCATAGTCCCAGATTGATTCTATACTGTTCATAGTCACAGATTGATTCTATACTGTTCATAATCACAGATTGACTCCATACTGATTATAGTCACAGATTGATTCTATACTGTTCATAGTCACAAACTGAATATATAATGTTCATAGTTACAGATTGATTCTATGCTGTTCATAGTCACAGATTGATTCTATACTGTTCATAGTCACAGATTGATTCTATACTGTTCATAGTCACAGACTGAATATATATTGTTCATAGTCACAGATTGATTCTACACTGTTCATCTTCACAAACTGATTCTATACTGTTCATAGTCAGAGATTGATTCTATACTGTTCATAGTCACAAACTGATTCTATACAGTTCATAGTCACAGATTGATTCTATACTATTCAATGTCACAGACTGAATATATAATGTTCATAGTCACAGATTGATTCCATACTGTTCATAGTCACAGATTGAATCTAGACTGTTCACAGTCACAAATTAATTCTATACGGTTCATATTTACAGATTGATTCTACACTGACGGTAGTCACAGATTGATTCTATACTGTCCATAGTCACAGATTGACCCTGTGTTGTTCATAATCACAGATTGAATCAATACTGTTCACAGTCAAAGATTGATTCTACACTGTGCATGGTGACAGATTGATAATATACTGTTCATAGTCACAGATAGATACTATACTGTTCATCGCCACAGATTGATACTATACTGTTCATAGTCAGAGACTTATGCTATATTGTTCATAGTTACAGATTGATTCTATACTGTTCATAGTCACAGATTGATTCTACACTGTTCATGGTCACAGATTGATTCTATACTGTTCATAGTCACAGAGTGAATATATAATGTTCATAGTCACAGATTGATTCTATACTATTCATAGTCACAGGTTGATTCTATACTGTTCATAGTCACAGACTGAATATTTAATGTTCATACTCACAGATTGATTCTATACTGTTCATTGTCACAGACTGAATATATAATGTTCATAGTCACAGATTTATTCTATACGGTTCATAGTCACAGATTGATTCTATACTGTTCATAGTCACAGACTGATTCTATGCTGTTCATAGTCACAGTCTGATTCTATGCTGTTTAAAGTCACAGATTGATTCTATACTGTTCAGCGTCACAGACTGAATATATAATGTTCATAGTCACAGATTGATTCTATACGGTTCATAGTCACAGATTGATTCTATACTGTTCATAGTCACAGACTGATTCTATGCTGTTCATAGTCACAGTCTGATTCTATGCTGTTTAAAGTCACAGATTGATTCTATGCTGTTCATAGTCAGAGACTGAATATATAATGTTCATAGTCACAGATTGATTCGATACTGTTCCTAGTCACAGGTTGATTCTACACCGTTCATAGTCACATACTGAATATATAATGTTCATAGTCACAGATTGATTCTATAATGTTCATAGTCACAGATTGATTCTATACTGTTCATAGTCACAGATTGAATCTAGACTGTTCTTAGTCACAGATTGATTCTATGCTGTTCATAGTCACAGATTGAATCTAGACTGTTCACAGTCACAAATTAATTCTAAACGTTTCATAGTCACAGATTGATTCTACACTGACGGTAGTCACAGATTGATTCTATACTGTCCATAGTCACAGATTGATCCTGTGCTGTTCATAATCACAGATTGAATCAATACTGTTCACAGTCAAAGATTGATTCTACACTGTGCATAGTGACAGATTGATAATATACTGTTCATAGTCACAGATACATACTATACTGTTCATCGTCACAGATTGATACTATACTGTTCATAGTCAGAGACTTATACTATATTGTTCATAGTCACAGATTGATTCTATACTGTTCTTAGTTACAGATTGATTCTATACTGTTCATAGTCACAGATTGATTCTATACTGTTCATAGTCACAGATTGATTCTATACTGTTCATAGTCACAGACTGATTCTATACTGTTCATCGTCACAGATTGATCCTACACTGTTCATAGTCACAGACTGATTCTATACTGTTCATAGTCACAGAGTGAATATATAATGTTCATAGTCACAGATTGATTCTATACTATTCATAGTCACAGGTTGATTCTATACTGTTCATAGTCACAGACTGAATATTTAATGTTCATAGTCACAGATTGATTCTATACTGTTCATTGTCACAGACTGAATATATAATGTTCATAGTCACAGATTTATACTATACGGTTCATAGTCACAGATTGATTCTATGCTGTTTAAAGTCACAGATTGATTCTATACTGTTCAGAGTCACAGATTGATTCTGTACTGTTCAAAGTCACAAATTGAACTGACATTGTTCTTAAACACAGATTGATACTATACTGTTCATAGTCACAGATTGATTCTATGCTGTTCATAGTCACAGATTGATTCTACAATGCTCATCGTCACAGTTTGATTCTATACTGTTCATACTCACAGATTGATTCTATACTGTTCATAGTCACAGATTGATTCTACAATGCTCATCGTCACAGATTGATTCAATACTGTTCATACTTACAGATTGATTCCATACTGTTCATAGTCACAGATTGATTCTATACAGTCCATAGCCACAGATTGATTCTGTGCAGTTCATAATCACAGACTGAATATATAATGTTTATAGTCACAGATTGATTCTATACTTTTCATAGTCACAGGTTGATTCTATGCTGTTCATAGTCACAGACTGAATATATAATGTTCAAAGTCACAGATTGATTCTATACTGTTCCTAGTCACAGGTTGATTCTATACTGTTCATAATCACAGATTGAATCCATACTAGTTATAGTCACAGATTGATTCTATACTGTTCATAGTCACAGGCTGAATATATAATGTTCACAGTCACAGATTGATTCTATACTGTTCATTGTCACAGATTGATTCTATACTGTTTATAGTCATAGATTGATTCTATGCTGCTCATATTCACAGACTGAATATATAATTTTCATAGTCACAGATTGATTCTATACTGTTCATCGTCAGAAACTGATTCTATACTGTTCATAGTCAGAGATTGATTCTATACTGTTCATAGTCACAAACTGATTCTATACAGTTCATAGTCACAGATTGATTCTATACTGTTCAATGACACAGACTGAATATATAATGTTCATAGTCACAGATTGATTCCATACTGTTCATAGTCACAGATTGAATCTAGTCTGTTCACAGTCACAAATTAATTCTATACGGTTCATAGTCACAGATTGATTCTACACTGACGGTAGTCACAGATTGATTCTATACTGTCCATAGTCACAGATTGATCCTGTGCTGTTCATAATCACAGATTGAATCAATACTGTTCACAGTCAAAGATTGATTCTACTCTGTGCATAGTGACAGATTGATAATATACTGTTCATAGTCACAGATAGATACTATACTGTTCATCGTCACAGATTGATACTATACTGTTCATAGTCAGAGACTTATACTATATTGTTCATAGTCACAGATTGATTCTATACTGTTCATAGTCACTGATTGATTCTATACTGTTCATAGTCACAGATTGATTCTATACTGTTCATAGTCACAGACTGATTCTATACTGTTCATCGTCAGAGATTGATTCTATACTGTTCATTGTCACAGACTGAATATATAATGTTCATAGTCACAGATTTATTCCAGTCGGTTCATAGTCACAGATTGATTCTATACTGTTCATAGTCACAGACTGATTCCATGCTGTTCATAGTCACAGTCTGATTCTATGCTGTTTAAAGTCACAGAATGATTCTATACTGTTCAGAGTCAGAGACTGAATATATAATGTTCATAGTCACAGATTGATTCTATACGTTTCATAGTCACAGATTGATTCTATACTGTTCATAGTCACAGACTGATTCTATGCTGTTCATAGTCACAGTCTGATTCTATGCTGTTTAAAGTCACAGATTGATTCTATGCTGTTCATAGTCACAGACTGAATATATAATGTTCATAGTCACAGATTGATTCTATACTGTTCCTAGTCACAGGTTGATTCTACAATGCTCATCGTCACAGTTTGATTCTATACTGTTCATACTCACAGATTGATTCTATACTGTTCATAGTCACAGATTGATTCTATACTGTTCACAGTCACAAATTAATTCTATGCGGTTCATAGTCACAGATTGATTCTACACTGACGGTAGTCACAGATTGATTCTATACTGTCCATATTCACAGATTGATCCTGTGCTGTTCATAATCACAGATTGAATCAATACTGTTCACAGTCAAAGATTGATTCTACACTGTGCATAGTGACAGATTGATAATATACTGTTCATAGTCACAGATAGATACTATGCTGTTCATCGTCACAGATTGATACTATACTGTTCATAGTCACAGACTTATACTATATTGTTCATAGTCACAGTTTGATTCTATACTGTTCTTAGTTACAGATTGATTCTATACTGTTCATAGTCACAGATTGATTCTATACTGTTCAAAGTCACAGATTGATTCTATACTGTTCATAGTCACAGACTGATTCTATACTGTTCATCGTCACAGATTGATTCTACACTGTTCATAGTCACAGACTGATTCTATACTGTTCATAGTCACAGAGTGAATATATAATGTTCATAGTCACAGATTGATTCTATACTATTCATAGTCACAGGTTGATTCTATACTGTTCATAGTCACAGACTGAATATTTAATGTTCATACTCACAGATTGATTCTATACTGTTCATTGTCACAGACTGAATATATAATGTTCATAGTCACAAATTTATTCTATACGGTTCATAGTCACAGATTGATTCTATACTGTTCATAGTCACAGACTGATTCTATGCTGTTCATAGTCACAGTCTGATTCTATGCTGTTTAAAGTCACAGATTGATTCTATACTGTTCAGTCACAGATTGATTCTATACTGTTCAAAGTCACAAATTGAACTGACATTGTTCTTAAACACAGATTGATTCTATACTCTTCATAATCACAGATTGATACTATACTGTTCATAGTCACAGATTGATTCTATGCTGTTCATAGTCACAGATTGATTCTACAATGCTCATCATCACAGTTTGATTCTATACTGTTCATACTCACAGATTGACTCTATACTGTTCATAGTCACAGATTGATTCTATTCTGTCCATAGCCACAGATTGATTCTGTGCAGTTCATAATTACAGATTGTTTCTTTACTGTTCATAGTCACAGATTGATTCGATATTGTTCATAGTCACAGATTGATTCTATACCGTTCATAGTCACAGATTGATTCTATATTGTTCATAGTCACAGATTGATTCTATACTGTTCATAGTCACAGATTGATTCTATACTGTTCATAGTCACAGATTGATTCTATACTGTTCATAATCACAGGTTGAATCCATACTGATTATCGTCACAGATTGATTCTATACTGTTCATAGTCACAGACTGAATATATAATGTTCATAGTCACAGATTGATTCGATACTGTTCATAGTCACAGATTGATTCTATACTGTTCATAGTCACAGATTGAATCTAGACGGTTCACAGTCACAAATTAATTCTATACGGTTCATAGTCACAGATTGATTCTACACTGACGGTAGTCACAGATTGATTCTATACTGTCCATATTCACAGATTGATCCTGTGCTGTTCATAATCACAGATTGAATCAATACTGTTCACAGTCAAAGATTGATTCTACACTGTGCATAGTGACAGATTGATAATATACTGTTCATAGTCACAGATAGATACTATGCTGTTCATCGTCACAGATTGATACTATACTGTTCATAGTCACAGACTTATACTATATTGTTCATAGTCACAGTTTGATTCTATACTGTTCTTAGTTACAGATTGATTCTATACTGTTCATAGTCACAGATTGATTCTATACTGTTCATAGTCACAGATTGATTCTATACTGTTCATAGTCACAGACTGATTCTATACTGTTCATCGTCACAGATTGATTCTACACTGTTCATAGTCACAGACTGATTCTATACTGTTCATAGTCACAGAGTGAATATATAATGTTCATAGTCACAGATTGATTCTATACTATTCATAGTCACAGGTTGATTCTATGCTGTTCATAGTCACAGACTGAATATTTAATGTTCATACTCACAGATTGATTCTATACTGTTCATTGTCACAGACTGAATATATAATGTTCATAGTCACAAATTTATTCTATACAGTTCATAGTCACAGATTGATTCTATACTGTTCATAGTCACAGACTGATTCTATGCTGTTCATAGTCACAGTCTGATTCTATGCTGTTTAAAGTCACAGATTGATTCTATACTGTTCAGTCACAGATTGATTCTATACTGTTCAAAGTCACAAATTGAACTGACATTGTTCTTAAACACAGATTGATTCTATACCCTTCATAATCACAGATTGATACTATACTGTTCATAGTCACAGATTGATTCTATGCTGTTCATAGTCACAGATTGATTCTACAATGCTCATCACAGTTTGATTCTATACTGTTCATACTCACAGATTGACTCTATACTGTTCATAGTCACAGATTGATTCTATACTGTCCATAGCCACAGATTGATTCTGTGCAGTTCATAATTACAGATTGTTTCTTTACTGTTCATAGTCACAGATTGATTCTATATTGTTCATAGTCACAGATTGATTCTATACCGTTCATAGTCACAGATTGATTCTATATTGTTCATAGTCACAGATTGATTCTATACTGTTCATAGTCACAGATTGATTCTATACTGTTCATAGTCACAGATTGATTCTATACTGTTCATAATCACAGGTTGAATCCATACTGATTATCGTCACAGATTGATTCTATACTGTTCATAGTCACAGACTGAATATATAATGTTCATAGTCACAGATTGATTCGATACTGTTCATTGTCACAGATTGATTCTATACTGTTTATAGTCATAGATTGATTCTATACTTTTCATAGTCACAGGTTGATTCTATTCTGTTCATAGTCACAGAATGAATATATCATGTTCATAGTCAGAGATTGATTCTATACAGTTCATAGTCACAGATTGATTCTATACTGTTCAATGTCACAGACTGAATATATAATGTTCATAGTCACAGATTGATTCCATGCTGTCATAGTCACAGAGTGAATCTAGACTGCTCACAGTCACAAATTAATTCTATACGGTTCATAGTCACAGATTGATTCTACACTGACGGTAGTCACAGATTGATTCTATACTGTCCATAGTCACAGATTGATCCTGTGCTGTTCATAATCACAGATTGAATCAATACTGTTCACAGTCAAAGATTGATTCTACACTGTGCATAGTGACAGATCGATAATATACTGTTCATAGTCACAGATAGATACTATACTGTTCATCGTCACAGATTGATACTATACTGTTCATAGTCAGAGACTTATACTATATTGTTCATAGTCACAGATTGATTCTATACGGTTCTTAGTTACAGATTGATTCTATACTGTTCAGTCACAGATTGATTCTATACTGTTCATAGTCACAGATTGATTCTATACTGTTCATAGTCACAGACTGATTCTATACTGTTCATCGTCAGAGATTGATTCTACACTGTTCATAGTCACAGACTGATTCTATACTGTTCATAGTCACAGAGTGAATATATAATGTTCATAGTCACAGATTGATTCTATACTGTTCATAGTCACAGGTTGATTCTATACTGTTCACAGTCACAGACTGAATATTTAATGTTCATACTCACAGATTGATTCTATACTGTTCATTGTCACAGACTGAATATATAATGTTCATAGTCACAGATTTATTCTATACGGTTCATAGTCACAGATTGATTCTATACTGTTCATAGTCACAGACTGATTCTATGCTGTTCATAGTCACAGTCTGATTCTATGCTGTTTAAAGTCACAGATTGATTCTATACTGTTCAGCGTCACAGACTGAATATATAATGTTCATAGTCACAGATTGATTCTATACGGTTCATAGTCACAGATTGATTCTATGCTGTTTAAAGTCACAGATTGATTCTATGCTATTCATAGTCACAGACTGAATATATAATGTTCATAGTCACAGATTGATTCTATACTGTTCATAGTCACAGATTGATTCTATACTGTTCATAGTCACAGATTGATTCTATACTGTTCATAATCACAGGTTGAATCCATACTGATTATCGTCACAGATTGATTCTATACTGTTCATAGTCACAGACTGAATATATAATGTTCATAGTCACAGATTGATTCGATACTGTTCATTGTCACAGATTGATTCTATACTGTTTATAGTCATAGATTGATTCTATACTTTTCATAGTCACAGGTTGATTCTATTCTGTTCATAGTCACAGACTGAATATATAATGTTCATAGTCACAGATTTATTCTATACTGTTCCAAATCACAGGTTGATTCTACACCGTTCATAATCACAGATTGATTCTATTCTGTTCATAATCACAGATTGAATCCATACTAATTATAGTCACAGATTGATTCTATACTGTTCATAGTCACAGACTGAATATATAATGTTCACAGTCACAGATTTATTCTATACTGTTCATTGTCACAGATTGATTCTATACTGTTTATAGTTATAGATTGATTCTATACAGCTCATAGTCACAAACTGAATATATAATGTTCATAGTCAGAGATTGATTCTATACTGTTCATAGTGACAAACTGATTCTTTTCAGTTCATAGTCACAGATTGATTCTATACTGTTCAATGTCACAGACTGAATATATAATGTTCATAGTCACAGATTGATTCCATGCTGTTCATTGTCACAGAGTGAATCTAGACTGCTCACAGTCACAAATTAATTCTATACGGTTCATAGTCACAGATTGATTCTACACTGACGGTAGTCACAGATTGATTCTATACTGTCCATAGTCACAGATTGATCCTGTGCTGTTCATAATCACAGATTGAATCAATACTGTTCACAGTCAAAGATTGATTCTACACTGTGCATAGTGACAGATCGATAATATACTGTTCATCGTCACAGATTGATACTATACTGTTCATAGTCAGAGACTTATACTATATTGTTCATAGTCACAGATTGATTCTATACGGTTCTTAGTTACAGATTGATTCTATACTGTTCAGTCACAGATTGATTCTATACTGTTCATAGTCACAGATTGATTCTATACTGTTCATAGTCACAGACTGATTCTATACTGTTCATCGTCAGAGATTGATTCTACACTGTTCATAGTCACAGACTGATTCTATACTGTTCATAGTCACAGAGTGAATATATAATGTTCATAGTCACAGATTGATTCTATACTGTTCATAGTCACAGGTTGATTCTATACTGTTCACAGTCACAGACTGAATATTTAATGTTCATACTCACAGATTGATTCTATACTGTTCATTGTCACAGACTGAATATATAATGTTCATAGTCACAGATTTATTCTATACGGTTCATAGTCACAGATTGATTCTATACTGTTCATAGTCACAGACTGATTCTATGCTGTTCATAGTCACAGTCTGATTCTATGCTGTTTAAAGTCACAGATTGATTCTATACTGTTCAGCGTCACAGACTGAATATATAATGTTCATAGTCACAGATTGATTCTATACGGTTCATAGTCACAGATTGATTCTATGCTGTTTAAAGTCACAGATTGATTCTATGCTGTTCATAGTCACAGACTGAATATATAATGTCCATAGTCACAGATTGATTCTATACTGTTCATAGTCACAGATTGATTCTATACTGTTCATAGTCACAGATTGATTCTATACTGTTCATAATCACAGGTTGAATCCATACTGATTATCGTCAGAGATTGATTCTATACTGTTCATAGTCACAGACTGAATATATAATGTTCATAGTCACAGATTGATTTGATACTGTTCATTGTCACAGATTGATTCTATACTGTTTATAGTCATAGATTGATTCTATACTTTTCATAGTCACAGGTTGATTCTATTCTGTTCATAGTCACAGAATGAATATATCATGTTCATAGTCACAGATTGATTCTATACTGTTCCAAATCACAGGTTGATTCTACACCGTTCATAATCACAGATTGATTCTATTCTGTTCATAATCACAGATTGAATCCATACTAATTATAGTCACAGATCGATTCTATACTGTTCATAGTCACAGTCTGAATATATAATGTTCAGTCACAGATTGATTCTATACTGTTCATTGTCACAGATTGATTCTATACTGTTTATAGTTATAGATTGATTCTATACAGCTCATAGTCACAGACTGAATATATAATGTTCATAGTCAGAGATTGATTCTATACTGTTCATAGTCACAAACTGATTCTATACAGTTCATAGTCACAGATTGATTCTATACTGTTCAATGTCACAGACTGAATATATAATGTTCATAGTCACAGATTGATTCCATACTGTTCATAGTCACAGATTGAATCTAGACTGTTCACAGTCACAAATTAATTCTATACGGTTCATAGTCACAGATTGATTCTACACTGACGGTAGTCACAGATTGATTCTATACTGTCCATAGTCACAGATTGATCCTGTGCTGTTCATAATCACAGATTGAATCAATACTGTTCACAGTCAAAGATTGATTCTACACTGTGCATATTGACTGATTGATAATATACTGTTCATAGTCACAGATAGATACTATACTGTTCATCATCACAGATTGATACTATACTGTTCTTAGTTACAGATTGATTCTATACTGTTCATAGTCACAGATTGATTCTACACTGTTCATAGTCACAGACGGATTCTATACTGTTCATAGTCACAGAGTGAATATATAATGTTCATAGTCACAGATTGATTCTATACTATTCATAGTCACAGGTTGATTCTATACTGTTCATAGTCACAGACTGAATATTTAATGTTCATACTCACAGATTGATTCTATACTGTTCATAGTCACAGACTGAATATTTAATGTTCATACTCACAGATTGATTCTATGCTGTTCATAGTCACAGACTGAATATATAATGTTCATAGTCACAGATTGATTCTATACTGTTCCTAGTTACAGGTTGATTCTACACCCTTCATAGTCACTTACTGAATATATAATGTTCATAGTCACAGATTGATTCTATAATGTTCATAGTCACAGATTGATTCTATACTGTTCATAGCCACAGATTGAATCTAGACTGCTCACAGTCACAAATTAATTCTATGCGGTTCATAGTCACAGATTGATTCTACACTGACGGTAGTCACAGATTGATTCTATACTGTCCATAGTCACAGATTGATCCTGTGCTGTTCATAATCACAGATTGAATCAATACTGTTCACAGTCAAAGATTGATTCTACACTGTGCATAGTGACAGATTGATAATATACTGTTCATATTCACAGATAGATACTATACTGTTCATCGTCACAGATTGATACTATACTGTTCATAGTCAGAGACTTATACTATATTGTTCATAGTCACAGATTGATTCTATACTGTTCTTAGTTACAGATTGATTCTATACTGTTCATAGTCACAGACTGAATATTTAATGTTCATATTCACAGATTGATTCTATACTCTTCATAATCACAGATTGATTCTATACTGTTCATAGTCACAGATTGATTCTATACTGTTCATAGTCACAGATTGATTCTATACTGTTCATAGTCACAGATTGATTCTACAATGCTCATCGTCACAGATTGATTCTATGCTGTTCATAATCACAGGTTGATTCTATACTGCTCATAGTCACAGATTGATTCTACAATGCTCATCGTCACAGATTGATTCAATACTGTTCAAACTTACAGATTGATTCTATACTATCCATAGCCACAGATTGATTCTGTGCAGTTCATAATCACAGATTGATTCTATACTGTTCATAGTCACAGATTGATTCTATACTCTTCATAGTCACAGATTGATTCTATACTGTTCATAGTCACAGATTGATTCTATACTGTTCATGGTCACAGATTGATTCTATACTGTTCATAGTCAAAGATTGATTCTATACTCTTCATAGTCACAGATTGATTCTATACTGTTCATAGTCACAGATTGATTCTATACTGTTCATAGTGACAGATTGATTCTATACTGTTCATAGTCACAGATTGATTCTATACTGTTCATAATCACAGGTTGAATCCATACTGATTATCGTCACAGATTGATTCTATACTGTTCATAGTCACAGACTGAATATATGATGTTTATAGTCACAGATTGATTCTATACTTTTCATAGTCACAGGTTTATTCTATGCTGTTCATAGTCACAGACTGAATATATAATGTTCATAGTCACAGATTGATTCTATACTGTTCATAGTCACAGATTGATTCTACACTGTTCATCGTCACAGTTTGATTCTAGGCTATTCATACTCACAGATTGATTCTATAAAGTTCATAGTCACAGATTGATTCTATACTGTTCATAGTCACTAACTGAATATATAATGTTCATAGTCACAGATTGATTCCATACTTTTCATAGTTACAGGTTGATTCTATACTTTTCATTGTCACAGACTGAATATATAATGTTGATAGTCACAGATTGATTCTATACTCTTCATAGTCACAGATTGATTCTATACTGTTCATAGTCACAGATTGATTCTATACTGTTCATAGCCAGAGACTGATTCTATACTGTTCATACTCACAGACTGAATATATAATGTTCATAGTCACAGATTGATTCTATACCGTTCGTAGTCACAGACTGAATATATAATGTTCATAGTCACAGATTGATTCTGTACTGTTCATAGTCACAGATTGATTCTACACTGTCGATAGTCACAGATTGATTCTATACTGTTCATAGTCACAGATTGATTCTATAATGTTCAAAGTCACAGATTGATTCTATAATGATCATAGTCACAGATTGATTCTATACTGTTCATAGTCACAGATTGATTCTATACTGTTCATAGTCACAGATTGATTCTAGACTGTTCATAGTCACAGATTGATTCTACACTGACGGTAGTCACAGATTGATTCTATACTGTTCATAGTCACAGATTGATTCTAAAATGTTCATAGTCACAGACTGACGCTATGCTGTTTAAAGTCACAGATTGATACTATTCTGTTCATAGTCACAGATTGATTCTATACTGTTCATAGTCACAAATTGAACCGGCATTGTTCTTAGACACAGATTGATAGAATACTGTTCATAGTCACAGATTGATTCTATGCTGTTCAAAATCATAGATTGATTCTATGCTGTTGATAGTCACAGATTGATTCCACACTGCTCATCATCACAGTTTGATTCAATACTGTTCATACTCACAGATTGATTCTATACTGTTCATAGTCACAGATTGATACTATATTGATCATAGTCACAGATTGATTCTATACTGTTCATAGTCAGACACTGAAGATATACTGTGCGTAGTCACAGGGGGATTCTTCACTGTACACAGTCACAGATTAATTCTATGCTCTTCCTTGTCACAGATTAATTCTATATTGTTCATAGTCACAGGTTGATTCCATACTGTTCATAGTCACAGATTAATTCTATACTGTTCATAGCCACAGTTTGATTCAGTGCTGTTCATAATCATAGATTGAATCTACACTGTTCATAGTCACAGATTGATTCTATAATGTTCATTGTCACAGACTGAATATATAATGTTCATAGTCACAGATTGATTCTATACTGTTCATAGTCACAGATTGAATCCATACTGATTATAGTCACAGATTGATTCTACACTGTTCATAGTCACAGATTGATTCTATAATGTTCATAGTCACAGACTGAATATATAATGTTCATAGTCACTGATT
Source organism: Squalus acanthias (assembly GCA_030390025.1). Lineage (NCBI taxonomy): Eukaryota > Metazoa > Chordata > Chondrichthyes > Squaliformes > Squalidae > Squalus > Squalus acanthias. Next base: position 51,498,143 of record CM059425.1, read on the forward strand.
GATTCTATCCTGTTCATAGTCACAGATTGAATCCATACTGATTATAGTCGTAGATTCATTCTATACTGTTCATAGTCACAGATTGATTCTATACTGTTCATAGTCAGAGGTTGATTCTATACTGTTCATAGTCACAGACTGAATATATAATGTTCATAGTCGCAGATTGATTGCATACTTTTCATAGTCACAGGTTGATTCTATACTGTTCATAGTCACAGACTGAATATATAAAGTTCATAGTCACAGATTGATTCTATACTGTTCATAGTCACAGATTGATTCTATACTGATCATAGTCACAGATTGATTCTATACTGTTCGTAGTCACAGATTGAATATATAATGTTTATAGTCACAGATTGATTCTATACTTTTCATAGTCACAGATTGATTCTATACTGTTCATAGTCAGACACTGAAGATATACTGTTCATAGTCACAGATTGATTCTACAATGCTCATCGTCACAGATTGATTCTATGCTGTTCATAATCACAGATTGATTCTATACTGCTCATAGTCACAGATTGATTCTACAATGCTCATCGTCACAGATTGATTCAATACTGTTCAAACTTACAGATTGATTCTATACTATCCATAGCCACAGATTGATTCTGTGCAGTTCATAATCACAGATTGATTCTATACTGTTCATAGTCACAGATTGATTCTATATTGTTCATAGTCACAGATTGATTCTATACTGTTCATGGTCACAGATTGATTCTATACTGTTCATAGTCAAAGATTGATTCTATACTGTTCATAGTCACAGATTGATTCTATACTGTTCATAGCCACAGTTTGATTCAGTGCTGTTCATAATCATAGATTGAATCTACACTGTTCATAGTCACAGATTGATTCTATAATGTTCATTGTCACAGACTGAATATATAATGTTCATAGTCACAGATTGATTCTATACTGTTCATAGACACAGATTGAATCCATACTGATTATAGTCACAGATTGATTCTACACTGTTCATAGTCACAGATTGATTCTATAATGTTCATAGTCACAGACTGAATATATAATGTTCATAGTCACTGATTGATTCTATCCTGTTCATAGTCACAGATTGAATCCATACTGATTATAGTCGTAGATTCATTCTATACTGTTCATAGTCACAGATTGATTCTATACTGTTCATAGTCAGAGGTTGATTCTATACTGTTCATAGTCACAGACTGAATATATAATGTTCATAGTCGCAGATTGATTGCATACTTTTCATAGTCACAGGTTGATTCTATACTGTTCATAGTCACAGACTGAATATATAAAGTTCATAGTCACAGATTGATTCTATACTGTTCATAGTCACAGATTGATTCTATACTGATCATAGTCACAGATTGATTCTATACTGTTCGTAGTCACAGATTGAATATATAATGTTTATAGTCACAGATTGATTCTATACTTTTCATAGTCACAGATTGATTCTATACTGTTCATAGTCAGACACTGAAGATATACTGTTCATAGTCACAGATTGATTCTACAATGCTCATCGTCACAGATTGATTCTATGCTGTTCATAATCACAGATTGATTCTATACTGCTCATAGTCACAGATTGATTCTACAATGCTCATCGTCACAGATTGATTCAATACTGTTCAAACTTACAGATTGATTCTATACTATCCATAGCCACAGATTGATTCTGTGCAGTTCATAATCACAGATTGATTCTATACTGTTCATAGTCACAGATTGATTCTATATTGTTCATAGTCACAGATTGATTCTATACTGTTCATGGTCACAGATTGATTCTATACTGTTCATAGTCAAAGATTGATTCTATACTGTTCATAGTCACAGATTGATTCTATACTGTTCATAGTCACAGATTGATTCTATACTGTTCATAGTGACAGATTGATTCGATACTGTTCATAGTCACAGATTGATTCTATACTGTTCATAGTCACAGATTGATTCTATACTGTTCATAGTGACAGATTGATTCTATACTGTTCATAGTCACAGGTTGAATCCATACTGATTATCGTCACAGATTGATTCTATACTGTTCATAGTCACAGACTGAATATATAATGTTTATAGTCACAGATTGATTCTATACTTTTCATAGTCACAGGTTTATTCTATGCTGTTCATAGTCACAGACTGAATATATAATGTTCATAGTCACAGATTGATTCTATACTGTTCATAGTCACAGATTGATTCTATACTGTTCATAGTGACAGATTGATTCTATACTGTTCATAGTCACAGATTGATTCTATACTGTTCATAATCACAGGTTGAATCCATACTGATTATCGTCACAGATTGATTCTATACTGTTCATAGTCACAGACTGAATATATAATGTTTATAGTCACAGATTGATTCTATACTTTTCATAGTCACAGGTTTATTCTATGCTGTTCATAGTCACAGACTGAATATATAATGTTCATAGTCACAGATTGATTCTATACTGTTCATAGTCACAGATTGATTCTACACTGTTCATCGTCACAGTTTGATTCTAGGCTATTCATACTCACAGATTGATTCTATAAAGTTCATAGTCACAGATTGATTCTATACTGTTCATAGTCACTAACTGAATATATAATGTTCATAGTCACAGATTGATTCCATACTTTTCATAGTTACAGGTTGATTCTATACTGTTCATTGTCACAGACTGAATATATAATGTTGATAGTCACAGATTGATTCTATACTCTTCATAGTCACAGATTGATTCTATACTGTTCATAGTCACAGATTGATTCTATACTGTTCATAGCCAGAGACTGATTCTATACTGTTCATACTCACAGACTGAATATATAATGTTCATAGTCACAGATTGATTCTATACCGTTCGTAGTCACAGACTGAATATATAATGTTCATAGTCACAGATTGATTCTGTACTGTTCATAGTCACAGATTGATTCTACACTGTTGATAGTCACAGATTGATTCTATACTGTTCATAGTCACAGATTGATTCTATAATGTTCAAAGTCACAGATTGATTCTATAATGATCATCGTCACAGATTGATTCTATACTGTTCATAGTCACAGATTGATTCTATACTGTTCATAGTCACAGATTGATTCTAGACTGTTCATAGTCACAGATTGATTCTACACTGACGGTAGTCACAGATTGATTCTATACTGTTCATAGTCACAGATTGATTCTATACTGTTCATAGTCACAAATTGAACCGGCATTGTTCTTAGACACAGATTGATAGAATACTGTTCATAGTCACAGATTGATTCTATGCTGTTCAAAATCATAGATTGATTCTATGCTGTTGATAGTCACAGATTGATTCCACACTGCTCATCATCACAGTTTGATTCTATACTGTTCATACTCACAGATTGATTCTATACTGTTCATAGTCACAGATTGATACTATATTGATCATAGTCACAGATTGATTCTATACTGTTCATAGTCAGACACTGAAGATATACTGTGCGTAGTCACAGGGGGATTCTTCACTGTACACAGTCACAGATTAATTCTATGCTCTTCCTTGTCACAGATTAATTCTATATTGTTCATAGTCACAGGTTGATTCCATACTGTTCATAGTCACAGATTAATTCTATACTGTTCATAGCCACAGTTTGATTCAGTGCTGTTCATAATCATAGATTGAATCTACACTGTTCATAGTCACAGATTGATTCTATAATGTTCATTGTCACAGACTGAATATATAATGTTCATAGTCACAGATTGATTCTATACTGTTCATAGTCACAGATTGAATCCATACTGATTATAGTCACAGATTGATTCTACACTGTTCATAGTCACAGATTGATTCTATAATGTTCATAGTCACAGACTGAATATATAATGTTCATAGTCACTGATTGATTCTATCCTGTTCATAGTCACAGATTGAATCCATACTGATTATAGTCGTAGATTCATTCTATACTGTTCATAGTCACAGATTGATTCTATACTGTTCATAGTCAGAGGTTGATTCTATACTGTTCATAGTCACAGACTGAATATATAATGTTCATAGTCGCAGATTGATTGCATACTTTTCATAGTCACAGGTTGATTCTATACTGTTCATAGTCACAGACTGAATATATAAAGTTCATAGTCACAGATTGATTCTATACTGTTCATAGTCACAGATTGATTCTATACTGATCATAGTCACAGATTGATTCTATACTGTTCGTAGTCACAGATTGAATATATAATGTTTATAGTCACAGATTGATTCTATACTTTTCATAGTCACAGATTGATTCTATACTGTTCATAGTCAGACACTGAAGATATACTGTTCATAGTCACAGATTGATTCTACAATGCTCATCGTCACAGATTGATTCTATGCTGTTCATAATCACAGATTGATTCTATACTGCTCATAGTCACAGATTGATTCTACAATGCTCATCGTCACAGATTGATTCAATACTGTTCAAACTTACAGATTGATTCTATACTATCCATAGCCACAGATTGATTCTGTGCAGTTCATAATCACAGATTGATTCTATACTGTTCATAGTCACAGATTGATTCTATATTGTTCATAGTCACAGATTGATTCTATACTGTTCATGGTCACAGATTGATTCTATACTGTTCATAGTCAAAGATTGATTCTATACTGTTCATAGTCACAGATTGATTCTATACTGTTCATAGCCACAGTTTGATTCAGTGCTGTTCATAATCATAGATTGAATCTACACTGTTCATAGTCACAGATTGATTCTATAATGTTCATTGTCACAGACTGAATATATAATGTTCATAGTCACAGATTGATTCTATACTGTTCATAGACACAGATTGAATCCATACTGATTATAGTCACAGATTGATTCTACACTGTTCATAGTCACAGATTGATTCTATAATGTTCATAGTCACAGACTGAATATATAATGTTCATAGTCACTGATTGATTCTATCCTGTTCATAGTCACAGATTGAATCCATACTGATTATAGTCGTAGATTCATTCTATACTGTTCATAGTCACAGATTGATTCTATACTGTTCATAGTCAGAGGTTGATTCTATACTGTTCATAGTCACAGACTGAATATATAATGTTCATAGTCGCAGATTGATTGCATACTTTTCATAGTCACAGGTTGATTCTATACTGTTCATAGTCACAGACTGAATATATAAAGTTCATAGTCACAGATTGATTCTATACTGTTCATAGTCACAGATTGATTCTATACTGATCATAGTCACAGATTGATTCTATACTGTTCGTAGTCACAGATTGAATATATAATGTTTATAGTCACAGATTGATTCTATACTTTTCATAGTCACAGATTGATTCTATACTGTTCATAGTCAGACACTGAAGATATACTGTTCATAGTCACAGATTGATTCTACAATGCTCATCGTCACAGATTGATTCTATGCTGTTCATAATCACAGATTGAATCCATACTGATTATCGTCACAGATTGATTCTATACTGTTCATAGTCACAGACTGAATATATAATGTTTATAGTCACAGATTGATTCTATACTTTTCATAGTCACAGGTTTATTCTATGCTGTTCATAGTCACAGACTGAATATATAATGTTCATAGTCACAGATTGATTCTATACTGTTCATAGTCACAGATTGATTCTACACTGTTCATCGTCACAGTTTGATTCTAGGCTATTCATACTCACAGATTGATTCTATAAAGTTCATAGTCACAGATTGATTCTATACTGTTCATAGTCACTAACTGAATATATAATGTTCATAGTCACAGATTGATTCCATACTTTTCATAGTTACAGGTTGATTCTATACTGTTCATTGTCACAGACTGAATATATAATGTTGATAGTCACAGATTGATTCTATACTCTTCATAGTCACAGATTGATTCTATACTGTTCATAGTCACAGATTGATTCTATACTGTTCATAGCCAGAGACTGATTCTATACTGTTCATACTCACAGACTGAATATATAATGTTCATAGTCACAGATTGATTCTATACCGTTCGTAGTCACAGACTGAATATATAATGTTCATAGTCACAGATTGATTCTGTACTGTTCATAGTCACAGATTGATTCTACACTGTTGATAGTCACAGATTGATTCTATACTGTTCATAGTCACAGATTGATTCTATAATGTTCAAAGTCACAGATTGATTCTATAATGATCATCGTCACAGATTGATTCTATACTGTTCATAGTCACAGATTGATTCTATACTGTTCATAGTCACAGATTGATTCTAGACTGTTCATAGTCACAGATTGATTCTACACTGACGGTAGTCACAGATTGATTCTATACTGTTCATAGTCACAGATTGATTCTATACTGTTCATAGTCACAAATTGAACCGGCATTGTTCTTAGACACAGATTGATAGAATACTGTTCATAGTCACAGATTGATTCTATGCTGTTCAAAATCATAGATTGATTCTATGCTGTTGATAGTCACAGATTGATTCCACACTGCTCATCATCACAGTTTGATTCTATACTGTTCATACTCACAGATTGATTCTATACTGTTCATAGTCACAGATTGATACTATATTGATCATAGTCACAGATTGATTCTATACTGTTCATAGTCAGACACTGAAGATATACTGTGCGTAGTCACAGGGGGATTCTTCACTGTACACAGTCACAGATTAATTCTATGCTCTTCCTTGTCACAGATTAATTCTATATTGTTCATAGTCACAGGTTGATTCCATACTGTTCATAGTCACAGATTAATTCTATACTGTTCATAGCCACAGTTTGATTCAGTGCTGTTCATAATCATAGATTGAATCTACACTGTTCATAGTCACAGATTGATTCTATAATGTTCATTGTCACAGACTGAATATATAATGTTCATAGTCACAGATTGATTCTATACTGTTCATAGTCACAGATTGAATCCATACTGATTATAGTCACAGATTGATTCTACACTGTTCATAGTCACAGATTGATTCTATAATGTTCATAGTCACAGACTGAATATATAATGTTCATAGTCACTGATTGATTCTATCCTGTTCATAGTCACAGATTGAATCCATACTGATTATAGTCGTAGATTCATTCTATACTGTTCATAGTCACAGATTGATTCTATACTGTTCATAGTCAGAGGTTGATTCTATACTGTTCATAGTCACAGACTGAATATATAATGTTCATAGTCGCAGATTGATTGCATACTTTTCATAGTCACAGGTTGATTCTATACTGTTCATAGTCACAGACTGAATATATAAAGTTCATAGTCACAGATTGATTCTATACTGTTCATAGTCACAGATTGATTCTATACTGATCATAGTCACAGATTGATTCTATACTGTTCGTAGTCACAGATTGAATATATAATGTTTATAGTCACAGATTGATTCTATACTTTTCATAGTCACAGATTGATTCTATACTGTTCATAGTCAGACACTGAAGATATACTGTGCATAGTCACAGGGGGATTCTTCACTGTACACAGTCACAGATTAATTCTATGCTCTTCCTTGTCACAGATTAATTCTATATTGTTCATAGTCACAGGTTGATTCCATACTGTTCATAGTCACAGATTAATTCTATACTGTTCATAGCCACAGTTTGATTCAGTGCTGTTCATAATCATAGATTGAATCTACACTGTTCATAGTCACAGATTGATTCTATAATATACATAGTCACAGACTGAATATATAAAGTTCATAGTCACAGATTGATTCTATACTGTTCATAGTCACAGATTGAATCCATACTGATTATAGTCACAGATTGATTCTACACTGTTCATAGTCACAGATTGATTCTATAATGTTCATAGTTACAGACTGAATATATAATGTTCAAAGTCACTGATTGATTCTATCCTGTTCATAGTCACAGATTGAATCCGTACTGATTATAGTCGTAGATTGATTCTATACTGTTCATAGTCAGAGGTTGATTCTATACTGTTCATAGTCACAGACTGAATATATAATGTTCATAGTCGCAGATTGATTGCATACTTTTCATAGTCACAGGTTGATTCTATACTGTTCATAGTCACAGACTGAATATATAAAGTTCATAGTCACAGATTGATTCTATACTGATCATAGTCACAGATTGATTCTATACTGATCATAGTCACAGATTGATTCTATACTGTTCATAGTCACAGATTGAATATATAATGTTTATAGTCACAGATTGATTCGATACTTTTCATAGTCACAGGTTGATTCTATACTGTTCATAGTCACAGACTGAATATATAATTTTCACAGTCACAGATTGATTCTATACTGTTCATAGTCACAGACTGAATATATAATGTTCATAGTCACAGATTGATTCTATACTGTTCATTGACACAGATTGAATCCATACTGATTATAGTCACAGATTGATTCTACACTGTTCATAGTCACAGATTGATTCTATACTGTTCATAGTCACAGGTTGATTCTATACTGTTCATAGTCACAGACTGAATATATAATGTTCATAGTCACAGATTGATTCTATACTTTTCATAGTCACAGGTTGATTCTATACTGTTCATAGTCAAAGGTTGATTCTATACTGTTCATAGTCACAGATTGATTCTATATTGTTCATAGTCACAGGTTGATTCCATACTGTTCATAGTCACAGATTGATTCTATCCTGTTCATAGCCACAGATTGATTCTATACTGTTCATAGTCACAGGTTGATTCTACACTGTTCATAGTCACAGACTGAATATATAATGTTCATAGTCACAGATTGATTCTATACTTTTCATAGTCATAGGTTGATTCTATACTGTTCATAGTCAAAGGTTGATTCTATACTGTTCATAGTCACAGATTGATTCTATATTGTTCATAGTCACAGGTTGATTCCATACTGTTCATAGTCACAGATTGATTCTATCCTGTTCATAGCCACAGATTGATTCTGTGCTGTTCATAGTCACAGATTGATTCTATAAAGTTCACAGTCACAGATTGATTCTATACTGTTCATAGTCACAGATTGATTCTCTACTGTTCATAGCCAGAGACTGATTCTATACTGTTCATACTCACAGACTGAATATATAATGTTCATAGTCACAGATTGACTCTATACCGATCGTAGTCACAGACTGAATATATAATGTTACTAGTCACAGATTGATTCTACACCGTTCGTAGTCACAGACTGAATATATAATGTTCATAGTCACAGATTGATTCTGTACTGTTCATAGTCACAGATTGATTTTACACTGTTGATAGTCACAGATTGATTCGATACTGTTCATAGTCACAGATTGATTCTATAATGTTCATAGTCACAGATTGATTCTATACTGTTCATAGTCACAGATTGATTCTATACTGTTCATAGTCACAGATTGATTCTAGACTGTTCAAAGTCACAGATTGATTCGACACTGACGGTAGTCACATATTGATTCTATACTGTTCATAGTCAGAGATTGATTCTAAAATGTTCATAGTCACAGCCTGATTCTATGTTGTTTAAAGTCACAGCTTGATACTATTCTGTTCATAGTCACAGACTGATTCTATGCTGATCAAAGTCACAAATTGAACCGACATTGTTCTTGGACACAAATTGATACTGTACTCATTCATATTCATATATAGATTCTATACTGTTCATAGTCACTGATTGATAGTATACTGTTCATAGTCACAGATTGATTCTATGCTGTTCAAAATCACAGATTGATTCTATGCTGTTCATAGTCACAGATTGATTCCACACTGCTCATCATCACAGTTTGATTCTGTACTGTTCATACTCACAGATTGATTCTATACTGTTCATAGTCACAGATTGATACTATATTGTTCATAGTCACAGATTGATTCTATACTGTTCATAGTCACACACTGAATATATACCGTGCATAGTCACAGGGGGATTCTTCACTGTACACAGTCACAGATTAATTCAATGCTCTTCCTTGTCACAGATTAATTCTATATTGTTCATAGTCACAGGTTGATTCCATACTGTTCATAGTCACAGATTAATTCTATACTGTTCATAGCCGCAGATTGATTCAGTGCTGTTCATAATCATAGATTGAATCTACACTGTTGAAAGTCACAGATTGATTATATAATGTTCACAGTCACAGATTGATTCTATACTGTTCATAGTCACAGATTGAATCCATACTGATTATAGTCACAGATTGATTCTACACTGTTCATAGTCACAGATTGATTCTATAATGTTCATAGTCACAGACTGAATATATAATGTTCATAGTCACTGATTGATTCTATCCTGTTCATAGTCACAGATTGAATCCATACTGATTATAGTCGTAGATTCATTCTATACTGTTCATAGTCACAGATTGAGTCTATACTGTTCATAGTCACAGGTTGATTCTATACTGTTCATAGTCACAGACTGAATATATTAAGTTCATAGTCACAGATTGATTCTATACTGTTCATAGTCACAGGTTGATTCTTTTCTGTTCATAGTCACAGATTAGAAACATAGAAAAACATAGAATCTAGGAGCAGGAGTAGGCCATTTGGCCCGTCGAGCCTGTTCCACCATTCAATACGATCATGGCTGATCATCCAAATCCAGTACCCTGTCCCTGCTTTAATCCCCACAGTACACATATCCCACCCTACCCCCGTAACCCCACGTATTTAATTCCCCCTAACATATCCCATTCTATCCCCATAACCCCACATATTTAATCCCCCCCTAACACTAAGGGTCAATTTATCATAGCCAAATCAACCTAACCCGCACATTTTTGGACTGTGGGAGGAAACCGGAGCACCCGGAGGAAACCCACGCAGACACGGGGAGAATGTGCAAACTCCACACAGACAGTCACCCGAGGTCAGATTCGAACCCAGGTCCCTGGTGCTGTGAGGCACCAGTGCTAACCACTATGCCACCGTGTTGCCCAAATTGATTTGTTGCCCAAACCCATCACCATAGATTGATTCTTTACCGTTCATCGTCACAGATTGATTCTTTACTGTTCATCGTCACAGATTGATTCTTCACTGTTCATAGTCACAGATTGATTCTTTGCTGTTCATAATCATAGATTGATTCTATAGTTTTCAGTCACAGATTAATTCTATATTGTTCATTGTCACAGTCTGATTCTATACCGTTCATTGTTATAGATTGATTCTACACTGTTCATAGTCACAGATTGATTCTATATTGTCCATAGTCACAGATTGATTCTATTTTGTTAATAATCACAGATTGATTGTATATTGTTAATAGTCACAGATTAATTCTATACTGTTCATAGTCATAGATTGATTCTATGTTGTTGAGAGACACAGTTTGATTATATGTTGTTTATAGTAACAGATTGATTTTACACTGTTGATAGCCACAGATTGATCCAAAATTGTTCATAGTCAAAGATTGATCTGACATTGTTCATCGTAGACTGGAGGATGAATTCATGGAATGCATTCGGGACAGTTTCCGTGAACAATATGTCATGGAACCAACCAGGGAACAGGCTATTTTAGATCTTGTATTGTGTAATGAGACAGGGTTAATTAGCAATCTCATAGTAAATGAACACTCTGCCCCAGAGGATCCTAATATGATAGAATTTCACAGTAATTTTGAGCGTGACTTGCCTAAGTCCGAAACTAGTGTCTTAAACTTAAATAAAGCCAATTACATAGGTATGAGGGACGAGTTGACGAAGGTAGATTGGAAAAATAGATTAAAAGGTATGGCGGTAGATAAGCAGTGGCTAGCATTTAAAGAAATATTTCATAATTCTCAACAAAAATACATTCCATTGAGAAACAAAAACTCCACGGGAAAAGTGATCCAACCGTGGCTAACTAAAGAAGTTAAGGATAGCATTAGATTGAAAGAAGAAGCTTATAATGTTGCAACAAATAATAGTAAGCCTGAGGATTGGGAGAGTTTGAGAAACCAGCAAAGGTTGACCAAAAAATTGATAAAAAGGGAAAAAATAGAGTGAGAGAAAACTAGCAAGAAATATAAAAGCAGATTGTAAGAGTTTTTACAAGTATGTAAAAAGGAAAAGAGTAGCAAAAGTCAACGTTGGTCCCTTAGAGGCTGAGACAGGAGAAATTATTATGGGGAATAAGGAAATGGCAGAAACGTTAAACAAATATTTTGAATCTGTCTTCACAGTAGAAGACACAAAAAGCATACCAAAAATGGTGGGGAACCAAGGTTCTAATGAGGGTGAGGAACTTAATGTAATTAATATTAGTAGAAAAAAAGTACTGGAGAAACTAATGAGGCTAAAAGCCGACAAATCCCCTGGACCTGACGGCATACATCCTAGGGTTCTAAAAGAGGTGGCTGAAGAGATAGTGGTGCATTGGTTTTGATCTTCCAAAATTCCCTAGATTCTGGAATGGTCCCAGCAGATTGGAAGGTCACAAATGTAACACTTCTATTCAAGAAAGGAGGGAGAGAAAAAACAGGGAACTACAAGCCAGTTAGCCTGACATCAGTCGTCGGGAAAATGCTGGAATCCATTGTTAAGGAAGTGGTATCAAGTCACTTAGAAAATCATAACATGATTAGACAGAGTCAACATAGTTTTATGAAAGGGAAATCGTGTTTGACAAATTTATTAGAGTTTTTTGAGGATGTAACTAGCAGGGTAGATAAAGGGAAACCAGTGGATGTAGTATATTTGGATTTCAAAAAGGCATTCGATAAGGTGCCACATAAAAAGTTATTACACAAGATTAGGGCTCATGGGTTTGGGGGTAATATAGTAGCATGGATAGAGGATTGGTTAATGGACAGAAAACAGAGAGTAGGGATAAACGGATCTTTTTCAGGTTGGCAAGCTATAACTAGTGGGGTGCCGCAAGGATCAGTGTTGGGGCCTCAGTTATTTACAATCTATATTAATGAACTAGATGAAGGGACCGAGTGTAATGTATCCAAGTTTGCTGATGATACAAAGTTGGTGGGACAGTAAGCTGTGAGGAGAACACAAAGAGTCTGCAAAGGGATATAGATAGACTAAGTGAGTGGGCAGTAAGGTGGCAGATGGAGTATAATGTAGGGAAATGTGAGGTTATTCACTTTGGAAGGAAGAATAGAAAAACAGAATATTTTTTAAATAGTGAGAAATTTTCAAATATTGGTGTTCAGAGAGATTTGGGTGTCCTCGTGCAAGAAACACATAAAGCTAGCATGCAGGTACAGCAAGCAATAAGGAAGGCAAATGGCATGTTGGCCTTTATTGCAAGGGGGTTGGAATATAAGAGTAAGGAAGTCTTGCTACAATTGTACAGGGCCTTGGTGAGACCACACCTGGAGTACTGTGCACAGTTTTGGTCTCCTTATCTAAGGAAGGATATACTTGCCTTGGAGGCGGTGCAACAAAGGTTCACTAGATTGATCCCTGGGATGAGAGGGCTGTCCTATGATGAGAGATTGTGTAGAATGGGCCTATATTCTCTGGAGTTTAGAAGAATGAGAGGTGAGCTCATTGAAACATACAAGATTCTGAAGAGGATTGACAGGGCAGATGCTGAGAGGTTGTTTCCCCTGGCTGGAGAGCCTAGAACTAGGGGGCATAGTCTCAGGATAAGGGGTAGGCCATTTAAGACTGAGATGAGGAGGAATTTCTTCACTCAGAGGGTTGTGAATCTTTGGAATTCTCTGCCCCAGAGGGCTGTGAATGCTGAGTCTGTGAGTATATTCAAGGCTGAGCTAGATAGATTTTTGGACTCCAGGGAATCAAGGGATATGGAGATCGGGCGGGAAAGTGGAGCTGAGTTCGATGATAAGCCATGATCTTATTGAATGGCGGAGGAGGCTCGAGGGGACATATGGCCTACTCCTGCTTTTACTTGTTATGTTCTTATGTTTTTATGTCACAGATTGATTCTATGCTGTTCATAGTAACAGACTCATTCTATCCTGTTCATCGTCACAGATTGATTCTATACTGTTCATAGTCACAGATTGCTTCTATGCTGTTTATAGTATCAGACTCATTCGATACTGTTCATAGGAACAGATTGACACTATTCTGTTCATAGTCAGAGATTGATTCTTTACTGTTCATAGTCACAGATTAATTCTACGCTGTTCATAGTAACAGATTGATTCTATACTGTTTATAGTCACAGATTAATTCTACACTGTTCATAGTCACGAATTGATTCTATACTGTTCATAGTCACAGATTAATTCTACAATGTTCATAGTCACAAATTGATCCTATACTGTTCATATTCACGGATTAATTCTACACTGTTCATAGTCAGAGATTAATTCTACACTGTTCATAGTCACAGATTGATTCTATACTGTTCATAGTCCCACATTGATCCAAAATTGCTCATAGTCACAGATTGATCTGGCAATGTTCATAGTTACAGTTTGATTCTGCAATCTTCATAATCAAATATTGATCGTACATTGTTCATAGTCACAGATTGATTCTATACTGTTCATAGTCACAGATTGATTCTACATTGTTCATAGTCACAGATTGATTCTATACTGTTCATAGTCACAGATTGATTCTATGCTGTTCATAGTCACAGATTGATTCTATGCTGTTCATAGTCTGAGATTGATTCGATACGTTTCACAGTCACAGATTGATTCTATAATGTTCATTGTCAAAGATTGATCCGAGACTGTTCATAGTCACAGATTGATCCTTTACTGTTCACAGTCACAGATTGACACTATACTGTTCATAGTCACAGACTGATTCTATATTGTTCATAGACACAGATTGACTCTGTACTGTTCATAGTCACAGACTGATTCTATACTGTTCATAGTCACAAATTGATTCTATGCTGTTCACAGTCACAGATTGATTCTACACTGTTCATAGTCACAGATTGATTCTATACTGTTCATAGTCACAGATTGATTCTATACTGTTCATAGTCACAGATTGATTCTATACAGTTCTTAGACACAGATTGATTCTATACTGTTCATTGTCACAGATTGATTCTATACTGATCATAGTCACAGATTGATTCTATACTGTTGATAGTCACAGATTGATTCGATACTGTTCATAGTCACATTGATTCTATACTGTTCATATTCACAGATGGATTCGATACTGTTCATAGTCACAGATTGATTCTATACTGTTGATAGTCACAGATTGGTTCGATACTGTTTTAGTCAGAGATTGATTCGATACTGTTCATAGTCACAGATTGATTCTATACTGTTCATAGTCACAGATTAATTCTACACTGTTAATAGTCACAGGTTGATTCTATATTGTTCATAGTCACAGATTGATTCTATACTGTTCATAGTCACAGATTAATTCTACACTGTTTATAGTCACAGGCTGATTCTATACTGTTCATAGTCACAAATTGATTCTTTACTGTTCATAGTAACAGATTGATTCTACACTGTTCATAGTCACAGATTGATTCATCACTTTTCATAGTCACAGATTGATTCTATACTGTTCACAGTCAGATGGATTCTCTACTGTTCATAATCATAGATTGATTCTATACTGTTCATAGTCACAGGTTGATGCTATATTGTTCACAGTCACAGATTGATTCTATAATGTCCATAGTCACAGATTGATTCTTCACTGTTCATAGACACAGATTGATTCTACATTGTTCATAGTCACAGATTGATTCTCTACTGTTCATAATCATAGATTGATTCTATAATGTTCATAGTCAGAGATTCATTCTATATTGTTCACAGTCACAGATTGATTCTATAATGTCCATAGTCACAGATTGTTCTTCACTGTTTATAGTCACAGATTGATGCTTCACTGTTCATATTCACAAATTTATTCTACACTGTTCATAATCATAGATTGATTCTGTCTTGTTCATAGTCACAGATTGATTCTATACTGTTAATAGTCACATATTGATTCTATACTGCTCATAGTCACAGGTTGATGCTATAATGTTCATATTCACCGATTGATTCTCGAATGTTCATAGTCACGGATTGATTCTACACTGTTCATAGTCACAGATTGATTCTACACTGTTCATAGACACAGATTGATTCTATACTGTTCAAAGTCAGAGATTGATTCTACACTGTTCATCGTCACAGATTGAATCTACACTTTTCATAGTCATAGATTGATCCTATATTGTTCATATTCACAGATTGATTCTTCACTGTTCATAGTGACAGATTGATTCTATATTGTTCATAGTCACAGATTTATTCTACACTGTTCATAGTCACAGATTGATTCTATACTGCTCATAGTCACTGATTGATTCTATACTTTTCATAGTCACAGGATGATGCTAAAGTGTTCATATTCACCGATTGATTCTATACTGTTCATAGTCACAGATTGATTCTGTACTGTTCATAGTGACAGATTGATTCTATAATGTTCATCGTCACAGATTGATTCTATAATATTCATAGTCACAGATTGATTCTACACTGTTCATAGTCACAGATTGATTCTATAATGTTCATAGTCACAGATTGATTCTACACTGTTCATAGTCACAGATTGATTCTATAATGTTCATAGTCACAGATTGATTCTACACTGTTCATAGTCACAGATTGATTCTATACTGTTCATAGTCACAGATTGATTCTACACTGTTCATAGTCACAGATTGATACTATAATGTTCATAGTCACAGATTGATTCTACACTGTTCATAGTCACAGATTGATTCTATACTGTTCATAGTCACAGATTGATTCTACACTGTTCATAGTCACAGATTGATTCTATAATGTTCATAGTCACAGCTTGATTCTACACTGTTCATAGTCACAGATTGATTCTATAATGTTCATAGTCACAGATTGATTCTATAATGTTCATAGTCGCAGATTGATTCTATACTGTTCATAGTCACAGATTGATTCCATACTGTTCATAGTCACAGATTGATTCTATACTGTTCATAGTCACAGATTCATTCTATACTGTTCATAGTCACAGATTGATTCTATAATGTTCATAGTCACAGATTGATTCTACACTGTTCATAGTCACAGATTGATTCTATAATGTTCATAGTCACAGATTGATTCTACACTGTTCATAGTCACAGATTGATTCTATACTGTTCATAGTCACAGATTGATTCTACACTGTTCATAGTCACAGATTGATACTATAATGTTCATAGTCACAGATTGATTCTACACTGTTCATAGTCACAGATTGATTCTATACTGTTCATAGTCACAGATTGATTCTACACTGTTCATAGTCACAGATTGATTCTATAATGTTCATAGTCACAGCTTGATTCTACACTGTTCATAGTCACAGATTGATTCTATAATGTTCATAGTCACAGATTGATTCTATAATGTTCATAGTCGCAGATTGATTCTATACTGTTCATAGTCACAGATTGATTCCATACTGTTCATAGTCACAGATTGATTCTATACTGTTCATAGTCACAGATTCATTCTATACTGTTCATAGTCACAGATTGATTCTATAATGTTCATAGTCGCAGATTGATTCTATACTGTTCATAGTCACAGATTGATTCCATACTGTTCATAGTCACAGATTGATTCTGTACTGTTCATAGTCACAGATTGATTCTATACTGTTCATAGTCACAGATTGATTCTACACTGTTCATAGTCACAGATTGATTCTATACTGTTCATAGTCACAGATTGATCCTATAATTTTCCTAGTCACAGAATGATTTATAATGTTCAAAGTTACAGATTGATTCTACACTGTTCATAGTCACAGACTGATTATATATTGTTCATAGTCAAAGATTGATTCTTTATTGTTCATAGTCACAGATTGATTCTACACTGTTCATAGTCACAGATTCATTCTAAGCTGTTCATAGTCACAGATTGATTCTATATTGTTCATAGTCACAGATTGATTCTATATTGTTCATAGTCACAGATTGATTCTATGCTGTTCATAGTCACAGGTTGATTCTATGCTGTTCATAGTCACAGATTGATTCTATATTGCTCATTGTCACAGATTGATTCTATACTGTTCATAGTCACAGATTGATTCTATATTGTTCATAGTCACAGATTGATTCTACACTGTTCATAGTCACAGGTTGATCCTATAATGTTCACAGTCACAGAATGATTTCTAATGTTCAAAGTCACAGGTTGATTCTACACTGTTCATAGTCATAGATTTTTTCTATACTCTTCATAGTCACTGGTTGATTCTATACTGTTCATATTCACAGCTTGATTCTATATTGTTCATAGTCACAGATTGATTCTACAATGTTCATAGTCACAGATTGATTCTATAATGTTCAAAGTCACAGACTGATTCTACACTGTTCATAGTCACACATTGATTCTAAAATGTTCATAGTCACAGATTGATTCTCTGCTGTTCATAGTCACAGATTGACACTTCAATGTTCATAGTCACAGATTGATTCTATAATGTTCATAGTCACAGATTGATTCTACACTGTTCATAGTCACAGATTGATTCTACACTGTTCATAGTCACAGATTATTTCTATGCTGTTCATATTCACAGGTTGATTCTATACTGTTCATAGTCACAGATTGATTCTATATTGTTCATAGTCACAGATTGATTCTATACTGTTCATAGTCACAGATTGATTCTTCACTATTCATAGTCACAGATTGATTCTATAATGTTCATATTCACAGATTGATTCTATACTGCTCATAGTCACTGATTGATTCTATACTGTTCATAGTCACAGGTTGATGCTATAATGTTCATATTCACCGATTGATTCTCTAATGTTCATAGTCACGGATTGATTCTACACTGTTCATAGTCACAGATTGATTCTACACTGTTCATAGACACAGATTGATTCTAAACTGTTCAAAGTCAGAGATTGATTCTACACTGTTCATCGTCACAGATTGAATCTACACTTTTCATAGTCATGGATTGATCCTATATTGTTCATATTCACAGATTGATTCTTCACTGTTCATAGTGACAGATTGATTCTATATTGTTCATAGTCACAGATTTATTCTACACTGTTCATAGTCACAGATTGATTCTATACTGCTCATAGTCACTGATTGATTCTATACTTTTCATAGTCACAGGTTGATGCTAAAGTGTTCATATTCACAGATTGATTCTACACTGTTCATAGTCACAGATTGATTCTATACTGTTCATAGTCACAGATTGATTCTACACTGTTCATAGTCACAGATTGATTCTATAATGTTCATAGTCACAGCTTGATTCTACACTGTTCATAGTCACAGATTGATTCTATAATGTTCATAGTCACAGATTGATTCTATAATGTTCATAGTCGCAGATTGATTCTATACTGTTCATAGTCACAGATTGATTCCATACTGTTCATAGTCACAGATTGATTCTATACTGTTCATAGTCACAGATTCATTCTATACTGTTCATAGTCACAGATTGATTCTATAATGTTCATAGTCGCAGATTGATTCTATACTGTTCATAGTCACAGATTGATTCCATACTGTTCATAGTCACAGATTGATTCTGTACTGTTCATAGTCACAGATTGATTCTATACTGTTCATAGTCACAGATTGATTCTACACTGTTCATAGTCACAGATTGATTCTATACTGTTCATAGTCACAGATTGATCCTATAATTTTCCTAGTCACAGAATGATTTATAATGTTCAAAGTTACAGATTGATTCTACACTGTTCATAGTCACAGACTGATTCTATATTGTTCATAGTCAAAGATTGATTCTTTATTGTTCATAGTCACAGATTGATTCTACACTGTTCATAGTCACAGATTCATTCTAAGCTGTTCATAGTCACAGATTGATTCTATATTGTTCATAGTCACAGATTGATTCTATGCTGTTCATAGTCACAGGTTGATTCTATGCTGTTCATAGTCACCGATTGATTCTATATTGCTCATTGTCACAGATTGATTCTATACTGTTCATAGTCACAGATTGATTCTATATTGTTCATAGTCACAGATTGATTCTATAATGTTCATAGTCACAGATTGATTCTACACTGTTCATAGTCACAGATTGATTCTATACTGTTCATAGTCACAGATTGATTCTACACTGTTCATAGTCACAGATTGATACTATAATGTTCATAGTCACAGATTGATTCTACACTGTTCATAGTCACAGATTGATTCTATACTGTTCATAGTCACAGATTGATTCTACACTGTTCATAGTCACAGATTGATTCTATAATGTTCATAGTCACAGCTTGATTCTACACTGTTCATAGTCACAGATTGATTCTATAATGTTCATAGTCACAGATTGATTCTATAATGTTCATAGTCGCAGATTGATTCTATACTGTTCATAGTCACAGATTGATTCCATACTGTTCATAGTCACAGATTGATTCTATACTGTTCATAGTCACAGATTCATTCTAAAATGTTCATAGTCACAGATTGATTCTATAATGTTCATAGTCGCAGATTGATTCTATACTGTTCATAGTCACAGATTGATTCCATACTGTTCATAGTCACAGATTGATTCTGTACTGTTCATAGTCACAGATTGATTCTATACTGTTCATAGTCACAGATTGATTCTACACTGTTCATAGTCACAGATTGATTCTATACTGTTCATAGTCACAGATTGATCCTATAATTTTCCTAGTCACAGAATGATTTATAATGTTCAAAGTTACAGATTGATTCTACACTGTTCATAGTCACAGACTGATTCTATATTGTTCATAGTCAAAGATTGATTCTTTATTGTTCATAGTCACAGATTGATTCTACACTGTTCATAGTCACAGATTCATTCTAAGCTGTTCATAGTCACAGATTGATTCTATATTGTTCATAGTCACAGATTGATTCTATGCTGTTCATAGTCACAGGTTGATTCTATGCTGTTCATAGTCACCGATTGATTCTATATTGCTCATTGTCACAGATTGATTCTATACTGTTCATAGTCACAGATTGATTCTATATTGTTCATAGTCACAGATTGATTCTATAATGTTCATAGTCACAGATTGATTCTACACTGTTCATAGTCACAGATTGATTCTATACTGTTCATAGTCACAGATTGATTCTACACTGTTCATAGTCACAGATTGATACTATAATGTTCATAGTCACAGATTGATTCTACACTGTTCATAGTCACAGATTGATTCTATACTGTTCATAGTCACAGATTGATTCTACACTGTTCATAGTCACAGATTGATTCTATAATGTTCATAGTCACAGCTTGATTCTACACTGTTCATAGTCACAGATTGATTCTATAATGTTCATAGTCACAGATTGATTCTATAATGTTCATAGTCGCAGATTGATTCTATACTGTTCATAGTCACAGATTGATTCCATACTGTTCATAGTCACAGATTGATTCTATACTGTTCATAGTCACAGATTCATTCTAAAATGTTCATAGTCACAGATTGATTCTATAATGTTCATAGTCGCAGATTGATTCTATACTGTTCATAGTCACAGATTGATTCCATACTGTTCATAGTCACAGATTGATTCTGTACTGTTCATAGTCACAGATTGATTCTATACTGTTCATAGTCACAGATTGATTCTACACTGTTCATAGTCACAGATTGATTCTATACTGTTCATAGTCACAGATTGATCCTATAATTTTCCTAGTCACAGAATGATTTATAATGTTCAAAGTTACAGATTGATTCTACACTGTTCATAGTCACAGACTGATTATATATTGTTCATAGTCAAAGATTGATTCTTTATTGTTCATAGTCACAGATTGATTCTACACTGTTCATAGTCACAGATTCATTCTAAGCTGTTCATAGTCACAGATTGATTCTATATTGTTCATAGTCACAGATTGATTCTATATTGTTCATAGTCACAGATTGATTCTATGCTGTTCATAGTCACAGGTTGATTCTATGCTGTTCATAGTCACAGATTGATTCTATATTGCTCATTGTCACAGATTGATTCTATACTGTTCATAGTCACAGATTGATTCTATATTGTTCATAGTCACAGATTGATTCTACACTGTTCATAGTCACAGGTTGATCCTATAATGTTCACAGTCACAGAATGATTTCTAATGTTCAAAGTCACAGATTGATTCTACACTGTTCATAGTCATAGATTTTTTCTATACTCTTCATAGTCACAGGTTGATTCTATACTGTTCATATTCACAGCTTGATTCTATATT
This sequence comes from Squalus acanthias, assembly GCA_030390025.1. NCBI lineage: Eukaryota > Metazoa > Chordata > Chondrichthyes > Squaliformes > Squalidae > Squalus > Squalus acanthias. The sequence continues at coordinate 51,520,380 of CM059425.1, forward strand.
GTTCATAGTCACAGATTGATTCTACAATGTTCATAGTCACAGATTGATTCTATAATGTTCAAAGTCACAGACTGATTCTACACTGTTCATAGTCACACATTGATTCTAAAATGTTCATAGTCACAGATTGATTCTCTGCTGTTCATAGTCACAGATTGACACTTCAATGTTCATAGTCACAGATTGATTCTATAATGTTCATAGTCACAGATTGATTCTACACTGTTCATAGTCACAGATTGATTCTACACTGTTCATAGTCACAGATTATTTCTATGCTGTTCATATTCACAGGTTGATTCTATACTGTTCATAGTCACAGATTGATTCTATATTGTTCATAGTCACAGATTGATTCTATACTGTTCATAGTCACAGATTGATTCTTCACTATTCATAGTCACAGATTGATTCTATAATGTTCATATTCACAGATTGATTCTATACTGCTCATAGTCACTGATTGATTCTATACTGTTCATAGTCACAGGTTGATGCTATAATGTTCATATTCACCGATTGATTCTCTAATGTTCATAGTTACGGATTGATTCTACACTGTTCATAGTCACAGATTGATTCTACACTGTTCATAGACACAGATTGATTCTAAACTGTTCAAAGTCAGAGATTGATTCTACACTGTTCATCGTCACAGATTGAATCTACACTTTTCATAGTCATGGATTGATCCTATATTGTTCATATTCACAGATTGATTCTTCACTGTTCATAGTGACAGATTGATTCTATATTGTTCATAGTCACAGATTTATTCTACACTGTTCATAGTCACAGATTGATTCTATACTGCTCATAGTCACTGATTGATTCTATACTTTTCATAGTCACAGGTTGATGCTAAAGTGTTCATATTCACAGATTGATTCTACACTGTTCATAGTCACAGATTGATTCTATACTGTTCATAGTCACAGATTGATTCTACACTGTTCATAGTCACAGATTGATTCTATAATGTTCATAGTCACAGCTTGATTCTACACTGTTCATAGTCACAGATTGATTCTATAATGTTCATAGTCACAGATTGATTCTATAATGTTCATAGTCGCAGATTGATTCTATACTGTTCATAGTCACAGATTGATTCCATACTGTTCATAGTCACAGATTGATTCTACACTGTTCATAGTCATAGATTTTTTCTATACTGTTCATAGTCACAGGTTGATTCTATACTGTTCATATTCACAGCTTGATTCTATATTGTTCATAGTCACAGATTGATTCTACAATGTTCATAGTCACAGATTGATTCTATAATGTTCAAAGTCACAGATTGATTCTACACTGTTCATAGTCACACATTGATTCTAAAATGTTCATAGTCACAGATTGATTCTCTGCTGTTCATAGTCACAGATTGACACTTCAATGTTCATAGTCACAGATTGATTCTATAATGTTCACAGTCACAGATTGATTCTACACTGTTCATAGTCACAGATTGATTCTACACTGTTCATAGTCACAGATTATTTCTATGCTGTTCATATTCACAGGTTGATTCTATACTGTTCATAGTCACAGATTGATTCTATATTGTTCATAGTCACAGATTGATTCTATACTGTTCATAGTCACAGATTGATTCTTCACTATTCATAGTCACAGATTGATTCTATAATGTTCATATTCACAGATTGATTCTATACTGCTCATAGTCACTGATTGATTCTATACTGTTCATAGTCACAGGTTGATGCTATAATGTTCATATTCACCGATTGATTCTCTAATGTTCATAGTCACGGATTGATTCTACACTGTTCATAGTCACAGATTGATTCTACACTGTTCATAGACACAGATTGATTCTAAACTGTTCAAAGTCAGAGATTGATTCTACACTGTTCATCGTCACAGATTGAATCTACACTTTTCATAGTCACAGATTGATCCTATATTGTTCATATTCACAGATTGATTCTTCACTGTTCATAGTGACAGGTTGATTCTATATTGTTCATAGTCACAGATTTATTCTACACTGTTCATAGTCACAGATTGATTCTATACTGCTCATAGTCACTGATTGATTCTATACTTTTCATAGTCACAGGTTGATGCTAAAGTGTTCATATTCACCGATTGATTCTATACTGTTCATAGTCACAGATTGATTCTATACTGTTCATAGTGACAGATTGATTCTATAATGTTCATCGTCACAGATTGATTCTATAATATTCATAGTCACAGATTGATTCTGCACTGTTCATAGTCACAGATTGATTCTATAATGTTCATAGTCACAGATTGATTCTACACTGTTCATAGTCACAGATTGATTCTATAATGTTCATAGTCACAGATTGATTCTACACTGTTCATAGTCACAGATTGATTCTATAATGTTCATAGTCACAGATTGATTCTACACTGTTCATAGTCACAGATTGATTCTATACTGTTCATAGTCACAGATTGATTCTACACTGTTCATAGTCACACCTTGATTCTATAATGTTCATAGTCACAGATTGATTCTACACTGTTCATAGTCACAGATTCATTCTATGCTGTTCATAGTCACAGATTGATTCTATATTGTTCATAGTCACAGATTGATTCTATATTGTTCATAGTCACAGATTGATTCTATGCTGTTCATAGTCACAGGTTGATTCTATGCTGTTCATAGTCACAGATTGATTCTATATTGTTCATTGTCACAGATTGATTCTATACTGTTCATAGTCACAGATTGATTCTATATTGTTCATAGTCACAGATTGATTCTGCACTGTTCATAGTCACAGGTTGATCCTATAATGTTCACAGTCACAGAATGATTTCTAACGTTCAAAGTCACAGATTGATTCTACACTGTTCATAGTCATAGATTTTTTCTATACTGTTCATAGTCACAGGTTGATTCTATACTGTTCATATTCACAGATTGATTGTATATTGTTCATAGTCACAGATTGATTCTACACTGTTGATAGTCACAGATTATTTCTATGCTGTTCATATTCACAGGTTGATTCTATACTGTTCATAGTCACAGATTGATTCTATATTGTTCATAGTCGCAGATTGATTCTATACTGTTCATAGTCACAGATTGATTCTTCACTATTCATAGTCACAGATTGATTCTATAATGTTCATATTCACAGATTGATTCTCTAATGTTCAAAGTCACAGATTGATTCTCTACTGTTCATAGTCACTGATTGATTCTCTACTGTTCATAGTCACAGATTGATTCTATAATGTCCATAGTCACAGATTGATTCTACACTCTGCATAGTCACAGATTGATTCTACACTGTTCATAGTGACTGATTGATTCTTCACTGTTCATAGTCACAGATTGATTCAATATTGTTCATAGTCACAGATTGATTCTATAATGTTCATAGTCACAGATTGATTCTACACTGTTCATAGTCACTGATTGATTCTTCACTGTTCATAGTCAACGATTGATTCTACACTGTTCATAGTCACAGATTGATTCTATACTGTTCATAGTCACAGATTCATTCTATACTGTTCATATTCACAGATTGATTCTACACTGTTCATAGTCACAGATTGATTCTATATTGTTCATAGTCACAGATTGATTCTGCAATGTTCATAGTCACAGATTGATTCTATACAGAGAAACATAGAAGATAGGAGCAGCAGTAGGCCATTCGGCCCCTCGAGCCTGCTCCGCCACTCAATGAGATCATGGCTGATCATTCAAACTCAGTACCCTGTACCTGCCTTCTCCCCATATCCCTTGATACCTTTAGCGTTAAGAAATATATCTAACTCATTCTTGAATATATTTAATGACTTGGCCTCAACTACCTTCTGTGGTAGAGAATTCCACAGGTTCACCACTCTCTGGGTGAAGAAATTCTTCCTCATTTCTGTCCTAAATGTCTTACCCGTTATCCTTAGATTATGACCCCTGGTTCTGGACTCTCCGACCATCAGGAACATTCTTCCTGCATCTAGTTTGTCCAGACTTGTCAGAATTTTATATGTTTCGATGAGTTCCCCTCTCATTCTTCTATACTCCAGCGAGTATAAGCCCAATCGACCCAATCTCTCCTCATATGTCATTCCTGCCATATCAGGTATCAGCCTTGTGAATCTTCGCTGAACTCCTTCCATGGCAAGAACATCCTTCCTCAGTTCATAGTCACAGATTGATTCTATATTGTTCATAGTCACAGATTGATTCTATATTGTTCATAGTCACAGATTGATGTCCAAAAATGTGCGGGTTAGGTTGATTTGGCTATGATAAATTGACCCTTAGTGTTAGGGGGGATTAAATATGTGGGGTTACGGGGATAGGATGGGATATGTTAGGGGGAATTAAATACGTGGGGTTACGGGGATAGGGTGGGATATGTGTCGGTGCAGGCTCGATGGGGATTCTGTGTGGGAAAGCAGGGACAGGGTACTGGATTTGGATGATCAGCCATGATCGTATTGAATGGTGGAGCAGGCTCGACGGGCCGAATGGCCTACTCCTGCTCCTAGTTTCTATGTTTCTATGTTTCTATACTGTTCATATTCACAGATTGATTCTATATTGTTCATAGTCACAGATTGATTCTACAATGTTCATAGTCACAGATTGATTCTATAATGTTCAAAGTCACAGATTGATTCTACACTGTTCATAGTCACACATTGATTCTAAAATGTTCATAGTCACAGATTGATTCTCTGCTGTTCATAGTCACAGATAGACACTTCACTGTTCATAGTCACAGATTGATTCTATAATGTTCATAGTCACAGATTGATTCTATAATGTTCATAGTCACAGATTGATTCTACACTGTTCATAGTCACTGATTGATTCTTCACTGTTCATAGTCAACGATTGATTCTACACTGTTCATAGTCACAGATTGATTCTATACTGTTCATAGTCACAGATTCATTCTATACTGTTCATAGTCACAGATTGATTCTACACTGTTCATAGTCACAGATTGATTCTATATTGTTCATAGTCACAGATTGATTCTATATTGTTCATAGTCGCAGATTGATTCTATACTGCTCATAGTCACAGATTGATTCTTCACTATTCATAGTCACAGATTGATTCTATAATGTTCATATTCACAGATTGATTTTCTAATGTTCAAAGTCACAGATTGATTCTCTACTGTTCATAGTCACTGATTGATTCTCTACTGTTCATAGTCACAGATTGATTCTATAATGTCCATAGTCACAGATTGATTCTACACTCTGCATAGTCACAGATTGATTCTACACTGTTCATAGTCACTGATTGATTCTTCACTGTTCACAGTCACAGATTGATTCAATATTGTTCATAGTCACAGATTGATTCTATAATGTTCATAGTCACAGATTGATTCTACACTGTTCATAGTCACTGATTGATTCTTCACTGTTCATAGTCAACGATTGATTCTACACTGTTCATAGTCACAGATTGATTCTATACTGTTCATAGTCAGAGATTCATTCTATACTGTTCATAGTCACAGATTGATTCTACACTGTTCATAGTCACAGATTGATTCTATATTGTTCATAGTCACAGATTGATTCTGCAATGTTCATAGTCACAGATTGATTCTATACTGAGAAACATAGAAGATAGGAGCAGCAGTAGGCCATTCGGCCCCTCGAGCCTGCTCCGCCACTCAATGAGATCATGGCTGATCATTCAAACTCAGTACCCTGTACCTGCCTTCTCCCCATATCCCTTGATACCTTTAGCTTTAAGAAATATATCTAACTCATTCTTGAATATATTTAATGACTTGGCCTCAACTACCTCCTGTGGTAGAGAATTCCACAGGTTCACCACTCTCTGGGTGAAGAAATTCTTCCTCATTTCTGTCCTAAATGTCTTACCCGTTATCCTTAGATTATGACCCCTGGTTCTGGACTATCCGACCATCAGGAACATTCTTCCTGCATCTAGTTTGTCCAGACCTGTCAGAATTTTATATGTTTCGATGAGTTCCCCTCTCATTCTTCTATACTCCAGCGAGTATAAGCCCAATCGACCCAATCTCTCCTCATATGTCATTCCTGCCATATCAGGTATCAGCCTTGTGAATCTTCGCTGAACTCCTTCCATGGCAAGAACATCCTTCCTCAGTTCATAGTCACAGATTGATTCTATATTGTTCATAGTCACAGATTGATTCTATATTGTTCATAGTCACAGATTGATTCTACAATGTTCATAGTCACAGATAGATTCTATATAGTTCATAATCACAGATTGATTCTATAATGTTCATCGTCACAGATTGATTCTACACTGTTCATAGTCACAGATTGATTCTATACTGTTCATAGTCACAGGTTGATTCTACACTGTTCATAGTCACAGTTTGATTCTATATTGTTCATAGTCACAGATTGATTCTACACTGTTCATAGTCACAGATTCATTCTATACTGTTCATAGTTACTGATTGATTCTATACAGTTCATAGTTACTGATTGATTCTGTACTGTTCATAGTCATAGATTGATTCTATATTGTTCATAGTCACAGATTGATTCTAGACTGTTTATAGAACCAGATTGATTCTATATTGTTCATAGTCACAGATTGATTCTACACTGTTCACAGTCACAGATTCATTCTACACTGTTCACAGTCACAGATTCATTCTATACTGTTCATAGTCACAGATTGATTCTATACATTTCATAGTTACTGATTGATTCTGTACTGTTCATAGTCATAGATTGATTCTATATTGTTCATAGTCACGGATTGATTCTAGACTGTTCATAGTCCCAGATTGATTCAATATTGTTCGTATTCACAGATTGATTCTTCACTGTTCATAGTCACAGATTGATTCTACAGGTTCATATTCACAGATTGATTCTACACTGTTCATATTCACAGGTTGATTCTACACTGTTCATAGTCACAGATTGATTCTACACTGTTAATAGTCACAGATTGATTCTTCACTGTTCATAGTCGCTGATTGATTCTAGAATGTTCATAGTCACAGATTGATTCTACATTGTTCAGTCACAGATGGATTCTATATTGTTCATCGTCACAGATTGATTGTACACTGTTCATATTCACTGATTGATTCTATACTGTTCATAGTCACAGATTGATTCTACACTGTTCATAGTCACAGATTGATTCTACGCTGTTCATAGTCACAGATTGAGTCTATATTGTTCATAGTCACAGATTGATTCTACACTGTTCATAGTCACAGATTGATTCTATAATGTTCATAGTCACAGATTGATTCTACACTGTTCATAGTCACAGATTGATTCTATAATGTTCATAGTCACAGATTGATTCTACACTGTTCATAGTCACAGATTGATTCTATACTGTTCATAGTCACAGATTGATTCTACACTGTTCATAGTCACAGATTGATTCTATAATGTTCATAGTCACAGATTGATTCTACACTGTTCATAGTCACAGATTCATTCTATGCTGTTCATAGTCACAGATTGATTCTATATTGTTCATAGTCACAGATTGATTCTATATTGTTCATAGTCACAGATTGATTCTATGCTGCTCATAGTCACAGGTTGATTCTATGCTGTTCATAGTCACAGATTGATTCTATATTGTTCATTGTCACAGATTGATTCTATACTGTTCATAGTCACAGATTGATTCTATATTGTCCATAGTCACAGATTGATTCTACACTGTTCATAGTCACAGGTTGATCCTATAATGTTCACAGTCACAGAATGATTTCTAATGTTCAAAGTCACAGATTGATTCTACACTGTTCATAGTCATAGATTTTTTCTATACTGTTCATAGTCACAGGTTGATTCTATACTGTTCATATTCACAGATTGATTGTATATTGTTCATAGTCACAGATTGATTCTACACTGTTCATAGTCACAGGTTATTTCTATGCTGTTCATTTTCACAGGTTGATTCTATACTGTTCATAGTCACAGATTGATTCTATATTGTTCATAGTCGCAGATTGATTCTATACTGTTCATAGTCACAGATTGATTCTACACTGTTCATAGTCACAGATTGATTCTATAATGTTCATAGTCACAGATTGATTCTACACTGTTCATAGTCACAGATTCATTCTATGCTGTTCATAGTCACAGATTGATTCTATATTGTTCATAGTCACAGATTGATTCTATATTGTTCATAGTCACAGATTGATTCTATGCTGTTCATAGTCACAGGTTGATTCTATGCTGTTCATAGTCACAGATTGATTCTATATTGTTCATTGTCACAGATTGATTCTATACTGTTCATAGTCACAGATTGATTCTATATTGTTCATAGTCACAGATTGATTCTGCACTGTTCATAGTCACAGGTTGATCCTATAATGTTCACAGTCACAGAATGATTTCTAACGTTCAAAGTCACAGATTGATTCTACACTGTTCATAGTCATAGATTTTTTCTATACTGTTCATAGTCACAGGTTGATTCTATACTGTTCATATTCACAGATTGATTGTATATTGTTCATAGTCACAGATTGATTCTACACTGTTGATAGTCACAGATTATTTCTATGCTGTTCATATTCACAGGTTGATTCTATACTGTTCATAGTCACAGATTGATTCTATATTGTTCATAGTCGCAGATTGATTCTATACTGTTCATAGTCACAGATTGATTCTTCACTATTCATAGTCACAGATTGATTCTATAATGTTCATATTCACAGATTGATTCTCTAATGTTCAAAGTCACAGATTGATTCTCTACTGTTCATAGTCACTGATTGATTCTCTACTGTTCATAGTCACAGATTGATTCTATAATGTCCATAGTCACAGATTGATTCTACACTCTGCATAGTCACAGATTGATTCTACACTGTTCATAGTGACTGATTGATTCTTCACTGTTCATAGTCACAGATTGATTCAATATTGTTCATAGTCACAGATTGATTCTATAATGTTCATAGTCACAGATTGATTCTACACTGTTCATAGTCACTGATTGATTCTTCACTGTTCATAGTCAACGATTGATTCTACACTGTTCATATTCACAGATTGATTCTACACTGTTCATAGTCACAGATTCATTCTATATTGTTCATAGTCACAGATTGATTCTGCAATGTTCATAGTCACAGATTGATTCTATACAGAGAAACATAGAAGATAGGAGCAGCAGTAGGCCATTCGGCCCCTCGAGCCTGCTCCGCCACTCAATGAGATCATGGCTGATCATTCAAACTCAGTACCCTGTACCTGCCTTCTCCCCATATCCCTTGATACCTTTAGCGTTAAGAAATATATCTAACTCATTCTTGAATATATTTAATGACTTGGCCTCAACTACCTTCTGTGGTAGAGAATTCCACAGGTTCACCACTCTCTGGGTGAAGAAATTCTTCCTCATTTCTGTCCTAAATGTCTTACCCGTTATCCTTAGATTATGACCCCTGGTTCTGGACTCTCCGACCATCAGGAACATTCTTCCTGCATCTAGTTTGTCCAGACTTGTCAGAATTTTATATGTTTCGATGAGTTCCCCTCTCATTCTTCTATACTCCAGCGAGTATAAGCCCAATCGACCCAATCTCTCCTCATATGTCATTCCTGCCATATCAGGTATCAGCCTTGTGAATCTTCGCTGAACTCCTTCCATGGCAAGAACATCCTTCCTCAGTTCATAGTCACAGATTGATTCTATATTGTTCATAGTCACAGATTGATTCTATATTGTTCATAGTCACAGATTGATGTCCAAAAATGTGCGGGTTAGGTTGATTTGGCTATGATAAATTGACCCTTAGTGTTAGGGGGGATTAAATATGTGGGGTTACGGGGATAGGATGGGATATGTTAGGGGGAATTAAATACGTGGGGTTACGGGGATAGGGTGGGATATGTGTCGGTGCAGGCTCGATGGGGATTCTGTGTGGGAAAGCAGGGACAGGGTACTGGATTTGGATGATCAGCCATGATCGTATTGAATGGTGGAGCAGGCTCGACGGGCCGAATGGCCTACTCCTGCTCCTAGTTTCTATGTTTCTATGTTTCTATACTGTTCATATTCACAGATTGATTCTATATTGTTCATAGTCACAGATTGATTCTACAATGTTCATAGTCACAGATTGATTCTATAATGTTCAAAGTCACAGATTGATTCTACACTGTTCATAGTCACACATTGATTCTAAAATGTTCATAGTCACAGATTGATTCTCTGCTGTTCATAGTCACAGATAGACACTTCACTGTTCATAGTCACAGATTGATTCTATAATGTTCATAGTCACAGATTGATTCTATAATGTTCATAGTCACAGATTGATTCTACACTGTTCATAGTCACTGATTGATTCTTCACTGTTCATAGTCAACGATTGATTCTACACTGTTCATAGTCACAGATTGATTCTATACTGTTCATAGTCACAGATTCATTCTATACTGTTCATAGTCACAGATTGATTCTACACTGTTCATAGTCACAGATTGATTCTATATTGTTCATAGTCACAGATTGATTCTATATTGTTCATAGTCGCAGATTGATTCTATACTGCTCATAGTCACAGATTGATTCTTCACTATTCATAGTCACAGATTGATTCTATAATGTTCATATTCACAGATTGATTTTCTAATGTTCAAAGTCACAGATTGATTCTCTACTGTTCATAGTCACTGATTGATTCTCTACTGTTCATAGTCACAGATTGATTCTATAATGTCCATAGTCACAGATTGATTCTACACTCTGCATAGTCACAGATTGATTCTACACTGTTCATAGTCACTGATTGATTCTTCACTGTTCACAGTCACAGATTGATTCAATATTGTTCATAGTCACAGATTGATTCTATAATGTTCATAGTCACAGATTGATTCTACACTGTTCATAGTCACTGATTGATTCTTCACTGTTCATAGTCAACGATTGATTCTACACTGTTCATAGTCACAGATTGATTCTATACTGTTCATAGTCAGAGATTCATTCTATACTGTTCATAGTCACAGATTGATTCTACACTGTTCATAGTCACAGATTGATTCTATATTGTTCATAGTCACAGATTGATTCTGCAATGTTCATAGTCACAGATTGATTCTATACTGAGAAACATAGAAGATAGGAGCAGCAGTAGGCCATTCGGCCCCTCGAGCCTGCTCCGCCACTCAATGAGATCATGGCTGATCATTCAAACTCAGTACCCTGTACCTGCCTTCTCCCCATATCCCTTGATACCTTTAGCTTTAAGAAATATATCTAACTCATTCTTGAATATATTTAATGACTTGGCCTCAACTACCTCCTGTGGTAGAGAATTCCACAGGTTCACCACTCTCTGGGTGAAGAAATTCTTCCTCATTTCTGTCCTAAATGTCTTACCCGTTATCCTTAGATTATGACCCCTGGTTCTGGACTATCCGACCATCAGGAACATTCTTCCTGCATCTAGTTTGTCCAGACCTGTCAGAATTTTATATGTTTCGATGAGTTCCCCTCTCATTCTTCTATACTCCAGCGAGTATAAGCCCAATCGACCCAATCTCTCCTCATATGTCATTCCTGCCATATCAGGTATCAGCCTTGTGAATCTTCGCTGAACTCCTTCCATGGCAAGAACATCCTTCCTCAGTTCATAGTCACAGATTGATTCTATATTGTTCATAGTCACAGATTGATTCTATATTGTTCATAGTCACAGATTGATTCTACAATGTTCATAGTCACAGATAGATTCTATATAGTTCATAATCACAGATTGATTCTATAATGTTCATCGTCACAGATTGATTCTACACTGTTCATAGTCACAGATTGATTCTATACTGTTCATAGTCACAGGTTGATTCTACACTGTTCATAGTCACAGTTTGATTCTATATTGTTCATAGTCACAGATTGATTCTACACTGTTCATAGTCACAGATTCATTCTATACTGTTCATAGTTACTGATTGATTCTATACAGTTCATAGTTACTGATTGATTCTGTACTGTTCATAGTCATAGATTGATTCTATATTGTTCATAGTCACAGATTGATTCTAGACTGTTTATAGAACCAGATTGATTCTATATTGTTCATAGTCACAGATTGATTCTACACTGTTCACAGTCACAGATTCATTCTACACTGTTCACAGTCACAGATTCATTCTATACTGTTCATAGTCACAGATTGATTCTATACATTTCATAGTTACTGATTGATTCTGTACTGTTCATAGTCATAGATTGATTCTATATTGTTCATAGTCACGGATTGATTCTAGACTGTTCATAGTCCCAGATTGATTCAATATTGTTCGTATTCACAGATTGATTCTTCACTGTTCATAGTCACAGATTGATTCTACAGGTTCATATTCACAGATTGATTCTACACTGTTCATATTCACAGGTTGATTCTACACTGTTCATAGTCACAGATTGATTCTACACTGTTAATAGTCACAGATTGATTCTTCACTGTTCATAGTCGCTGATTGATTCTAGAATGTTCATAGTCACAGATTGATTCTACATTGTTCAGTCACAGATGGATTCTATATTGTTCATCGTCACAGATTGATTGTACACTGTTCATATTCACTGATTGATTCTATACTGTTCATAGTCACAGATTGATTCTACACTGTTCATAGTCACAGATTGATTCTACGCTGTTCATAGTCACAGATTGAGTCTATATTGTTCATAGTCACAGATTGATTCTACACTGTTCATAGTCACAGATTGATTCTATAATGTTCATAGTCACAGATTGATTCTACACTGTTCATAGTCACAGATTGATTCTATAATGTTCATAGTCACAGATTGATTCTACACTGTTCATAGTCACAGATTGATTCTATACTGTTCATAGTCACAGATTGATTCTACACTGTTCATAGTCACAGATTGATTCTATAATGTTCATAGTCACAGATTGATTCTACACTGTTCATAGTCACAGATTCATTCTATGCTGTTCATAGTCACAGATTGATTCTATATTGTTCATAGTCACAGATTGATTCTATATTGTTCATAGTCACAGATTGATTCTATGCTGCTCATAGTCACAGGTTGATTCTATGCTGTTCATAGTCACAGATTGATTCTATATTGTTCATTGTCACAGATTGATTCTATACTGTTCATAGTCACAGATTGATTCTATATTGTCCATAGTCACAGATTGATTCTACACTGTTCATAGTCACAGGTTGATCCTATAATGTTCACAGTCACAGAATGATTTCTAATGTTCAAAGTCACAGATTGATTCTACACTGTTCATAGTCATAGATTTTTTCTATACTGTTCATAGTCACAGGTTGATTCTATACTGTTCATATTCACAGATTGATTGTATATTGTTCATAGTCACAGATTGATTCTACACTGTTCATAGTCACAGGTTATTTCTATGCTGTTCATTTTCACAGGTTGATTCTATACTGTTCATAGTCACAGATTGATTCTATATTGTTCATAGTCGCAGATTGATTCTATACTGTTCATAGTCACAGATTGATTCTTCACTATTCATAGTCACAGATTGATTCTATAATGTTCATATTCACAGATTGATTCTCTAATGTTCAAAGTCACAGATTGATTCTCTACTGTTCATAGTCACTGATTGATTCTCTACTGTTCATAGTCACAGATTGATTCTATAATGTCCATAGTCACAGATTGATTCTACACTCTGCATAGTCACAGATTGATTCTACACTGTTCATTGTCACTGATTGATTCTTCACTGTTCATAGTGACAGATTGATTCTATATTGTTCATAGTCACAGATTTATTCTACACTGTTCATAGTCACAGATTGATTCTATACTGCTCATAGTCACTGATTGATTCTATACTTTTCATAGTCACAGATTGATGCTAAAGTGTTCATATTCACCGATTGATTCTATACTGTTCATAGTGACAGATTGATTCTATAATGTTCATCGTCACAGATTGATTCTATAATATTCATAGTCACAGATTGATTCTGCACTGTTCATAGTCACAGATTGATTCTATAATGTTCATAGTCACAGATTGATTCTACACTGTTCATAGTCACATATTGATTCTATAATGTTCATAGTCACAGATTGATTCTACACTGTTCATAGTCACAGATTGATTCTATAATGTTCATAGTCACAGATTGATTCTACACTGTTCATAGTCACAGATTGATTCTATACTGTTCATAGTCACAGATTGATTCTACACTGTTCATAGTCACAGATTGACTCTATAATGTTCATAGTCACAGATTGATTCTACACTGTTCATAGTCACAGATTCATTCTATGCTGTTCATAGTCACAGATTGATTCTATATTGTTCATAGTCACAGATTGATTCTATATTGTTCATAGTCACAGATTGATTCTATGCTGTTCATAGTCACAGGTTGATTCTATGCTGTTCATAGTCACAGATTGATTCTATATTGCTCATTGTCACAGATTGATTCTATACTGTTCATAGTCACAGATTGATTCTATATTGTTCATAGTCACAGATTGATTCTGCACTGTTCATAGTCACAGGTTGATCCTATAATGTTCACAGTCACAGAATGATTTCTAACGTTCAAAGTCACAGATTGATTCTACACTGTTCATAGTCATAGATTTTTTCTATACTGTTCATAGTCACAGGTTGATTCTATACTGTTCATATTCACAGATTGATTGTATATTGTTCATAGTCACAGATTGATTCAACACTGTTCATAGTCACAGATTATTTCTATGCTGTTCATATTCACAGGTTGATTCTATACTGTTCATAGTCACAGATTGATTCTATATTGTTCATAGTCGCAGATTGATTCTATACTGTTCATAGTCACAGATTGATTCTTCACTATTCATAGTCACAGATTGATTCTATAATGTTCATATTCACAGATTGATTCTCTAATGTTCAAAGTCACAGATTGATTCTCTACTGTTCATAGTCACTGATTGATTCTCTACTGTTCATAGTCACAGATTGATTCTATAATGTCCATAGTCACAGATTGATTCTACACTCTGCATAGTCACAGATTGATTCTACACTGTTCATAGTGACTGATTGATTCTTCACTGTTCATAGTCACAGATTGATTCAATATTGTTCATAGTCACAGATTGATTCTATAATGTTCATAGTCACAGATTGATTCTACACTGTTCATAGTCACTGATTGATTCTTCACTGTTCATAGTCAACGATTGATTCTACACTGTTCATAGTCACAGATTGATTCTATACTGTTCATAGTCACAGATTCATTCTATACTGTTCATATTCACAGATTGATTCTACACTGTTCATAGTCACAGATTGATTCTATATTGTTCATAGTCACAGATTGATTCTGCAATGTTCATAGTCACAGATTGATTCTATACAGAGAAACATAGAAGATAGGAGCAGCAGTAGGCCATTCGGCCCCTCGAGCCTGCTCCGCCACTCAATGAGATCATGGCTGATCATTCAAACTCAGTACCCTGTACCTGCCTTCTCCCCATATCCCTTGATACCTTTAGCGTTAAGAAATATATCTAACTCATTCTTGAATATATTTAATGACTTGGCCTCAACTACCTTCTGTGGTAGAGAATTCCACAGGTTCACCACTCTCTGGGTGAAGAAATTCTTCCTCATTTCTGTCCTAAATGTCTTACCCGTTATCCTTAGATTATGACCCCTGGTTCTGGACTCTCCGACCATCAGGAACATTCTTCCTGCATCTAGTTTGTCCAGACTTGTCAGAATTTTATATGTTTCGATGAGTTCCCCTCTCATTCTTCTATACTCCAGCGAGTATAAGCCCAATCGACCCAATCTCTCCTCATATGTCATTCCTGCCATATCAGGTATCAGCCTTGTGAATCTTCGCTGAACTCCTTCCATGGCAAGAACATCCTTCCTCAGTTCATAGTCACAGATTGATTCTATATTGTTCATAGTCACAGATTGATTCTATATTGTTCATAGTCACAGATTGATGTCCAAAAATGTGCGGGTTAGGTTGATTTGGCTATGATAAATTGACCCTTAGTGTTAGGGGGGATTAAATATGTGGGGTTACGGGGATAGGATGGGATATGTTAGGGGGAATTAAATACGTGGGGTTACGGGGATAGGGTGGGATATGTGTCGGTGCAGGCTCGATGGGGATTCTGTGTGGGAAAGCAGGGACAGGGTACTGGATTTGGATGATCAGCCATGATCGTATTGAATGGTGGAGCAGGCTCGACGGGCCGAATGGCCTACTCCTGCTCCTAGTTTCTATGTTTCTATGTTTCTATACTGTTCATATTCACAGATTGATTCTATATTGTTCATAGTCACAGATTGATTCTACAATGTTCATAGTCACAGATTGATTCTATAATGTTCAAAGTCACAGATTGATTCTACACTGTTCATAGTCACACATTGATTCTAAAATGTTCATAGTCACAGATTGATTCTCTGCTGTTCATAGTCACAGATAGACACTTCACTGTTCATAGTCACAGATTGATTCTATAATGTTCATAGTCACAGATTGATTCTATAATGTTCATAGTCACAGATTGATTCTACACTGTTCATAGTCACTGATTGATTCTTCACTGTTCATAGTCAACGATTGATTCTACACTGTTCATAGTCACAGATTGATTCTATACTGTTCATAGTCACAGATTCATTCTATACTGTTCATAGTCACAGATTGATTCTACACTGTTCATAGTCACAGATTGATTCTATATTGTTCATTGTCACAGATTGATTCTATACTGTTCATAGTCACAGATTGATTCTATATTGTTCATAGTCACAGATTGATTCTACACTGTTCATAGTCACAGGTTGATCCTATAATGTTCACAGTCACAGAATGATTTCTAATGTTCAAAGTCACAGATTGATTCTACACTGTTCATAGTCATAGATTTTTTCTATACTGTTCATAGTCACAGGTTGATTCTATACTGTTCATATTCACAGATTGATTCTATATTGTTCATAGTCACAGATTGATTCTATATTGTTCATAGTCACAGATTGATTCTATACTGTTCATAGTCACAGATTGATTCTTCACTATTCATAGTCACAGATTGATTCTATAATGTTCATATTCACAGATTGATTTTCTAATGTTCAAAGTCACAGATTGATTCTCTACTGTTCATAGTCACTGATTGATTCTCTACTGTTCATAGTCACAGATTGATTCTATAATGTCCATAGTCACAGATTGATTCTACACTCTGCATAGTCACAGATTGATTCTACACTGTTCATAGTCACTGATTGATTCTTCACTGTTCACAGTCACAGATTGATTCAATATTGTTCATAGTCACAGATTGATTCTATAATGTTCATAGTCACAGATTGATTCTACACTGTTCATAGTCACTGATTGATTCTTCACTGTTCATAGTCAACGATTGATTCTACACTGTTCATAGTCACAGATTGATTCTATACTGTTCATAGTCACAGATTCATTCTATACTGTTCATAGTCACAGATTGATTCTACACTGTTCATAGTCACAGATTGATTCTATATTGTTCATAGTCACAGATTGATTCTGCAATGTTCATAGTCACAGATTGATTCTATACCGAGAAACATAGAAGATAGGAGCAGCAGTAGGCCATTCGGCCCCTCGAGCCTGCTCCGCCACTCAATGAGATCATGGCTGATCATTCAAACTCAGTACCCTGTACCTGCCTTCTCCCCATATCCCTTGATACCTTTAGCTTTAAGAAATATATCTAACTCATTCTTGAATATATTTAATGACTTGGCCTCAACTACCTTCTGTGGTAGAGAATTCCACAGGTTCACCACTCTCTGGGTGAAGAAATTCTTCCTCATTTCTGTCCTAAATGTCTTACCCGTTATCCTTAGATTATGACCCCTGGTTCTGGACTCTCCGACCATCAGGAACATTCTTCCTGCATCTAGTTTGTCCAGACTTGTCAGAATTTTATATGTTTCGATGAGTTCCCCTCTCATTCTTCTATACTCCAGCGAGTATAAGCCCAATCGACCCAATCTCTCCTCATATGTCATTCCTGCCATATCAGGTATCAGCCTTGTGAATCTTCGCTGAACTCCTTCCATGGCAAGAACATCCTTCCTCAGTTCATAGTCACAGATTGATTCTATATTGTTCATAGTCACAGATTGATTCTATATTGTTCATAGTCACAGATTGATGTCCAAAAATGTGCGGGTTAGGTTGATTTGGCTATGATAAATTGACCCTTAGTGTTAGGGGGGATTAAATATGTGGGGTTACGGGGATAGGATGGGATATGTTAGGGGGAATTAAATACGTGGGGTTACGGGGATAGGGTGGGATATGTGTCGGTGCAGGCTCGATGGGGATTCTGTGTGGGAAAGCAGGGACAGGGTACTGGATTTGGATGATCAGCCATGATCGTATTGAATGGTGGAGCAGGCTCGACGGGCCGAATGGCCTACTCCTGCTCCTAGTTTCTATGTTTCTATGTTTCTATACTGTTCATATTCACAGATTGATTCTATATTGTTCATAGTCACAGATTGATTCTACAATGTTCATAGTCACAGATTGATTCTATAATGTTCAAAGTCACAGATTGATTCTACACTGTTCATAGTCACACATTGATTCTAAAATGTTCATAGTCACAGATTGATTCTCTGCTGTTCATAGTCACAGATAGACACTTCACTGTTCATAGTCACAGATTGATTCTATAATGTTCATAGTCACAGATTGATTCTATAATGTTCATAGTCACAGATTGATTCTACACTGTTCATAGTCACTGATTGATTCTTCACTGTTCATAGTCAACGATTGATTCTACACTGTTCATAGTCACAGATTGATTCTATACTGTTCATAGTCACAGATTCATTCTATACTGTTCATAGTCACAGATTGATTCTACACTGTTCATAGTCACAGATTGATTCTATATTGTTCATTGTCACAGATTGATTCTATACTGTTCATAGTCACAGATTGATTCTATATTGTTCATAGTCACAGATTGATTCTACACTGTTCATAGTCACAGGTTGATCCTATAATGTTCACAGTCACAGAATGATTTCTAATGTTCAAAGTCACAGATTGATTCTACACTGTTCATAGTCATAGATTTTTTCTATACTGTTCATAGTCACAGGTTGATTCTATACTGTTCATATTCACAGATTGATTCTATATTGTTCATAGTCACAGATTGATTCTATATTGTTCATAGTCGCAGATTGATTCTATACTGTTCATAGTCACAGATTGATTCTTCACTATTCATAGTCACAGATTGATTCTATAATGTTCATATTCACAGATTGATTTTCTAATGTTCAAAGTCACAGATTGATTCTCTACTGTTCATAGTCACTGATTGATTCTCTACTGTTCATAGTCACAGATTGATTCTATAATGTCCATAGTCACAGATTGATTCTACACTCTGCATAGTCACAGATTGATTCTACACTGTTCATAGTCACTGATTGATTCTTCACTGTTCACAGTCACAGATTGATTCAATATTGTTCATAGTCACAGATTGATTCTATAATGTTCATAGTCACAGATTGATTCTACACTGTTCATAGTCACTGATTGATTCTTCACTGTTCATAGTCAACGATTGATTCTACACTGTTCATAGTCACAGATTGATTCTATACTGTTCATAGTCACAGATTCATTCTATACTGTTCATAGTCACAGATTGATTCTACACTGTTCATAGTCACAGATTGATTCTATATTGTTCATAGTCACAGATTGATTCTGCAATGTTCATAGTCACAGATTGATTCTATACCGAGAAACATAGAAGATAGGAGCAGCAGTAGGCCATTCGGCCCCTCGAGCCTGCTCCGCCACTCAATGAGATCATGGCTGATCATTCAAACTCAGTACCCTGTACCTGCCTTCTCCCCATATCCCTTGATACCTTTAGCTTTAAGAAATATATCTAACTCATTCTTGAATATATTTAATGACTTGGCCTCAACTACCTTCTGTGGTAGAGAATTCCACAGGTTCACCACTCTCTGGGTGAAGAAATTCTTCCTCATTTCTGTCCTAAATGTCTTACCCGTTATCCTTAGATTATGACCCCTGGTTCTGGACTCTCCGACCATCAGGAACATTCTTCCTGCATCTAGTTTGTCCAGACTTGTCAGAATTTTATATGTTTCGATGAGTTCCCCTCTCATTCTTCTATACTCCAGCGAGTATAAGCCCAATCGACCCAATCTCTCCTCATATGTCATTCCTGCCATATCAGGTATCAGCCTTGTGAATCTTCGCTGAACTCCTTCCATGGCAAGAACATCCTTCCTCAGTTCATAGTCACAGATTGATTCTATATTGTTCATAGTCACAGATTGATTCTATATTGTTCATAGTCACAGATTGATGTCCAAAAATGTGCGGGTTAGGTTGATTTGGCTATGATAAATTGACCCTTAGTGTTAGGGGGGATTAAATATGTGGGGTTACGGGGATAGGATGGGATATGTTAGGGGGAATTAAATACGTGGGGTTACGGGGATAGGGTGGGATATGTGTCGGTGCAGGCTCGATGGGGATTCTGTGTGGGAAAGCAGGGACAGGGTACTGGATTTGGATGATCAGCCATGATCGTATTGAATGGTGGAGCAGGCTCGACGGGCCGAATGGCCTACTCCTGCTCCTAGTTTCTATGTTTCTATGTTTCTATACTGTTCATATTCACAGATTGATTCTATATTGTTCATAGTCACAGATTGATTCTACAATGTTCATAGTCACAGATTGATTCTATAATGTTCAAAGTCACAGATTGATTCTACACTGTTCATAGTCACACATTGATTCTAAAATGTTCATAGTCACAGATTGATTCTCTGCTGTTCATAGTCACAGATAGACACTTCACTGTTCATAGTCACAGATTGATTCTATAATGTTCATAGTCACAGATTGATTCTATAATGTTCATAGTCACAGATTGATTCTACACTGTTCATAGTCACTGATTGATTCTTCACTGTTCATAGTCAACGATTGATTCTACACTGTTCATAGTCACAGATTGATTCTATACTGTTCATAGTCACAGATTCATTCTATACTGTTCATAGTCACAGATTGATTCTACACTGTTCATAGTCACAGATTGATTCTATATTGTTCATTGTCACAGATTGATTCTATACTGTTCATAGTCACAGATTGATTCTATATTGTTCATAGTCACAGATTGATTCTACACTGTTCATAGTCACAGGTTGATCCTATAATGTTCACAGTCACAGAATGATTTCTAATGTTCAAAGTCACAGATTGATTCTACACTGTTCATAGTCATAGATTTTTTCTATACTGTTCATAGTCACAGGTTGATTCTATACTGTTCATATTCACAGATTGATTCTATATTGTTCATAGTCACAGATTGATTCTATATTGTTCATAGTCGCAGATTGATTCTATACTGTTCATAGTCACAGATTGATTCTTCACTATTCATAGTCACAGATTGATTCTATAATGTTCATATTCACAGATTGATTTTCTAATGTTCAAAGTCACAGATTGATTCTCTACTGTTCATAGTCACTGATTGATTCTCTACTGTTCATAGTCACAGATTGATTCTATAATGTCCATAGTCACAGATTGATTCTACACTCTGCATAGTCACAGATTGATTCTACACTGTTCATAGTCACTGATTGATTCTTCACTGTTCACAGTCACAGATTGATTCAATATTGTTCATAGTCACAGATTGATTCTATAATGTTCATAGTCACAGATTGATTCTACACTGTTCATAGTCACTGATTGATTCTTCACTGTTCATAGTCAACGATTGATTCTACACTGTTCATAGTCACAGATTGATTCTATACTGTTCATAGTCACAGATTCATTCTATACTGTTCATAGTCACAGATTGATTCTACACTGTTCATAGTCACAGATTGATTCTATATTGTTCATAGTCACAGATTGATTCTGCAATGTTCATAGTCACAGATTGATTCTATACCGAGAAACATAGAAGATAGGAGCAGCAGTAGGCCATTCGGCCCCTCGAGCCTGCTCCGCCACTCAATGAGATCATGGCTGATCATTCAAACTCAGTACCCTGTACCTGCCTTCTCCCCATATCCCTTGATACCTTTAGCTTTAAGAAATATATCTAACTCATTCTTGAATATATTTAATGACTTGGCCTCAACTACCTTCTGTGGTAGAGAATTCCACAGGTTCACCACTCTCTGGGTGAAGAAATTCTTCCTCATTTCTGTCCTAAATGTCTTACCCGTTATCCTTAGATTATGACCCCTGGTTCTGGACTATCCGACCATCAGGAACATTCTTCCTGCATCTAGTTTGTCCAGACCTGTCAGAATTTTATATGTTTCGATGAGTTCCCCTCTCATTCTTCTATACTCCAGCGAGTATAAGCCCAATCGACCCAATCTCTCCTCATATGTCATTCCTGCCATATCAGGTATCAGCCTTGTGAATCTTCGCTGAACTCCTTCCATGGCAAGAACATCCTTCCTCAGTTCATAGTCACAGATTGATTCTATATTGTTCATAGTCACAGATTGATTCTATATTGTTCATAGTCACAGATTGATTCTACAATGTTCATAGTCACAGATAGATTCTATATAGTTCATAATCACAGATTGATTCTATAATGTTCATCGTCACAGATTGATTCTACACTGTTCATAGTCACAGATTGATTCTATACTGTTCATAGTCACAGGTTGATTCTACACTGTTCATAGTCACAGTTTGATTCTATATTGTTCATAGTCACAGATTGATTCTACACTGTTCATAGTCACAGATTCATTCTATACTGTTCATAGTTACTGATTGATTCTATACAGTTCATAGTTACTGATTGATTCTGTACTGTTCATAGTCATAGATTGATTCTATATTGTTCATAGTCACAGATTGATTCTAGACTGTTTATAGAACCAGATTGATTCTATATTGTTCATAGTCACAGATTGATTCTACACTGTTCATAGTCACAGATTCATTCTACACTGTTCACAGTCACAGATTCATTCTATACTGTTCATAGTCACAGATTGATTCTATACATTTCATAGTTACTGATTGATTCTGTACTGTTCATAGTCATAGATTGATTCTATATTGTTCATAGTCACGGATTGATTCTAGACTGTTCATAGTCCCAGATTGATTCAATATTGTTCGTATTCACAGATTGATTCTTCACTGTTCATAGTCACAGATTGATTCTACAGGTTCATATTCACAGATTGATTCTACACTGTTCATATTCACAGGTTGATTCTACACTGTTCATAGTCACAGATTGATTCTACACTGTTAATAGTCACAGATTGATTCTTCACTGTTCATAGTCACAGATTGATTCTAGAATGTTCATAGTCACAGATTGATTCTACATTGTTCAGTCACAGATGGATTCTATACTGTTCATAGTCACAGATTGATTCTACACTGTTCATAGTCACAGATTGATTCTACGCTGTTCATAGTCACAGATTGAGTCTATATTGTTCATAGTCACAGATTGATTCTACACTGTTCATAGTCACAGATTGATTCTATAATGTTCATAGTCACAGATTGATTCTACACTGTTCATAGTCACAGATTGATTTTATAATGTTCATAGTCACAGATTGATTCTACACTGTTCATAGTCACAGATTGATTCTATACTGTTCATAGTCACAGATTGATTCTACACTGTTCATAGTCACAGATTGATTCTGTAATGTTCATAGTCACAGATTGATTCTACACTGTTCATAGTCACAGATTCATTCTATGCTGTTCATAGCCACAGATTGATTCTATATTGTTCATAGTCACAGATTGATTCTATATTGTTCATAGTCACAGATTGATTCTATGCTGTTCATATTCACAGGTTGATTCTATGCTGTTCATAGTCACAGATTGATTCTATATTGTTCATTGTCACAGATTGATTCTATACTGTTCATAGTCACAGATTGATTCTATATTGTTCATAGTCACAGATTGATTCTACACTGTTCATAGTCACAGGTTGATCCTATAATGTTCACAGTCACAGAATGATTTCTAATGTTCAAAGTCACAGATTGATTCTACACTGTTCATAGTCATAGATTTTTTCTATACTGTTCATAGTCACAGGTTGATTCTATACTGTTCATATTCACAGATTGATTGTATATTGTTCATAGTCACAGATTGATTCTACACTGTTCATAGTCACAGATTATTTCTATGCTGTTCATATTCACAGGTTGATTCTATACTGTTCATAGTCACAGATTGATTCTATATTGTTCATAGTCGCAGATTGATTCTATACTGTTCATAGTCACAGATTGATTCTTCACTATTCATAGTCACAGATTGATTCTATAATGTTCATATTCACAGATTGATTCTCTAATGTTCAAAGTCACAGATTGATTCTCTACTGTTCATAGTCACTGATTGATTCTCTACTGTTCATAGTCACAGATTGATTCTATAATGTCCATAGCCCCAGATTGATTCTACACTCTGCATAGTCACAGATTGATTCTACACTGTTCATAGTCACTGATTGATTCTTCACTGTTCATAGTCACAGATTGATTCAATATTGTTCATAGTCACAGATTGATTCTATAATGTTCATAGTCACAGATTGATTCTACACTGTTCATAGTCACTGATTGATTCTTCACTGTTCATAGTCAACGATTGATTCTACACTGTTCATAGTCAGAGATTGATTCTATACTGTTCATAGTCACAGATTCATTCTATACTGTTCATATTCACAGATTGATTCTACACTGTTCATAGTCACAGATTGATTCTATATTGTTCATAGTCACAGATTGATTCTGCAATGTTCATAGTCACAGATTGATTCTATACAGAGAAACATAGAAGATAGGAGCAGCAGTAGGCCATTCGGCCCCTCGAGCCTGCTCCGCCACTCAATGAGATCATGGCTGATCATTCAAACTCAGTACCCTGTACCTGCCTTCTCCCCATATCCCTTGATACCTTTAGCGTTAAGAAATATATCTAACTCATTCTTGAATATATTTAATGACTTGGCCTCAACTACCTTCTGTGGTAGAGAATTCCACAGGTTCACCACTCTCTGGGTGAAGAAATTCTTCCTCATTTCTGTCCTAAATGTCTTACCCGTTATCCTTAGATTATGACCCCTGGTTCTGGACTCTCCGACCATCAGGAACATTCTTCCTGCATCTAGTTTGTCCAGACTTGTCAGAATTTTATATGTTTCGATGAGTTCCCCTCTCATTCTTCTATACTCCAGCGAGTATAAGCCCAATCGACCCAATCTCTCCTCATATGTCATTCCTGCCATATCAGGTATCAGCCTTGTGAATCTTCGCTGAACTCCTTCCATGGCAAGAACATCCTTCCTCAGTTCATAGTCACAGATTGATTCTATATTGTTCATAGTCACAGATTGATTCTATATTGTTCATAGTCACAGATTGATGTCCAAAAATGTGCGGGTTAGGTTGATTTGGCTATGATAAATTGACCCTTAGTGTTAGGGGGGATTAAATATGTGGGGTTACGGGGATAGGATGGGATATGTTAGGGGGAATTAAATACGTGGGGTTACGGGGATAGGGTGGGATATGTGTCGGTGCAGGCTCGATGGGGATTCTGTGTGGGAAAGCAGGGACAGGGTACTGGATTTGGATGATCAGCCATGATCGTATTGAATGGTGGAGCAGGCTCGACGGGCCGAATGGCCTACTCCTGCTCCTAGTTTCTATGTTTCTATGTTTCTATACTGTTCATATTCACAGATTGATTCTATATTGTTCATAGTCACAGATTGATTCTACAATGTTCATAGTCACAGATTGATTCTATAATGTTCAAAGTCACAGATTGATTCTACACTGTTCATAGTCACACATTGATTCTAAAATGTTCATAGTCACAGATTGATTCTCTGCTGTTCATAGTCACAGATAGACACTTCACTGTTCATAGTCACAGATTGATTCTATAATGTTCATAGTCACAGATTGATTCTATAATGTTCATAGTCACAGATTGATTCTACAATGTTCATAGTCACAGATTGATTCTATAATGTTCAAAGTCACAGATTGATTCTACACTGTTCATAGTCACACATTGATTCTAAAATGTTCATAGTCACAGATTGATTCTCTGCTGTTCATAGTCACAGATAGACACTTCACTGTTCATAGTCACAGATTGATTCTATAATGTTCATAGTCACAGATTGATTCTATAATGTTCATAGTCACAGATTGATTCTACACTGTTCATAGTCACTGATTGATTCTTCACTGTTCATAGTCAACGATTGATTCTACACTGTTCATAGTCACAGATTGATTCTATACTGTTCATAGTCACAGATTCATTCTATACTGTTCATAGTCACAGATTGATTCTATATTGTTCATTGTCACAGATTGATTCTACACTCTTCATAGTCACAGATTGATTCTATACTGTTCATAGTCACAGATTCATTCTATACTGTTCATAGTCACAGATTGATTCTATATTGTTCATTGTCACAGATTGATTCTATACTGTTCATAGTCACAGATTGATTCTATATTGTTCATAGTCACAGATTGATTCTACACTGTTCATAGTCACAGGTTGATCCTATAATGTTCACAGTCACAGAATGATTTCTAATGTTCAAAGTCACAGATTGATTCTACACTGTTCATAGTCATAGATTTTTTCTATACTGTTCATAGTCACAGGTTGATTCTATACTGTTCATATTCACAGATTGATTCTATATTGTTCATAGTCACAGATTGATTCTATATTGTTCATAGTCGCAGATTGATTCTATACTGTTCATAGTCACAGATTGATTCTACATTGTTCAGTCACAGATGGATTCTATATTGTTCATCGTCACAGATTGATTGTACACTGTTCATATTCACTGATTGATTCTATACTGTTCATAGTCACAGATTGATTCTACACTGTTCATAGTCACAGATTGATTCTACGCTGTTCATAGTCACAGATTGAGTCTATATTGTTCATAGTCACAGATTGATTCTACACTGTTCATAGTCACAGATTGATTCTATAATGTTCATAGTCACAGATTGATTCTACACTGTTCATAGTCACAGATTGATTCTATAATGTTCATAGTCACAGATTGATTCTACACTGTTCATAGTCACAGATTGATTCTATACTGTTCATAGTCACAGATTGATTCTACACTGTTCATAGTCACAGATTGATTCTATAATGTTCATAGTCACAGATTGATTCTACACTGTTCATAGTCACAGATTCATTCTATGCTGTTCATAGTCACAGATTGATTCTATATTGTTCATAGTCACAGATTGATTCTATATTGTTCATAGTCACAGATTGATTCTATGCTGCTCATAGTCACAGGTTGATTCTATGCTGTTCATAGTCACAGATTGATTCTATATTGTTCATTGTCACAGATTGATTCTATACTGTTCATAGTCACAGATTGATTCTATATTGTTCATAGTCACAGATTGATTCTACACTGTTCATAGTCACAGGTTGATCCTATAATGTTCACAGTCACAGAATGATTTCTAATGTTCAAAGTCACAGATTGATTCTACACTGTTCATAGTCATAGATTTTTTCTATACTGTTCATAGTCACAGGTTGATTCTATACTGTTCATATTCACAGATTGATTGTATATTATTCATAGTCACAGATTGATTCTACACTGTTCATAGTCACAGATTATTTCTATGCTGTTCATATTCACAGGTTGATTCTATACTGTTCATAGTCACAGATTGATTCTATATTGTTCATAGTCGCAGATTGATTCTATACTGTTCATAGTCACAGATTGATTCTTCACTATTCATAGTCACAGATTGATTCTATAATGTTCATATTCACAGATTGATTCTCTAATGTTCAAAGTCACAGATTGATTCTCTACTGTTCATAGTCACTGATTGATTCTCTACTGTTCATAGTCACAGATTGATTCTATAATGTCCATAGTCACATATTGATTCTACACTCTGCATAGTCACAGATTGATTCTACACTGTTCATTGTCACTGATTGATTCTTCACTGTTCATAGTCACAGATTGATTCAATATTGTTCATAGTCACAGATTGATTCTATAATGTTCATAGTCACAGATTGATTCTACACTGTTCATAGTCACTGATTGATTCTTCACTGTTCATAGTCAACGATTGATTCTACACTGTTCATAGTCACAGATTGATTCTATACTGTTCATAGTCACAGATTGATTCTGCAATGTTCATAGTCACAGATTGATTCTATACAGAGAAACATAGAAGATAGGAGCAGCAGTAGGCCATTCGGCCCTTCGAGCCTGCTCCGCCACTCAATGAGATCATGGCTGATCATTCAAACTCAGTACCCTGTACCTGCCTTCTCCCCATATCCCTTGATACCTTTAGCGTTAAGAAATATATCTAACTCATTCTTGAATATATTTAATGACTTGGCCTCAACTACCTTCTGTGGTAGAGAATTCCACAGGTTCACCACTCTCTGGGTGAAGAAATTCTTCCTCATTTCTGTCCTAAATGTCTTACCCGTTATCCTTAGATTATGACCCCTGGTTCTGGACTCTCCGACCATCAGGAACATTCTTCCTGCATCTAGTTTGTCCAGACTTGTCAGAATTTTATATGTTTCGATGAGTTCCCCTCTCATTCTTCTATACTCCAGCGAGTATAAGCCCAATCGACCCAATCTCTCCTCATATGTCATTCCTGCCATATCAGGTATCAGCCTTGTGAATCTTCGCTGAACTCCTTCCATGGCAAGAACATCCTTCCTCAGTTCATAGTCACAGATTGATTCTATATTGTTCATAGTCACAGATTGATTCTATATTGTTCATAGTCACAGATTGATGTCCAAAAATGTGCGGGTTAGGTTGATTTGGCTATGATAAATTGACCCTTAGTGTTAGGGGGGATTAAATATGTGGGGTTACGGGGATAGGATGGGATATGTTAGGGGGAATTAAATACGTGGGGTTACGGGGATAGGGTGGGATATGTGTCGGTGCAGGCTCGATGGGGATTCTGTGTGGGAAAGCAGGGACAGGGTACTGGATTTGGATGATCAGCCATGATCGTATTGAATGGTGGAGCAGGCTCGACGGGCCGAATGGCCTACTCCTGCTCCTAGTTTCTATGTTTCTATGTTTCTATACTGTTCATATTCACAGATTGATTCTATATTGTTCATAGTCACAGATTGATTCTACAATGTTCATAGTCACAGATTGATTCTATAATGTTCAAAGTCACAGATTGATTCTACACTGTTCATAGTCACACATTGATTCTAAAATGTTCATAGTCACAGATTGATTCTCTGCTGTTCATAGTCACAGATAGACACTTCACTGTTCATAGTCACAGATTGATTCTATAATGTTCATAGTCACAGATTGATTCTACACTGTTCATAGTCACTGATTGATTCTTCACTGTTCATAGTCAACGATTGATTCTACACTGTTCATAGTCACAGATTGATTCTATACTGTTCATAGTCACAGATTCATTCTATACTGTTCATAGTCACAGATTGATTCTACACTGTTCATAGTCACAGATTGATTCTACACTGTTCATAGTCACAGATTGATTCTGTACTGTTCATAGTCACAGATTGATTCTACACTGTTCATGGTCAAAGATTGATTCCAGATTGTTCATAGTCACAGATTGATTCTTCACTGTTCATAGTCACAGATTGATCTACACTGTCATAGTCACAGATTGATTCTTCACTTTTCATAGTCACAGATTGATTCATCATTGTTCATAGTCACAGATTGATTCCATACTGTTCATAGTCACAGATTGATTCTCTACTGTTCATAGTCACAGATTGATTCTATGTTGTTCATAGTCACAGATTGATTCTACACTGTTCATAGACACAGATTGATTCTATACTGTTCATAGTCACAGATTGATTCTGTGTTGTTCATAGTCACAGATTGATTCTACACTGTTCATAGTCACAGATTGATTCTACACTGTTCATAGTCACAGATTGATACTAAACTGTTCATATTCACAGATTGATTCTATACTGTTCATAGTCACACATTGATTCTTCACTGTTCATAGTCACAGATTGATTCTACACTGTTCATAGTCACAGATTGATTCTTCACTGTTCATAGTCACAGATTGATTCTACACTGTTCATAGTCACAGATTGATTCTAGATTGTTCATAGTCACAGATTGATTCTACACTGTTCATATTCACAGATTGATTCTGCACTGTTCATAGTCACAGATTGATTCTACACTGTTCATAGTCACAGATTGATTCTACACTGTTGATAGTCACAGATTGATTCTACACTGTTCATTGTCACAGATTGATTCCATATTGTTCATAGTCACAGATTGATTCTAGACTGTGCATAGTCACAGATTGATTCTATATTGTTCATAGTCACAGATCGGTTCTACACTGTTCATAATCACAGATTGATTCTATACTGTTCATACTCACTGATTGATTCTATATTGTTCATCGTCACAGATTGATTCTAGACTGTTCATAATCACAGATTGATTCTACACTGTTCATAGTCACAGATTGATTCTGTATTGTTCATAGTCACAGATTGATTCTAGACTGTTCATAGTCACAGATTGATTCGATATTGTTCACAGTCACAGATTGATTCTATATTAATCATAGTCACAGATTGATTCTATACTGTTCATAGTCACAGATTGATTCTTCACTGCATATTCACAGACAGATTCTATACTGTTCATAGTCACAGATTGATTCTACACTGTTCATAGTCACAGATTGATTCTACACTGTTGATAGTCACAGATTGATTCTACACTGTTCATACTCACAGATTGATTCTACACTGTTCATACTCACAGATTGATTCTACACTGTTCATAGTCACAGATTGATTCTTCACTGTTCATATTCACAGATTGATTCTTCACTGTTCATATTCACAGATTGATTCTGTACTGTTCATAGTCACAGATTAATTCTGTACTGTTCATAGTCACAGATGAGTTCAATACTGTTCATAGTTACAGGTTGATACTTCACTGTTCATAGTCACAGATTGATTCTACACTGTTCATGGTCAAAGATTGATTCCAGATTGTTCATAGTCACAGATTGATTCTTCACTGTTCATAGCCACAGATTGACTCTACACTGTTCATGGTCACAGATTGATACTTCACTGTTCATAGTCACAGATTGATTCTGCACTGTTCATAGTCACAGATTGATTCTACACTGTTCATGTTCAAAGATTGATTCTATATTGTTCATAATCACAGATTTATTCTTCACTGTTCATAGCCACAGATTGATTCTACGCTGTTCAGTCGCAGATTGATTCTTCACTTTTCTTAGACACAGATTGATTCTATATTGTTCATAGCCACAGATTGACTCTACACTGTTCATAGTCACAGATTGATTCGAAACAGTTCATAGTGACAGATTGATTCTATATTGTTCATAGTCACAGATTGTTCTACACTGTCATAGTCACAGATTGATTCTTCACTTTTCATAGTCACAGATTGATTCATCATTGTTCATAGTCACAGATTGATTCCATACTGTTCATAGTCACAGATTGATTCTCTACTGTTCATAGTCACAGATTGATTCTATGTTGTTCATAGTCACAGATTGATTCTACACTGTTCATAGACACAGATTGATTCTATACTGTTCATAGTCACAGATTGATTCTGTGTTGTTCATAGTCACAGATTGATTCTACACTGTTCATAGTCACAGATTGATTCTACACTGTTCATAGTCACAGATTGATACTAAACTGTTCATATTCACAGATTGATTCTACACTGTTCATAGTCACACATTGATTCTTCACTGTTCATAGTCACAGATTGATTCTACACTGTTCATAGTCACAGATTGATTCTTCACTGTTCATAGTCACAGATTGATTCTACACTGTTCATAGTCACAGATTGATTCTAGATTGTTCATAGTCACAGATTGATTCTACACTGTTCATATTCACAGATTGATTCTGCACTGTTCATAGTCACAGATTGATTCTACACTGTTCATAGTCACAGATTGATTCTACACTGTTGATAGTCACAGATTGATTCTACACTGTTCATTGTCACAGATTGATTCCATATTGTTCATAGTCACAGATTGATTCTAGACTGTGCATAGTCACAGATTGATTCTATATTGTTCATAGTCACAGATCGGTTCTACACAGTTCATAATCACAGAATGATTCTATACTGTTCATACTCACTGATTGATTCTATATTGTTCATCGTCACAGATTGATTCTAGACTGTTCATAATCACAGATTGATTCTACACTGTTCATAGTCACAGATTGATTCTGTATTTATCATAGTCACAGATTGATTCTAGACTGTTCATAGTCACAGATTGATTCGATATTGTTCATAGTCACAGATTGATTCTATATCAATCATAGTCACAGATTGATTCTATACTGTTCATAGTCACAGATTGATTCTTCACTGCATATTCACAGACAGATTCTGTACTGTTCATAGTCACAGATTGATTCTACACTGTTCATAGTCACAGATTGATTCTACACTGTTGATAGTCACAGATTGATTCTACACTGTTCATACTCACAGATTGATTCTACACTGTTCATACTCACAGATTGATTCTACACTGTTCATAGTCACAGATTGATTCTTCACTGTTCATATTCACAGATTGATTCTTCACTGTTCATATTCACAGATTGATTCTATACTGTTCATAGTCACAGATTAATTCTGTACTGTTCATAGTCACAGATGAGTTCAATACTGTTCATAGTTACAGGTTGATACTTCACTGTTCATAGTCACAGATTGATTCTACACTGTTCATGGTCAAGGATTGATTCCAGATTGTTCATAGTCACAGATTGATTCTTCACTGTTCATAGCCACAGATTGACTCTACACTGTTCATGGTCACAGATTGATACTTCACTGTTCATAGTCACAGATTGATTCTGCACTGTTCATAGTCACAGATTGATTTTACACTGTTCATGTTCAAAGATTGATTCTATATTGTTCATAATCACAGATTTATTCTTCACTGTTCATAGCCACAGATTGATTCTACGCTGTTCAGTCGCAGATTGATTCTTCACTTTTCTTAGACACAGATTGATTCTATATTGTTCATAGTCATAGATTGATTCTATATTGTTCATAGTCATAGATTGATTCTATGCTGTTCATAGTCACAGATTGATTCTATGTTGTTCATAGTCACAGATTGATTCTCTACTGTTCATAGTAACAGATTGATTCTTCACTGTTCATAGACACAGATTGATTCTATATTGTTCATAGTCATAGATTGATTCTATATTGTTCATAGCCACAGATTGACTCTACACTGTTCATAGTCACAGATTGATTCTACACTGTTCATAGTCACAGATTGATTCTGTACTGTTCATAGTCACAGATTGATTCTACACATTTCAAAGTCACAGATTGATTCTACACTGTCATAGTGACAGATTGATTCTATATTGTTCATAGTCACAGATTGATCTACACTGTCATAGTCACAGATTGATTCTTCACTTTTCATAGTCACAGATTGATTCGTCATTGTTCATAGTCACAGATTGATTCCATACTGTTCATAGTCACAGATTGATTCTATGTTGTTCATAGTCACAGATTGATTCTACACTGTTCATAGACACAGATTGATTCTATACTGTTCATAGTCATAGATTGATTCTATGTTGTTCATAGTCACAGATTGATTCTATACTGTTCATAGACACAGATTGATTCTATATTGTTCATAGTCATAGATTGATTCTATATTGTTCATAATCACAGATTTATTCTTCACTGTTCATAGCCACAGATTGACTCTACACTGTTCATAGTCACAGATTGATTCGAAACAGTTCATAGTCACAGATTGATTCTGTACTGTTCATAGTCACAGATTGATTCTACACATTTCAAAGTCACAGATTGATTCTGCACTGTCATAGTGACAGATTGATTCTATATTGTTCATAGTCACAGATTGATCTACACTGTCATAGTCACAGATTGATTCTTCACTTTTCATAGTCACAGATTGATTCATCATTGTTCATAGTCACAGATTGATTCCATACTGTTCATAGTCACAGATTGATTCTATGTTGTTCATAGTCACAGATTGATTCTACACTGTTCATAGACACAGATTGATTCTATACTGTTCATAGTCACAGATTGATTCTGTGTTGTTCATAGTCACAGATTGATTCTACACTGTTCATAGTCACAGATTGATTCTACACTGTTCATAGTCACAGATTGATACTAAACTGTTCATATTCACAGATTGATTCTACACTGTTCATAGTCACACATTGATTCTTCACTGTTCATAGTCACAGATTGATTCTACACTGTTCATAGTCACAGATTGATTCTTCACTGTTCATAGTCACAGATTGATTCTACACTGTTCATAGTCACAGATTGATTCTAGATTGTTCATAGTCACAGATTGATTCTACACTGTTCATATTCACAGATTGATTCTGCACTGTTCATAGTCACAGATTGATTCTACACTGTTCATAGTCACAGATTGATTCTACACTGTTGATAGTCACAGATTGATTCTACACTGTTCATTGTCACAGATTGATTCCATATTGTTCATAGTCACAGATTGATTCTAGACTGTGCATAGTCACAGATTGATTCTATATTGTTCATAGTCACAGATCGGTTCTACACTGTTCATAATCACAGATTGATTCTATACTGTTCATACTCACTGATTGATTCTATATTGTTCATCGTCACAGATTGATTCTAGACTGTTCATAATCACAGATTGATTCTACACTGTTCATAGTCACAGATTGATTCTGTATTGTTCATAGTCACAGATTGATTCTAGACTGTTCATAGTCACAGATTGATTCGATATTGTTCATAGTCACAGATTGATTCTATATTAATCATAGTCACAGATTGATTCTATACTGTTCATAGTCACAGATTGATTCTTCACTGCATATTCACAGACAGATTCTATACTGTTCATAGTCACAGATTGATTCTACACTGTTGATAGTCACAGATTGATTCTACACTGTTCATAGTCACAGATTGATTCTTCACTGTTCATATTCACAGATTGATTCTTCACTGTTCATATTCACAGATTGATTCTATACTGTTCATAGTCACAGATTAATTCTGTACTGTTCATAGTCACAGATGAGTTCAATACTGTTCATAGTTACAGGTTGATACTTCACTGTTCATAGTCACAGATTGATTCTACACTGTTCATGGTCAAAGATTGATTCCAGATTGTTCATAGTCACAGATTGATTCTTCACTGTTCATAGCCACAGATTGACTCTACACTGTTCATGGTCACAGATTGATACTTCACTGTTCATAGTCACAGATTGATTCTGCACTGTTCATAGTCACAGATTGATTCTACACTGTTCATGTTCAAAGATTGATTCTATATTGTTCATAATCACAGATTTATTCTTCACTGTTCATAGCCACAGATTGATTCTACGCTGTTCAGTCGCAGATTGATTCTTCACTTTTCTTAGACACAGATTGATTCTATATTGTTCATAGTCATAGATTGATTCTATATTGTTCATAGTCATAGATTGATTCTATGCTGTTCATAGTCACAGATTGATTCTATGTTGTTCATAGTCACAGATTGATTCTCTACTGTTCATAGTAACAGATTGATTCTTCACTGTTCATAGACACAGATTGATTCTATATTGTTCATAGTCATAGATTGATTCTATATTGTTCATAATCACAGATTTATTCTTCACTGTTCATAGCCACAGATTGACTCTACACTGTTCATAGTCACAGATTGATTCTACACTGTTCATAGTCACAGATTGATTCTGTACTGTTCATAGTCACAGATTGATTCTACACATTTCAAAGTCACAGATTGATTCTACACTGTCATAGTGACAGATTGATTCTATATTGTTCATAGTCACAGATTGATCTACACTGTCATAGTCACAGATTGATTCTTCACTTTTCATAGTCACAGATTGATTCGTCATTGTTCATAGTCACAGATTGATTCCATACTGTTCATAGTCACAGATTGATTCTATGTTGTTCATAGTCACAGATTGATTCTACACTGTTCATAGACACAGATTGATTCTATACTGTTCATAGTCATAGATTGATTCTATGTTGTTCATAGTCACAGATTGATTCTATACTGTTCATAGACACAGATTGATTCTATATTGTTCATAGTCATAGATTGATTCTATATTGTTCATAGTCATAGATTGATTCTATACTGTTCATAGTCACAGATTAATTCTATACTGTTCATAGTCACAGATGAGTTCTATACTGTTCATAGTCACAGATTGATACTTCACTGTTCATACTCACAGATTGATTCTACACTGTTCATGGTCAAAGATTGATTCCAGATTGTTCATAGTCACAGATTGATTCTTCACTGTTCATAGCCACAGATTGACACTACACTGTTCATACTCACAGATTGATTCTTCACTGTTCATAGTCACAGATTGATTCTACACTGTTCATAGTCACAGATTGATTCTATGTTGTTCAGAGTCGCAGATTGATTCTATGTTGTTCATAGTCGCAGATTGATTCTATGTTGTTCATAGTCGCAGATTGACTCTATGTTGTTCATAGTCACAGATTGATTCTATATTGTTCATAGTCACCGATTGATTCCATACTGTTTATAGTCACAGATTGATTCCATACTGTTCATAGTCACAGATTGATTCGATATTGTTCATAGTCACAGATTGATTCTTCATTCTTCATAGTCACAGATTGATTCCATACTGTTCATAGTCACAGATTGATTCTATGTTGTTCTTAGTCACAGATTGATTCTATGTTGTTCATAGTCACAGCTTGATTCTATACTGTTCATAGTCACAGATTGATTCCATATTGTTCATAGACACAGATTGATTCTATACTGTTCATAGTCACAGATTGATTCTATACTGTTCATAGACACAGATTGATTCTATATTGTTCATAGTCATAGATTGATTCTATATTGTTCTAGTCACAGATTGATTCCATACTGTTCATAGTCACAGATTGAATCCATACTGTTCATAGTCACAGATTGATTCTATGTTGTTCATATTCACAGTTTGATTCTATATTGTTCATAGTCCCAGATTGATTCTACACTGTTCATAGTCACAGATTGATTCTACGCTGTTCAGTCGCAAATTGATTCTTCACTTTTCATAGACACAGATTGATTCTATATTGTTCATAGTCATAGATTGACTCTATATTGTTCATAGTCATAGATTGATTCTATACTGTTCATAGTCACAGATTGATTCTATGTTGTTCATAGTCACAGATTGATTCTCTACTGTTCATAGTCACAGATTGATTCTATATTGTTCATAGTAACAGATTGATTCTTCACTGTTCATAGACACAGATTGATTCTATATTGTTCATAGTCATAGATTTATTCTTTATTGTTCATAGTCATAGATTGATTCTATACTGTTCATAGTCACAGATTAATTCTATACTGTTCATAGTCACAGATGAGTTCTATACTGTTCATAGTCACAGATTGATACTTCACTGTTCATACTCACAGATTGATTCTACACTGTTCATGGTCAAAGATTGATTCCAGATTGTTCATAGTCACAGATTGATTGTTCACTGTTCATAGCCACAGATTGACTCTACACTGTTCATACTCACAGATTGATTCTACACTGTTCATAGTCACAGATTGATTCTATGTTGTTCATAGTCGCAGATTGACTCTATGTTGTTCATAGTCACAGATTGATTCTACATTGTTCATAGTCACCGATTGATTCCATACTGTTTATAGTCACAGATTGATTCTATGTTGTTCACAGTCACAGATTGATTCTATGTTGTTCATAGTCACAGCTTGATTCTATACTGTTCATTGTCACAGATTGATTCTATATTGTTCATAGACACAGATTGATTCTATACTGTTCATAGTCACAGATTGATTCTATACTGTTCATAGACACAGATTGATTCTATATTGTTCATAGTCATAGATTGATTCTATATTGTTCTAGTCACAGATTGATTCCATACTGTTCATAGTCACAGATTGAATCCATACTGTTCATAGTCACAGATTGATTCAATGTTGTTCATAGTCACAGTTTGATTCTATATTGTTCATAGTCCCAGATTGATTCTACACTGTTCATAGTCACAGATTGATTCTACGCTGTTCAGTCGCAGATTGATACTTCACTTTTCATAGACACAGATTGATTCTATATTGTTCATAGTCATAGATTGATTCTATATTGTTCATAGTCATAGATTGATTATATACTGTTCATAGACACAGAGATGA
The DNA here is from genome assembly GCA_030390025.1 of Squalus acanthias. NCBI lineage: Eukaryota > Metazoa > Chordata > Chondrichthyes > Squaliformes > Squalidae > Squalus > Squalus acanthias. The sequence continues at coordinate 51,558,998 of CM059425.1, forward strand.
TTCTATATTGTTCATAGTCACAGATTGATTCGAGACTGTTCATAGTCACAGATTGATTCTACACTGTTCATAGTCACAGATTGATTCTGCACTGTTCATAGTCACAGATTGATACTACACTGTTCATGTTCACAGATTGATTCTATACTGCTCATAGTCACACATTGATTCTTCAGTGTTCTTAGTCACAGATTGATTCTACACTGTTCATAGTCACAGATTGATTCTTCACTGTTCATAGTCACAGATTGATTCGAGACTGTTCATAGTCACAGGTTGATTCTACACTGTTCATAGTCACAGATTGATTCTGCACTGTTCATAGTCACAGATTGATACTACACTGTTCATATTCACAGATTGATTCTATACTGCTCATCGTCACACATTGATTCTTCAGTGTTCTTAGTCACAGATTGATTCTACACTGTTCATAGTCACAGATTGATTCTTCACTGTTCATAGTCACAGATTGATTCTACACTGTTCATAGTCACAACTTGATTCTTCACTGTTCATAGTCACAGATTGATTCTATATTGTTCAGAGTCACAGATTGATTCTAGATTGTTCATAGTCACAGATTGATTCTACACTGTTCATATTCACAGATTGATTCTGCACTGTTCATAGTCACAGATTGATTCTCCACTGTTCATATTCACAGATTGATTCTGTACTGTTCATAGTCACAGATTGATTCTATATTGTTCATAGTCACAGATTGATTCTAGACTGTTCATCGTCACAGATTGATTCTATATTATTCATAGTCACAGATTGATTCTACACTGTTCATAGTCACAGATTGATTCTATATTGTTCATAGTCACAGATTGATTCTAGACTGTTCATAGTCACAGATTGATTCGATATTGTTCATAATCACAGATTTATTCTATATTATTCATAGTCACAGATTGATTCTTCACTGTTCATAGTCACAGATTGATTCTACACTGTTCATAGTCACAACTTGATTCTTCACTGTTCATAGTCACAGATTGATTCTATATTGTTCAGAGTCACAGATTGATTCTAGATTGTTCATAGTCACAGATTGATTCTACACTGTTCATATTCACAGATTGATTCTGCACTGTTCATAGTCACAGATTGATTCTCCACTGTTCATATTCACAGATTGATTCTGTACTGTTCATAGTCACAGATTGATTCTATATTGTTCATAGTCACAGATTGATTCTAGACTGTTCATCGTCACAGATTGATTCTATATTATTCATAGTCACAGATTGATTCTACACTGTTCATAGTCACAGATTGATTCTATATTGTTCATAGTCACAGATTGATTCTAGACTGTTCATAGTCACAGATTGATTCGATATTGTTCATAGTCACAGATTGATTCTATATTATTCATAGTCACAGATTGATTCTATACTGTTCATAGTCACAGGTTGATTCTACACTGTTCATAGTCACAGATTGATACTTCACTGTTCATATTCACAGACTGATTCTATACTGTTCATAGTCACAGATTGATTCTATATTGTTCATAGTCACAGATTGATTCTATATTGTTCATAGTCACAGATTTATTATAGATTGTTCATAGTCACAGATTGATTCTACACTGTTCATACTCACAGATTGATTCTACACTGTTCATACTCACAGATTGATTCTACACTGTTCATAGTCACAGATTGATTCTTCACTGTTCATATTCACAGATTGATTCTTCACTGTTCATATTCACAGATTGATTCTATACTGTTCATAGTCACAGATTAATTCTGTACTGTTCATAGTCACAGATGAGTTCTATACTGTTCATAGTTACAGGTTGATACTTCACTGTTCATAGTCACAGATTGATTCTACACTGTTCATGGTCAAAGATTGATTCCAGATTGTTCATAGTCACAGATTGATTCTTCACTGTTCGTACTCACAGATTGATTCTACACTGTTCATAGTCACAGATTGATTCTATATTGTTCATAATCACAGATTTATTCTTCACTGTTCATAGCCACAGATTGACTCTACACTGTTCATAGTCACAGATTGATTCTACACTGTTCATAGTCACAGATTGATTCAGTACTGTTCATAGTCACAGATTGATTCTACACATTTCAAAGTCACAGATTGATTCTACACTGTCATAGTGACAGATTGATTCTATATTGTTCATTGTCACAGATTGATCTACACTGTCATAGTCACAGATTGATACTTCACTTTTCATAGTCACAGATTGATTCATCATTGTTCATAGTCACAGATTGATTCTCTACTGTTCATAGTCACAGATTGATTCTATGTTGTTCATAGTCACAGATTGATTCTACACTGTTCATAGACACAGATTGAATCTATACTGTTCATAGTCACAGATTGATTCTATGTTGTTCATAGTCACAGATTGATTCTATATTGTTCATAGTCATAGATTGATTCTATATTGTTCATAGTCATAGATTGATTCTATACTGTTCATAGTCACAGATTAATTCTATACTGTTCATAGTCACAGATGAGTTCTATACTGTTCATAGTCACAGATTGATACTTCACTGTTCATACTCACAGATTGATTCTACACTGTTCATGGTCAAAGATTGATTCCAGATTGTTCATAGTCACAGATTGATTCTACACTGTTCATAGCCACAGATTGACTCTACACTGTTCATACTCACAGATTGATTCTACACTGTTCATAGTCACAGATTGATTCTATGTTGTTCAGAGTCGCAGATTGATTCTATGTTGTTCATAGTCGCAGATTGATTCTATGTTGTTCATAGTCGCAGATTGACTCTATGTTGTTCATAGTCACAGATTGATTCTATATTGTTCATAGTCACAGATTGATTCCATACTGTTCATAGTCACAGATTGATTCCATACTGTTCATAGTCACAGATTGATTCTATATTGTTCATAGTCACAGATTGATTCTTCATTCTTCATAGTCACAGATTGATTCCATACTGTTCATAGTCACAGATTGATTCTATGTTGTTCATAGTCACAGATTGATTCTATGTTGTTCATAGTCAGAGCTTGATTCAATACTGTTCATAGTCACAGATTGATTCTATGTTGTTCATAGTCACAGATTGATTCTATATTGTTCATAGTCATAGATTGATTCTGTACTGTTCATAGTCACAGATTGATTCTATATTGTTCATAGTCACAGATTGATTCTTCACTGTTCATAGACACAGATTGATTCTATACTGTTCTTAGTCCCAGATTGATTCCGCACTGTTCATAGTCACCGATTGATTCTACACTGTTCAGTCGCACATTGATTCTCTGCTGTTCATAGTCACAGATTGATTCTCTAATGTTCATAGTCACAGATTGATTCTATACTGTTCATAGACACAGATTGATTCTATATTGTTCATAGTCATAGATTGATTCTATATTGTTCTAGTCACAGATTGATTCCATACTGTTCATAGTCACAGATTGATTCCATACTGTTCATAGTCACAGATTGATTCTATATTGTTCATAGTCACAGTTTGATTCTATATTGTCCATAGTCCCAGATTGATTCTACACTGTTCATAGTCACAGATTGATTCTACGCTGTTCAGTCGCAGATTGATTCTATACTGTTCGTAGTCACAGATTGATTCTTCACTTTTCATAGACACAGATTGATTCTATATTGTTCATAGTCATAGATTGATTCTATATTGTTCATAGTCATAGATTGATTCTATACTGTTCATAGTCACAGATTGATTCTATGTTGTTCATAGTCACAGATTGATTCTCTACTGTTCATAGTCACAGATTGATTCTATATTGTTCATAGTAACAGATTGATTCTTCACTGTTCATAGACACAGATTGATTCTATATTGTTCATAGTCATAGATTGATTCTATATTGTTCAGAGACACAGATTGATTCTAGACTGTTCATAGTCACAGATTGATTCTACACTGTTCATAGTCACAGATTGATTCTATACTGTTCATAGTCACACATTGATTCTTCACTGTTCATAGTCACAGATTGATACTACACTGTTCATAGTCACAGATTGATTCTACACTGTTCATAGTCACAGATTGATTCTATATTGTTCATAGTAACAGATTGATTCTTCAATGTTCATAGACACAGATTGATTCTATATTGTTCATAGTCATAGATTGATTCTATATTGTTCAGAGTCACAGATTGATTCTAGACTGTTCATAGTCACAGATTGATTCTACACTGTTCATAGTCACAGATTGATTCTTCACTGTTCATTGTCACAGATTGATTCTACACTGTTCATAGTCACAACTTGATTCTTCACTGTTCATAGTCACAGATTGATTCTATGTTGTTCATAGTCACAGATTGATTCTATACTGTTCATAGTCACAGATTGATTCTATATTGTTCATAGTCACAGATTGATTCTACACTGTTCATAGTCACAGATTGATTCTACACTGTTCAGAGTCACAGATTGATTCTTCACTGTTCATTGTCACAGATTGATTCTACACTGTTCATAGTCACAACTTGATTCTTCACTGTTCATAGTCACAGATTGATTCTATATTGTTCATAGTCACAGATTGATTCTATATTGTTCAGAGTCACAGATTGATTCTATATTGTTCATAGTCACAGATTGATTCTAGATTGTTCATAGTCACAGATTGATTCTACACTGTTCATATTCACAGATTGATTCTGCACTGTTCATAGTCACAGATTGATTCTACACTGTTCATAGTCACAGATTGATTCTGCACTGTTCATAGTCCCAGACTGATTCTCCACTGTTCGTATTCACAGATTGATTCTGTACTGTTCATAGTCACAGATTGATTCTAGACTGTTCATAGTCACAGATTGATTCTATATTATTCATAGTCACAGATTGATTCTGTACTGTTCATAGTCACAGATTGATTCTATATTGTTCATAGTCACAGATTGATTCTAGACTGTTCATAGTCACAGATTGATTCGATATTGTTCATAGTCACAGATTGATTCTATATTATTCATAGTCACAGACTGATTCTATACTGTTCATAGTCACAGATTGATTCTATATTGTTCATAGTCACAGATTGATTCTATATTGTTCATAGTCACAGATTGATTCTTCATTCTTCATAGTCACAGATTGATTCCATACTGTTCATAGTCACAGATTGATTCTATGTTGTTCATAGTCACAGATTGATTCTATGTTGTTCATAGTCAGAGCTTGATTCAATACTGTTCATAGTCACAGATTGATTCTATGTTGTTCATAGTCACAGATTGATTCTATATTGTTCATAGTCATAGATTGGTTCTGTACTGTTCATAGTCACAGATTGATTCTATATTGTTCATAGTCACAGATTGATTCTTCACTGTTCATAGACACAGATTGATTCTATACTGTTCTTAGTCCCAGATTGATTCTACACTGTTCATAGTCACCGATTGATTCTACACTGTTCAGTCGCACATTGATTCTCTGCTGTTCATAGTCACAGATTGATTCTCTAATGTTCATAGTCACAGATTGATTCTATACTGTTCATAGACACAGATTGATTCTATATTGTTCATAGTCATAGATTGATTCTATATTGTTCTAGTCACAGATTGATTCCATACTGTTCATAGTCACAGATTGATTCCATACTGTTCATAGTCACAGATTGATTCTATATTGTTCATAGTAACAGATTGATTCTTCAATGTTCATAGACACAGATTGATTCTATATTGTTCATAGTCATAGATTGATTCTATATTGTTCAGAGTCACAGATTGATTCTAGACTGTTCATAGTCACAGATTGATTCTACACTGTTCATAGTCACAGATTGATTCTTCACTGTTCATTGTCACAGATTGATTCTACACTGTTCATAGTCACAACTTGATTCTTCACTGTTCATAGTCACAGATTGATTCTATGTTGTTCATAGTCACAGATTGATTCTATACTGTTCATAGTCACAGATTGATTCTATATTGTTCATAGTCACAGATTGATTCTACACTGTTCATAGTCACAGATTGATTCTACACTGTTCATAGTCACAGATTGATTCTTCACTGTTCATTGTCACAGATTGATTCTACACTGTTCATAGTCACAACTTGATTCTTCACTGTTCATAGTCACAGATTGATTCTATATTGTTCATAGTCACAGATTGATTCTATATTGTTCAGAGTCACAGATTGATTCTATATTGTTCATAGTCACAGATTGATTCTAGATTGTTCATAGTCACAGATTGATTCTACACTGTTCATATTCACAGATTGATTCTGCACTGTTCATAGTCACAGATTGATTCTACACTGTTCATAGTCACAGATTGATTCTGCACTGTTCATAGTCCCAGATTGATTCTCCACTGTTCGTATTCACAGATTGATTCTGTACTGTTCATAGTCACAGATTGATTCTATATTGTTCATAGTCACAGATTGATTCTAGACTGTTCATAGTCACAGATTGATTCTATATTATTCATAGTCACAGATTGATTCTGTACTGTTCATAGTCACAGCTTGATTCTATATTGTTCATAGTCACAGATTGATTCTAGACTGTTCATAGTCACAGATTGATTCGATATTGTTCATAGTCACAGATTGATTCTATATTATTCATAGTCACAGACTGATTCTATACTGTTTATGGTCACAGATTGATTCTATATTGTTCATAGTCACAGATTGATTCTATATTGTTCATAGTCACAGATTGATTCTATATTGTTCATAGTCACAGATTGATTATAGATTGTTCATTGTCACAGATTGATTCTATACTGTTCATACTCACAGATTGATTCTACACTGTTCATAGTCACAGATTGATTCTACACTGTTCATAGTCACAGATTGATTCTTCACTGTTCATATTCACAGTTTGATTCTTCACTGTTCATATTCACAGATTGATTCTATGCTGTTCATACTCACAGATTAATTCTATACTGTTCATAGTCACAGATGAGTTCTATACTGTTCTTAGTTACAGGTTGATACATCACTGTTCATACTCACAGATTGATTCTACACTGTTCATGGTCAAAGTTTGATTCCAGATTGTTCATAGTCACGGATTGATTCTATATTGTTCATAGTCACAGATTGATACTTCACTGTTCGTACTCACAGATTCATTCTACACTGTTCAAATTCAAAGATTGATTCTATATTGTTCATAATCAAAGATTTATTCTTCACTGTTCATAGCCACAGATTGATTCTACACTGTTCATAGTCACAGATTGATTCTCTACTGTTCATAGTCACAGATTGATTCTACACATTTCAAAGTCACAGATTGATTTACACTGTCATAGTGACAGATTGATTCTATATTGTTCATAGTGACAGATTGATTCTATATTGTTCATAATCAAAGATTTATTCTTCACTGTTCATAGTCACAGATTGATTCTACACATTTCAAAGTCACAGATTGATTCTACACTGTCATAGTCACAGATCGATTCTTCATTGTTCATAGTCACAGATTGATGCTCTACTGTTCATAGTCACAGATTGATTCTATGTTGTTCATAGTCACAGATTGATTCTATGTTGTTCATAGTCACAGATTGATTCTACACTGTTCATAGACACAGATTGATTCTATACTGTTCATAGACACAGATTGATTCTATATTGTCCATAGTCACAGATTGAATCTATATTGTTCATAGTCATAGATTGATTCTATATTGTTCATAGTCACAGATTCACTTCTTCACTGTTCATAGACACAGATTGATTATTCACTGTTCATAGTCACAACTTGATTCTTCATTGTTCATAGTCACAGAATGATTCTATATTGTTCATAGTCACAGATTGATTCTATATTGTTCATAGACACAGATTGTTCCTACACTGTTCATACTCACAGATTGATTCTACACTGTTCATAGTCACAGATTGATTCTTCACTGTTCATATTGACAGATTGATTCTTCACTGTTCATATTCACAGATTAATTCTATACTGTTCATAGTCACAGATGAGTTCTATACTGTTCATAGTCACAGGTTGATACTTCACTGTTCATACTCAAGGATTGATTCTACACTGTTCATGGTCAAAGATTGATTCCAGTTTGTTCATAGTCACAGATTGATACTTCACTGTTCATAGCCACAGATTGACTCTACACTGTTCATAGTCACAGATTGATACTTCACTGTTCATACTCACAGATTGATTCTACACTGTTCATGGTCAAAGATTGATTCCAGATTGTTCATAGTCACAGATTGATTCTTCACTGTTCATAGCCACAGATTGACTCTACACTGTTCATAGTTACAGATTGATTCTACACTGTTCAGTCGCAGATTGATTCTCTACTGTTCATAGTCACAGATTGATTCTCTATTGTTCATAGTCACAGTTTGATTCTATACTGTTCATAGACACAGATTGATTCTATATTGTTCATAGTCATAGATTGATTCTATATTGTTCTAGTCACAGATTGATTCCATACTGTTCATAGTCACAGATTGATTCCATACTGTTCATAGTCACAGATTGATTCTATGTTGTTCATAGTCACAGTTTGATTCTATATTGTTCATAGTCCCAGATTGATTCTACACTGTTCATAGTGACAGATTGATTCTATGTTGTTCATAGTCACAGATTGATTGTCTACTGTTCATAGTCACAGATTGATTCTATATTGTTCATAGTAACAGATTGATTCTTCACTGTTCATAGACACAGATTGATTCTATATTGTTCATAGTCATAGATTGATTCTGTATTGTTCAGAGTCACAGATTGATTCTTGACTGTGAATAGTGACAGATTGATTCTACACTGTTCATAGTCACAGATTGATACTACACTGTTTATAGTCACAGATTGATTCTTCACTGTTCATTGTCACAGATTGATTCCATCCTGTTCATAGTCACAGATTGATTCCATACTGTTCATAGTCACAGATTGATTCTATGTTGTTCAGTCACAGTTTGATTCTATATTGTTCATAGTCCCAGATTGATTCTACACTGTTCATAGTCACAGATTGATGCTACACTGTTCAGTCGCAGATTGATTCTATACTGTTCATAGTCACAGATTGATTCTATATTGTTCTAGTCACAGATTGATTCCATACTGTTCATAGTCACAGATTGATTCCATACTGTTCATAGTCACAGATTGATTCTATGTTCTTCATAGTCACAGTTTGATTCTATATTGTTCATAGTCACAGATTGATTCTATGTTGTTCATAGTCACAGATTGATTCTATATTGTTCATAGTCACAGATTGTTCCTACACTGTTCATACTCACAGATTGATTCTACACTGTTCATAGTCACAGATTGATTCTTCACTGTTCATATTGACAGATTGATTCTTCACTGTTCATATTCACAGATTAATTCTATACTGTTCATAGTCACAGATGAGTTCTATACTGTTCATAGTCACAGGTTGATACTTCACTGTTCATACTAACAGATTGATTCTACACTGTTCATGGTCAAAGATTGATTCCAGATTGTTCATAGTCACAGATTGATTCTTCACTGTTCATAGCCACAGATTGACTCTACACCGTTCATAGTCACAGATTGATTCTATACTGTTCAGTCGCAGATTGATTCTCTACTGTTCATAGTCACAGATTGATTCTCTATTGTTCATAGTCACACATTGATTCTATATTGTTCATAGTCACAGATTGATTCTATATTGTTCTAGTCACAGATTGATTCCATCCTGTTCATAGTCACAGATTGATTCTTCACTGTTCATAGTCACAGAATGATTCTATATTGTTCATAGTCACAGATTGATTCTATATTGTTCATAGACACAGATTGTTCCTACACTGTTCATACTCACAGATTGATTCTACACTGTTCATAGTCACAGATTGATTCTTCACTGTTCATATTGACAGATTGATTCTTCACTTTTCATATTCACAGATTAATTCTATACTGTTCATAGTCACAGATGAGTTCTATACTGTTCATAGTCACAGGTTGATACTTCACTGTTCATACACAAAGATTGATTCTACACTGTTCATGGTCAAAGATTGATTCCAGATTGTTCATAGTCACAGATTGATTCTTCACTGTTCATAGCCACAGATTGACTCTACACTGTTCATAGTCACAGATTGATTCTACACTGTTCAGTCGCAGATTGATTCTCTATTGTTCATAGTCACAGTTTGATTCTATACTGTTCATAGACACAGATTGATTCTATATTGTTCATAGTCATAGATTGATTATATATTGTTCTAGTCACAGATTGATTCCATACTGTTCATAGTCAGAGATTGATTCCATACTGTTCATAGTCACAGATTGATTCTATGTTGTTCATAGTCACAGTTTGATTCTATATTGTTCATAGTCCCAGATTGATTCTACACTGTTCATAGTCACAGATTGATTCTATATTGTTCATAGTAACAGATTGATTCTTCACTGTTCATAGACACAGATTGATTCTATATTGTTCATACTCATAGATTGATTCTATATTGTTCAGAGTCACAGATTGATTCTTGACTGTGCATAGTGACAGATTGATTCTACACTGTTCATAGTCACAGATTGATACTACACTGTTCATAGTCACAGATTGATTCTTCACTGTTCATTGTCACAGATTGATTCTTCACTGTTCATTGTCACAGATTGATTCTACATTGTTCATAGTCACAGATTGATTCTACACTGTTCAGTCGCAGATTGATTCTATACTGTTCATAGTCACAGATTGATTCTATATTGTTCTAGTCACAGATTGATTCCATCCTGTTCATAGTCACAGATTGATTCTATGTTGTTCAGTCACAGTTTGATTCTACACTGTTCATAGTCACAGATTGATGCTACACTGTTCAGTCGCAGATTGATTCTATACTGTTCATAGTCACAGATTGATTCTATATTGTTCTAGTCACAGATTGATTCCATACTGTTCATAGTCACAGATTGATTCCATACTGTTCATAGTCACAGATTGATTCTATGTTCTTCATAGTCACAGTTTGATTCTATATTGTTAATAGTCCCAGATTGATTCTACACTGTTCATAGTCACAGATTGTTCCTGCACTGTTCATACTCACAGATTGATTCTACACTGTTCATAGTCACAGATTGATTCTTCACTGTTCATATTGACAGATTGATTCTTCACTGTTCATATTCACAGATTAATTCTATACTGTTCATAGTCACAGATGAGTTATATACTGTTCATAGTCACAGGTTGATACTTCACTGTTCATACTCAAAGATTGATTCTACACTGTTCATGGTCAAAGATTGATTCCAGATTGTTCATAGTCACAGATTGATTCTTCACTGTTCATAGCCACAGATTGACTCTACACTGTTCATAGTCACAGATTGATACTTCACTGTTCATACTAACAGATTGATTCTACACTGTTCATGGTCAAAGATTGATTCCAGATTGTTCATAGTCACAGATTGATTCTTCACTGTTCATAGCCACAGATTGACTCTACACTGTTCATAGTCACAGATTGATTCTATACTGTTCAGTCACAGATTGATTCTCTATTGTTCATAGTCACAGATTGATTCTATATTGTTCATAGTCATAGATTGATTCTATATTGTTCTAGTCACAGATTGATTCCATACTGTTCATAGTCACAGATTGATTCTATATTGTTCTAGTCACAGATTGATTCCATCCTGTTCATAGTCACAGATTGATTCCATACTGTTCATAGTCACAGATTGATTCTATGTTGTTCAGTCACAGTTTGATTCTATATTGTTCATAGTCCCAGATTGATTCTGCACTGTTCATAGTCACAGATTGATTCTACACTGTTCAGTCGCAGATTGATTCTATACTGTTCATAGTCACAGATTGATTCTATATTGTTCTAGTCACAGATTGATTCCATACTGTTCATAGTCACAGATTGATTCCATACTGTTCATAGTCACAGATTGATTCTATGTTGTTCATAGTCACAGTTTGATTCTATATTGTTCATAGTCCCAGATTGATTCTACACTGTTCATAGTCACAGATTGATTCTACACTGTTCAGTCGCAGATTGATTCTATACTGTTCATAGTCACAGATTGATTCTATGTTGTTCATAGTCACAGATTGATTCTCTACTGTTCATAGTCACAGATTGATTCTATATTGTTCATAGTAACAGATTGATTCTTCACTGTTCATAGACACGGATTGATTCTATATTGTTCATAGTCATAGATTGATTCTATATTGTTCATAGTCACAGATTGTTCCTGCACTGTTCATACTCACAGATTGATTCTACACTGTTCATAGTCACAGATTGATTCTTCACTGTTCATATTGACAGATTGATTCTTCACTGTTCATATTCACAGATTAATTCTATACTGTTCATAGTCACAGATGAGTTATATACTGTTCATAGTCACAGGTTGATACTTCACTGTTCATACTCAAAGATTGATTCTACACTGTTCATGGTCAAAGATTGATTCCAGATTGTTCATAGTCACAGATTGATTCTTCACTGTTCATAGCCACAGATTGACTCTACACTGTTCATAGTCACAGATTGATACTTCACTGTTCATACTAACAGATTGATTCTACACTGTTCATGGTCAAAGATTGATTCCAGATTGTTCATAGTCACAGATTGATTCTTCACTGTTCATAGCCACAGATTGACTCTACACTGTTCATAGTCACAGATTGATTCTATACTGTTCAGTCACAGATTGATTCTCTATTGTTCATAGTCACAGATTGATTCTATATTGTTCATAGTCATAGATTGATTCTATATTGTTCTAGTCACAGATTGATTCCATACTGTTCATAGTCACAGATTGATTCTATATTGTTCTAGTCACAGATTGATTCCATCCTGTTCATAGTCACAGATTGATTCCATACTGTTCATAGTCACAGATTGATTCTATGTTGTTCAGTCACAGTTTGATTCTATATTGTTCATAGTCCCAGATTGATTCTGCACTGTTCATAGTCACAGATTGATTCTACACTGTTCAGTCGCAGATTGATTCTATACTGTTCATAGTCACAGATTGATTCTATATTGTTCTAGTCACAGATTGATTCCATACTGTTCATAGTCACAGATTGATTCCATACTGTTCATAGTCACAGATTGATTCTATGTTGTTCATAGTCACAGTTTGATTCTATATTGTTCATAGTCCCAGATTGATTCTACACTGTTCATAGTCACAGATTGATTCTACACTGTTCAGTCGCAGATTGATTCTATACTGTTCATAGTCACAGATTGATTCTATGTTGTTCATAGTCACAGATTGATTCTCTACTGTTCATAGTCACAGATTGATTCTATATTGTTCATAGTAACAGATTGATTCTTCACTGTTCATAGACACGGATTGATTCTATATTGTTCATAGTCATAGATTGATTCTATATTGTTCAGAGTCACAGATTTATTCTTGACTGTGCAAAGTCACAGATTGATTCTACACTGTTCATAGTCACAGATTGATTCTTCACTGTTCATTGTCACAGATTGATTCTTCACTGTTCATTGTCACAGATTGATTCTACATTGTTCATAGTCACAACTTGATTCTTCACTGTTCACATTCACAGAATGATTCTATAATGTTCATAGTCACAGATTGATTCTATATTGTCCATAGTCACAGCTTGATTCTATATTGTTCATAGTCACAGATTGATTCTAGATTGTTCATAGTCACAGATTGATTCTACACTGTTCATATTCACAGATTGATTCTGTACTGTTCATAGTCACAGATTGATTCTCCACTGTTCATATTCACACATTGATTCTGTACTGTTCAAAGTCACAGATTGATTCTCTACTGTTCATAGTCACAGATTGATTCTGCACTGTTCATAGTCACAGATTGATTCTATATTGTTCATAATCACAGATTGATTCGATACTGTTCATACTCACTGATTGATTTTATATTGTTCATAGTCACACATTGATTCTGTACTGTTCATAGTCACAGATTGATTCTATATTGTCCATAATCACAGATTGATTCTATACTGTTCATAGTCACAGGTTGATTCTACACTGTTCATAGTCACAGATTGATTCTTCACTGTTCATATTCACAGACTGATTCTATACTGTTCATAGTCACAGATTAATTCTATACTGTTCATAGTCACAGACTGATTCTATATTATTCATAGTCACAGATTGATTCTATACTGTTCATAGTCACAGGTTGATTCTACACTGTTCAGAGTCACAGATTGATTCTATGTTGATCATACTCACAGATAGATTCTACACTGTTCATAGTCACAGATTGATTCTATATTGCTCATAGTAACAGATTGATTCGAGACTTTTAATAGTCACAGATTGATTCTAGACTTTTAATAGTCACAGATTGATTCTATATTGTTCATAGTCACAGATTGATTCTATATTGTTCATAGTCACAGATTGATACTCTATTGTTCATAGTCACAGATTGATTCTATACTGTTCAAAGACACAGATTGATTCTATATTGTTCATAGTCATAGATTGATTCTATATTGTTCATAGTCATAGATTGATTCTATACTGTTCATAGTCACAGATTGATTCTATATTGTTCATAGTCACAGATTGATTCTTCACTGTTCATAGACACAGATTGATTCTTCACTGTTCATAGTCACAACTTGATTCTTCACTGTTCATAGTCACAGAATGATTGTATATTGTTCATAGTCACAGATTGATTTTATATTGTTCATAGTCACAGATTGTTTCTACACTGTTCATACTCACTGATTGATTCTACACTGTTCATAGTCACAGATTGATTCTTCACTGTTCATATTGACAGATTAATTCTATACTGTTCATAGTCACAGATGAGTTCTATACTGTTCATAGTCACAGGTTGATACTTCACTGTTCATACTCACAGATTGATTCTACACTGTTCATGGTCAAAGATTGATTCCAGATTGTTCATAGTCACAGATTGATTCTTCACTGTTCATAGTCACAGATTGACTCTACATTGTTCATAGTCGCAGATTGATTCCATGTTGTTCATAGTCGCAGATTGATTCTATGTTGTTCATAGTCGCAGATTGATTCCATGTTGTTCATAGTCAGATTGATTCTATATTGTTCATAGTCACAGATTGATTCTATGTTGTTCATAGTCACAGATTGATTCTTCACTGTTCATAGTCGCAGATTGATTCTATGTTGTTCATAGTCACAGATTGATTCTATGTTGTTCATAGTCACAGCTTGATTCTATACTGTTCATAGTCACAGATTGATTCTACGTTGTTCATAGTCACAGATTGATTCTTCACTGTTCATAGACACAGATTGATTCTATACTGTTCATAGTCCCAGATTGATTCTACACTGTTCATAGACACAGATTGATTCTCTATTGTTCATAGTCACAGATTGATTCTATACTGTTCATAGAAACAGATTGATTCCATAATGTTCATAGTCACAGATTGATTCCATACTGTTCATAGTCACAGATTGATTCTATGTTGTTCATAGTCACAGATTGATTCTATATTGTTCATAGTCCCAGATTGATTCTATACTGTTCATAGTCACAGATTGATTCTACACTGTTCAGTCGCAGATTGATTCTATATTGTTCATAGTAACAGATTGATTCTTCACTGTTCATAGACACAGATTGATTCTATATTGTTCATAGTCACAGATTGATTCTATATTGTTCATAGTCCCAGATTGATTCTACACTGTTCATAGTCACAGATTGATTCTACACTGTTCAGTCGCAGATTGATTCTATACTGTTCATAGTCACAGATTGATTCTTCACTTTTCATAGACACAGATTGATTCTATATTGTTCATAGTCATAGATTGATTCTATATTGTTCATAGTCATAGATTGATTCTATGTTGTTCATAGTCACAGATTGATTCTCTACTGTTCATAGTCACAGATTGATTCTATATTGTTCATAGTAACAGATTGATTCTATATTGTTCATAGTCACAGATTGATTCTAGATTGTTCATAGTCACAGATTGATTCTACACTGTTCATATTCACAGATTGATTCTGCACTGTTCAAAGTCACAGATTGATTCTATACTGTTCATAGTCACAGATTGATTCTGCACTGTTCATAGTCACAGATTGATTCTCCACTGTTCATATTCACACATTGATTCTGTACTGTTCATAGTCACAGATTGATTCAATATTGTTCATAGTCAAAGATTGATTCTAGACTGTTCATAGTCACAGATTGATTCTATATTATTCATAGTCACAGATCGGTTCTACACTGTTCATAATCACAGATTGATTCTATACTGTTCATACTCACTGATTGATTCTGTATTGTTCATAGTCACAGGTTGATTCTACACTGTTCATAGTCACAGATTGATTCTTCACTGTTCATATTCACAGACTGATTCTATACTGTTCATAGTCACAGATTAATTCAATACTGTTCATCGTCACAGACTGATTTTATACTGTTCATAGACACAGATTAACTCTATACTGTTCATAGTCACAGATTGATTCTATACTGTTCATAGTCACAGATTGATTCTATATTATTCATAGTCACAGATTGATTCTTTACTGTTCATAGTCACAGGTTGATTCTACACTGTTCATAGTCCCAGATTGATTTTATATTGCTCATAGTAACAGATTGATTCTAGACTTTTAAAAGTCACAGATTGATTCTATATTGTTCATAGTCACAGATTGATTCTATATTGTTCATAGTCACAGATTGATTATAGATTGTTCATAGTCTCAGATTGATTCTACACTGTTCATAGTCACAGATTGATTCTACACTGTTCATAGTCACAGATTGATTCTACACTGTTCATAGTCACAGATTGATTCTACACTGTTCATATTCACAGATTGATTCTGTACTGTTCATAGTCACAGATTGATTCTATATTGTTCATAGTCACAGATTGATTCTCTACTGTTCTTAGTCACAGATTGATTCTATATTGTTCATAGTAACAGATTGATTCTTCACTGTTCATAGACACAGATTGATTCTATATTGTTCATAATCATAGATTGATTCTATATTGTTCAGAGTCACAGATTGATTCTTGACTGTGCATAGTCATAGATTGATTCTACACTGTTCATAGTCACAGATTGATACTACACTGTTCATAGTCACAGATTGATTCTTCACTGTTCATTGTCACAGATTGATTCTTCACTGTTCATTGTCACAGATTGATTCTACATTGTTCATAGTCACAGATTGATTCTACACTGTTCATAGTCATAGATTGATTCTATATTGTTCTAGTCACAGATTGATTCCATACTGTTCATAGTCACAGATTGATTCCATACTGTTCATAGTCACAGATTGATTCTATGTTGTTCATAGTCACAGTTTGATTCTATATTGTTCATAGTCCCAGATTGATTCTACACTGTTCATAGTCACAGATTGATTCGACACTGTTCAGTCACAGATTGATTCTATACTGTTCATAGTCACAGATTGATTCTATATTGTTCTAGTCACAGATTGATTCTATGTTGTTCATAGTCACAGTTTGATTCTATATTGTTCATAGTCCCAGATTGATTCTACACTGTTCATAGTCACAGATTGATTCTACACTGTTCAGTCGCAGATTGATTCTATACTGTTCATAGTCACAGATTGATTCTATGTTGTTCATAGTCACAGATTGATTCTATGTTGTTCATAGTCACAGATTGATTCTCTACTGTTCATAGTCACAGATTGATTCTATATTGTTCATAGTAACAGATTGATTCTTCACTGTTCATAGACACAGATTGATTCTATATTGTTCATAGTCATAGATTGATTCTATATTGTTCAGAGTCACAGATTTATTCTTGACTGTGCATAGTCACAGATTGATTCTACACTGTTCATAGTCACAGATTGATACTACACTGTTCATAGTCACAGATTGATTCTTCACTGTTCATTGTCACAGATTGATTCTTCACTGTTCATTGTCACAGATTGATTCTACATTGTTCATAGTCACAGATTGATTCTACACTGTTCATATTCACAGATTGATTCTGTACTGTTCATAGTCACAGATTGATTCTCCACTGTTCATATTCACACATTGATTCTGTCCTGTTCAAAGTCACAGATTGATTCTCTACTGTTCATAGTCACAGATTGATTCTGCACTGTTCATAGTCACAGATTGATCCTATATTGTTCATAATCACAGATTGATTCTATACTGTTCATAGTCACAGGTTGATTCTACACTGTTCATAGTCACAGATTGATTCTTCACTGTTCATATTCACAGACTGATTCTATACTGTTCATAGTCACAGATTAATTCTATACTGTTCAGTCGCAGATTGATTCTCTACTGTTCATAGTCACAGATTGATTCTCTATTGTTCATAGTCACAGATTGATTCTATATTGTTCATAGTCACAGATTGATTCTATATTGTTCATAGTAACAGATTGATTCTTCACTGTTCATAGACACAGATTGATTCTATATTGTTCATAGTCATAGATTGATTCTATATTGTTCAGAGTCACAGATTGATTCTTGACTGTGCATAGTGACAGATTGATTCTACACTGTTCATAGTCACAGATTGATACTACACTGTTCATAGTCACAGATTGATTCTTCACTGTTCATTGTCACAGATTGATTCTTCACTGTGCATTGTCACAGATTGATTCTACATTGTTCATAGTCACAGATTGATTCTACACTGTTCAGTCGCAGATTGATTCTATACTGTTCATAGTCACAGATTGATTCTATATTGTTCTAGTCACAGATTGATTCCATCCTGTTCATAGTCACAGATTGATTCCATACTGTTCATAGTCACAGATTGATTCTATGTTGTTCAGTCACAGTTTGATTATATATTGTTCATAGTCCCAGATTGATTCTACAGTGTTCATAGTCACAGATTGATTCTACACTGTTCAGTCGCAGATTGATTCTATACTGTTCATAGTCACAGATTGATTCTATATTGTTCTAGTCACAGATTGATTCCATACTGTTCATAGTCACAGATTGATTCCATACTGTTCATAGTCACAGATTGATTCTATGCTGTTCATAGTCACAGTTTGATTCTATATTGTTCATAGTCCCAGATTGATTCTACACTGTTCATACTCACAGATTGATTCTACACTGTTCAGTCGCAGATTGATTCTATACTGTTCATAGTCACAGATTGATTCTATGTTGTTCATAGTCACAGATTGATTCTCTACTGTTCATAGTCACAGATTGATTCTATATTGTTCATAGTAACAGATTGATTCTTCACTGTTCATAGACACGGATTGATTCTATATTGTTCATAGTCATAGATTGATTCTATATTGTTCAGAGTCACAGATTGATTCTTGACTGTGCATAGTCACAGATTGATTCTACACTGTTCATAGTCACAGATTGATACTACACTGTTCATAGTCACAGATTGATTCGTCACTGTTCATTGTCACAGATTGATTCTTCACTGTTCATTGTCACAGATTGATTCTACATTGTTCATAGTCATAACTTGATTCTTCACTGTTCACATTCACAGAATGATTCTATAATGTTCATAGTCACAGATTGATTCTATATTGTCCATAGTCACAGCTTGATTCTATATTGTTCATAGTCACAGATTGATTCTAGATTGTTCATAGTCACAGATTGATTCTACACTGTTCATATTCACAGATTGATTCTGTACTGTTCATAGTCACAGATTGATTCTCCACTGTTCATATTCACACATTGATTCTGTACTGTTCAAAGTCACAGATTGATTCTCTACTGTTCATAGTCACAGATTGATTCTGCACTGTTCATAGTCACAGATTGATTCTATATTGTTCATAATCACAGATTGATTCTATACTGTTCATACTCACTGATTGATTTTATATTGTTCATAGTCACACATTGATTCTGTACTGTTCATAGTCACAGATTGATTCTATATTGTTCATAATCACAGATTGATTCTATACTGTTCATAGTCACAGGTTGATTCTACACTGTTCATAGTCACAGATTGATTCTTCACTGTTCATATTCACAGACTGATTCTATACTGTTCATAGTCACAGATTAATTCTATACTGTTCATAGTCACAGACTGATTCTATATTATTCATAGTCACGGATTGATTCTATACTGTTCATAGTCACAGGTTGATTCTACACTGTTCAGAGTCACAGATTGATTCTATGTTGATCATACTCACAGATAGATTCTACACTGTTCATAGTCACAGATTGATTCTATATTGCTCATAGTAACAGATTGATTCTAGACTTTTAATAGTCACAGATTGATTCTAGACTTTTAATAGTCACAGATTGATTCTATGTTGTTCATAGTCACAGATTGATTCTATATTGTTCATAGTCACAGATTGATTCTCTATTGTTCATAGTCACAGATTGATTCTATACTGTTCATAGACACAGATTGATTCTATATTGTTCATAGTCATAGATTGATTCTATATTGTTCATAGTCATAGATTGATTCTATACTGTTCATAGTCACAGATTGATTCTATATTTTTCATAGTCACAGATTGATTCTTCACTGTTCATAGACACAGATTGATTCTTCACTGTTCATAGTCACAACTTGATTCTTCACTGTTCATAGTCACAGAATGATTCTATATTGTTCATAGTCACAGATTGATTTTATATTGTTCATAGTCACAGATTGTTTCTACACTGTTCATACTCACTGATTGATTCTACACTGTTCATAGTCACAGATTGATTCTTCACTGTTCATATTGACAGATTAATTCTATACTGTTCATAGTCACAGATGAGTTCTATACAGTTCATAGTCACAGGTTGATACTTCACTGTTCATACTCACAGATTGATTCTGCACTGTTCATGGTCAAAGATTGATTCCAAATTGTTCATAGTCACAGATTGATTCTTCACTGTTCATAGTCACAGATTGACTCTACACTGTTCATAGTCACAGATTGATTCTATGTTGTTCATAGTCGCAGATTGATTCTATGTTGTTCATAGTCGCAGATTGATTCTATGTTGTTCATAGTCAGATTGATTCTATATTGTTCATAGTCACAGATTGATTCTATGTTGTTCATAGTCACAGATTGATTCTTCACTGTTCATAGTCGCAGATTGATTCTATGTTGTTCATAGTCACAGATTGATTCTATGTTGTTCATAGTCACAGCTTGATTCTATACTGTTCATAGTCACAGATTGATTCTACGTTGTTCATAGTCACAGATTGATTCTTCACTGTTCATCGACACAGATTGATTCTATACTGTTCATAGTCCCAGATTGATTCTACACTGTTCATAGTCACAGATTGATTCTACACTGTTCAGTCGCAGATTGATTCTCTACTGTTCATAGTCACAGATTGATTCTCTATTGTTCATAGTCACAGATTGATTCTCTACTGTTCATAGTCACAGATTGATTCTATATTGTTCACAGTAACAGATTGATTCTATATTGTTCATAGTCACAGATTGATTCTAGATTGTTCATAGTCACAGATTGATTCTACACTGTTCATATTCACAGATTGATTCTCCACTGTTCATATTCACACATTGATTCTGTACTGTTCATAGTCACAGATTGATTCAATATTGTTCATAGTCAAAGATTGATTCTAGACTGTTCATAGTCACAGATTGATTCTATATTATTCATAGTCACAGATCGGTTCTACACTGTTCATAATCACAGATTGATTCTATACTGTTCATACTCACTGATTGATTCTGTATTGTTCATAGTCACAGATTGATTCTAGACTTTTCATAGTCACAGATTGATTCTATATTATTCATAGTCACAGGTTGATTCTATACTGTTCATAGTCACAGGTTGATTCTACACTGTTCATAGTCACAGATTGATTCTTCACTGTTCATATTCACAGACTGATTCTATACTGTTCATAGTCACAGATTAATTCTATACTGTTCATCGTCACAGACTGATTTTATACTGTTCATAGACACAGATTAACTCTATACTGTTCATAGTCACAGATTGATTCTATACTGTTCATAGTCACAGATTGATTCTATATTATTCATAGTCACAGATTGATTCTTTACTGTTCATAGTCACAGGTTGATTCTACACTGTTCATAGTCCCAGATTGATTTTATATTGCTCATAGTAACAGATTGATTCTAGACTTTTAATAGTCACAGATTGATTCTATATTGTTCATAGTCACAGATTGATTCTATATTGTTCATAGTCACAGATTGATTATAGATTGTTCATAGTCTCAGATTGATTCTACACTGTTCATAGTCACAGATTGATTCTACACTGTTCATAGTCACAGATTGATTCTACACTGTTCATAGTCACAGATTGATTCTACACTGTTCATATTCACAGATTGATTCTGTACTGTTCATAGTCACAGATTGATTCTATATTGTTCATAGTCACAGATTGATTCTCTACTGTTCTTAGTCACAGATTGATTCTATATTGTTCATAGTAACAGATTGATTCTTCACTGTTCATAGACACAGATTGATTCTATATTGTTCATAATCATAGATTGATTCTATATTGTTCAGAGTCACAGATTGATTCTTGACTGTGCATAGTCACACATTGATTCTACACTGTTCATAGTCACAGATTGATACTGCACTGTTCATAGTCACAGATTGATTCTTCACTGTTCATTGTCACAGATTGATTCTTCACTGTTCATTGTCACAGATTGATTCTACATTGTTCATAGTCACAGATTGATTCTACACTGTTCATAGTCATAGATTGATTCTATATTGTTCTAGTCACAGATTGATTCCATACTGTTCATAGTCACAGATTGATTCCATACTGTTCATAGTCACAGATTGATTCTATATTGTTCTAGTCACAGATTGATTCTATGTTGTTCATAGTCACAGATTGATTCTCTACTGTTCATAGTCACAGATTGATTCTATATTGTTCATAGTAACAGATTGATTCTTCACTGTTCATAGACACAGATTGATTCTATATTGTTCATAGTCATAGATTGATTCTATATTGTTCAGAGTCACAGATTTATTCTTGACTGTGCATAGTCACAGATTGATTCTACACTGTTCATAGTCACAGATTGATACTACACTGTTCATAGTCACAGATTGATTCTTCACTGTTCATTGTCACAGATTGATTCTTCACTGTTCATTGTCACAGATTGATTCTACATTGTTCATAGTCACAGATTGATTCTACACTGTTCATATTCACAGATTGATTCTGTACTGTTCATAGTCACAGATTGATTCTCCACTGTTCATATTCACACATTGATTCTGTCCTGTTCAAAGTCACAGATTGATTCTCTACTGTTCATAGTCACAGATTGATTCTGCACTGTTCATAGTCACAGATTGATCCTATATTGTTCATAATCACAGATTGATTCTATACTGTTCATAGTCACAGGTTGATTCTACACTGTTCATAGTCACAGATTGATTCTTCACTGTTCATATTCACAGACTGATTCTATACTGTTCATAGTCACAGATTAATTCTATACTGTTCAGTCGCAGATTGATTCTCTACTGTTCATAGTCACAGATTGATTCTCTATTGTTCATAGTCACAGATTGATTCTATATTGTTCATAGTCACAGATTGATTCTATATTGTTCATAGTAACAGATTGATTCTTCACTGTTCATAGACACAGATTGATTCTATATTGTTCATAGTCATAGATTGATTCTATATTGTTCAGAGTCACAGGTTGATTCTTGACTGTGCATAGTGACAGATTGATTCTACACTGTTCATAGTCACAGATTGATACTACACTGTTCATAGTCACAGATTGATTCTTCACTGTTCATTGTCACAGATTGATTCTTCACTGTTCATTGTCACAGATTGATTCTACATTGTTCATAGTCACAGATTGATTCTACACTGTTCAGTCGCAGATTGATTCTATACTGTTCATAGTCACAGATTGATTCTATATTGTTCTAGTCACAGATTGATTCCATCCTGTTCATAGTCACAGATTGATTCCATACTGTTCATAGTCACAGATTGATTCTATGTTGATCAGTCACAGTTTGATTATATATTGTTCATAGTCCCAGATTGATTCTACACTGTTCATAGTCACAGATTGATTCTACACTGTTCAGTCGCAGATTGATTCTATACTGTTCATAGTCACAGATTGATTCTATGTTGTTCATAGTCACAGATTGATTCTCTACTGTTCATAGTCACAGATTGATTCTATATTGTTCATAGTAACAGATTGATTCTTCACTGTTCATAGACACGGATTGATTCTATATTGGTCATAGTCATAGATTGATTCTATATTGTTCAGAGTCACAGATTGATTCTTGACTGTGCATAGTCACAGATTGATTCTACACTGTTCATAGTCACAGATTGATACTACACTGTTCATAGTCACAGATTGATTCGTCACTGTTCATTGTCACAGATTGATTCTTCACTGTTCATTGTCACAGATTGATTCTACATTGTTCATAGTCATAACTTGATTCTTCACTGTTCACATTCACAGAATGATTCTATAATGTTCATAGTCACAGATTGATTCTATATTGTCCATAGTCACAGCTTGATTCTATATTGTTCATAGTCACAGATTGATTCTAGATTGTTCATAGTCACAGATTGATTCTACACTGTTCATATTCACAGATTGATTCTGTACTGTTCATAGTCACAGATTGATTCTCCACTGTTCATATTCACACATTGATTCTGTACTGTTCAAAGTCACAGATTGATTCTCTACTGTTCATAGTCACAGATTGATTCTGCACTGTTCATAGTCACAGATTGATTCTATATTGTTCATAATCACAGATTGATTCTATACTGTTCATACTCACTGATTGATTTTATATTGTTCATAGTCACACATTGATTCTGTACTGTTCATAGTCACAGATTGATTCTATATTGTTCATAATCACAGATTGATTCTATACTGTTCATAGTCACAGGTTGATTCTACACTGTTCATAGTCACAGATTGATTCTTCACTGTTCATATTCACAGACTGATTCTATACTGTTCATAGTCACAGATTAATTCTATACTGTTCATAGTCACAGACTGATTCTATATTATTCATAGTCACGGATTGATTCTATACTGTTCATAGTCACAGGTTGATTCTACACTGTTCAGAGTCACAGAATGATTCTATATTGCTCATAGTAACAGATTGATTCTAGACTTTTAATAGTCACAGATTGATTCTAGACTTTTAATAGTCACAGATTGATTCTATGTTGTTCATAGTCACAGATTGATTCTATATTGCTCATAGTAACAGATTGATTCTAGACTTTTAATAGTCACAGATTGATTCTAGACTTTTAATAGTCACAGATTGATTCTATGTTGTTCATAGTCACAGATTGATTCTATATTGTTCATAGTCACAGATTGATTCTCTATTGTTCATAGTCACAGATTGATTCTATACTGTTCATAGACACAGATTGATTCTATATTGTTCATAGTCATAGATTGATTCTATATTGTTCATAGTCATAGATTGATTCTATACTGTTCATAGTCACAGATTCATTCTATATTTTTCATAGTCACAGATTGATTCTTCACTGTTCATAGACACAGATTGATTCTTCACTGTTCATAGTCACAACTTGATTCTTCACTGTTCATAGTCACAGAATGATTCTATATTGTTCATAGTCACAGATTGATTTTATATTGTTCATAGTCACAGATTGTTTCTACACTGTTCATACTCACTGATTGATTCTACACTGTTCATAGTCACAGATTGATTCTTCACTGTTCATATTGACAGATTAATTCTATACTGTTCATAGTCACAGATGAGTTCTATACAGTTCATAGTCACAGGTTGATACTTCACTGTTCATACTCACAGATTGATTCTGCACTGTTCATGGTCAAAGATTGATTCCAAATTGTTCATAGTCACAGATTGATTCTTCACTGTTCATAGTCACAGATTGACTCTACACTGTTCATAGTCACAGATTGATTCTATGTTGTTCATAGTCGCAGATTGATTCTATGTTGTTCATAGTCGCAGATTGATTCTATGTTGTTCATAGTCAGATTGATTCTATATTGTTCATAGTCACAGATTGATTCTATGTTGTTCATAGTCACAGATTGATTCTTCACTGTTCATAGTCGTAGATTGATTCTATGTTGTTCATAGTCACAGATTGATTCTATGTTGTTCACAGTCACAGCTTGATTCTATACTGTTCATAGTCACAGATTGATTCTACGTTGTTCATAGTCACAGATTGATTCTTCACTGTTCATCGACACAGATTGATTCTATACTGTTCATAGTCCCAGATTGATTCTACACTGTTCATAGTCACAGATTGATTCTACACTGTTCAGTCGCAGATTGATTCTCTACTGTTCATAGTCACAGATTGATTCTCTATTGTTCATAGTCACAGATTGATTCTCTACTGTTCATAGTCACAGATTGATTCTATATTGTTCATAGTAACAGATTGATTCTATATTGTTCATAGTCACAGATTGATTCTAGATTGTTCATAGTCACAGATTGATTCTACACTGTTCATATTCACAGATTGATTCTATACTGTTCATACTCACTGATTGATTCTGTATTGTTCATAGTCACAGATTGATTCTAGACTGTTCATAGTCACAGATTGATTCTATATTATTCATAGTCACAGATCGGTTCTACACTGTTCATAATCACAGATTGATTCTATACTGTTCATACTCACTGATTGATTCTGTATTGTTCATATTCACAGACTGATTCTATACTGTTCATAGTCACAGATTAATTCTATACTGTTCATCGTCACAGACTGATTTTATACTGTTCATAGACACAGATTGACTCTATACTGTTCATAGTCACAGATTGATTCTATACTGTTCATAGTCACAGATTGATTCTATATTATTCATAGTCACAGATTGATTCTATACTGTTCATAGTCACAGGTTGATTCTACACTGTTCATAGTCACAGATTGATTTTATATTGTTCATAGTCACAGATTGATTATAGATTGTTCATAGTCTCAGATTGATTCTACACGGTTCATAGTCACAGATTGATTCTATATTGTTCATAGTCACAGATTTAATCTCTACTGTTCATAGTCACAGATTGATTCTATATTGTTCATAGTAACAGATTGATTCTTCACTGTTCATAGACACAGATTGATTCTATATTGTTCATAGTCATAGATTGATTCTATATTGTTCAGAGTCACAGATTGATTCTTGACTGTGCATAGTCACAGATTGATTCTACACTGTTCATAGTCACAGATTGATTCTTCACTGTTCATTGTCACAGATTGATTCTACATTGTTCATAGTCACAGATTGATTCTACACTGTTCAGTCGCAGATTGATTCTATACTGTTCATAGTCACAGATTGATTCTATATTGTTCTAGTCACAGATTGATTCCATACTGTTCATAGTCACAGATTGATTCCATACTGTTCATAGTCACAGATTGATTCTATGTTGTTCATAGTCACAGTTTGATTCTATATTGTTCATAGTCCCAGATTGATTCTACACTGTTCATAGTAACAGATTGATTCCACACTGTTCAGTCACAGATTGATTCTATACTGTTCATAGTCACAGATTGATTCTATATTGTTCTAGTCACAGATTGATTCCATACTGTTCATAGTCACAGATTGATTCCATACTGTTCATAGTCACAGATTGATTCTATGTTTTTCATAGTCACAGTTTGATTCTATATTGTTCATAGTCCCAGATTGATTCTACACTGTTCATAGTCACAGATTGATTCTACACTGTTCAGTCGCAGATTGATTCTATATTGTTCATAGTCATAGATTGATTCTATACTGTTCATAGTCACAGATTGATTCTATATTGTTCATAGTCACAGATTGATTCTTCACTGTTCATAGACACAGATTGATTCTTCACTGTTCATAGTCACAGAATGATTCTATATTGTTCATAGTCACAGATTGATTCTATATTGTTCATAGTCAAAGATTGCTTCTACACTGTTCATACTCACAGATTGATTCTACACTGTTCATAGTCACAGGTTGATTCTTCACTGTTCATATTGACAGACTGATTCTTCACTGTTCATATTCACAGATTAATTCTATACTGTTCATAGTCACAGATGAGTTCTATACTGTTCATACTCACAGATTGATTCTACACTGTTCATGGTCAAAGATTGATTCCAGATTGTTCATAGTCACAGATTGATTCTTCACTGTTCATAGTCGCAGATTGATTCTATGTTGTGCATAGTCACAGATTGATTCTATGTTGTTCATAGTCACAGCTTGATTCTATACTGTTCATTGTCACAGATTGATTCTATGTTGTTCATAGTCACAGATTGATTCTATATTGTTCATAGTCATAGATTGATTCTGTACTGTTCATAGTCACAGATTGATTCTATATTGTTCTAGTCACAGATTGATTCCATACTGTTCATAGTCACAGATTGATTCTATGTTGTTCATAGTAACAGATTGATTCTTCACTGTTCATAGACACAGATTGATTCTACACTGTTCAGTCGCAGATTGATTCTATACTGTTCATAGTCACAGATTGATTCTTCACTGTTCAAAGTCACAGATTGATTCTACACTGTTCATAGTCACAGATTGATTCTGCACTGTTCATATTCACAGATTGATTCTCCACTGTTCATATTCACACATTGATTCTGTACTGTTCATAATCACAGATTGATTCAATATTGTTCATAGTCAAAGATTGATTCTAGACAGTTCATAGTCACAGATTGATTCTATATTATTCATAGTCACAGATCGGTTCTACACTGTTCATAATCACAGATTGATTCTATACTGTTCCTACTCACTGATTGATTCTATATTGTTCATAGTCACAGATTGATTCTAGACTGTTCATAGTCACAGATTGATTCTATATTATTCATAGTCACAGATTGATACTATACTGTTCATAGTCACAGGTTGATTCGACACTGTTCAGAGTCACAGATTGATTCTATGTTGATCATACTCACAGCTGGATTCTTCACTGTTCATAGTCACAGATTGATTCTATATTGCTCATAGTAACAGATTGATTCTAGACTTTTAATAGTCACAGATTGATTCTGTATTGTTCATAGTCACAGATTGATTCTATATTGTTCATAGTCACAGATTGATTATAGATTGTTCATAGTCTCAGATTGATTCTACACTGTTCATAGTCACAGATTGATTCTACACTGTTCATAGTCACAGATTGATTCTACACTGTTCATAGTCACAGATTGATTCTAGACTGTTCATATTCACAGATTCATTCTGTACTGTTCATAGTCACAGATTGATTCTATATTGTTCATAGTCACAGATTGATTCTCTACTGTTCATAGTCACAGATTGATTCTATTTTGTTCATAGTCACAGATTGATTCTACACTGTTCATAGACACAGATTGATTCTATACAGTTCATAGTCACAGATTGATTCTATGTTGTTCATAATCACAGATTGATTCTATATTGTTCATACTCACAGATTGATTCTTCACTGTTCATAGACACAGATTGATTCCATACTGTTCATAGTAACAGATTGTTTCTCTATTGTTCATAGTCACAGATTGATTCTATATTGTTCATAGTCGTAGATTGATTCTATATTGTTCATAATCACAGATTGATTCTATGTTGTTCATAATCACAGATTGATTCTATATTGTTCATACTCACAGATTGATTCTTCACTGTTCATAGACACAGATTGATTCCATACTGTTCATAGTAACAGATTGATTCTCTATTGTTCATAGTCACAGATTGATTCTATATTGTTCATAGTCGTGGATTGATTCTGTATTGTTCATAGTCACAGATTGATTCTACACTGTTCATATTCACAGATTGATTCTCTACTGTTCATAGTCACAGATTGATTCTATGTTGTTCATAGTCACAGTTTGATTCTATATTGTTCATAGTCCCAGATTGATTCTACACTGTTCATAGTCACAGATTGATTCTACACTGTTCAGTCGCAGATTGATTCTATGCTGTTCATAGTCACAGATTGATTCTATGTTGTTCATAGTCACAGATTGATTCTCTACTGTTCATAGTCACAGATTGATTCTATATTGTTCATAGTAACAGATTGATTCTTCACTGTTCATAGACACAGATTGATTCTATATTGTTCATAGTCATAGATTGATTCTATATTGTTCAGAGTCACAGATTGATTCTTGACTGTGCATAGTCACAGATTGATTCTACACTGTTCATAGTCACAGATTGATACTACACTGTTCATAGTCACAGATTGATTCTTCACTGTTCATTGTCACAGATTGATTCTTCACTGTTCATTGTCACAGATTGATTCTACATTGTTCATAGTCACAACTTGATTCTTCACTGTTCACATTCACAGAATGATGCTATAATGTTCATAGTCACAGATTGATTCTATATTCACCATAGTCACAGCTTGATTCTATATTGTTCATAGTCACAGATTGATTCTAGATTGTTCATAGTCACAGATTGATTCTCCACTGTTCATATTCACACATTGATTCTGTACTGTTCAAAGTCACAGATTGATTCTCTACTGTTCATAGTCACAGATTGATTCTGCACTGTTCATAGTCACAGATTGATTCTATATTGTTCATAATCACAGATTGATTCTATACTTTTCATACTCACTGATTGATTCTATATTGTTCATAGTCACACATTGATTCTGTACTGTTCATAGTCACAGATTGATTCTATATTGTTCATAATCACAGATTGATTCTGTACTGTTCATAGTCACAGGTTGATTCTACACTGTTCAGAGTCACAGATTGATTCTTCACTGTTCATATTCACAGACTGATTCTATACTGTTCATAGTCACAGATTGATTCTATACTGTTCATAGTCACAGGTTGATTCTACACTGTTCAGAGTCACAGATTGATTCTATGTTGATCATACTCACAGATAGATTCTACACTGTTCATAGTCACAGATTGATTCTATATTGCTCATAGTAACAGATTGATTCTAGACTTTTAATAGTCACAGATTGATTCTAGACTTTTAATAGTCACAGATTGATTCTATATTGTTCATAGTCACAGATTGATTCTATATTGTTCATAGTCACAGATTGATTCTCTATTGTTCATAGTCACAGATTGATTCTATACTGTTCATAGACACAGATTGATTCTATATTGTTCATAGTCATAGATTGATTCTATATTGTTCAGTCATAGATTGATTCTATACTGTTCATAGTCACAGATTGATTCTGTGTTGTTCATAGTCACAGATTGATTCTTCACTGTTCATAGACACAGATTGATTCTTCACTGTTCATAGTCACAACTTGATTCTTCACTGTTCATAGTCACAGAATGATTCTATATTGTTCATAGTCACAGATTGATTTTATATTGTTCATAGTCACAGATTGTTTCTACACTGTTCATGCTCACTGATTGATTCTACACTGTTCATAGTCACAGATTGATTCTTCACTGTTCATATTGACAGATTAATTCTATACTGTTCATAGTCACAGATGAGTTCTATACTGTTCATAGTCACAGGTTGATACTTCACTGTTCATACTCACAGATTGATTCTACACTGTTCATGGTCAAAGATTGATTCCAGATTGTTCATAGTCACAGATTGATTCTTCACTGTTCATAGTCACAGATTGACTCTACACTGTTCATAGTCGCAGATTGATTCTTTGTTGTTCATAGTCACAGATTGATTCTATGTTGTTCATAGTCACAGATTGATTCTTCACTGTTCATAGACACAGATTGATTCTATACTGTTCAGAGTCCCAGATTGATTCTACACTGTTCATAGTCACAGATTGATTCTACACTGTTCAGTCGCAGATTGATTCTCTACTGTTCATAGTCACAGATTGATTCTCTATTGTGCATAGTCACAGATTGATTCTATACTGTTCATAGTCACAGATTGATTCTATATTGTTCATAGTCATAGATTGATTCTATATTGTTCTAGTCACACATTGATTCCATACTGTTCATAGTCACAGATTGATTCCATACTTTTCATAGTCACAGATTGATTCTATGTTGTTCATAGTCACAGATTGATTCTATATTGTTCATAGTCCCAGATTGATTCTACACTGTTCATAGTCACAGATTGATTCTACACTGTTCAGTCGCAGATTGATTCTATATTGTTCATAGTAACAGATTGATTCTTCACTGTTCATAGACACAGATTGATTCTATATTGTTCATAGTCCCAGATTGATTCTACACTGTTCATAGTCACAGATTGATTCTACACTGTTCAGTCGCAGATTAATTCTATACTGTTCATAGTCACAGATTGATTCTTCACTTTTCATAGACACAGATTGATTCTATATTGTTCATAGTCATAGATTGATTCTATATTGTTCATAGTCATAGATTGATTCTATACTGTTCATAGTCACAGATTGATTCTATGTTGTTCATAGTCACAGATTGATTCTCTACTGTTCATAGTCACAGATTGATTCTATATTGTTCATAGTCACAGATTGATTCTATATTGTTCATAGTCACAGATTGATTCTAGATTGTTCATAGTCACAGATTGATTCTACACTGTTCATATTCACAGATTGATGCTGCACTGTTCAAAGTCACAGATTGATTCTACACTGTTCATAGTCACAGATTGATTCTGCACTGTTCATAGTCACAGATTGATTCTCCACTGTTCATATTCACACATTGATTCTGTACTGTTCATAGTCACAGATTAATTCTATACTGTTCATCGTCACAGACTGATTTTGTACTGTTCATAGACACAGATTGACTCTATACTGTTCGTAGTCACAGATTGATTCTATATTGTTCATAGTCACAGATTGATTCTATATTATTCATAGTCACAGATTGATTCTAGACTGTTCATAGTCACAGGTTGATTCTACACTGTTCATAGTCAGAGATTGATTTTATATTGCTCATAGTAACAGATTGATTCTAGACTTTTAATAGTCACAGATTGATTCTATATTGTTCATAGTCACAGATTGATTCTATATTGTTCATAGTCACAGATTGATTATAGATTGTTCATAGTCTCAGATTGATTCTACACTGTTCATAGTCACAGATTGATTCTACACTGTTCATAGTCACAGATTGATTCTACACTGTTCATAGTCACAGATTGATTCTACACTGTTCATATTCACAGATTGATTGTGTACTGTTCATAGTCACAGATTGATTCTATATTGTTCATAGTCACAGATTGATTCTCTACTGTTCATAGTCACAGATTGATTCTATGTTGTTCATAGTCACAGATTGATTCTACACTGTTCATAGACACAGATTGATTCTGTACTGTTCATAGTCACAGATTGATTCTATGTTGTTCATAGTCACAGATTGATTCTCTACTGTTCATAGTCACAGATTGATTCTATGTTGTTCATAGTCACAGATTGATTCTATATTGTTCATAGTCATAGATTGATTCAATACTGTTCATAGTCACAGATTGATTCTTCACTGTTCATAGACACAGATTGATTCTTCACTGTTCATAGTCACAGAATGATTCTATATTGTTCATAGTCACAGATTGATTCTATATTGTTCATAGTCAAAGATTGTTTCTACACTGTTCATACTCACAGATTGATTCTACACTGTTCATAGTCACAGGTTGATTCTTCACTGTTCATATTGACAGACTGATTCTTCACTGTTCACATTCACAGGTTAATTCTATACTGTTCATAGTCACAGATGAGTTCTATACTGTTCATAGTCACAGGTTGATACTTCACTGTTCATACTCACAGATTGATTCAACACTGTTCATGGTCAAAGATTGATTCCAGATTGTTCATAGTCACAGATTGATTCTTCACTGTTCATAGTCGCAGATTGATTCTATGTTGTGCATAGTCACAGATTGATTCTATGTTGTTCATAGTCATAGATTGATTCTGTACTGTTAATAGTCACAGTTTGATTCTATATTGTTCTAGTCACAGATTGATTCCATACTGTTCATAGTCACAGATTGATTCTCTACTGTTCATAGTCACAGATTGATTCTATATTGTTCATAGTCCCAGATTGATTCTACACTGTTCATAGTCACAGATTGATTCTACACTGTTCAGTCGCAGATTGATTCTATGTTGTTCATAGTAACAGATTGATTCTTCACTGTTCATAGACACAGATTGATTCTATATTGTTCATAGTCCCAGATTGATTCTCTACTGTTCATAGTCACAGATTGATTCTATATTGTTCATAGTCACAGATTGATTCTTCATTGTTCATAGACACAGATTGATTCTTCACTGTTCAGAGTCACAGATTGATTCTATGTTGATCATACTCACAGATGGATTCTACACTGTTCATAGTCACAGATTGATTCTATATTGTTCATAGTCGCAGATTGATTCTATACTGTTCATAGTCACAGATTGATTCTTCACTATTCATAGTCACAGATTGATTCTATAATGTTCATATTCACAGATTGATTCTCTAATGTTCAAAGTCACAGATTGATTCTCTACTGTTCATAGTCACTGATTGATTCTCTACTGTTCATAGTCACAGATTGATTCTATAATGTCCATAGTCACAGATTGATTCTACACTCTGCATAGTCACAGATTGATTCTACACTGTTCATTGTCACTGATTGATTCTTCACTGTTCATAGTCACAGATTGATTCTATATTGTTCATAGTCATAGATTGATTCTATATTGTTCAGTCATAGATTGATTCTATACTGTTCATAGTCACAGATTGATTCTATATTGTTCATAGTCACAGATTGATTCTTCACTGTTCATAGACACAGATTGATTCTACACTGTTCATTGTCACTGATTGATTCTTCACTGTTCATAGACACAGATTGATTCTATATTGTTCATAGTCCCAGATTGATTCTCTACTGTTCATAGTCACAGATTGATTCTATATTGTTCATAGTCACAGATTGATTCTTCATTGTTCATAGACACAGATTGATTCTTCACTGTTCAGAGTCACAGATTGATTCTATGTTGATCATACTCACAGATGGATTCTACACTGTTCATAGTCACAGATTGATTCTATATTGCTCATAGTAACAGATTGATTCTAGACTTTTAATAGTCACAGATTGATTCTGTATTGTTCATAGTCACAGATTGATTCTATATTGTTCATAGTCACAGATTGATTATAGATTGTTCATAGTCTCAGATTGATTCTACACTGTTCATAGTCACAGATTGATTCTACACTGTTCATAGTCACAGATGGATTCTACACTGTTCATAGTCACAGATTGATTCTAGACTGTTCATATTCACAGATTCATTCTGTACTGTTCATAGTCACAGATTGATTCTATATTGTTCATAGTCACAGATTGATTCTACACTGTTCATAGACACAGATTGATTCTATACAGTTCATAGTCACAGATTGATTCTATGTTGTTCATAATCACAGATTGATTCTCTATTGTTCATAGTCACAGATTGATTCTATACTGTTCATAGACACAGATTGATTCTATATTGTTCATAATCATAGATTGATTCTATACTGTTCATAGTCACAGATTGATTCTATACTGTTCATAGTCACAGATTGATTCTATATTGTTCATAGTCACAGATTGATTCTTCACTGTTCATAGTCACAACTTGATTCTTCACTGTTCATAGTCACAACTTGATTCTTCACTGATCATAGTCACAGAATGATTCTATATTGTTCTTCGTCACAGATTGATTCTATATTGTTCATAGTCACAGATTGTTTCTACACTGTTCATAATCACAGATTGATTCTACACTGTTCATAGTCACAGGTTGATTCTTCACTGTTCATATTGACAGATTGATTCTTCACTGGTCATATTCACAGATTGATTCTGTACTGTTCATAGTCACAGATTGATTCTACACTGTTCATAGTCACAGATTGATTCTATATTATTCATAGTCACAGATCGGTTCTACACTGTTAATAATCACAGATTGATTCTATACTGTTCATACTCACTGATTGATTCTATATTGTTCATAGTCACAGATTGATTCTATGTTGTTCATAGTCACAGCTTGATTCCATACTGTTCATAGTCGCAGATTGATTCTATGTTTTTCATAGTCACAGATTGATTCTTCACTGTTCATAGTCACAGATTGATTCTACACTGTTCATATTCACAGATTGATTCTCTAATGTTCATAGTCACAGATTGATTCTACACTGTTCAGTCGCAGATTGATTCTCTACTGTTCATAGTCACAGATTGATTCTCTACTGTTCATAGTCACAGATTGATTCTCTATTGTTCATATTCACAGATTGATTCCATACTGTTCATAGTCACAGATTGATTCCATACTGTTCATAGTCACAGATTGATTCTATATTGTTCATAGTCATAGATTGATTCTATATTGTTCAGAGTCACAGATTGATTCTAGACTGTTCATAGTCACAGATTGATTCTACACTGTTCATAGTCACAGATTGATTCTGCACTGTTCATAGTCACAGATTGATACTACACTGTTCATATTCACAGATTGATTCTTCACTGTTCATTGTCACAGATTGATTCTATATTGTTCATAGTCACAGATTGATTCTAGACTGTTCATAGTCACAGATTGATTCTATATTATTCATAGTCACAGATCGGTTCGACACTGTTCATAATCACAGATTGATTCTATACTGTTCATACTCACTGATTGATTATATATTGTTCATAGTCACAGATTGATTCTGCACTGTTCATAGTCACAGATTGATTCTCTACTGTTCATAGTCACAGATTGATTCTATATTGTTCATAGTCCCAGATTGATTCTACACTGTTCATAGTCACAGATTGATTCTACACTGTTCAGTCGCAGATTGATTCTATGTTGTTCATAGTAACAGATTGATTCTTCACTGTTCATAGACACAGATTGATTCTATATTGTTCATAGTCCCAGATTGATTCTCTACTGTTCATAGTCACAGATTGATTCTATATTGTTCATAGTCACAGATTGATTCTTCATTGTTCATAGACACAGATTGATTCTTCACTGTTCAGAGTCACAGATTGATTCTATGTTGATCATACTCACAGATGGATTCTACACTGTTCATAGTCACAGATTGATTCTATATTGTTCATAGTCGCAGATTGATTCTATACTGTTCATAGTCACAGATTGATTCTTCACTATTCATAGTCACAGATTGATTCTATAATGTTCATATTCACAGATTGATTCTCTAATGTTCAAAGTCACAGATTGATTCTCTACTGTTCATAGTCACTGATTGATTCTCTACTGTTCATAGTCACAGATTGATTCTATAATGTCCATAGTCACAGATTGATTCTACACTCTGCATAGTCACAGATTGATTCTACACTGTTCATTGTCACTGATTGATTCTTCACTGTTCATAGTCACAGATTGATTCAATATTGTTCATAGTCACAGATTGATTCTATAATGTTCATAGTCACAGATTGATTCTACACTGTTCATAGTCACTGATTGATTCTTCACTGTTCATAGTCAACGATTGATTCTACACTGTTCATAGTCACAGATTGATTCTATACTGTTCATAGTCACAGATTCATTCTATACTGTTCATATTCACAGATTGATTCTACACTGTTCATAGTCACAGATTGATTCTATATTGTTCATAGTCACAGATTGATTCTGCAATGTTCATAGTCACAGATTGATTCTATACAGAGAAACATAGAAGATAGGAGCAGCAGTAGGCCATTCGGCCCCTCGAGCCTGCTCCGCCACTCAATGAGATCATGGCTGATCATTCAAACTCAGTACCCTGTACCTGCCTTCTCCCCATATCCCTTGATACCTTTAGCATTAAGAAATATATCTAACTCATTCTTGAATATATTTAATGACTTGGCCTCAACTACCTTCTGTGGAAGAGAATTCCACAGGTTCACCACTCTCTGGGTGAAGAAATTCTTCCTCATTTCTGTCCTAAATGTCTTACCCGTTATCCTTAGATTATGACCCCTGGTTCTGGACTCTCCGACCATCAGGAACATTCTTCCTGCATCTAGTTTGTCCAGACTTGTCAGAATTTTATATGTTTCGATGAGTTCCCCTCTCATTCTTCTATACTCCAGCGAGTATAAGCCCAATCGACCCAATCTCTCCTCATATGTCATTCCTGCCATATCAGGTATCAGCCTTGTGAATCTTCGCTGAACTCCTTCCATGGCAAGAACATCCTTCCTCAGTTCATAGTCACAGATTGATTCTATATTGTTCATAGTCACAGATTGATTCTTGACTGTGCATAGTCACAGATTGATTCTACACTGTTCATAGTCACAGATTGATACTACACTGTTCATAGTCACAGATTGATTCTTCACTGTTCATTGTCACAGATTGATTCTTCACTGTTCATTGTCACAGATTGATTCTACATTGTTCATAGTCACAACTTGATTCTTCACTGTTCACATTCACAGAATGATGCTATAATGTTCATAGTCACAGATTGATTCTATATTCACCATAGTCACAGCTTGATTCTATATTGTTCATAGTCACAGATTGATTCTAGATTGTTCATAGTCACAGATTGATTCTACACTGTTCATATTCACAGATTGATTCTGTACTGTTCATAGTCACAGATTGATTCTCCACTGTTCATATTCACACATTGATTCTGTACTGTTCAAAGTCACAGATTGATTCTCTACTGTTCATAGTCACAGATTGATTCTATATTGTTCATAATCACAGATTGATTCTATACTGTTCATAGTCACAGGTTGATTCTACACTGTTCATAGTCACAGATTGATTCTTCACTGTTCATATTCACAGACTGATTCTATACTGTTCATAGTCACAGATTGATTCTATACTGTTCATAGTCACAGGTTGATTCTACACTGTTCAGAGTCACAGATTGATTCTATGTTGATCATACTCACAGATAGATTCTACACTGTTCATAGTCACAGATTGATTCTATATTGCTCATAGTAACAGATTGATTCTAGACTTTTAATAGTCACAGATTGATTCTAGACTTTTAATAGTCACAGATTGATTCTATATTGTTCATAGTCACAGATTGATTCTATATTGTTCATAGTCACAGATTGATTCTCTATTGTTCATAGTCACAGATTGATTCTATACTGTTCATAGACACAGATTGATTCTATATTGTTCATAGTCATAGATTGATTCTATATTGTTCATAGTCATAGATTGATTCTATACTGTTCATAGTCACAGATTGATTCTATATTGTTCATAGTCACAGATTGATTCTTCACTGTTCATAGACACAGATTGATTCTTCTCTGTTCATAGTCACAACTTGATTCTTCACTGTTCATAGTCACAGAATGATTCTATATTGTTCATAGTCACAGATTGATTTTATATTGTTCATAGTCACAGATTGTTTCTACACTGTTCATGCTCACTGATTGATTCTACACTGTTCATAGTCACAGATTGATTCTTCACTGTTCATATTGACAGATTAATTCTATACTGTTCATAGTCACAGATGAGTTCTATACTGTTCATAGTCACAGGTTGATACTTCACTGTTCATGGTCAAAGATTGATTCCAGATTGTTCATAGTCACAGATTGATTCTTCACTGTTCATAGTCACAGATTGACTCTACACTGTTCATAGTCGCAGATTGATTCTTTGTTGTTCATAGTCACAGATTGATTCTATGTTGTTCATAGTCACAGATTGATTCTTCACTGTTCATAGACACAGATTGATTCTATACTGTTCATAGTCCCAGATTGATTCTACACTGTTCATAGTCACAGATTGATTCTACACTGTTCAGTCGCAGATTGATTCTCTACTGTTCATAGTCACAGATTGATTCTCTATTGTTCATAGTCACAGATTGATTCTATACTGTTCATAGTCACAGATTGTTTCTATATTGTTCATAGTCATAGATTGATTCTATATTGTTCTAGTCACACATTGATTCCATACTGTTCATAGTCACAGATTGATTCCATACTGTTCATAGTCACAGATTGATTCTATGTTGTTCATAGTCACAGATTGATTCTACACTGTTCATAGTCACAGATTGATTCTTCACTGTTCATAGTCAACGATTGATTCTACACTGTTCATAGTCACAGATTGATTCTATACTGTTCATAGTCACAGATTCATTCTATACTGTTCATATTCACAGATTGATTCTACACTGTTCATAGTCACAGATTGATTCTATATTGTTCATAGTCACAGATTGATTCTGCAATGTTCATAGTCACAGATTGATTCTATACAGAGAAACATAGAAGATAGGAGCAGCAGTAGGCCATTCGGCCCCTCGAGCCTGCTCCGCCACTCAATGAGATCATGGCTGATCATTCAAACTCAGTACCCTGTACCTGCCTTCTCCCCATATCCCTTGATACCTTTAGCGTTAAGAAATATATCTAACTCATTCTTGAATATATTTAATGACTTGGCCTCAACTACCTTCTGTGGTAGAGAATTCCACAGGTTCACCACTCTCTGGGTGAAGAAATTCTTCCTCATTTCTGTCCTAAATGTCTTACCCGTTATCCTTAGATTATGACCCCTGGTTCTGGACTCTCCGACCATCAGGAACATTCTTCCTGCATCTAGTTTGTCCAGACTTGTCAGAATTTTATATGTTTCGAGGAGTTCCCCTCTCATTCTTCTATACTCCAGCGAGTATAAGCCCAATCGACCCAATCTCTCCTCATATGTCATTCCTGCCATATCAGGTATCAGCCTTGTGAATCTTCGCTGAACTCCTTCCATGGCAAGAACATCCTTCCTCAGTTCATAGTCACAGATTGATTCTATATTGTTCATAGTCACAGATTGATTCTTGACTGTGCATAGTCACAGATTGATTCTACACTGTTCATAGTCACAGATTGATACTACACTGTTCATAGTCACAGATTGATTCTTCACTGTTCATTGTCACAGATTGATTCTTCACTGTTCATTGTCACAGATTGATTCTACATTGTTCATAGTCACAACTTGATTCTTCACTGTTCACATTCACAGAATGATGCTATAATGTTCATAGTCACAGATTGATTCTATCTTCACCATAGTCACAGCTTGATTCTATATTGTTCATAGTCACAGATTGATTCTAGATTGTTCATAGTCACAGATTGATTCTACACTGTTCATATTCACAGATTGATTCTGTACTGTTCATAGTCACAGATTGATTCTCCACTGTTCATATTCACACATTGATTCTGTACTGTTCAAAGTCACAGATTGATTCTCTACTGTTCATAGTCACAGATTGATTCTATATTGTTCATAATCACAGATTGATTCTATACTGTTCATAGTCACAGGTTGATTCTACACTGTTCATAGTCACAGATTGATTCTTCACTGTTCATATTCACAGACTGATTCTATACTGTTCATAGTCACAGATTGATTCTATACTGTTCATAGTCACAGGTTGATTCTACACTGTTCAGAGTCACAGATTGATTCTATGTTGATCATACTCACAGATAGATTCTACACTGTTCATAGTCACAGATTGATTCTATATTGCTCATAGTAACAGATTGATTCTAGACTTTTAATAGTCACAGATTGATTCTAGACTTTTAATAGTCACAGATTGATTCTATATTGTTCATAGTCACAGATTGATTCTATATTGTTCATAGTCACAGATTGATTCTCTATTGTTCATAGTCACAGATTGATTCTATACTGTTCATAGACACAGATTGATTCTATATTGTTCATAGTCATAGATTGATTCTATATTGTTCATAGTCATAGATTGATTCTATACTGTTCATAGTCACAGATTGATTCTATATTGTTCATAGTCACAGATTGATTCTTCACTGTTCATAGACACAGATTGATTCTTCTCTGTTCATAGTCACAACTTGATTCTTCACTGTTCATAGTCACAGAATGATTCTATATTGTTCATAGTCACAGATTGATTTTATATTGTTCATAGTCACAGATTGTTTCTACACTGTTCATGCTCACTGATTGATTCTACACTGTTCATAGTCACAGATTGATTCTTCACTGTTCATATTGACAGATTAATTCTATACTGTTCATAGTCACAGATGAGTTCTATACTGTTCATAGTCACAGGTTGATACTTCACTGTTCATGGTCAAAGATTGATTCCAGATTGTTCATAGTCACAGATTGATTCTTCACTGTTCATAGTCACAGATTGACTCTACACTGTTCATAGTCGCAGATTGATTCTTTGTTGTTCATAGTCACAGATTGATTCTATGTTGTTCATAGTCACAGATTGATTCTTCACTGTTCATAGACACAGATTGATTCTATACTGTTCATAGTCCCAGATTGATTCTACACTGTTCATAGTCACAGATTGATTCTACACTGTTCAGTCGCAGATTGATTCTCTACTGTTCATAGTCACAGATTGATTCTCTATTGTTCATAGTCACAGATTGATTCTATACTGTTCATAGTCACAGATTGTTTCTATATTGTTCATAGTCATAGATTGATTCTATATTGTTCTAGTCACACATTGATTCCATACTGTTCATAGTCACAGATTGATTCCATACTGTTCATAGTCACAGATTGATTCTATGTTGTTCATAGTCACAGATTGATTCTACACTGTTCATAGTCACAGATTGATTCTACACTGTTCAGTCGCAGATTGATTCTATATTGTTCATAGTAACAGATTGATTCTTCACTGTTCATAGACACAGATTGATTCTATATTGTTCATAGTCCCAGATTGATTCTACACTGTTCATAGTCACAGATTGATTCTACACTGTTCAGTCGCAGATTGATTCTATACTGTTCATAGTCACAGATTGATTCTTCACTTTTCATAGACACAGATTGATTCTATATTGTTCATAGTCATAGATTGATTCTATATTGTTCATAGTCATAGATTGATTCTATACTGTTCATAGTCACAGATTGATTCTATGTTGTTCATAGTCACAGATTGATTCTCTACTGTTCATAGTCACAGATTGATTCTATATTGTTCATAGTAACAGATTGATTCTATATTGTTCATAGTCACAGATTGATTCTAGATTGTTCATAGTCACAGATTGATTCTACACTGTTCATATTCACAGATTGATGCTGCACTGTTCAAAGTCACAGATTGATTCTACACTGTTCATAGTCACAGATTGATTCTGCACTGTTCATAGTCACAGATTGATTCTATACTGTTCATCGTCACAGACTGATTTTGTACTGTTCATAGACACAGATTGACTCTATACTGTTCGTAGTCACAGATTGATTCTATATTGTTCATAGTCACAGATTGATTCTATATTATTCATAGTCACAGATTGATTCTATACTGTTCATAGTCACAGGTTGATTCTACACTGTTCATAGTCACAGATTGATTTTATATTGCTCATAGTAACAGATTGATTCTAGACTTTTAATAGTCACAGATTGATTCTATATTGTTCATAGTCACAGATTGATTCTATATTGTTCATAGTCACAGATTGATTATAGATTGTTCATAGTCTCAGATTGATTCTACACTGTTCATAGTCACAGATTGATTCTACACTGTTCATAGTCACAGATTGATTCTACACTGTTCATAGTCACAGATTGATTCTACACTGTTCATATCCACAGATTGATTCTGTACTGTTCATAGTCACAGATTGATTCTATATTGTTCATAGTCACAGATTGATTCTCTACTGTTCATAGTCACAGATTGATTCTATGTTGTTCATAGTCACAGATTGATTCTACACTGTTCATAGACACAGATTGATTCTGTACTGTTCATAGTCACAGATTGATTCTATGTTGTTCATAGTCACAGATTGATTCTCTACTGTTCATAGTCACAGATTGATTCTATGTTGTTCATAGTCACAGATTGATTCTATATTGTTCATAGTCATAGATTGATTCAATACTGTTCATAGTCACAGATTGATTCTTCACTGTTCATAGACACAGATTGATTCTTCACTGTTCATAGTCACAGAATGATTCTATATTGTTCATAGTCACAGATTGATTCTATATTGTTCATAGTGAAAGATTGTTTCTACACTGCTCATACTCACAGATTGATTCTACACTGTTCATAGTCACGGGTTGATTCTTCACTGTTCATATTGACAGACTGATTCTTCACTGTTCATATTCACAGGTTAATTCTATACTGTTCATAGTCACAGATGAGTTCTATACTGTTCATAGTCACAGGTTGATACTTCACTGTTCATACTCACAGATTGATTCAACACTGTTCATGGTCAAAGATTGATTCCAGATTGTTCATAGTCACAGATTGATTCTTCACTGTTCATAGTCGCAGATTGATTCTATGTTGTGCATAGTCAC
Organism: Squalus acanthias; assembly: GCA_030390025.1. Lineage (NCBI taxonomy): Eukaryota > Metazoa > Chordata > Chondrichthyes > Squaliformes > Squalidae > Squalus > Squalus acanthias. The sequence continues at coordinate 51,603,718 of CM059425.1, forward strand.
AGATTGATTCTATGTTGTTCATAGTCACAGCTTGATTCTATACTGTTCATAGTCACAGATTGATTCTATGTTGTTCATAGTCACAGATTGATTCTATATTGTTCATAGTCCCAGATTGATTCTACACTGTTCATAGTCACAGATTGATTCTACAATGTTCAGTCGCAGATTGATTCTATGTTGTTCATAGTAACTGATTGATTCTTCACTGTTCATAGACACAGATTGATTCTATATTGTTCATAGTCCCAGATTGATTCTCTACTGTTCATAGTCACAGATTGATTCTATATTGTTCATAGTCACAGATTGATTCTTCATTGTTCATAGACACAGATTGATTCTTCACTGTTCAGAGTCACAGATTGATTCTATGTTGATCATACTCACAGATGGATTCTACACTGTTCATAGTCACAGATTGATTCTATATTGCTCATAGTAACAGATTGATTCTAGACTTTTAATAGTCACAGATTGATTCTGTATTGTTCATAGTCACAGATTGATTCTATATTGTTCATAGTCACAGATTGATTATAGATTGTTCATAGTCTCAGATTGATTCTACACTGTTCATAGTCACAGATTGATTCTACACTGTTCATAGTCACAGATTGATTCTACACTGTTCATAGTCACAGATTGATTCTAGACTGTTCATATTCACAGATTCATTCTGTACTGTTCATAGTCACAGATTGATTCTATATTGTTCATAGTCACAGATTGATTCTACACTGTTCATAGACACAGATTGATTCTATACAGTTCATAGTCACAGATTGATTCTATGTTGTTCATAATCACAGATTGATTCTCTATTGTTCATAGTCACAGATTGATTCTATACTGTTCATAGACACAGATTGATTCTATATTGTTCATAATCATAGATTGATTCTATACTGTTCATCGTCACAGATTGATTCTATACTGTTCATAGTCACAGATTGATTCTATATTGTTCATAGTCACAGATTGATTCTTCACTGTTCATAGTCACAACTTGATTCTTCACTGTTCATAGTCACAACTTGATTCTTCACTGATCATAGTCACAGAATGATTCTATATTGTTCTTCGTCACAGATTGATTCTATATTGTTCATAGTCACAGATTGTTTCTACACTGTTCATAATCACAGATTGATTCTACACTGTTCATAGTCACAGGTTGATTCTTCACTGTTCATATTGACAGATTGATTCTTCACTGGTCATATTCACAGATTGATTCTGTACTGTTCATAGTCACAGATTGATTCTACACTGTCATAGTCACAGATTGATTCTATATTATTCATAGTCACAGATCGGTTCTACACTGTTAATAATCACAGATTGATTCTATACTGTTCATACTCACTGATTGATTCTATATTGTTCATAGTCACAGATTGATTCTATGTTGTTCATAGTCACAGCTTGATTCCATACTGTTCATAGTCGCAGATTGATTCTATGTTTTTCATAGTCACAGATTGATTCTTCACTGTTCATAGTCACAGATTGATTCTACACTGTTCATATTCACAGATTGATTCTCTAATGTTCATAGTCACAGATTGATTCTACACTGTTCAGTCGCAGATTGATTCTCTACTGTTCATAGTCACAGATTGATTCTCTACTGTTCATAGTCACAGATTGATTCTCTATTGTTCATATTCACAGATTGATTCTATACTGTTCATAGTCACAGATTGATTCCATACTGTTCATAGTCACAGATTGATTCTATATTGTTCATAGTCATAGATTGATTCTATATTGTTCAGAGTCACAGATTGATTCTAGACTGTTCATAGTCACAGATTGATTCTACACTGTTCATAGTCACAGATTGATACTACACTGTTCATATTCACAGATTGATTCTTCACTGTTCATTGTCACAGATTGATTCTATATTGTTCATAGTCACAGATTGATTCTAGACTGTTCATAGTCACAGATTGATTCTATATTATTCATAGTCACAGATCGGTTCGACACTGTTCATAATCACAGATTGATTCTATACTGTTCATACTCACTGATTGATTATATATTGTTCATAGTCACAGATTGATTCTACACTGTTCATATTCACAGATTGATTCTACATTGTTCATAGTCACAGATTGATTCTATATTGTTCATAGTCACAGATTGATTCTAGACTGTTCAGAGTCACAGATTGATTCTATATTGCTCATAGTAACAGATTGATTCTAGACTTTTAATAGTCACAGATTGATTCTATATTGTTCATAGTCACAGATTGATTCTATATTGTTCATAGTCACAGATTAATTATAGATTGTTCATAGTCTCAGATTGATTCTACACTGTTCATATTCACAGATTGATTCTACACTGTTCATAGTCACAGATTGATTCTACACTGTTCATAGTCACAGATTGATTCTACACTGTTCATATTCACACATTGATTATGTACTGTTCATAGTCACAGATTGATTCTATGTTGTTCATAGTCACAGATTGATTCTACACTGTTCATAGTCACAGATTGATTCTACACTGTTCATATTCACACATTGATTATGTACTGTTCATAGTCACAGATTGATTCTATGTTGTTCATAGTCACAGATTGATTCTACACTGTTCATAGACACAGATTGATTCCACACTGTTCATAGTCACAGATTGATTCTTCACTGTTCATATTGACAGATTAATTCTATACTGTTCATAGTCACAGATGAGTTCTATACTATTCAAAGTCACAGATTGATTCTATATTGTTTATAGTCACAGATTGATTCTATATTGTTCATAGTCACAGATTGATACTTCACTGTTCATAGACACAGATAGATTCTATATTGTTCATAGTCATAGATTGATTCTGTATTGTTCATAGTCACAGATTGATTCTACACTGTTCATAGTCACTTGATTCTTCACTGTTCATAGTCACAGAATGTTTCTATATTGTTCAAAGTCACAGATTGATTCTACACTGTTCATACGCACAGATTGATTCTTCACTGTTCATATTCACAGATTGATTCTATACTGTTCATAGTCACAGATTAATTCTATACTGTTCATAGTCACAGATTGATTCTATACTGTTCATAGTCACAGGTTGATACTTCACTGTTCATACTCACAGATTGATTCTACACTGTTCATGGTCAAAGATTGATTCCAGATTGTTCATAGTCACAGTTTGATTCTACACTGTCATAGTCACAGATTGATTCATCACTGTTCATAGTCACAGATTGATTCTTCACTGTTCATAGTCACAGATTGATTCTATACTATTCATAGTCACAGATCGATTCTTCATTGTTCATATTCACAGATTGATTCCATACTGTTCATAGTCACAGATTGATTCTATACTGTTCATAGTCACAGATTGATTCTACACTGTTCAGTCGCAGATTGATTCTATACTGTTCATAGTCACAGATTGATTCTATGTTGTTCATAGCCACAGATTGATTCTATACTGTTCATAGTAACAGATTGATTCTCTATTGTTCATAGTCACAGATTGATTCTATACTGTTCATAGTCACAGATTGATTCTACACTGTTCATAGTCACAGATTGATTCTGCACTGTTCATGGTCACAGATTGATTCTACACTGTTCATAGTCACAGATTGATTCTACACTGTTCAGTCGCAGATTGATTCTATACTGTTCATAGTCACAGATTGATTCTATGTTGTGCATAGTCACAGATTGATTCTATACTGTTCATAGTAACAGATTGATTCTATATTGTTCATAGTCATAGATTGATTCTATATTGTTCATAGTCACAGATTGATTCTATATTGTTCATAGTCATAGATTGATTCTATATTGTTCATATTCACAGATTGATTCTCTACTGTTCATAGTCATGGATTGATTCTATATTGTTCACAGTCACAGATTGATACTTCACTGTTCATAGACACAGATTGATTCTATATTGTTCATAATCATAGATTGATTCTATTCTGTTCATAATCACAGATTGATTCTATGTTGTTCATAGTCACAGATTGATTATCTACTGTTCATAGTCACAGATTGATTCTACACTGTTCATAGTCACAGATTGATTCTTCACTGTTCATAGTCACAGATTGATTCTACACTGTTCATAGTCACAACTTGATTCTTCACTGTTCATAGTCACAGAATGATTCTATATTGTTCATAGTCACAGATTGATTCTACACTGTTCATACGCACAGATTGATTCTTCACTGTTCATATTCACAGATTGATTCTATACTGTTCATAGTCACAGATTAATTCTATACTGTTCATAGTCACAGATGAGTTCTATACTGTTCATAGTCACAGTTTGATACTTCACTGTTCATACTCACAGATTGATTCTACACTGTTCATGGTCAAAGATTGATTCTACACTGTTCATAGTCACAGATTGATTCTGTAGTGTTCATAGTCACAGCTTGATTCTTCACTGTTCATAGTCACAGATTGATTCTATACCATTCATAGTCACAGATTGATTCTTTGTTGTTCATAGTCACAGATTGATTATATATTGTTCGTAGTCACAGATTGATTCTACACTGTTCATAGTCACAGATTGATTCTGCACTGTTCATGGTCACAGATTGATTCTACACTGTTCATAGTCACAGATTGATTCTACACTGTTCAGTCGCAGATTGATTCTATACTGTTCATAGTCACAGATTGATTCTATGTTGTTCATAGTCACAGATTGATTCTATACTGTTCATAGTAACAGATTGATTCGCTATTGTTCATAGTCACAGATTGATTCTATATTGTTCATAGTCATAGATTGATTCTATATTGTTCATAGTCACAGATTGATTCTACACTGTTCATATTCACAGATTGATTCTCTACTGTTCATAGTCATGGATTGATTCTATATTGTTCATAGCCACAGATTGATTCTTCACTGTACATAGTCCCTGATTGATTCTACACTGTTCATAGTCACAGATTGAGTCTTCACTGTTCATAGTCACAGATTGATTCTTCACTGTTCATAGTCACAGATTGATTCTAGATTGTTCATAGTCACAGATTGATTCTACACTTTTCATACGCACAGATCGATTCTACACTGTTCATAGCCACTGATTGACTCTACACTGTTCATAGTCACAGATTGATTCTGCACTGTTCAGTCGCAGATTGATTCTATACTGTTCATAGTCATAGATTGATTCTATGTTGTTCATAGTCACAGATTGATTCTATACTATTCATAGTAACAGATTGATTCTCTATTGTTCATAGTCACAGATTGATACTATGTTGTTCATAGTCACAGATTGATTCTATACTATTCATAGTATCAGATTGATTCTCTATTGTTCATAGTCACAGATTGATTCTATATTGTTCATAGTCGTAGATTGATTCTATATTGTTCATAGTCACAGATTGATTCTACACTGTTCATATTCACAGATTGATTCTCTACTGTTCATAGTCATGGATTGATTCTATATTGTTCATAGTCACAGATTGATTCTTCACTGTACATAGTCCCAGATTGATTCTACACTGTTCATAGTCACAGATTGATTCTTCACTGTTCATAGTCACAGATTGATTCTACACTGTTCATAGTCACAGATTGATTCTAGATTGTTCATAGTCACAGATTGATTCTACACTTTTCATACGCACAGATTGATTCTACACTGTTCATAGTCACAGATTAATTCTATACTGTTCATCGTCACAGATGAGCTCTATACTGTTCATACTCACAGATTGATTCTACACTGTTCATAGCCACTGATTGACTCTACACTGTTCATAATCACAGATTGATTCTGCACTGTTCAGTCGCAGATTGATTCTATATTGTTCATAGTCACAGATTGATTCTATATTGTTCAGAGTCACAGATTGATTCTTCACTGTTCATATTCACAGACTGATTCTATACAGTTAACAGTCACAGATTAATTCTATACTGTTCATAGTCACAGACTGATTATATATTGTTCATAGTCACAGATTGATTCTAGACTGTTCATAGTCACAGATTGATTCTACACTGTTCATAGTCACAGATTGATTCTGTACTGTTCATAGTCACACATTGATTCTTCACTGTTCATAGTCACAGATTGATTCTACACTGTTCATAGTCACAACTTGATTCTTCACTGTTCATAGTCACAGAATGATTCTATATTGTTCATAGTCACAGATTGATTCTATATTGTTCATAGTCACAGATTGATTCTAGATTGTTCATAGTCACAGACTGATTCTATATTGGTCATAGTCACAGATTGATTCCAGACTGTTCATAGTCACAGATTGATTCGATATTATTCATAGTCACAGATTGATTCTATACTATTCATACTCACAGATAGATTCTACACTGTTCATAGTCACAGATTGATTCTATATTGCTCATAGTAACAGATACATTCTAGACTTTTAATAGTCACAGATTGATTCTATATTGTTCATAGTCACAGATTGATTCTATATTGTTCATAGTCACAGATTGATTATAGATTGTTCATAGTCTCAGATTGATTCTACACTGTTCATACTCACAGATTGATTCTACACTGTTCACAGTCACAGATTGATTCTACACTGTTCATATTTACAGATTGATTCTGTACTGTTCATAGACACAGATTGATTCTATATTGTTCATAGTCACAGATTGATTCTAGACTGTTCATAGTCACAGATGATTCTATATTGTTCATAGTCACAGATCTGTTCTACACTGTTCATAGTCACAGATTGAATCTACACTGTTCATAGTCATAGATTGAATCTATATTGTTCATAGTCACAGATTGATTCTAGACTGTTCATAGTCACAGATTGATTCGATATTGTTCTTAGTCACAGATTGATTCTATATAATTCATAGTCACAGATTGATTCTATACTGTTCATTGTCACAGGTTGATTCTACAATGTTCATATTCACAGACTGATTCTATACTGTTCATAGTCACAGATTAATTCTATACTGTTGATAGTCACAGACTGATTGTATACTGTTCATAGACACAGATTGACTCTATACTGTTCATAGTCACAGATTGATTCTATACTTTTCAAAGTCACTGATTGATTCTACATTATTCATAGTTACAGATTGATTCTATACAGTTCATAGTCACAGGTTGATTCTACACTGTTCATAGTCACAGATTGATTCTATGTTGTTCAGACTCACAGATAGATTCGACACTGTTCATAGTCACAGATTGATTCTACACTGTTCATAGTCACAGATTGATTCTATATTGCTCATAGTAACAGATTGTTTCTAGTCTGTTAATAGTCACAGATTGATTCTATATTGTTCATAGTCACAGACTGATTGTATACTGTTCATATTCACAGATTGACTCTATACTGTTCATAGTCACAGATTGATTCTATACTGTTCATAGTCACAGATTGATTCTATATTATTCATCATCACAGATTGATTCTATACTGTTCATAGTCACAGGTTGATTCTACACTGTTCATAGTCACAGATTGATTCTATATTGTTCATAGTCACAGATTGATTCTATATTGTTCATAATCATAGATTGATTCTATACTGTTCATAATCACAGATTGATTCTATGTTGTTCATAGTCACAGATTGATTCTACACTGTTCATAGTCACAACTTGATTCTTCACTGTTCATAGTCACAGAATGATTCTATATTGTTCATAGTCACAGATTGATTCTATATTGTTCATAGTCACAGATTGATTCTATATTGTTCATAGTGACAGATTGATTCTAGATTGTTCATAGTCACAGATTGATTCTGCACTGTTCATATTCGCAGATTGATTCTATACTGTTCAAGGTCACAGATTAATTCTATACTGTTCATAGTCACAGGTTGATACTTCACTGTTCATAGCCACAGATTGACTCTACACTGTTCATAGTCACAGATTGATACTTAAATGTTCATACTCACAGATTGATTCTACACTGTTCATAGTCACAGATCGATTCTTCATTGTTCATAGTCACAGATTGATTCTTCACTATTCTTGGTCCCAGATTGATTCTACACTGTTCAGTCGCAGATTGATTCTATACTGTTCATAGTCACAGATTGATTCTATGTTGTTCATAGTCACAGATTGATTCTCTGTTGTTCATAGTCACAGATTGATTCTATACTGTTCATAGACACAGATTGATTCTATATTGTTCATTGTCACAGATTGATTCTACACTGTTCATTGTCACAGATTGATTCTACACTGTTCATAGTCACAGATTGATTCTACACTGTTCATGGTCACAGATTGATTCTACACTGTTCATAGTCACAGATTGATTCTACACTGTTCATATTCACAGAATTATTCTGTACTGTTCATAGTCATAGATTGATTCTATATTGTTCATAGTCACAGATTGATTCTATATTGTTCTTAGTCACAGATCTGTTCTACACTGTTCATAATCACAGATTGATTCTATATTGTTCATACTCACAGATTGATTCTATATTGTTCAGAGTAACAGATTGAATCTAGACTGTTCATATTCACAGACTGATTCTATACAGTTCACAGTCACAGATTAATTCTATACTGTTCAGAGTCACAGACTGATTGTATACTGGTCATAGACACAGATTGACTCTATACTAATCATAGTCATAGATTGATTCTTCATTGTTCATAGTCACAGAGTGATTCCATACTGTTCGTAGTGACAGATTGATTCTATATTGTTCATAGTCACAGATTGATTCTACGTTGTTCATAGTCACAGATTGATTCTATATTGTTCGTAGTCACAGATTGTTTCTTCACTGTTCATAGTCCCAGATTGATTCTACACTGTTCATAGTCACAGATTGATTCTTCACTGTTCAGAGTCACAGATTGATTCTACACTGTTCATAGTCACAACTTGATTCTTCACTGTTCATAGTCACAGATCGATTCTTCATTGTTCATAGTCACAGATTGATTCCATACTGTTCAAAGTCACAGATTGATTCTATACTGTTCATAGTCACAGATTGATTCTTTGTTGTTCATAGTCACAGATTGATTCTGTATTGTTCGTAGTCACAGTTGATTCTGCACTATTCCTAGTCCCAGATTGATTCTACACTGTTCAGTTGCAGATTGATTCTATACTGTTCATAGTCACAGATTGATTCTATGTTGTTCATAGTCACAGATTGATTCTCTACTGTTCATAGTAACAGATTGATTCTATCATGTTCATAGTCACAGATTGATTGTCTATTGTTTATAGTCACAGATTGATTCTATATTGTTCATAGTCACAGATTGATTCTGTATTGTTCGTAGTCACAGTTGATTCTTCACTATTCCTAGTCCCAGATTGATTCAACACTGTTCATAGTCACAGATTGATTCTATACTGTTCATAGTCACAGATTGATTCTTCACTGTTCATAGTCACAGATTGATTCAACACTGTTCATAGTCACAGATTGAATCTATATTGTCATAGTCACAGATTGATTCTAGACTGTTCATAGTCACAGATTGATTCTATACTGTTCATAGTCACAGATTAATTCTATACTGTTCATAGTCACAGGTTGATACTTCACTGTTCATACTCAAAGATTGATTCCAGATTGTTCATAGTCACAGATTAATTCTTCACTGTTCATAGCCACAGATTGACTCTACACTGTTCATAGTCACAGATTGATACTTCACTGTTCATACTCACAGATTGATTCTACACTGTTCATAGTCAAAGATTGATTCTATATTGTTCATAATCACAGATTGATACTTCACTGTTCATAGCCACAGATTGACTCTGCACTGTTCATAGTCACAGATTGATTCTAGACTGTTCATAGTCACAGATTGATTCTGTATTGTTCATAGTCACAGATTGATTCTACACTGTCATACTCACAGATTGATTCTTCACTGTTCATAGTCACAGATTGATTCTTTACTGTTCATAGTCACAGATTGATTCTATACTATTCATAGTCACAGATTGATTCTATATTGTTCATTGTCATAGATTGATTCTATACTGTTCATAGTCACAGATTGATTCTATCATGTTCATAGTCACAGATTGATTCTTCACTGTTCATAGCCACAGATTGACTCTACACTGTTCATAGTCACAGATTGATACTTCACTGTTCATACTCACAGATTGATTCTACACTGTTCATAGTCAAAGATTGATTCTATATTGTTCATAATCACAGATTGATACTTCACTGTTCATAGCCACAGATTGACTCTGCACTGTTCATAGTCACAGATTGATTCTAGACTGTTCATAGTCACAGATTGATTCTGTATTGTTCATAGTCACAGATTGATTCTACACTGTCATACTCACAGATTGATTCTTCACTGTTCATAGTCACAGATTGATTCTTTACTGTTCATAGTCACAGATTGATTCTATACTATTCATAGTCACAGAACGATTCTTCATTGTTCATAGTCACAGTTTGATTCCATACTGTTCATAGTCACAGATTGATTCTAGACTGTTCATAGTCACAGATTGATTCTATACTATTCATAGTCACAGAACGATTCTTCATTGTTCATAGTCACAGATTGATTCTATACTGTTCATAGTCACAGATTGATTCTATGTTGTTCATAGTCACAGATTGATTCTATATTGTTCGAAGTCACAGATTGATTCTTCACTATTCATAGTCCCAGATTGATTCTCTACTGTTCATAGCCACAGATTGACTCTACACTGTTCATAGTCACAAATTGATTCTACACTGTTCATAGTCACAGATTGATTCTGTATTGTTCATAGTCACAGATTGATTCTTCACTGTTCATAGTCACAGATTGATTCTTTACTGTTCATCGTCACTGATTGATTCTATACTATTCATAGTCACAGAACGATTCTTCATTGTTCATAGTCACAGATTGATTCCATACTGTTCATAGTCACAGATTGATTCTATACTGTTCATAGTCACAGATTGATTCTATGTTGTTCATAGTCACAGATTGATTCTATATTGTTCGAAGTCACAGATTGATTCTACACTGTTCATAGTCACAGATTGATTCTACACTGTTCAGTCGCAGATTGATTCTGTACTGTTCATAGTCACAGATTGATTCTATGTTGTTCATAGTCACAGATTGATTCTCTACTGTTCATAGTAACAGATTGATTCTCTATTGTTCATAGTCACAGATTGATTCTATACTGTTCATAGACACAGATTGATTCTATATTGTTCATAGTCATAGATTGATTCTATGTTGTTCATAGTCTTAGATTGATTCTATATTGTTCATAGCCACAGATTGATTCTATATTGTTCATAATCACAGATCGGTTCTACACTGTTCATAACCACAGATTGATTCTATGTTGTTCATCATCAGAGATTGATTCTGCACTGTTCATAATCACACATTGATTCTACACTCTTCATAGTCATAGATTGATTCTATATTGTTCATAGTAACAGATTGATTCTAGACTGTTAATAGTCACAGACTGATTGTATACTGTTCATAGACACAGATTGACTCTATACTGTTCATAGTCACAGATTGATTCTCTATTGTTCATAGTCACAGATTGATTCTACACTGTCATAGTGACAGATTGATTCTATACTGTTCATAGTCACAGATTGATTCTACACTGTTCATAGTCACAACTTGATTCTTCACTGTTCATAGTCACAGAATGATTCTATATTGTTCATAGTCACAGATTGATTCTACACTGTTCATAGTCACAGATTAATTCTATACTGTTCATAGTCACAGATGAGTTCTATACTGTTCATAGTCACAGGTTGATTCTATATTGTTCGTAGTCACAGATTGATTCTTCACTGTTCATAGTCCCAGATTGATTCTACACTGTTCATAGTCACAACTTGATTCTTCACTGTTCATAGTCACAGAATGATTCTATATTGTTCATAGTCACAGATTGATTCTATATTGTTCATAGTCACAGATTGATTCTATATTGTTCATAGTCACAGATTGATTCTAGCTTGTTCATAGTCACAGATGAGTTCTATACTGTTCATAATCACAGATTGATTCTACACTGTTCATGGTCCCAGATTGATTCTACACTGTTCATAGTCACAACTTGATTCTTCACTGTTCATAGTCACAGAATGATTCTATATTGTTCATAGTCACAGGTTGATTCTATATTGTTCGTAGTCACAGATTGATTCTTCACTGTTCATAGTCCCAGATTGATTCTACACTGTTCATAGTCACAACTTGATTCTTCACTGTTCATAGCCACTGATTGACTCTACACTGTTCATAGTCACAGATTGATACTTCACTGTTCATACTCACAGATTGACTCTACACTGTTCATAGTCACAGATTGATTCTACACTTTTCATAGTCACAGATTGATTCTGTATTGTTCATAGTCACAGATTGATTCTTCACTGTTCATAGTCACAGATTGATTCTATACTATTCATAGTCACAGATCGATTCTTCATTGTTCATAGTCACAGATTGATTCTATACTGTTCATAGACACAGATTGATTCTATACTATTCATAGTCACAGATTGATTCTATGTTGTTCATAGTCACAGATTGATTCTATATTGTTCATATTCACAGATTGATTCTATATTGTTCATAGTCACAGATTGATTCTCTACTGTTCATAGTCACAGATTGATTCTCCACTGTTCATAGTCACAGATTGATTCTTCACTGTTCATAGACACAGATTGATTCTATATTGTACATATTCACAGATTGATTCTCTATTGTTCATAGTCACAGGTTGATTCTGTATTGTTCATATTCACAAATTGATTCTATACTGTTCATAGTCCCAGATTGATTCTACACTGTTCATAGTCACAGATTGATTCTATACTATTCATAGTCACAGATTGATTCTATATTGTTCATTGTCATAGATTGATTCTATACTGTTCATAGTCACAGATTGATTCTATCATGTTCATAGTCACAGATTGATTCTTCACTGTTCATAGCCACAGATTGACTCTACACTGTTCATAGTCACAGATTGATACTTCACTGTTCATACTCACAGATTGATTCTACACTGTTCATAGTCAAAGATTGATTCTATATTGTTCATAATCACAGATTGATACTTCACTGTTCATAGCCACAGATTGACTCTGCACTGTTCATAGTCACAGATTGATTCTAGACTGTTCATAGTCACAGATTGATTCTGTATTGTTCATAGTCACAGATTGATTCTACACTGTCATACTCACAGATTGATTCTTCACTGTTCATAGTCACAGATTGATTCTATACTATTCATAGTCACAGAACGATTCTTCATTGTTCATAGTCACAGTTTGATTCCATACTGTTCTTAGTCACAGATTGATTCTAGACTGTTCATAGTCACAGATTGATTCTATACTATTCATAGTCACAGAACGATTCTTCATTGTTCATAGTCACAGATTGATTCTATACTGTTCATAGTCACAGATTGATTCTATATTGTTCGAAGTCACAGATTGATTCTTCACTATTCATAGTCCCAGATTGATTCTCTACTGTTCATAGCCACAGATTGACTCTACACTGTTCATAGTCACAAATTGATTCTACACTGTTCATAGTCACAGATTGATTCTGTATTGTTCATAGTCACAGATTGATTCTTCACTGTTCATAGTCACAGATTGATTCTTTACTGTTCATCGTCACTGATTGATTCTATACTATTCATAGTCACAGAACGATTCTTCATTGTTCATAGTCACAGATTGATTCCATACTGTTCATAGTCACAGATTGATTCTACACTGTTCATAGTCACAGATTGATTCTACACTGTTCAGTCGCAGATTGATTCTGTACTGTTCATAGTCACAGATTGATTCTATGTTGTTCATAGTCACAGATTGATTCTCTACTGTTCATAGTAACAGATTGATTCTCTATTGTTCATAGTCACAGATTGATTCTATACTGTTCATAGACACAGATTGATTCTATATTGTTCATAGTCATAGATTGATTCTATGTTGTTCATAGTCTTAGATTGATTCTATATTGTTCATAGCCACAGATTGATTCTATATTGTTCATAATCACAGATCGGTTCTACACTGTTCATAACCACAGATTGATTCTATATTGTTCATAGTCACAGATTGATTCTATACTGTTCATAGTCACAGATTGATTCTACACTGTTCATAGTCACAGATTGATTCTATATTGTTCATAGTCACAGATTGATTCTATACTGTTCATAGTCACAGATTGATTCTATACTGTTCATAGTCACAGATTGATTCTATACTGTTCATAGTCACAGATTGATTCTTTATTGTTCATAGTCACAGATTGATTCTACACTGTTCATAGTCACAGATTGATTCTATACTGTTCATAGTCACAGATTGATTCTACACTGTTCATAGTCACAGATTGATTCTACACTGTTCATAGTCACAGATTGATTCTATACTGTTCATAGTCACAGATTGATTCTATACTGTTCATAGTCACAGATTGATTCTATATTGTTCATAGTCACAGATTGATTCTTCACTGTTCATAGTCACAGATTGATTCTATACTGTTCATAGTCACAGATTGATTCTACACTGTTCATAGTCACAGATTGATTCTATATTGTTCATAGTCACAGATTGATTCTATATTGTTCATAGTCACAGATTGATTCTATATTGTTCATAGTCACAGATTGATTCTAGCTTGTTCATAGTCACAGATGAGTTCTATACTGTTCATAATCACAGATTGATTCTACACTGTTCATGGTCAAAGATTGATTCCAGATTGTTCATAGTCACAGATTGATTCTTCACTGTTCATAGCCACTGATTGACTCTACACTGTTCATAGTCACAGATTGATACTTCACTGTTCATACTCACAGATTGACTCTACACTGTTCATAGTCACAGATTGATTCTACACTTTTCATAGTCACAGATTGATTCTGTATTGTTCATAGTCACAGATTGATTCTTCACTGTTCATAGTCACAGATTGATTCTATACTATTCATAGTCACAGATCGATTCTTCATTGTTCATAGTGACAGATTGATTCTATACTGTTCATAGACACAGATTGATTCTATACTATTCATAGTCACAGATTGATTCTATGTTGTTCATAGTCACAGATTGATTCTATATTGTTCATATTCACAGATTGATTCTATATTGTTCATAGTCACAGATTGATTCTCTACTGTTCATAGTCACAGATTGATTCTCCACTGTTCATAGTCACAGATTGATTCTTCACTGTTCATAGACACAGATTGATTCTATATTGTACATATTCACAGATTGATTCTCTATTGTTCATAGTCACAGGTTGATTCTGTATTGTTCATATTCACAAATTGATTCTATACTGTTCATAGTCCCAGATTGATTCTACACTGTTCATAGTCACAGATTGATTCTCCACTGTTCATAGTCACAGATTGATTCTTCACTTTTCATAGACACAGATTGATTCTATATTGTTCATATTCACAGATTGATTCTATACTGTTCATAGTCCCAGATTGATTCTACACTGTTCAGTCGCAGATTGATTCTATACTGTTCATAGTCACAGATTGATTCTATGTTGTTCATAGTCACAGATTGATTCTCTACTGTTCATAGTCACAGATTGATTCTATATTGTTCATATTCACAAATTGATTCTATACTGTTCATAGTCCCAGATTGATTCTACACTGTTCAGTCGCAGATTGATTCTCTACTGTTCATAGTCACAGATTGATTCTATATTGTTCATAGTCATAGATGATTCTATATTGTTCTAGTCACAGATTGATTCCATACTGTTCATAGTCACAGATTGATTCTATGTTGTTCAAAGTCACAGATTGATTCTATATTGTTCATAGTCCCAGATTGATTCTATACTGTTCATAGTCACAGATTGATTCTACACTGTTCAGTCACAGATTGATTCTGTACTGTTCATAGTCACAGATTGATTCTATATTGTTCATAGTCATAGATTGATTCTATTTTGTTCATAGTCATAGATTGATTCCATACTGTTCATAGTCACAGATTGATTCTATGTTGTTCATAGTCACAGTTTGATTCTCTACTGTTCATAGTCACAGATTGATTCTATATTGTTCATAGTCACAGATTGATTCTTCACTGTTCATAGACACAGATTGATTCTATATTGTTCATAGTCACAGATTGATTCTATATTGTTCATAGTCACAGATTGATTCTAGACTGTTCATAGTCACAGATTGATTCTACACTGTTCATAGTCACAGATTGATTCTACACTGTTCATAGTCACAGATTGATTCTATACTGTTCATAGTCACAGATTGATTCTTCACTGTTCATAGTCACAGATTGATTCTCCACTGTTCATAGTAACAGATTGATTCTCTATTGTTCATAGTCACAGATTGATTCTATAATGTTCATAGACACAGATTGATTCTATATTGTTCATAGTCATAGATTGATTCTATATTGTTCATAATCACAGATCGGTTCTACACTGTTCATAACCACAGATTGATTCTATGTTGTTCATCATCAGAGATTGATTCTACACTGTTCATAATCACAGATTGATTCTACACTCTTCATAGTCATAGATTGATTCTATATTGTTCATAGTAACAGATTGATTCTAGACTGTTAATAGTCACAGACTGATTGTATACTGTTCATAGACACAGATTGACTCTATACTGTTCATAGTCACAGATTGATTCTCTATTGTTCATAGTCACAGATTGATTCTATAATATTCATAGTCACAGATTGATTCTACACTGTCATAGTGACAGATTGATTCTATACTGTTCATAGTCACAGATTGATTCTACACTGTCATAGTCACAGATTGATTCTACACTGTTCATAGTCACAGATTAATTCTATACTGTTCACAGTCACAGATGAGTTCTATACTGTTCATAGTCACAGGTTGATTCTATATTGTTCGTAGTCACAGATTGATTCTTCACTGTTCATAGTCCCAGATTGATTCTACACTGTTCATAGTCACAACTTGATTCTTCACTGTTCATAGTCACAGAATGATTCTATATTGTTCATAGTCACAGATTGATTCTATATTGTTCATAGTCACAGATTGATTCTATATTGTTCATAGTCACAGATTGATTCTAGCTTGTTCATAGTCACAGATGAGTTCTATACTGTTCAGACTCACAGATTGATTCTACACTGTTCATGGTCAAAGATTGATTCCAGATTGTTCATAGTCACAGATTGATTCTTCACTGTTCATAGCCACTGATTGACTCTACACTGTTCAAACTCACAGATTGATCCTTCACTGTTCATACTCACAGATTGACTCTACACTGTTCATAGTCACAGATTGATTCTACACTTTTCATAGTCACAGATTGATTCTGTATTGTTCATGGTCACAGATTGATTCTACACGGTCATAGTCACAGATTGATTCTTCACTGTTCATAGTCACAGAAAGATTCTTCACTGTTCATAGTCACAGATTGATTCTATACTATTCATAGTCACAGATCGATTCTTCATTGTTCATAGTCACAGATTGATTCTATACTGTTCATAGACACAGATTGATTCTATACTATTCATAGTCATAGATTGATTCTATACTGTTCATAGTCACAGATTGATTCTATGTTGTTCATAGTCACAGATTGATTCTATATTGTTCATATTCACAGATTGATTCTCTACTGTTCAGTCGCAGATTGATTCTATACTGTTCATAGTCACAGATTGATTCTATGTTGTTCATAGTCACAGATTGATTCTCTACTGTTCATAGTCACAGATTGATTCTAGACTGTTCATACACACAGATTGATTCTATATTGTTCATAGTCATAGATTGATTCTATATTGTTCTAGTCACAGATTGATTACATACTGTTCATAGTCACAGATTGATTCCATACTGTTCATAGTCACAGATTGATTCTATGTTGTTCAAAGTCACAGATTGATTCTATATTGTTCATAGTCCCAGATTGATTCTACACTGTTCATAGTCACAGATTGATTCTACACTGTTCAGTCGCAGATTGATTCTTCACTTTTCATAGACACAGATTGATTCTATATTGTTCATAGTCATAGATTGATTCTATGTTGTTCATAGTCACAGATTGATTCTCTACTGTTCATAGTCACAGATTGATTCTATATTGTTCATAGTAACAGATTGATTCTTCACTGTTCATAGACACAGATTGATTCTATATTGTTCAGAGTCACAGATTGATTCTATATTGTTCATATTCACAGATTGATTCTATACTGTTCATAGTCACAGATTGATTCTACACTGTTCATAGTCACAGATTGATTCTATACTGTTCATAGTCACAGATTGATTCTACACTGTTCATAGTCACAGATTGATTCTTCACTGTTCATAGTCACAGATTGATTCTCACTGTTCATAGTCACAGATTGATTCTACACTGTTCATAGTCACAACTTGATTCATCACTGTTCATAGTCACAGAGTGATTCCATACTGTTCATAGTCACAGATTGATTCTATATTGTTCATAGTCACAGATTGATTCTATATAGTTCATAATCACAGATTGATTCTAGATTGTTCATAGTCACAGATCGGTTCTACACTGTTCATCATCACAGATTGATTCTATACTGTTCATACTGACTGATTGATTCTATATTGTTCATAGTCACAGATTGATTCTATACTATTCATAGTCACAGATTAATTCAATGTTGTTCATAGTCACAGATTGATTCTATATTGTTCATATTCACAGATTGATTCTATATTGTTCATAGTCACAGATTGATTCTCTACTGTTCATAGTCACAGATTGATTCTCCACTGTTCATAGACACAGATTGATTCTATATTGTACATATTCACAGATTGATTCTCTATTGTTCATAGTCACAGATTGATTCTATGTTGTTCATAGTCACAGATTGATTCTCACTGTTCATAGTCACAGATTGATTCTATATTGTTCATAGTCATAGATTGATTCTATATTGTTCATAGTCACAGATTGATTCTATACTGTTCATAGTCACAGATTGATTCTATGTTGTTCATAGTCACAGATTGATTCTTCACTGTTCATAGTCACAGATTGATTCTACACTGTTCAGTCGCAGATTGATTCTATACTGTTCATAGTCATAGATTGATTCTATATTGTTCATAGTCTTAGATTGATTCTATATTGTTCATAGCCACAGATTGATTCTATATTGTTCATAATCACAGATCGGTTCTGCACTGTTCATAACCACAGATTGATTCTATGTTGTTCATCATCAGAGATTGATTCTACACTGTTCATAATCACAGATTGATTCTACACTCTTCATAGTCATAGATTGATTCTATATTGTTCATAGTAACAGATTGATTCTAGACTGTTAATAGACACAGACTGATTGTATACTGTTCATAGACACAGATTGACTCTATACTGTTCATAGTCACAGATTGATTCTCTATTGTTCATAGTCACAGATTGATTCTATATTATTCATAGTCACAGATTGATTCTACACTGTTCATATTCACAGATTGATTCTATACTGTTCATAGTCACACATTGATTCTTCACTGTTCATAGTCACAGTGTGATTCTACACTGTTCATAGTCACAGATTGAATCTATATTGTCATAGTCACAGATTGATTCTAGACTGTTCATAGTCACAGATTGATTCGATATTGTTCATAGTCACAGATTGATTCTATACTGTTCATAGTCACAGATTAATTCTATACTGTTCATAGTCACAGATGAGTTCTATACTGTTCATAGTCACAGGTTGATACTTCACTGGTCATACTCACAGATTGATTCTACACTGTTCATGGTCAAAGATTGATTCCAGATTGTTCATAGTCACAGATTGATTCTTCACTGTTCATAGCCACAGATTGACTCTACACTGTTCATAGTCACAGATTGATACTTCACTGTTCATTCTCACAGATTGATTCTACACTGTTCATAGTCAAAGATTGATTCTATATTGTTCATAATCACAGATTGATACTTCACTGTTCATAGCCACAGATTGACTCTGCACTGTTCATAGTCACAGATTGATTCTACACTGTTCATAGTCACAGATTGATTCTGTATTGTTCATAGTCACAGATTGATTCTACACTGTCATAGTCACAGATTGATTCTACACTGTTCAGTCGCAGATTCATTCTTCACTTTTCATAGACACAGATTGATTCTATATTGTTCATAGTCATAGATTGTTCTATTTTGTTCATAGTCACAGATTGATTCTATGTTGTTCATAGTCACAGATTGATTCTCTACTGTTCATAGTCACAGATTGATTCTATATTGTTCATAGTAACAGATTGATTCTTCACTGTTCATAGACACAGATTGATTCTATATTGTTCATAGTCATAGATTGATTCTATATTGTTCAGAGTCACAGATTGATTCTATATTGTTCATATTCACAGATTGATTCTATACTGTTCATAGTCACACATTGATTCTTCACTGTTCATAGTCACACATTGATTCTTCACTGTTCATAGTCACAGATTGATTCTCCACTGTTCATAGTCACAGATTGATTCTACACTATTCATAGTCACAACTTGATTCATCACTGTTCATAGTCACAGAGTGATTCCATACTGTTCATAGTCACAGATTGATTCTATATTGTTCATAGTCACAGATTGATTCTATATTGTTCATAATCACAGATTGATTCTATATTGTTCATAGTCACAGATTGATTCTAGACTGTTCATAGTCACAGATTGATTCGATATTGTTCATAGTCACAGATTGATTCTACACTGTTCATAGTCACAGATTGATTCTACACTGTTCATAGTCACAGATTGATTCTGTACTGTTCATAGTCACAGATTGATTCTATGTTGTTCATAGTCACAGATCTGTTCTACACTGTTCATAATCACAGATTGATTCTATACTGTTCATACTGACTGATTGATTCTATATTGTTCATAGTCACAGATTGATTCTACACTGTTCATAGTCACAACTTGATTCATCACTGTTCATAGTCACAGAGTGATTCTACACTGTTCATAGTCACAGATTGAATCTATATTGTCATAGTCACAGATTGATTCTAGACTGTTCATAGTCACAGATTGATTCGATATTGTTCATAGTCACAGATTGATTCTATATAATTCATAGTCACAGATTGATTCTATACTGTTCATAGTCACAGATTGATTCTACACTGTTCATAGTCACAGATTAATTCTTCACTGTTCATATTCACAGATTGATTCTATACTGTTCATAGTCACAGATTAATTCTATACTGTTCATAGTCACAGATGAGTTCTATACTGTTCACAGTCACAGGTTGATACTTCACTGGTCATACTCACAGATTGATTCTACACTGTTCATGGTCAAAGATTGATTCCAGATTGTTCATAGTCACAGATTGATTCTTCACTGTTCTTAGCCACAGATTGACTCTACACTGTTCATAGTCACAGATTGATACTTCACTGTTCATACTCACAGATTGATTCTACACTGTTCATAGTCAAAGATTGATTCTATATTGTTCATAATCACAGATTGATGCTTCACTGTTCATAGTCACAGATTGATTCTACACTGTTCATAGTCACAACTTGATTCATCACTGTTCATAGTCACAGAGTGATTCCATACTGTTCATAGTCACAGATTGATTCTGTATTGTTCATAGTCACAGATTGATTCTACACTGTCATAGTCACAGATTGATTCTTCACTGTTCATAGTCACAGATTGATTCTTTACTGTTCATAGTCACAGATTGATTCTACACTATTCATAGTCACAGATTGATTCCATACTGTTCATAGTCACAGATTGATTCTATACTGTTCATAGTCACAGATTGATTCTATGTTGTTCATAGTCACAGATTGATTCTATATTGTTCATAGTCCCAGATTGATTCTACACTGTTCAGTCGCAGATTGATTCTACACTGTTCATAGTCACAGATTGATTCTACACTGTTCAGTCGCAGATTGATTCTATACTGTTCATAGTCACAGATTGATTCTATGTTGTTCATAGTCATAGATTGATTCTCTACTGTTCATAGTAACAGATTGATTCTCTATTGTTCATAGTCATAGATTGATTCTATATTGTTCATAGTCATAGATTGATTCTATACTGTTCATAGTCACAGATTGATTCTATACTGTTCATAGTCACAGATTGATTCTACACTGTTCATAGTCACAGATTGATTCTACACTGTTCATATTCACAGATTGATTCTCTACTGTTCATAGTCATAGATTGATTCTATATTGTTCATAGTCACAGATTGATTCTATATTGTTCATAGTCACAGATCGGTTCTACACTGTTCATAACCACAGATTGATTCTATGTTGTTCATAGTCACAGATTGATTTTAGAATGTTAATAGTCACAGATTGATTCTATATTGTTCATCATCAGAGATTGATTCTACACTGTTCATAATCACAGATTTATTCTACACTCTTCATAGTCATAGATTGATTCTATATTGTTCATAGTAACAGATTGATTCTAGACTGTTACTAGTCACAGATTGATTGTATACTGTTCATAGACACAGATTGACTCTATACTGTTCATAGTCACAGATTGATTCTCTATTGTTGATAGTCACAGATTGATTCTATATTATTCATAGTCACAGATTGATTCTACACTGTCATAGTCACAGATTGATTCTACACTGTTCATAGTCACAACTTGATTCATCACTGTTCATAGTCACAGAGTGATTCTACACTGTTCATAGTCACAGATTGATTCTTCACTGTATATAGTCACAACTTGATTCTTCACTGTTCATAGTCACAGAATGATTCTATATTGTTCATAGTCACAGATTGATTCTATATTGTTCATAGTCACAGATTGATTCTATATTGTTCATAGTCACAGATTGATTCCATACGGTTCATAGTCACAGATTGATTCTATACTGTTCATCGTCACAGATTGATTCTATGTTGTTCATAGTCACAGATTGATTCTATATTGTTCGTAGTCACAGATTGATTCTTCACTGTTCATAGTCCCAGATTGATTCTACACTGTTCATAGTCACAGATTGATTCTTCACTGTTCATAGTCACAGATTGATTCTACACTGTTCATAGTCACAACTTGATTCTTCAGTGTTCATAGTCACAGAATGATTCTATATTGTTCATAGTCACAGATTGATTTCATACTGTTCATAGTCACAGATTGATTCTCTATTGTTCATAGTCACAGATTGATTCTATACTGTTCATAGACACAGATTGATTCTATATTGTTCATAGTCATAGATTCATTCTATACTGTTCATAGTCACAGATTGATTCTATGTTGTTCATAGTCACAGATTGATTCTCTACTGTTCATAGTCACAGATTGATTCTACACTGTTCATGGTCAAAGATTGATTCCAGATTGTTCATAGTCACAGATTGATTCTTCACTGTTCATAGCCACAGATTGACTCTACACTGTTCATACTCACAGATTGATTCTACACTGTTCATAGTCAAAAATTGATTCTATATTGTTCATAATCACAGATTGATACTTCACAGTTCATAGCCACAGATTGACTCTACACTGTTCATACTCACAGATTGATTCTACACTGTTCATAGTCAAAAATTGATTCTATATTGTTCATAATCACAGATTGATACTTCACAGTTCATAGCCACAGATTGACTCTACACTGTTCATAGTCACAGATTGATTCTGTATTGTTCATAGTCACAGATTGATTCTACACTGTCATAGTCACAGATTGATTCTTCACTGTTCATAGTCACAGATTGATTCTTCACTGTTCATAGTCACAGATTGATTCCATACTATTCATAGTCACAGATCGATTCTTCATTGTTCATAGTCACAGATTGATTCCATACTGTTCATAGTCACAGATTGATTCTATACTGTTCATAGTCACAGATTGATTCTATGTTGTTCATAGTCACAGATTGATTCTATATTGTTCGTAGTCACAGATTGATTCTTCACTATTCATAGTCCCAGATTGATTCTACACTGTTCATAGTCATAGATTGATTCTATATTGTTCATAGTCATAGATTGATTCTATACTGTTCATAGTCACAGATTGATTCTACACTGTTCATAGTCACAGATTGATTCTACACTGTTCATGGGCACAGATTGATTCTATACTGCTCGTAGTCACAAATAGATTCTACAATGTTCATAGTCGCAGATAGATTCTATGCTGTTCATCCGTGAATCATAGAATCATAGAAAGTTACAGCATGGAAGGAGGCCATTTCGTCCCATCGTGTCTGCGCCGGCCAACAAAGAGCTATTCAGTCTAATCTCACGACCCAGCGCTTGGTCCGTAGCCCTGCAGGTTAGAGCATCCCAAGTGCACATCCAAGTACTTTTTAAATGTGGTTAGGCCTCCTGCTTCTACCTGCCTTTCCGGCAGTCAGTTGCAGACCCACACAACCCTCTGGGTGAAGAAATTTCCCCTCAAATCCCCTCTAAACCTTCCACCAATTACTTTAATTCTGTGCCCCCTGGTTTTTGACCCCTTTGCTAAGGGAAATATGTTCTTTCTATCCACTTTATCTATGCCCCTCATAATTTTATACACCTCAATAAGTTCTCCCCTCAGACTCCTCTGTTCCAAGGAAAACAGACCCAGCCTATCCAGTCTTTCCTCATAGCTAAGATTCTCTACTCCTGGCAACATCCTTCTAAATCTCCTCTGTACCCTCTCTCGTGCAATCACGTCTTTCCTGTAATATGGTGACCAGAACTGCACGCAGTACTTTAGCTGAGGCCTAACTAGTATTTTATACAGTTGAAGCATATCCCCCCTGCTCTTGTATTCTATGCCACAGCTAATAAAGACTAGCATTCCGTATACCTTCTTAACCACCTTATCTACCTGGCCTGCTACCTTCAGGGATCTGTGGACATGCACTCCAAGGTCCCTTTGTTCCTCTGCACTACTCAGTGTCCTACCATTTAATGTGTATTCCCTTTCCTTGTTAGCCCTCCCCAAATGCATTACCTCACACTTCTCCAGATTGAATTCAATTTCCCACTGTTCTGCCCACCTGACCAATTTATCTTCCTGCATTCTACAGCTTCCTTCTTCAGTATCAACCACACAGCTGATTTTAGTATCATCTGCGAACTTCTTAATCATACCCCCTATATTCAAGTCTAGATCATTGACATGTACCACAAAAAGCAAAGGACCTAGTACTGAGCCCTGCTTCCTGTCTCCGAGCCAGTTTTGAATCCAACTTGACACTTTGCCCTGGATCCCATGGTCTTTTAACTTTGTGACCATTCTGCCATGTGGAACCTTATCAAAAGCCTTGCTAAAGTCCATATAAACTACATCAAATGCACTACCCTCATCTACCCTCCTTGTTACCTCCTCAAAAAATTCAATCAAGTTTGTCAGACACGACCTTCCCTTAACAAATCCATGCTGACTATCCTTGATTAATCCGTCTCTTTCTAAATGAAGGTTTATCCTGTCCTTCAGAATTCTTTCCAATAATTTTCCCACCACCGAGGTTAGGCTGACTGGCCTATAATTACTCGGTCTAACCTTTTCTCCCTTTTTAAACAAGGGTACCACATTAGCAGACCTCCAGTCCTCCGGCACCACACCTGAACCCAGAGAGGATTGAAAAATGATGGTCAGGGCCTCTGCTATTTCCTCTTTTGCTTCGTTTAACAGCCTGGGATACATTTCATCCGGGCCTGGGGATTTATCCACTTTTAAAGCTGCTAAACCCCTTAATACTTCCTCTCTCACTATGTTTATTTCATCTAATATTTCACACTCCTCCTCCCTGATAGCAATGTTTGCTTCGCCCCTCTCCTTTGTGAAAACAGACGCAAAGTATTCATTAAGAACCCTACCGACGTCTCCCGCCTCCACACACAGATTACCCTCTTGATCTCCAATAGGCCCTACCCTTTCTTTAGTTATCCTCTTACTCTTAATATATTTATAAAACATCTTTTGGTTTTCCTTGATTTTACTTACCAAGAATTTTTCATGCTCTCTCTTTGCTTTTCTAATATCCTTTTTAATTGCACCCCTGCATTTTCTGTACTCCTCTAAAGATTCTGGAGTATTTAGCCCTCAGTATCTGTCATACGCCTCCCTTTTTTTCTTTATCCTACCCTGTATGTCCCTAGACATCCAGGGGGCTCTAGATTTGTTAGTCCCACCTTTTTTCTTTAAGGGCACATATTTGGTTTGAACCCTCCGGATCTCCTCCTTGAATGCCTCCCACTGCTCTGACACTGATTTACCTTCAAGTAGCTGTTTCCAGTCCACTATGCTAAATCCCCTCTGAGCTTAACAAAATTTGCTTTACCCCAATTTAGAATTTTTATTCCTCGTCCATCCTTGTTCTTTTCCATAACTACCTTAAATCTAACAGAATTATGGTCACTAGCGCCAAAATGCTCCCCCACTGATACGCCTTCTACCTGCCCAGCTTCATTCCCTAAAACTAAGTCCAGAACCGCCCCCTCCCTTGTTGGGCTTGCTGCATACTGGCTAAAAATGTTCTCCTGGATGCATTTTAGGAATTCCGCACCCTCTATAGCCTTCACACTAATTTTATCCCAGTTAATATTGGGGTAGTTGAAATCCCCTACTATTACTGCCCTATAGTTTTTACACTTCTCAGAAATGTGTCTACATATTTGCTCTTCTATCTCCCTCTCACTGTTTGGGGGTCTGTAGTACACTCCCAGCAGTGTGATCGCCCCTTTTTTGTTTTTCAATTCGACCCATATGGCCTCGTTTGATGATCCCTCCAACATATCATCCCTCCTCACAGCTGTCATAGTTTCTTTAATCAATACCATGACCTCCCCTCCCTTTTTACCTCCCTCTCTATCCAGTCTGAAAATCCTGTACCCAGGAATGTTGAGCTGCCATACCTGCCCCTCTTTCAGCCACGTCTCTGTAATAACTATAATATCATAGTCCCAAGTATCTACCTGTGCCCTCAGCTCATCTGCCTTGTTCGCTATACTCCTTGTATTGAAGTATATACCATTTAGTACAGGCAAACCCCCTTGTTGACTACTATCTAGCCCTTGATTCCTCTGTCCTTCCAATTTACATTTTATGTTTTTGTTTTCCAATTCCAGTTTTTCTTCCCTCCCTATTGACTCTATACTTAGGTTCCCATCTCCCTGCCAAGCTAGTTTCAATGCTCCCCAACAGCACCAGCAAACCCTCCCGTGAGGATATTGGTCCCGTTCCCATTGAGGTGCAACCCGTCTGGCTTGTCGAGGTCCCACCTCCCCCAGAAACGGTTCCAATTCCTCAGGAATCTAAAGCCCTCCCTCCTACACCATCTCTCCAGCCACGCATTCATCTGCGCTATCTTCCTATTTCTGTACTCACTAGCACGTGGCACTGGTAGTAATCCGGAGATTATTACCTTTGATTTCCTGCTTTTTGACTTCTTTCCTAGCTCCCTAAACTCTGCCTGCAGGACCTCATCCCTCTTCCTACCTATGTCGTTGGTACCGATATGGACCACGACCTCTGGCTGTTCACCCTCCCGCCTCAGAATGCCCTACAGCCGTTCAGTGACATTCTTGACCCTGGAACCAGGGAGGCAACATACCATCCTGGAGTCACATCTGCGGCCACAGAAACGCCTGTCTGATCCCCTAACTATTGAATCCCCTATCACTATCCCCCCGCCTGTGCAGCTGAGCCTTCCATGGTGCTGTGGACTTGGCTCTGGCTGCACTCTCCAGAGGAACCATCGCCCTCACCAGTACTCAGCACCAAATACTGGTTGGTGAGCAAGATGCACTCCGGGGATTCCTGCACTACCTGCCTGGTCCTCCTCTTCTGTCTGACGGTCACCCATTCCCTCTCTGCCTGCACACTCTTAAGCTGCGGGGTGACCACCTCCTGAAACGTGCAATCCACGTAGCTCTCAGCCTCGCGGATGCACAGCAGTGACTGCAGCCGCCGCTCAAGCTCCGTAACCCGGTGCTCGAGCTGCTGTAGCTGGCGACACTTCCTGCACATGTGGTCATCCAGACCACGGGAGGTGTCCAGGACTCCCCACAAGGCACAGGATGTGCATTCCATGGGTGTGAGCTGCCCTGCCATACCTCTAATTAACCTCTAATTTACTAACCTAGCTGGAATAAACTTAAAAACTTTAAGAAAGCCAAGTAAAAACACTTGCCAGATACTCACCAATCAGCTCCCTCCCCTTGTGCCGACGTCACTTTTGACTTCTGACGTCACTCTTTGAAAATTCTGCCGGTGCTGAGTTGGTACCACCGCTGCTGCCTCAGGCTCACTTTATACCGCCACCGCCTCGCCGCTCCTCCCAGGTCCGCACTGCCACCGCCTCGCCGCTCCTCCCAGGTCCGCACTGCCACCGCCGTCGCCTCGCCGCTCCTCCCAGGTCCGCACTGCCGCCGCCACCGCCTCGCCGCTCCTCCCAGGTCCGCACTGCCGCTGCGCCGCTCCTCCCAGGTCCGCACTGCCGCCGCCACCGCCTCGCCGCTCCTCCCAGGTCCGCACTGCCACGCCTCGCCGCTCCTCCCAGGTCCGCACTGCCGTCGCCTCGCCGCTCCTCCCAGGTCCGCACTGCCGCCGCCACCGCCTCGCCGCTCCTCCCAGGTCCGCACTGCCGCTGCGCCGCTCCTCCCAGGTCCGCACTGCCGCCGCCACCGCCTCGCCGCTCCTCCCAGGTCCGCACTGCCACCGCCTCGCCGCTCCTCCCAGGTCTGCACTGCCACCGCCTCGCCGCTCCTCCCAGGTCCGCACTGCCGCCGCCGCTGCCTCGCCGCTCCTCCCAGGTCCGCACTGCCGCCGCCACCGCCTCGCCGCTCCTCCCAGGTCCGCACTGCCGCCGCCACCGCCTCGCCGCTCCTCCCAGGTCCGCACTGCCGCCGCCGCTGCCTCGCCGCTCCTCCCAGGTCCGCACTGCCGCCGCCGCCGCCTCGCCGCTCCTCCCAGGTCCGCACTGCCGCCGCCACCCCTCCCAGGTCCGCACTGCCACCGCCGCCGCCTCGCCGCTCCTCCCAGGTCCGCACTGCCGTCGCCGCCGCCTCGCCGCTCCTCCCAGGTCTGCACTGCCGCCGCCGCCGCCTCGCCGCTCTTCCCAGGTCCGCACTGCCGCCACCGCCTCGCCGCTCCTCCCAGGTCCGCACTGCCGCCACCGCCTCGCCGCTCCTCCCAGGTCCGCACTGCCGCCACCGCCTCGCCGCTCCTCCCAGGTCCGCACTGCCGCCACCGCCTCGCCGCTCCTCCCAGGTCCGCACTGCCGCCACCACCGCCTCGCCGCTCCTCCCAGGTCCGCACTGCCGCCACCACCGCCTCGCCGCTCCTCCCAGGTCCGCACTGCCGCCACCACCGCCTCGCCTCTCCTCCCAGGTCCGCACTGCCGCCGCCGCCGCCTCGCCGCTCCTCCCAGGTCCGCACTGCCGCCGCCGCCGCCTCGCCGCTCCTCCCAGGTCCGCACTGCCGCCACCGCCTCGCCGCTCCTCCCAGGTCCGCACTGCCGCCACCGCCTCGCCGCTCCTCCCAGTTCCGCACTGCCGCCACCGCCTCGCCGCTCCTCCCAGGTCCGCACTGCCGCCACCGCCTCGCCGCTCCTCCCAGATCCGCACTGCCGCCGCCGCCTCGCCGCTCCTCCCAGGTCCGCACTGCCGCCGCCACCGCCTCGCCGCTCCTCCCAGATCCGCACTGCCGCCACCGCCTCGCCGCTCCTCCCAGGTCCGCACTGCCGCCGCCTCGCCGCTCCTCCCAGGTCCGCACTGCCACCGCCGCCGCCTCGCCGCTCCTCCCAGGTCCGCACTGCCGCCGCCTCGCCGCTCCTCCCAGGTCCGCACTGCCACCGCCACCGCCTCGCCGCTCCTCCCAGGTCTGCACTGCCACCGCCACCGCCTCGCCGCTCCTCCCAGGTCTGCACTGCCACCACCGCCGCCTCGCCGCTCCTCCCAGGTCTGCACTGCCACCACCGCCGCCTCGCCGCTCCTCCCAGGTCTGCACTGCCACCGCCTCGCCGCTCCTCCCAGGTCCGCACTGCCACCGCCGCCGCCTCGCCGCTCCTCCCAGGTCTGCACTGCCACCGCCTCGCCGCTCCTCCCAGGTCTGCACTGCCGCCGCCACCGCCTCGCCGCTCCTCCCAGGTCCGCACTGCCGCCGCCGCCGCCTCGCCGCTCCTCCCAGGTCTGCACTGCCACCGCCTCGCCGCTCCTCCCAGGTCCGCACTGCCACCGCCGCCGCCTCGCCGCTCCTCCCAGGTCTGCACTGCCACCGCCTCGCCGCTCCTCCCAGGTCTGCACTGCCGCCGCCACCGCCTCGCCGCTCCTCCCAGGTCCGCACTGCCGCCGCCGCCGCCTCGCCGCTCTTCCCAGGTCCGCACTGCCGCCACCGCCTCACCGCTCCTCCCAGGTCCGCACTGCCGCCACCGCCTCGCCGCTCCTCCCAGTTCCGCACTGCCGCCACCGCCTCGCCGCTCCTCCCAGATCCACACTGCCGCTGCGCCGCTCCTCCCAGGTCCGCACTGCCGCCGCCACCGCCTCGCCGCTCCTCCCAGGTCCGCACTGCCGCCACCGCCTCGCCGCTCCTCCCAGGTCCGCACTGCCACCACCACCGCCTCGCCGCTCCTCCCAAGTCCGCACTGCCGCCGCCGCCTCACCACTCCTCCCAGGTCCGCACTGCCGCCACCGCCGCCTCGCCGCTCCTCCCAGGTCCACACTGCCGCCGCCGCCGCCTCGCCGCTCCTCCCAGGTCCGCACTGCCGCCGCCGCCGCCTCGCCGCTCCTCCCAGGTCCGCACTGCTGCTGCCTCGCCGCTCCTCCCAGGTCCGCACTGCTGCTGCCTTGCCGCTCCTCCCAGGTCCGCACTGCTGCTGCCTTGCCGCTCCTCCCAGGTCCGCACCGCCGCCGCCTCGCCGCTCCTCCCAGGGCCGCACTGCCGCCGCCGCCACCTCACCACTCCTCCCAGGGCCGCACTGCCGCCGCCGCCACCTCACCACTCCTCCCAGGTCCGCACTGCTGCCGCTGCTGCTGCTGCTGCTGTGGGGTCTACCTGGGCCTTGGGCTCACTTTATCACTTCATAGTTACAGATTGATTCTATACTGTTCATAGTTACAGATTGATTCTATACTGTTCATAGTTACAGATTGATTCTATACTGTTCATCGTCACAGATTGATTCTATACTGTTCATAGTCACAGATTGATTCTATACTGTTCATAGTCACAGATTGATTCTATACTGTTCATAGTCACAGATTGATTCTATATTGTTCATAGTTACAGATTGATTCTATACTGTTCATCGTCACAGATTGATTCTATACTGTTCATAGTCACAGATTGATTCTATACTGTTCATAGTCACAGATTGATTCTATATTGTTCATAGTTACAGATTGATTCTATACTGTTCATCGTCACAGATTGATTCTACACTGTTCATAGTTACAGATTGATTCTATACTGTTCATCGTCACAGATTGATTCTATACTGTTCATAGTCACAGATTGATTCTATATTGTTCATAGTCACAGATTGATTCTATACTGTTCATAGTCACAGATTGATTCTATATTGTTCATAGTTACAGATTGATTCTATACTGTTCATCGTCACAGATTGATTCTATACTGTTCATAGTCACAGATTGATTCTATATTGTTCATAGTTACAGATTGATTCTATACTGTTCATCATCACAGATTGATTCTATACTGTTCATAGACACAGATTGATTCTATACTGTTCATAGACACAGATTGATTCTATACTGTTCATAGACACAGATTGATTCTATACTGTTCATAGTCACAGATTGATTCTATACTGTTCATAGACACAGATTGATTCTGTACTGTTCATAGTCACAGATTGATTCTGTACTGTTCATAGTCACAGATTGATTCTATACTGT
Organism: Squalus acanthias; assembly: GCA_030390025.1. Lineage (NCBI taxonomy): Eukaryota > Metazoa > Chordata > Chondrichthyes > Squaliformes > Squalidae > Squalus > Squalus acanthias. The sequence continues at coordinate 51,635,770 of CM059425.1, forward strand.
TCATTGTCACATATTGATTCAATACAGTCATAGACACAGATTGATGACAGGAAGGGACAGAACGTATACACATAAGAGTGTATCAGAAAGAGTGGTCAGAGTAGGGAAAATGGTAAAAAGACAAGATTAAAAGCTCTATATCTGAACGCATGCTGCATTCATAACAAGATACTGTAGATGAGTTGACAACACAAATAGAAATACATGGGTATGATCTGATTGTCATTACAGAGACGTGGTTGCAAGGTGTCCAAGGCTGGGAACTGAATATTCAGGGGTATTTGGCATTTCGTAAGTATAGGCAGAAAGGAAAAGAGGTGGCGTAGCAATGTTAATAAGGGATGAGATCAGTGCAGTAGTGAGAAATGATATTGGTTCAGAAGATCAAGACATAGAATCAGTTTGGGTGGAGATAAGAAATAATAAGGGTAAGAAGTCACTGGCGGGAGTACTCTATAGGCCCCCAAACAGTAGCCACACTGTAGGACAGAGTATAAATCAAGAAATAATAGAGGCTTGTAAGAAAGGTACGGCTATAATCATGAGAGATTTTAATCTTCATATTGATTGGACAAAGCAAATTGGCAAAGGTAGACTTGAGGAAGAGTTCTTAGAGTGTATGTGGGATGGTTTCTTGGAACAATACGTTGTGGAACCAACCAGGGAGCAGACTATTTTAGATCTGGTAATGTGTAATGAGGCTGGATTAATTAATGATCTCGAAGTGAAGGATCCTCTTGGGAAGAGTGATCATTGCATGTTAGAATTTCAAATTCAGTTTGAGGGTGAGAAAGCTAGGTCTCAAACTAGTGTCCTGAACTTAAATAAAGGTAATTACAAAGGTATGAAGGCAGACTTGGTTAAAGTGGACTGGGAAAATATATTACACAGTAACACTGTAGAAAAGCAGTGGCAAACATTTATGGAAATATTTCATAACTCTCAGCAAAGATATATTCCAGTGAGAAAGAAAGACTCTAAGAAGGATGAACCATCCGTGACTAACTAAGGAAGTAAAGGATGGTATCAAATTGAACACAAAGGTATACAATGTTGCGAAGAATAGTGGAAGGCCAGAGGATTGGGAAATTTTTTTAAACCAGCAAAGGACGACTAAAAAAATGATAAAGAGAGAGAAGATATCTTATGAGAGTAAGCTAGCAAGAAATCTAAAAACAAACAGTAAGAGCTTCTACAGGTATATAAAAAGGAAGAGAGTAGCTAAAGTAAACGTTGGTCCCCTAGAGGATGAGTCTGGGGAATTAATAATCGGAAACAGGGAAATGTCGGAGACTTTGAACAAATATTTTGTATCGGTCTTCATGGTAGAAAACACTAAAAGCATTCCAATAATGGATAATCAAGGGGCTATTGGGGTGGGGGGTGGGGGGAACTTAAAACAATCACTATCACTAGAGAAAAAGTACTAGGCAAACTAATGGGACTAAAGGTGGACAAATCCCCTGAACCCGATGGCCTGCAACCTAGGGTCTTAAAAGAGATGGCGGCAGAGATAGTGGATGCATTGGTTGTAATCTACCAAAATTCCCTGGATTCTGGAGAGGTCCCAGCAGACTGGAAAACTGCAAATGTAACGTCCCCATTTAAGAAAGGAGGGAGACAGAAAGCAGGCAACTATAGACCAGTTAGCCTCACATCTGTCATTGGGAAAATGCTGGAGTCCATCATTAAGGAAGTGGTAGCAGGACATTTAGAAAATCATAATATAGTCAAGCAGAGTCAGTATGGTTTTATGAAAGGGAAATCATGTTTGACAAATTTGCTAGAGTTCTTCGAGGATGTAACAAACAGGGTAGATAAAGGGGAACCAATAGATGTCGTGTATTTGGATTTCCAGAAGGCATTCAATAAGTTGCCACATAAAAGATTATTGCACCAGATAAGAGCTCACGGAGTTGGGAATAATATATTAGCATGGATAGAGGATTGGCTAACTAACAGAAAACAGAGAGTCGGGATAAATGGGTCATTTTCAGGTTGGCAAACTGCAACTACTGGGGTGCCGTAGGGATCAGTGCAGGAGCCTCAACTATTTACAATCTATATTAATGACTTGGATGAAGGGACCGAGTGTAATGTAGCCAAATTTACTGATGATACAAAGATAGGTGGGAAAGCAAATTGTGTGGAGGATGCAAAGAATCTCCAAAGGGATATAGATAGGATAAGTGAGTGGGCAAAAATCTGACAGATGGAGTTTAATGTGGGAAAATGCGAAGTTATCCACTTTGGTAGGAAAAATAAAAAAGCAAATTATTATTTAAATGGGGCGAGAGATTACAAAATGCTGAGGTACAGAGGGATCTGGGGGGTCCTTGTACATGAATCACAAAAAGTTAGCATGCAGGTACAACAAGTAATTAGGAAGGCACATGGAATGTTGACCTTTATTGCAAAGGGAAAGGAGTATAAAAGTAGGGAAGTCCTGTTACGGCTGTACAGGGCGTTGGTGAGACCACACCTGGAGTACTGCATACAGTTTTGGTCTCCTTATTTAAGGAAGGATATATTTGCATTGGAGGCAGCTCAGAGAAGGTTCACGAGGTTGATTCCGGAGATGAAGGGGTTGTCTTATGAAGAAAGGTTGAGCAGGTTGGGCCTTTACTCATTGGAGTTTAGAAGAATGAGAGGGGATCTTATTGAGCCATATAAGATTCTGAAGGGGCTTGACAGAGTAGATGCAGAGATGGAGATGCAGAGAGGATGTTTCCCCTCGTGGGGGAATCTAGAACAAGGGGGCATAATTTCAGAATAAGGGGGCACCCATTTAAAATGGAAATGAGGAGGAATTTCTTCTCTCAGGGTGTCGTGAATCTTTGGAATTCTCTTCCCCAGAGAGCTGTGGAGGCTGGGTCATTGAATATATTTAAGATGGAGATAGACAGATTTTTGAACAATAGGGGAGTCAAAGGTTATGGGGAGCTGGCAGGGAAATGGAGTTGACGCCAAGATCAGATCAGCCATAATCTTATTGAATGGCGGCGCAGGCTCGAGGGGCCAAATGACCTACTCCTGCTCCTACGTCTTATGTTCTTATGATGCTTTACTGTTCATAGCCACAGTTTCATTCTGTAATCTTCATAACCAGATATTGATTCTACACAGTTCATAGTCACAGATCGATTCTATGCTGTTCATAGTCACTGATTGATTCTTTACTGTTCATAGACACAGATTAATTCTATACTGTTCATAATCACAGATCGATCCAAAATTGTTCACAGTCACAGATTGATCTGGCAATGTTCATAGTTGAGAGGTCGCACAACACCAGGTTATAGTCCAACAGTTTTATTTGAAATCACAAGCTTTCGGAGCTTACTACTCCTTCGTCGGGTGAAGTAAAAATATACAGAATCGCCAAAGCATATATAGATAGAGAACAATGCATGTGTACCTTACAATTGCAGACAACTAAATTAAATCATCCTGACTATCTGCCGAGGTGTGATAAAGTTAATCAGGTCAGCCAGGAAGGTACCACATCAAAGACATAGCAAGATACAACTGAGACAATGAGGTGGAGTCGCAGGGGGTCTAACGTGTCAAAAGCTGCCGTCTGTATGTAAAACGATAAGCTTTAAAATTTTTACTTTTTTTACTGGGAAAATTTTTACTTTTTTACTGGGAATCACATCTGTGAACAAGCCAACGACGACTCGAGTCCGGATCATGTCATGTATCGTGACATAAACCCAAGATCCCGGTTGAGACCATCTTCATGAGTGCGGAACTTGGCTATCAGTTTCTTAGTCACAGTTTGATTCTATACTGTTCATAGTCACAGATTGATTCTATGATGTTCATAGTCACAGACTGACCCGAAATTGTTCATAGTCACAGTTTGATTCTGTAATCTTCACAATTAATTATTGATTCTACACTGTTCATAGTCACAGACTGATTCTATACTGTTCATAGTCACAGAATAATTATATACTGTTCCTAGTCACAGATTGATTCTATACTGTTTATAGTCACAGATTGATTCTATACTGTTCATATTCACAGATTGATTCTATACTGTTCATAGTCACAGATTGATTCTATACTGTTCAAAGTCACAGATTGATTCTATACTGTTCACAGTCACAGATTGAATCTATACTGTTCATAGTCACAGATTGATTCTTCACTGTTCATAGTCACAGATTGATTCTTCACTGTTCATAGACACAGATTGATTCTATACTGTTCGTACTCACAGATTGATTCTTCACTGTTCATAGTCACAGATTGATTCTATGCTGTTCATAGACACAGATTGATTCTATACTGTTCATAGTCACAGATTGATTCTTCACTGTTCATAGTCACAGATTGAATCTATGCTGTTCATAGACACAGATTGATTCTATACTGTTCGTAGTCACAGATTGATTCTGTACTGTTCATAGTCACAGATTGATTCTATGCTGTTCATAGACACAGATTGAATCTGTACTCTTCATAGTCACAGATTGATTCTATGCTGTTCATAGTCACAGATTGATTCTATGCTGTTCGTAGTCACAGATTGAATCTGTACTCTTCATAGTCACAGAATGATTCTACAATGTTCATTGTCACATTTTTCTGTACTCACAGATTGTTTCTATGCTGTTGAGTCAGCATTTCCTCATAGTCACAAATATCCCTGTACTCACAGATTGGTCCTACATTGTTTAAATTCAGACTTCATTCTTAATATATTCTTTGTTACACGTCTCTTGATATTAATTTTAGATCTAAACTAACAAGATTCCCCGTCAAAACATGGAAGAAACCTTTTGTTGAGAGGATTTACTCATTAATGATTATTGGTTCTTATCTTAGTAACATTGCCATTACATTAATCTTTCACTTATGCCAACAAGCACTGTATGTCAACCGTATAAATCTGACAGGCAGTTTGGCAATTGTTTCATCAGTCAAAGTCCCAGTTCAAAGTAAGGCAACATCATGCAACACTGCCAATTTGTCTACATTTTTTGCCAAGTGAAGAGCCATGTTTGTGTCAGTCACTGGTCTTCTTGTCTCGCTCTCCATGGCTGTGGCAGACTTTCTCAACCATCCCACCAAGTGTGACACTGTCCATCAATGGTTCAGTAGCCACTCCCCCATAATTAGACAAAGTCAACACAGCAGTCATTCAGTGTAGGGCCAGAGTACCTGAGGCTGTCAACAATTCCAATCTGTAGACTTAAAGAGCATGTCTTCCTCTTTCAATGCACCAGTTACCTAAATAAAACTGCAATTTACCCCAAACAACTCTGATCAAACTGATAACTTGAACTTGTGTTTTCAGTTACCTAAAAACTCCTGCTAAGAAATAAGAGCTGACACTCAGACAGCCTGCACTCAGGAGCCAGTAACCATGCTTACTGAATCATTTGCTTAAGAATGTGCTGGCTCACATACAGAACTCACTGAAATGATGAAGAAAATGCATGGGCAATACTAGCTTGGCTGGGATAGTGGGGAATCTCAGACAAGACTGCTGGTACTCTGCGTGCAATTTCTAAACATGTACACTTAATGGCAAATGATAGACACCCCCAATGGAACATAAAGGTCCTGGGGGTGTAAGTAAGGACAATAATAACTCGACCCCGTTCAAAGACACCCACTGCTCTGAAATGGCAATTATAAATCCAGCTGTTTTTCAGTTTTACACTAATTAAAATCTTAAATAATACAAATACCTAAAATTCTAAATTACCCAAATTGCATATTGCTTGTGAGTGTGTGCGTGTGTGTGCAAATGCGTGTGAGAGGGAGGGTAGCATGCAAGTGTGAATGTTTATGTGGAGAGGGGTGAGGATAGCGAGAGGTAAAAAAGTTTAAGATTTGAATTACGTGTGCCATTGAGTTTATATTATCAATTAATTTGATAGTTTGGAACTTTGTTGGCTCAGTTAGACAAGTAAGTAACATTTAGGAAGCAATCTTTATTTAACCCCCTGAGTACCACATTTCATGGATGTTTTCAAGGTAACTATTTATTTTCTGTCATATCTATGAAGCTATTTGTCGATATTATAATTCAAGAGCACAAATGTAAAATGAGGCGGGTTGGGGGGAGAAATAGAGAATCATCCAGAATTCATTTAAATACTAGATTTTTATTTTTATATATACATATATATCGCTGCTATACCATTCAGAAGGTTTGTACACACATACAGTATTCTAGGCTGCATTTGCTAACTCTTTGTTAACAATAAAGAGCTTTTAAAAGCAGCTCTTTTTCAGGCTAAAATATAAGCTTTTGATAGTTACACAAACTATATAATTAATCAGCATGCAAGTGATTATTTTTGGTGAATGGTCACATCCCCAGTAATTGGATTCAGCCCAAGACAGAAAAGAAAAGCTTTTTTTTCTAGTTACGTGAAAAATCCTGTGGGCTCTATTTATTTGACCCCCTCCACCCCCTTTCGGGACTGTGGCCGCATTCTTAAGCCACTCTATGCAGCTTGGAAGAGACCTAATGGAAACAATTCAAATGGACTTTCCAAAACATCTGGCTTAAGCTACGCAAGGAAATGTGGAAAATGAAGTGACTAATACAAAGTCCAATAATAGGCACTTGGAATGCAATCAGGTGGATTGCTGACACCGCTTGATTCTTCTGTTCAAAACTAAGCAATGAAAGTCACAAACTGCCATACTCCATGAACTGTACGACATTCACTCCAAGCAGAGAGCTGTATGCAGCTTAACTAGTTTTAGTGAGCTCCATAGCAACAGTAATACACATATAAAACAGCAAGACGTAAGTGGGCCTTCATCCAGCAAACACAAGATGGTACTTAACAATGATCTCTTTTTGGCTTTTTCAAATGGGAAAATAAGCTAAATGCTGTTACATCAACTTAATTGGGCTGAGAGTGCCAGGTAATTCATTAAATGGCCATATAGTGATAATTAGTCCACACATAAAACATTGCAACATCTATTATTCTAAAACATCTTAATTGGTGATTTTTCATTTCTGGGATTTAAAATGAAAGTTTCATGCTTCAGTTTTCTCTTAACAAGCCAGACACAGAAACTACAGACTCGTAACATCAACTAAACTATTTTAAATACATTCTTTCACAAATTGTGTTGTTTATACCTATGCTTCATGTAATACTTACATCTTTCTTTAGAGAACTATCCTTTAGCTTTATCCTGAATTAAAGCAGAACAGCTGTCTGGTTGAGGCTATCATAATTGCATTGATGTATAATCCATCCTGCATATGGTTTTCGCTTTATACTGTGACATATTGCCAATCTTTCCTCCAAAATTATATACGTATGGCATCTGTTCCTTTGACATCACCAAGATCAATGTGGCAGAAATTCAAGACAACATAAAAAGTTGCCTTTACATGAACATGGCTGCCCATGCCTTTATAGTAGACATTGAACAAAGTCACATCAGAACTTTCTTTTAATCATAACATACATAATCATCATAACATAATCATAACTTGTTAAATGGTTTAAACTGGTGTTACAGATTGTGGTCTAGGAGCACATAGTAATATAACAAGCATATTAACCACTCCTATGATTCAAATTTCCCATTGAAATTGGTGAATAAAATCTCGAATGGTTTGGATTGGGTTAAATCGAAATTCACATAAGGTTCTACTCCATCGAAAACAAAACTCAGAGAATAAAGCTAGTAGTTGGAGTGTGACATATAGGATAACATAACATACGGCTGGAGTGTTTTACAAGGCACAGCTAAGGTGCCCGGGTGATCACACAAACACCGAGGGGAAAGCCTAAGTGGCTTATACATCACTTCATTATATATTTCCAGAACTTTCATTGGTGAGCATGCTTATTAAAATCTGTATCATTATTTACTGCTGTCAGTAATCAGCATGTTTTTAAATCATACAACAGAAGGCTGAGTTTCAGTAAGAAATAAATGAATGGTTTCCTCACATAACAGGAAAGGCCATTTTAACTGAAAACACTCGGGTATTCACAGTCTGGTATCTCGCCAGCTATTACCTATCTCATTACTATACAACAGATAGTTAGTGATAAAAAGACCTAATTGTGTATTCCAAATCCAAATTAAATTTTAAACACAGTAACTTTGAATGGTATTTTAATTTAACATTTCACATGAGTAGGTAAGGTTAATAGCCCCTCCCCCATTTTCTCCTCTCCTCTTGTGAAAGTGCTGCTTTGTGCTCTGGCACAGTTCCATAGGCCAGTGGTTAGAGTGAAATTTGTTAAGGGACACTCACAGCACTGACCCCACTTGTGTACCTTGCCTCCCACCCCTGCAACATTTGTCTCCACTCCTAACTTTTTGGCCCTGTCCCCAGAACCTTTAGCAATTTTAAAATACTTAGTCTTACATAATAAAGTCAAAAATAAACATATTCATCTTCAACTTTTGTGTCACAGGGATCTTTCACATTCTATTAGGGGACATCACAGGTTTCAGCCAGTTAGCCATATACTGCTCCATTAGGGAGATCTATCACAGAATTTCTATTCACTTCACCTGTTTATTTTTTATAGACAACTGGACATGTTCTGTTAGATTTACTTTTGGATAACCGATACTTTCTTTTTCACATAATAAAAGAATGACAGGCTGCAAAATATATCAAAAATTAATTCATTATATTGTGTGTAATTAATATGTTTTGCGATGAATTTTGCCCTTGTGTACGATGAACGTCTGTGTGTCTCGTCCAGTGTTGCCCTGCTACTTTGCACTCCACAAGCTGTCCTACTTTATACCACACTGTGTCTATGCATACCTAGTTTCAGTCAACATTGCAGATGCACTGGTGTTGCCATGTTTTGAATGGCAGACTGTAGTATAGATAAACAGTCCTTCATTACACCATAGATGGGAGATAACACCATTTATCTGGGTGTTGAATGGGCCAGAGTATCCAAACCAAAATCTACTGTCAATATGGTGCTCCTGTTGTACCAGCCTCATTTTCAAAGAAGGCCTACTAACATTTTTCCCTCCCCACCCCCCCGCAACTCCTGGGGGTCATTTGCTGATGTAAGCCCAAGTCTGACCCCATATTGTGGGGATGGGGTCAGATATACCTCCCCAGATTCCTGGTATACTACACAGAAGTCAGAAGTCAGCAACACTCTGCCACAGGACTCAACAGCCCAGCTAGCAAGCCTCCTCCTCCAGTTAAGTACTTTTACTCAAGGAGCAATCTAGAATAAAAATACTTAACTAGAGGGGGGCTAATTTCAGCGAATTGAGGAGAGATCTGGCCCGGGTAAATTGGAGTCAAAGACTGGCAGGCAGAAATGTAATGGTATAATGGTATAATGGAGCAATGGACAATCTTTAAAGAGGATATGGTTCAGGTATAGTCTAGGTACATTCCCACAAGGGGGAAGGGGATGGCAACCAAAGCCAGAGCTCCCTGGATGATGAAGTAGTTAGAGAGTAGAACGAAGCATAAAAAGGGGGCATATGACAGATGTCAGCTTGATAATACAAGGGAGAATCAGGTTGAATATGAAAAGTACAGAGGAGAAGTGAAAAAGGAAATAAGAGGCCAAAGAAAGTACAAGAATAGATTGGTGGCTAACATAAAAGGGAATCGACAGGTCTTCTATAGGCATATTAACAGAAAAAGGGTTGTCAGAAGAGCGGTGGGGCCGATCAGGGATAAAAATGGAGATCTATTGGTGGAGGCAGAAGGCATGGCTGAGGTACTAAATGAGCACTTTGCATTGGTGTTTACCAAGGAAGAGAACTTTGCCAAAGCTATGGTAATCGAGGAGGTTGCCGGGATACTGGATGAGATAAACATCGATAAAGAGGAGGTACTAAAAAGGCTGGTGATACTTAAAGTGGATAAGTCACCCGGTCTGGATGGGATGCATCCTAGGATGCTGAGGGAAGTAAGGGTAGAAATTGCAGAGATGCTGGTCATAATCTTTCAATCCTCCTTGGGTATAGGGGTGGTGCCAGAGGACTGGAGGATTGTAAATGTTACACCCTTGTTCAAAAAGTGGGAGAAGGATAAACCTGGCAATTACAGGTCAGTCAGTTTAATGTTGGTGGTGGGGAGATTTTAGAAATAATAATCCAGGAGAAAATTAACAGCCACTTGGACAAGCATGGACTAATAAAGGAGAGCCAGCATGGATTTGTTAAGGGCAAATCGTGTTTGACTAACCTGATTGAGTTTTTTGATGTGGTAACAGAGAGGGTGGATGAAGGCAGTGCAGTTGATGTTGTGTATATGGACTTTCAAAAGGCATTTGATAAAGTATCACATATTAGGCTTGTTAGAAAAATTGAAGCCCATGGGAAAAAAGGGGCAGTAGCAGCACAGATACAAAATTAGCTGGGGGTAGAAAACAGAGAGTTGTGGTGAATGGCTGTTTTTCTGACTGGAGGGGGAGGTATACGGTGGCGTTCCCCAAGGTTCAGTAATAGGACCACTGCTGTTTTTGAAATACATTAATGACTTGGACTTGGGAGTACAGGAAACAATTTCAAAATTTGCAGATGACGGAGAAACTTGGAAGTATAGTGAACAGTGAGGAGGATAGTGATAGACTTCAAGAAGACATAGACAGGCTGGTGGAATGGGCGGACACATGGAAGATGAAATTCAATGCAGAAAAGTGTGAAGTGATACATTTTGGTATGAAGAATGAGGAGAGACAATACATGCTAAATAGTACAATTTTAAAGGGGGTGCAAGAAGAGAGAGACCTGGAGGTGCTTGTGCACAAATCATTGAAGGTGGCAGGACAGGTTAACAAAGCAGCTAATAAAGCATATGGGATCCTGGGCTTTATAAATAGAATTGAGAGGTCACACAACACCAGGTTATAGTCCAACAGTTTTATTTGAAATCACAAGCTTTCGGAGCTATCGATTGCTCCTTCCTCAGGTGAAGTAAATTAGATACAGAATCGCCAAAGCATATATAGATAGAGAACAAAGCATGTGTACCTTACAATTGCAGACCACTAAATTAAATCATCCTGACTATCTGCCGAGGTGTGATAAAGTTAATCAAGTCAGCCAGGAAGGTACCACATCAAAGACATAGCAAGATACAACTGAGACAATGAGGTGTAGTCGCAGGGGTTCTAACGTGTCAAAAGCTGCCGTCTGTATGTAAAACGAAAAGCTTTAAAATTTTTACTTTTTTACTGGGAAAATTTTTACTTTTTTACTGGGAATCACATCTGTGAACAAGCCAACGACGACTCGAGTCCGGATCACGTCATGTATCGTGACATAAACCCAAGATCCCGGTTGAGACCGTCTTCATGAGTGCGGAACTTGGCTATCAGTTTCTGCTCGATGATTTTGCGTTGTCGTGTGTTTCTAAGGTTGCCTTGGAGAACGCTTACCCGCAGATCCGAGGCTGAATGTCCTTGACTGCTGAAGTGTTCCCCAACTGGGAGGTAACAATCCTGCCTGGCGATTGTTGCGCGGTGCTCGTTCATACGTTGTCTCAGTGTCTGCATGGTCTCGCCGATGTACCATGCCGCGGTGCATTCTTTCCTGCAACGTATGAGGTAGACAACGTTGGCCGAGTCACATGAGTATGTACCATGTACCTGGTGGTTAGTGTCCTCACGTGTGATGGTGGTATCTGTGTTGATGATCTGGCATGTCTTGCAGAGTTTGCCTTGGCAGGGTTGTGTGGTGTCGTGGTCGCTGTTATCCTGAAAGCTGGGTAATTTGCTGCGAACGATGGTACTTCTGAGGTTAGACGGCTGTTTGAAGGCAAGTAGTGGAGGCGTGGGGATGGCCTTAGCGAGGTGTTTGTCGTCATCGATGACATGTTGAAGGCTGCGAAGAACATGGCGTAGTTTCTCCGCTCCGGGGAAGTACTGGACGACGTAGGGTACCCTGTTGGTTGTGTCCCGTGTTTGCCTTCTGAGGAGGTCTATGCGATTTTTCGCTGTGGCCCGTCGGAACTGTCGATCGATGAGTCGAGCGTCATATCCCGTTCTTACGAGGGCGTTTTTCAGCGTCCGTAGGTGTCCATCGCGTTCCTCCTCGTCTGAGCAGATCCTGTGTATTCGCAGGGCTTGTCCATAGGGGATGGCTTCTTTAACATGGTTAGGGTGGAAGCTGGAGAAGTGGAGCATCGTGAGGTTGTCCGTGGGCTTGCGGTAGAGTGAAGTGCTGAGGTGTCCGTCTTTGATGGAGATTCGTGTGTCCAGGAATGAGACCGATTCTGAGGAGTAGTCCATGGTGAGTTTGATGGTGGGATGGAACTTGTTTATGTTATCGTGTAGTCTTTTCAGTGATCCTTCGCCATGGGTCCAAAGGAAGAAAATGTCGTCGATGTATCTGGTGTACAGCGTTGGCTGGAGGTCCTGTGCAGCGAAGAAGTCTTGCTCGAACTTGTGCATGAAGATGTTGGCGTATTGGGGTGCGAATTTGGTCCCCATGGCTGTTCCGTGTGTTTGGGTAAAAAAATGGTTGTCGAAGGTGAAGACATTGTGGTCAAGGATGAAGCGGATGAGTTGTAGGATGGCGTCTGGAGATTGGCTGTTGTTGATGTTGAGTACTGAGGCTGTTGCAGCGATGCCGTCATCGTGGGGGATACTGGTGTAGAGTGCCGATACGTCCATCGTGGCAAGGAGTGTTCCTGGTTCAACTGGTCCGTGGATGCTGAGTTTCTGAAAGAAGTCTGTAGTGTCGCGACAGAAGCTGGGGGTTCCCTGTACGATGGGTTTCAGAATGCCCTCGACGTATCCAGAGAGGTTCTCACACAGGGTTCCATTGCCTGATACGATAGGACGTCCGGGTGTGTTGGCTTTGTGTATCTTTGGGAGGCAGTAGAAGTCTCCCACGCGGGGAGTACGTGGGATGAGAGCGCGTAGGATGTTTTGAAGGTCTGGATCGAAGGTCTTGATCAGTCTATTGAGTTGGCGGGTGTGTTCTTTGGTCGGATCTGCGGGTAGCTGTCTGTAGTGTTCCTGGTTGTCCAGTTGTCGGTATGCTTCTTTACAATAGTCCGTTCTGTTCTGTATGACGATGGCTCCTCCTTTGTCCGCTGGTTTGATGACAATGTTGCGGTTGGTCTTGAGAGCGTGGATGGCGTTGCGTTGTGCTCGGGTGACATTCTGGACTGGCTTGTGAGTGCGGCTGATGAATCTGGCGTTGATGCATCTCCTGACAGCTTGAGCATACATGTCAAGCTTGGGGCAGCGACCCTCCGGAGGGGTCCAGTTTGACTCTTTTTTCTTCGGTTGCTGCACTGCGAGTCCCTCTGTCTGCTGTTCTGGATCATTGATTGTCTCATTGGGTTTGTTGCTGACATCTTGGGATTTGTGGAAGTATTCCCGGAGCCTCATTCTCCTGATGAATTCCTCCGTGTCTGCCGCGAGACCGATGGGGTCCATTTTGGTGGTTGGGCAGAACTTGAGCCCTAGGGCGAGAACTTCGATTTCGAAGCATAGAGTACAAAAGCCAGGAAGTTATGATAAACCTATATAAAACACTAGTTTGGCCACAGCTGGAGTATTGTGTCCAATTCTGGGCACCACACTTTAGGAATGATGTGAAGTCTTTGGAGAGGGTACAGAAGAGATTTACTAGAATGGTTCCAGGGATGAGGGATTATAGTTACGTGAATAGACTGGAGAAGCTGGGGTTATTCTCCTTAGAGCAGAGAAGGCTAAGAGGAGATTTGATAGAAGTGTTCAAAATCATGAAGGGTTTAGATAGAGTAAATAAAGAGAAACTTTTTCCAATGGCTGATGGGTCTATAATGAGAGGGCATAGTTTTAAGGTGATTGGCAAAAGAACCAGAGGCGACATGAGGAAAAACTTTTTTACGCAACGAATGGTTAGGATTTGGAATGCACTGCCTGATAGGGTGGTGGATACAGATTCAATAGTAGCCTTCAAAAGGGAATTGGATAAATACTTGAAGGAGAAAAAATTGCAGGCATATGGGGAAAGAGCGGAGGAGTGGGACTAACTGGATTTCTCTTCGAAAGAGCTGGTGCAGCTCGATGTGCAGAGCAGCCTCCTTCGGTGCTGTACTATTCCATGATTCAATGATTCTATGTGACTGTGCACAATCTCTAAATGTGGACATATTTAGGTAATGTACAATGCATATAGAGTAACTGAATAATAGGGTACACAGCATGAAGCATAGGATACAGTAATGATAGTAGCCATAGTATAGGACTAGAAATCCAGGGGTTGTAAGTTCAAATTCCACCAAGACAAACTGTGAAACTGAATACAATAAATCTAGTAATTAGTAATTCTGACTAGTGCCAGAAAAAATGACTATGAAAATGTCCTTCAGGTAAGGGAGCTTACCACCCCTACTCAGTCTGGCCTACATGTAGCTCTAGTCTAGACTATGTGGTCGACCATTACAAACTTCTGAAGATAAACATTGTGGAAGCACCATCACCACAAGGACTGCCATGGTTTAAGAAGAAGGTCCACCACCACCTTCTCAGGACAATTAGGGATGAACAATAAATGCGGCCACAGCTCGAGAATAAAAAACAACTTTGTAGAGGGCGTGTGAAAAGACAGTTTAAATGTAACTACTTTACACAGAGGGTGATGAATTTATGGAACCAACTACTGGGGGTGGTGGTGATTGTATCAGGCAATTCAAGCACTAGTGGGATAAGCACCTGGAGACAAATTTGACGGCAGTTATGAGAATTTCATGCACTATGATATTTCCTAACCAGTGGGACCAGCAGATGGACAGTAATGGTCTTTCCAGTCCTGAACATTACTATGTTACTATTCATTCTATGCTTTCCTCTAACCTTCAGTGACTCCATGCCTTCCAAATTCTCTCTTCTAGAAAGATAAATTATAGGGTGCTAGAACTTTCTGATCTGAGGATCTGCTTCACTCCCGGTTATGTGCTTTGAAATATAAGAGGAGTGGGGATTGTGCAGGGTGACAGATTGTATCCTGTGGTACATTCACTCTCCTATAATTTGCATAAACCTGTTTTTTCCAGCTCTGGTTTGTATTTCTCGCTGTTGGTATAATTTTTTCCCCATATATTTCCCCCCATATATCTTTCACAACGACAACGTTCCATGATATGCTCCTGCTTAGCCAGTGAAGACCTAAGCTTGGTGCTTTTCCTTAAAATCTCCCTTTTTTTCCCCTTCATTTTTTTCCCTGAAGACAGTAATAATCACCATTCTGGGTGCTATACTTCCTCCACACACGCCTCCTTCTCTAAATATTTGCGGCCCTTCCTTTCTCACCGCAATGCTCTATTACAGTAATCATGAGATTTTCCAGCGTAGCATCACTGAAACCGGTAGTTAAAAAGGATCAGAACAATCCAGCATGCCATTCTGGTTCTTGTCCCAACTAGTCTGTATTGTACCATCTCTTGAATTCAGCTGGTTTTTTTTCCAGTGACCACTGGTGATTTCCTGAGATTAGCAAAAATCTGAAATATGCCTTACAAGCACACTCCAGTCTTTTGCACATCCATTCTGGTTTCTTTTTCTGACAGTTGTAGCATGGGTTGGTGCTTTTCTCCAATCATTGGTGATGGAAAAGGCAGAGCTGGCATATCCATGTGGGTGCAGGCAGGGCAGGAGAGTCTATGATTCATGTACCATTAAATCAGGAAGGAATAATTAAAGCAGTAATTTTACCAAAGAGTCTGGCAATGGCAACATGATCCCCGTTGTGTTTCTCTAAAACATTCCATTCCTGTGTGTCAGGTAGTCATTCAGAAGCAGGTAATGCTGTTGGAATCAACTTTGCCGTAACTGGTAACTGGTTGCTCTAGATTAATATTTCCATTTTAATTGCTTTATTTTTTCAGGATTCCATTTCCTGTCATGCAAGTAGATTTTGTCCGTAGTTTTAACTGGGAGCTAAAATGTCTGCACTTATTTATATAAAAATGTCTCCCATAATCTTGAAGATGCCACACTCTTTCAGATCTTTTACTGGCCACACTTTACAGTTTTGGGAATCTGCAGCCAGGTGATATTGGGAGTGCGTGCAAGCTGAAAGTTTAGAACCTTGCATTGGCACATGGTGGGAGAGAGGAACACCACTTATGGCCCAAATGGGCAGTGAAGGAGTGGAAGATAGGGCCTCAAAGGACTCTAGGTCAGGTTGGTTTTTTTAAAAATTGCGTTGTTTAGAACATAAGAAATAGGAGCAGGAGTAGGCCATTTGACCCCTCGAGCCAGCTCCGCCATTCAATAAGATCACGGCTGATCTCATCTTGGCCTCAAATCCACTTTCCCGCCCGCTCCCCATAACCCTTGACTCTCCTGTAGCCACAACTGTACAAACTGGTTATATTTGACAAAAAATAATAAATTGTTGTTCAGCCTTACTTTGTGAGTATGACCAAGTATTTAAACATTGGAGAATGTTGGGTTAACCAGCTGGGTTAACTAGGTTGAGGAGATTTGTACCTCTTAAGTGGCTCTTCCGTTGGTTGAGAAGTGTTAAATTATAATTTTTGTCGATGCATCGTAAATGCTTGATATTTGTTTGTTAGCACTAGTGAAACCTTTCTTGCATGAATTGCACATTTCAATTATGTGCCCTACTGCATTTCCATCAGCGGTTTGTAATTAGCAGAAAAAGCCATCCTCTCTCGCATTTTCCATAAAAAGAGGGATTTTAGCCCTGCCAACATTGCTACCTTGAATACCCTATCATCTGTATTAGCACTAAAACTTGTGATTTTTTAACATGGGTTAGGCTAGTATCTTAAGCAGTTAACTCTCGAAGGCAAAATTATTACTCGAGCCTCAGGATTACCGTCAATCAAATTCATTTTCCTGATTTGGGTGAGGGGAATCAACTTTTAGGCAGGTTATCAGATGGAGGCTTGAGCACTCACAAGAGGCGGAGAGGAGAAAAACGACACTGTGGCTGGAATTTTCACAGGTAAGAACGGGTGGGTTGGAGGCATTGGGGGGGAGGGGGGGGGGGGAGTGAAAGTTGTGCAAATGTAAAACCCGACCCCAACCCGCCCACTTTCACCTTTCACTCAGGCGGACTGGGGGGGGGTGGGGGGGGGGGGCGAGCTGCCAACCCACTGCCAAGAGGCGGGTTGGCAATTTAAATATTATAATGAGGCCTGAAGCTTCTACTTTAACCTGCTTTGCAGGTTTTACTACAGATGGCTGGGTATCCCGGGATTCAGGATTCCCAGTGGTTGCAATGAGGTGACCTCAGCCTCAAGGAGCAATCTTTGTGGGCCAGGAGGAGCAGGAGTGCTTCCTCCCGACCCCCCCCAAAGTTCCCCCACCAGCAGCCCGCCCCTCCCCAGGGTCAGGGATCCGCCCCCCCCCAGGGATCCGACCCCCACCCCGGACCTGGAACACGACTCGGCCCCAGGATCGGGGATCGGACCCCCCCCCAGGGATCTATCTCACCCCACCCCGGGGGTCGGGGGTCTTATCCCCCCTCCACCTCCGGGGTCGGGGGTCGGGGGGTCAGACCCTCCCCGCCCCCCTCCAAACCATCCTGGACCCAGCACTTACCTTGTGTTGTGGCCTCCTGGTCCGCGATCCCGGCACGACTGGAAGCCAGCCTATCAGTCAGGCTGACCTCCAGGCAAGGGACCCGCCCTTTACTCCACAGCGTGCCGGGAAACCCGAACTTTTGGGTTTCCTGCCCTCTCTCAGGTACCCCCGCACCGTGTGGGTGGGACCCGGGAAAATCCAGCCCTATCTGGTTTGTCCAAATTCAACCCTGCTTCCTGTCAATTCATCACTAAACAGTGACTTGAAGACATTGTTGACCACACCATCCTCCTCCAATGCCTTTCATCTGTCATCCAGCTGGGTGGGACTACCCTTGCCTGGTTCCATTCTTATCTATCCAGTCATAGCCAGCTTCCCCCTCCCACTCTGTTACCTCTGGTGTCCCCCAAGGACCTATACTTGGCCCGCTCCTATTTCTCATCTACATGCTGCCCCTCGACGACATCAAAAACACATCATCAGGTTGCACATGTACGCTAATGACACCCAGTTCTACCTCACCACCACCTCTCTCGACCCCTCCACTGTCTCTGATTTGTCAGACTGCTTGTCCAACATCCAGTACTGGATGAGCAGAAATTTCCTCCAACCACAGACCAAAGCCATTGTCTTCAGTCCCTGCCACAAACTTCGTTCCCGAGCCACTGACTCCATCGCTCTCCCTGGTTACTGTCGGAGGCTGAACCAGACCGTTCGCAACCTTGATGTTGTATTTGACCCCGAGGTGCGCTTCCGACCACATATCTGCTCTATCACCAAGATTGCCTACTTCCACCTCTGTAACATCGCCCGACTCCACCCCTGCCTCAGCTCATCTGCTGCTGAAACCCTCATCCATGCCTGTATTACCGTTAGACTCGACTATTCCAACGCACTCCTAGCCGACCTTCCATCTTCCACGCTGCATAAACTTGAACTCATCCAAAACTCTGCTGCCCGTATCTTCACTGCTAATTCAGATTGCAGTCAGTGTACTCTCATGAATAACAACCTAGATCCTCTTTGCTTAATGCTTTTCCATAAATTATAAGAGAGTCTGGATTTTAAGAAAATTGGATTTGAGAAAGAAATAAGTTTTTCAGCTACTTGTATCCTGATTTGGTTGAACTTTACTAAATTTGTTAATTTACTAAGCTGAAAAATCCTGATGGAAGTACTTTTTTTAAGCATGTCAAATACTTTGTCAGTTAAATCATTAATATTGATATTCATTACTACATTGCCAATTATTTTCAATTCTGATATTATCTGGCTCAGCTTATTTCTTCCCAGTTCGGCCCTACCCAGCACTGTGAGATTAATGTCACCTGACTTGACCAGTGGCGCATGGAACATCTAAGTTCTCGCCACGCACACTTCAATCTGCGGACATTGTGACTTAATACAAGCTTCTACTTTCAATTCTCCTGGCTGCTTAAAAAATGGGGAAGATTTTTTCAAATGCTTTAACAGTTATTTACAAATTTCACATAAAATGGACTTTGAGGCCATGTGGAATCAATCTGATCAAGAATTTTCTTGTAAAACCGAATGTTTGATTATCAGTCTGAATGTTTTTGGCAGATACAGTCTCATTACCAAATGTTCTGATGCGTTAGACTCAAACATTTATTAATGTCTATTGAAAATAGAAAGTTAACTTCTGATAACCTTATACCTTTACATAACTGGGGTTAATAGAGCAAAGCAAAACAAATGTTGGGACATACAAACTCAAAGACGAAGGCCGTGAATTTCGGCCCATTAGCGTGGCTGATAAGGCCGGTTTGGGTGAAAAAATGGCGGCTGCCTGGCTACCGCTCACTTCCGGCGCGGAGCACGGCAGCCGCCATTTTGGGCAGGTCGTCAGCGCTGCCGTTGTCTGTGCTTGCTGCAGATATGGAAATTAGTCAGATCGTAATGTCAATCAGCGTGCAACGCTGAATTGACGCCGACCTGGTGTTTTGGACGTCGCCGCTCCTTTTAACGTCCTCTCCAAAGCACACACAGCAGAATGTGCGTTCAGCTGTATGACGATCCCCCCACCAGCACTTCTTAAAGGGACACACGCAACCTTCAGGTAAGTTTAGATTTTTCTTTTGGACTGGTTTCTTTACATCTTATTGGAATAGTGGCTTGGAGCAATACATTTAAAAGGTTGTTAAAGTGTGAAGGGAGTGCTGCTGGATGTTTGCAAGGCTTTGGCTCTTAAAGGAAGACCTCTGAGGACACCACTTGCTCCCAGTCCCGAGGGCTCTAGTTGCAGTTCCCCTTGGGCTGCAGCATGACATGGAGATGGAGCAGAGGCAGCAAAGGGGACAAGCTGCTTGCAGAGGGAGGAGGAAGCAGGAGGGGAGGAGGAGGAAGAGGAAGAAGCAGAAGTGGAGGAAGCAAAAGAGGAGGAAGCAACCCAGACAACCCCTTTCTGGCCGGGATATCCAGGATCGAATCACCTGCCCGCGGTACCAGTGAATAAAACCCAAATTCCCCTTTCAACCTTTGTCCCACACCTTACCTTACCTCTGTTATTAACCATCACAGTATCCTCGGCCACAATGCTGGCAGAAAGCAAACTTTACAATCCAACTTTATCCACATTTGCATCTAATATTACATTAAAAAATCAACTAATCACACTTGTGCATTCCCTTAGTGAGTGTCTTGCGTGTGCCTTTGCTTATCCTAGTGCTGTTATGCAGTGCTATCCCAGTGGCTGCAGCATGGCTGGTGGAAGGCTGCTGATGTTCAATGGGGGACAGTGGAGATGGCCTTGCAGGACGACCTCGAGGAGCTGGTGGCTGGGAGTGTCAAATTGAGTGCTGGTGTTTCTTCTTCTTCTTCTTCACTCTCCTCTCCCTCTTCTTGTTGACCCATTATCTGGGCAGGCTGGATTTCCTAGATGTGTGAAATGAGGAAGGCACAAGGGTAGAGTTGTGGTGAGGAGAGGGAGGGTAAAGCAAGAGGTGCATGCTTACACCATGTACAGCTTGCAAATCAGAAGATATTGTGGGATGAGGGGGAAGTGGGATGTGAGAAGGAGGATAACGTATGAGGATATTCTTTCAGCCCTGCTGCCAGCCAAGGGCTCAGCCATGCCCCTGCCAAGAATGGCCAGCACCGTCTCCTCCAGGGGATTGAGGTGAAGCTAGGAATGTGAGGTGTGCCTTGTGTTTGGTAGCGATTGTTGGTAGGTGAGTGATGAGGAGGTCATGTATTGACCAGTGTGTGAGGCTAGTGGGGCAGTTGGTAGGAGACGGCTTTTGAAGATGCATTCACTGACCTTGACCACTCATCTGAGGTCATGAAGCTTTTTTGGGCACTTGAGCCAGGTGATGGGGTGACACTGCAGGCAGTGATGGCCTCGGTGATCTGGTCCCACATCGTTCTTTCTGGAGGGCCTCCTGGCCCCTGTGGGTAGAGGATCTCTCTTCCAGTGTTGACCCCCTGCACAAAGCTCGAGTGCTGTGTCCGAGACCCTGAGTGCCCCTTTCCTGGCCTGTTGAGCCATTTGGGTTAGTGCTGAAGCACTTTTACCATTTTTTATCAGCAGAAGGCAGCTCACCTTTAAGAGGTGCAGACTGCCTTTAAGAGGTGCAGGCTAGCTTTAAGTAAAGCTAGCCTCGTTCGAACATCAAGTACTTCGGCCCCCTGCTGAGCACACAGCCTGTCAGCAGCATGTTCAGCGCTGGGCTGTGCGCTACAATCATTATAATTAGCAGGCAACACGAAGTTGACATGCTGCCTGCGCTCCTTGAGTGGGCACGGGCATATTGTGCATTGTGGTGCCCGCGCCCATTTTTCAGCGCTATGGAATTTCACCCCCAAAGTTTCTTACTGAGGCAGATAAGGATACCTATAAAGTTCAGGATACTGAAATGCAAAACTGGGAATTACTTTAAAGAGCTACCTTACAGTCCAGAATACTGGTACTTTTGCATTGCGGTGCGCTTTTCATTAACAAGGTATAATACAAGATTCCTCAAACTATTTCAGTTTATTTTCTAATGTAAATGTCAGAAACAGTAAAATCAAATATAAAATCAATACATAAAATGTTAAGATAATAGTTTCTGCAGTAGAGAAGTAATCTTTTCATATGAAGGGATGTCTTCAGTGATAAGAATGCTATATTAATATGAATAATGAATGGATGCATTGCAGTCCAGTGATGTGACAACACCAAAGAATTATGGGATAGTACTGATGGGATTTATATTTGAAAATGAATTTTATTTTTCCTCATAAAATCGTTTATCTTTGGTACTCCAATACCTGAACATTAGAGGGAAACCTTGGTATAGTAAACAATTTGGTATACTTTATTGCTTCCTCGCTACCACAAAAAAACATGAGAAGTGCGGGAACGAGAGGCTAACTATTTTGCTTATATGCAACACGAATTGAGAAGCTTAAACAACACCAGACCCCCAACACGCATGCCGCATTTTCCACTGAGAGCCAATTCATATCATCTCAGCATCAGTTCCTGTACAAACTGCCACTGGCATTTGCTCTTTTCTTAATAAGGATTGAGCAAGCCTGGACCAAACAAGAATCACCTGCAGTCAGACCCACCTTAATTCATAAAGAGGTAGTGCCACTTCTCTCAGAAACATCTAACTACTTCCACTGCTGATTTGCCAAGGGAAAGTTGTGACAGTTAAGTGGAGCCTTTGTGCTTGTCAAGAGCTCTTTGCTCATAAATATAGGAGTTTTGCATGGATTTGCCTAAGCACACTTGGAAGAGTCAAGGCTTTGAATTAGATTAATCAGAACACATCCTGGACATGTTCTAAGTAGAAGCAATTTGTTTAATTTTACACAAATGTTAAAATAGATTTGACAGGGTGAACCTAGATCAAGCTCTCCAATATGTAAGATACAAACAAAGCAAGTTAGATCTGAACAAGCTCAATAACACTAAGATGTATGAACCATAATAGATAAGAAATCTTTTGGACACATTACAGTTTGAATTAGAGTAACAGGTACTAAGACTCTTTAGTGTATTTTATTCTGTTCTGTACACAGATTAGCTGTATTAGCTGGAGAATATCTCACAGGTGATGGTGAGTTATGGCACATTGTTCATAGGAATGAAAGCCCTTTAACAGCATTTGTGATTCAGACAGTCTTTCACAGAACACCAAAAACTTCTGAGTGTGTGACTCCTGGCAAAGTCTTAAACACAGCTTTGAATTCATTCTGGAAACATCAGGTTCCTCTGATAATGAGTCATACCAAATTTGATTTTTGTCAAATGTTATTCCAGTGGCAGGTGAAATGCCAAATAACATCCAAACAGCATATTCAGTTAACAGTACTTCACTGAAGAAAGTTTCTGTTTAAAGAAATTGCTGAAACACTTAAACATTTTAGTACATGCTCACATTTCAGTTATGAATAAAAGCTTTAGGTTGTTCACGTTATAAAAAAAGGTACGTTCACATTTGTAATGAATTATGTCATGACCTGTTTAAAGGATAATTATTGTTAATTTCAGAAATGAATGAGAATTCACTTTTTAGGATGGTTGAATTGTAATTCTAAAAACTGAAGAACTTCACTACTTCTTGGGAAGTCTTGTGACCAGGCACCAGCCTGTGAAGTAACATTGCAACGTTTTAGTCTCATGCTACTTCCATCTTTTATCCTTTTTAATTAGAAGGCAAATTCTCAGACTGCTCGGCCTAATCCCTGCACAGTCGAACAAAGCCCAGCAATGTCTTTGAACGGTGTTCAGCCGGGCAGCACAAACCCTAGTAACTGATGGCAGTAGGGGCAGGAGCCTGACCTCCATCCCAGCCATTCTTCACCAGCTCCTGATGCTCCCTGCCCCTTAGAACTTTGTTCCTTGCTCTTCTGTTTAAAGCCAGAAAGACAAAAGGCCAAGACAATGTGGGAAACCTATAGGATTGGCTAGGTAGGGAGGGGGAGCAAGTGGCAACTGGGAGAAAGCAAATGGAGTTTCACAGAAATGGACACAGTGGGGAGAATTGGATCACCAGATTATGCCTCTAGTCTCAAGAAATTTCTTCACACCTCACTAAATCTTTTCATTGACAATGCTACTTTTTAAGAATTGTTGCATTCCCAATTACCGTAGGGGTGCTCAAGTAAACACCCAAAACCCTATTTAAGAGACCAAAGTACCATATGTCTTAATACTGCCCTGAGTTGACTATCTTTATATTGAAGGAGCTACATAAGCATCTTGTTTCCTGACACTGCATTCAGAAACACTTGCAAACAAACCGGTTATATTGATGCAAATCAGCAGCCACCCAGTGCTACAATGGAAAGATTGGTCTTCTGGCAGTTATACAAAATATTTTGGAATCAACAATATGCTTTGCATCATTGAGATTACTTTTCAAACTTTAACAAATTCAGATATGTTCAGTGATAAGTGGGCTGTAATGATGTCACAGAGGTAATAGATCCTGCACATTATTAATCTCTTTAAGACTTTCTTTTCTCAGACTTGACTTTTTCTTTGATGACACAAATATAATAATATACTGATCCTTAAGATCGCTCCTCCATTCACTGTCACTGATTTACAGGAACTAAATACGACAAATTCAATTTTTATTACTTGGCATTCCTGGATTTTTATCAGCGTTTTGGGATTTGAATCTCCGATTCCATCCATTTATAATTCAGGCTATTGGTTTATAGTGACTGAAAAAGTCAAATTCCATTTTTATTACATGGTATTCCAGGATATTTGCTGGTGTTGTGGGGATTGAATTCCATGATTCCACCCATTTTTCCATGAAAACTGTGAATTAGTGGCCATGCATATCTCTTTTTTCCCCATACTCTACCTATTCTCTATCATCAGGTCTCTCTTCTGCAGTCACTATCATCTCTTCTCCACCTCCTAGCAGTGATTTTTTTACTCCCAGATAGCTACTTATCAGTCCATTGGTATCTAATAAAAGATGTTTGTGACAACTTCAGAACAGTGAATTTTCCCCCTCAGACTACTCTGTGAATTTCCCCAAACAAAATAATTTTGAACCAACGGTGTGATTGATATGCTTCATTGAAGATCCCCTAACAAAATTACATCTTTACTTAAAAGGAACATAAATCTTCGCAAAACTTCCTGTCTACAAAATTCAGTCGAAGTGTGATTGCTGATCCCAATCTGTCTCCTGGTTTATTTGAATGTGAAACCTATTCTGGACTTTACAAACAGTTGAGTTGTGCAAGAGAGTTATGCATATACACTTTAACTATTTTAAAAGAATCCACTAGAGGCCAATAAAATTTGGATTCTCTCTTTAAACAGGAAACATTTGAGCTCATCATAAGCTTGAGAAAGTTTTGCTTTTAAACTGAACACAATTTTTTTTAACTTATATTAATGACATCTCCTTTAACATTTCAAATTGTATATTTACTCAAAGTCATATATATGCAATCTCAATATAAACCGACTTTTTAGAATGTTGTACTGCATGATAATTGTTGTCAAGTCCTACTTTTGCTCCTTACATAGTTACCAATACTGTAACTATCTACACGTGTAGGAAATTAATTTTCTGTGGATGGCTCTGTGGTTTTAGCTCCATAGGATATTTTGAATATGCTTTGATGAAAAAATTCCATTGGATTGATGTCACCATTGCAGTATTGATTTATTATTTTCAAACCCTAGATTGCTCTTGTAGGTTTACTATGACATCTTATTGTGGATTTGTCTGTATTCTTCATTTCTGTGCAAAGTTAACCCACACTTGAGGTTACATCAGAAGTTCTGTTTTGTCATGTAGAAGTCTCAACTATTTTCTTCTTGAAGAAGTTAATGCAATGGGGCATTTGTTTGGGCTTTTTGAAGTCAGTAATCAGCCCATACACAAAAGATGACAGCTTTTGAGACAGATCTTTAATTGATCATCCTTTGACTCTGCTGAGACATGTCTTGCCATATTAGAGCCATGTTAGTGATGTGCACTGTATGCTGTGTTATTATAAACAGACAAGCATCTCATATTTTACCTAATCTGTGTAGATAGCTTCACTGTATGCAGATGGCATTTTACACATGTAATGATCATCCAGTCAGTTGCTGAGTTTGCCTTTAGAGTGGCTCGTTATTTGTTTACGCTTTGTTCATTGGGCAAAATCTTACAACTATGTTCTCAATTTTATTTTCAAAAGCTCTTTCTAATGTGATAAGTATAACTAATCTCTTCAGTGGATAGCAACATGTGTCTTTGCAGCAGTGGTTTGTGGAGATATGGATGTCAGTGAGTGGGGGAAGGGGGAGGGATTGTATGTCTTTTATGAAATTAGTTGTGTGCTCTCTTCTTCCCAGAAATAGGACCAAGGCACTTAATGTACCTTCTCTATGTTTTCTTTTATTGAACTGATGCATTCATTTAGATTTTTGGCCTAGATTTGGATCTTGCAGGCTCAGGCTTGTTTTAATGTTGATGTTTGGCTCTCAGTGGTACTTCCAGTGTGGGTCACCCCCTACAGTGTAGTGTTTTTAAAAATGTATTTTGAATCTCCCACTCTCCGATTGATTGCACTGGGCAAGGTGGATTTTTATTTTTGAACCCATGCCACATTCCCCCCCCCCCCCCGCCCCAACCACCCCAACCACCCCAACCACCCCCGTACTTTAGCAACACTGGATGCCAAGAATGTCACAATGATTCTGATGCCCAGCAGTGCTAAGGCATTAATTATGGTAAATACATTGGATAATATCCTCTCATTATTAACCTACAGCTTGTATAGGCTCGCCCAAAGGTGGATGGATGTTTTCAACTTCCACTGTCACTTCCAGTGGAAAATTCCGGAAATAGTGTTGAAGGTTGGGGAACCAGCAGAATGGCTTCTGCCTTCCCAAAACCTGCTTGAAAACAGGTAGCAAAAATGTGGAAAATCTAACACATTTTTAATCCAGAATGTTTGATGTTAAACAATGCATTTACAGTTTAATTGACACATTGGACAGTATTTGGTGGTTTAATCCATTAATGTCTGTACAATATAGCAGTCTTGTTTTGCATTTATTTCTGCCTCCATTGTGAATTTGAATGCAGGTCTGGCATTATTAGTCACTGTTCTATATATGAATAATAGTTCTTTGTTACTATTCATTGCAACCCAGTTTCATTGATTATATGTAATTATGCCCATAATCTGGTAATTCAATATTAATCTTTTTGCTTTTCAGATTTCTGGAATGTATAAAGATAGACTAGAATTAAAATGAACTAAAACAGAAATGAATTTTAAAAAACTTACCCAAAACCTGACTTTGCATGCTTCTCAATCCTCTAACAGAGTTGGTATATGTTATGCATGCCGCTTGGAAAATAGGCATATATAAAATTTCATTTTCTTTATTGTTAAAATGAACTCCTCAGTTAAAAGAAAAAATGAAAGATTTTCATTTATATAGCGCCTTTCATAACCTCAGGATGTCCCAAAGTGCTTTATAGCCAATGTAGGAGACGTGACAGCCAATTTTCGCACAGCAAGCTCACATAAACAGCAATGAAATAAATGACCAGATCATTTATTTTAAGTGTTAGTTGAGGGATAAATGTTGGCCAGGACACCAGGAGATCTCCCCTACTCTTCTTTAAATAATGCTATGGGATCTTTTATGCTGGAAACATTCAGCAAATCAGGCAGCATTTACGGAAAGAGAACAGAGCTAACATTTCACATTCTGATGAAAGGTCGGCGACCTGAAACATCAACTCTGCTTCTCTCTCCACAGATGCTGCCTGACTTGCTGAGCATTTCCAGCATTTTATTTTATATCACTCAACTGATGATTGGGAGGAGGTCGACAGGGCAGGCCGTACGTGGCCTGTGAGAGTTATCTTGCTTTTCTAGGTGACCCTCCACATTAACAGGTAGACGCCACTGTCATGGCTGCACTGGAGCAGCTTGGCTTGGGGAGCCTGCCTGTGACAATGTATGGATCAAACTACACATTGCGGAGACCTTGAATTACTCTCCAGCAGACAGGATCATATTGCACATTCCAGACAAACTGTTGGGTGTGTCTTGTCCTCCAAGGGGACCAACCCACTTGTGGTGCAAATAAACGGAGCCAATAAACGCAGCCATCTTTTACATCCCCTTGAGAAGGCAGACATGGCCTGGGTTTAACATCTCATCCAAAAGATGGCACTTCTGACAGTGCAACACTTCCTCAATACTGCACAGAAGTGCCAGCCTAGATTATGTGCTCATGTCTCTGGAATGGGGCTTGAACACACAACCTTCTGACCAGAGCCAGGAATGCTACCACTGAGCTAAGGCTGATACCTTGGTATAGACTTCACGCGGTTAAAGCTCAAGTAACAATTACCCAAGACTGTTACTTGAACTTTAACCACATGCAATGTATACAAAAAAAATTGAAATGCGCTTCCATATCAATAGGGAGTTGGGCAAGTGGAAAGAAACAGCTGCAGCAGGTTGCAAAGGACCAAAGGCAATAGGAACTACACAGAAAGAAGTAATGAACAATTGGAAGTGAATGGAGAAACTTGCATTAGTGATAACTACAAGTAGGTGAAATGCTGTGTTTTTAATTCAACAGATTGAGGGGGCGATTTTGCCGGTGCTCAGAGGTCGGGTTTGGAGGCGGGACTGCTGGCAAAATCAAAAAGATTGGCAGCGAGTCCCGAACCCGCTTCCAACCCGCCTCCAATCAATCTTCCCGGGAGTCGGGCCCCCGATTTGCGCAGGGACCTGACTCCTAGCGGCGGGAAGAGGATTATAGCCACTTAACTGCTTGTTAACAGGCAGTTAACAGGCAGTTAAGAGGTTTTTTCCAATTTTGCCAGGTCGACTGCGGGCTTCCCAATGTCTGGACACCACGCCAGGTAAGTGTGGCGTGTTGTGAGTCTACTGTAATGTTTCTTCATTGATGACAGCTGCAGAAGTGGTGTGAAGGATCCAATGGTACACTGGTGAGTTTCAGAGGTAAGGAAATGCTGGGAAAATCATTTTTAATGTAGTTAGACTTTTCTGTAGGTAATAAGGTTTGAAGTGTTTGTGTAGTCCCAGCTCATTGGGAGAACCTCTCTCACCAGTGACAGATCGCTTCTGTAACCTCACCTGCAGCTGCCATCTGTTTTATCTCTGGAGAGCCTGGGTGCAAGGGCTCACACTGAAAAATCATCTGTCAAACAAAAATGAGCGTGTCCCCTTTAAGAAAACCAGCAGATGACGCGTCATCAACTGTCATCTGACACCGGCTTCCTCTTAATTGGTCGGCAAGCCCGCAGGGCGGGCTTAACAAAGCCAATTGATGCAAAATAGCATCTGTGCGTCGTTGGGGGCGGGATCAGAACCCGCAAGTCAGCTGACCCGCTCCCAACTCACCTCTTCAGGTAAAATCGCGGCCAAAGTAATTCGCACCGGTAAGTGGTAAGTGTAATTTTCCAAAACCAGCTTTCTGAGTAAGTGTATGAAACCCATAGTCTGTATAAATTATTCAGATGTCATGTCAAATTCTGATACGGTAAGACACCTTTTATAGGGCAATCTATTTTGCCAAAAAATATCAGTGCATTAGAAGCCAGCTGATTAAACACTGCTGATAGGCAGTGTGATGAAACAGAAAAAGTAGCAAATGCAAGTTCAGTTATAAAAATTACAACCTAGCAACAAGGTGCTTAGACAGTTTTGTGTCAGGATCCTGAAGTGAAACAAGTGCACGATTAACCAAAATATTGCAGTCCTGAAACTAACTGTTTCCTTCAGCTCAGGGATACAATAAACAAAATGTGTACTGGAGCTTTCAGGCTATAGATAGTAAGCTATTGTTCTTTGAGCTACAGAGGTAATCGTGGGTGTCCAATAAGTCAAATTCTCAGTCACCGTTATTACCCTAATCAAGATAACTAACCATTGTAGATTTCAACTACAGTGAATATTTCAATAATGCATTCAGTAGGAACATACTGACAAGATGTCTGAATAATGGAACTGATTTTATAGGATACTGAGAATAAAAACAGATTGTAAGAGCTTCTACAAGTATGTAAAAAGGAAGAGAGTAGGCAAAAGTAAGCGTTGGTCCATTAGAGGCTGAGACAGGTGAAATTATAATGGGGAATAAGGAAAACAAATATTTTGTATCTGTCTTCACAGTAGAAGACACAAAAAGCATACCAAAAATATGGGGAACCAAGGGGCTAATAATAGTGAGGTAATAGTAAAGTGATTCCTGACAAATCGCCTGGACCCGACAGCCTACATCCTAAGGTTCTAAAAGAGGTTGCTGCAGAGATAGTGGATACATTGGTTGTGATCTTCCAAAATTCCCTAGATTCTAGAATGGTCCCAGTGGATTGGAAGGTAGTAAATGTAACCCGTTATTCAAGAAAGGAAGGAGAGAGAAAACAGAGAACTACAGGCCAGTTAGCCTGACATCAGTCATCAGGAAAATGCTGGAATCCATTATTAAGGAAGTGGTAACAGGGCACTTAGAAAATCATAATATGATTAGGCAGAGTCAACATGGTTTAATGAAAGGGAAATCATGTTTAACAAATTTATTAGAGTTTTTTGAGGATGTAACTAGTAGGGTAGATAAAGGGGAACCCGTGGATGTAGTATATTTGGATATCCAAGAGGCATTCGATAAGGTGTCATGTAAAATGTTGCTATGCAACATAAGGGCTCATGGGGTTGGGGGTAATATATTAGCATGGATAGAGGATTGGTTAACGTACAGAAGACAGAGTAGGGATAAACGGGTCGTTTTACAGTTAGCAGGCTTTAACTAGTGGGGTGCCGCAAGGATCAGTGCTTGGGCCTCAGCTATTTACAATCTATATTAAATGACTTAGATGAAGGGACCAAGTACAATGTATCCAAGTTTGCTGATGATACAAAGCTAGGTGAGAAAGTAAGCTGTGAGGAGGACACAAAGAGCCTGCAAATGGATATAGACAGGTTAAGTGAGTGGGCAATAATGCGGCAGATGGAGTATAATGTGGGGAAATGTGAGGTTATTCACTTTGTTAGGAAGAATAGAAAAACAGAATATTTTTTAAATGGTGAGAAACTATTAAATATCGGTGTTGAGAGAGATTTAGGTGTCCTCGTCCAGGGAACACAGAAAGTTAGCATGTAGGTACAGCAAGCAATTAGGAAGGCAAATGGCATGTTGGTCTTTATTGCAAGGGGGTTGGAATACAAGAGTATGGAAGTCTTACTACAATTGTACAGGGCTTTGGTGAGACCACACCTGGAGTACTGTGCACAGTTTTGGTCTCCTTATCTGCAAAAGGACATACATGCCTTAGAGGCAGTGCAACGAAGGTTCACTAGATTGATCCCTGGGATGATAGGGTTGCCCTATAAGGAGAGATTGAGTAGAATGGGCCTATACTCTCTGGAGTTTAGAAGAATGAGAGGTGATCTCATTGAAACATACACGATTCTGAGGGGTTTGACAGGGTAGATGCTGAGAGGTTGCTTCCCCTGGCTGGAGAGTCTAGAACTAGGGGACATAGTATCAGGATAAGGGGTCGGCCATTTAAGACTGAGATGAGGAGGAATTTCTTCACTTAGAGAGTTGTGAATCTTTGGAATTCTCTGCCCCAGAGGGCTGTGCATGCTGAGTCTTTGAGTATATTCAAGGCTGAGAGAGGTAGATTTTTGGACTCTCGGGGAATCAAGGGATATGGAGATTGGGCGGGAAAGTGGAGTTTAGGTCGAAGATCAGTCATGAGCTTATTGAATGGCAGAGCAGGCTCGAATGGCTGTATGGCCGACTCCTGCTCCTAATCCTTATGCTCTTATGAAAGATCTAATTATATCGCACTATGTGATAGGAAGGGTAAATAATACAGGAATATTGTTTAGTGTGCAGGGCTCACCATTAACTTCTTTGAACAACAAATGTCTCCAATGCCTCCCTTTATATCAATGATTTGGATGAGGGAACCAAATGTAATATATCCAAGTTTGCTGATGATACAAAGCTGGGTGGGAATGTAAGTTGTGAGGAGGATGCAAAGAGGCTTCAAGGGAATATAGACAGGCTAAGTTATTGGGCAAGAACATAGCATGGAATATAATGTGGAGAAATGTGAAGTTATCCACTTTGGTAGGAAAAATAGAAAATGGTGAGAGATTGGGAAATGTTGGTGTTCAGAGGGACCTGGGTGTCCTTGTACACGAATCACTGAAAGTTAACATGCAGGTACAGCAAGCAATTAGGAAAGCAAATACAGGAAACTCTTTATTAACCGGCACCGACGGGACCGGCATGGTGCCGGTTAATCAAAAAGTCCGGATAATGGAGAGTTATATCTCCCAACGTACGAGAGCCCCGTACACATTGACATGCACCTGCATTCGGAGCTCCATCTCCCCGGGGACCGCCAGCTGACCATCTGTCGTGTCCGCTGCCTACCCGGGCTGCACATTCCCCTCCCAATCTACACGCTCCGATACAAGGCAAACGCCTCGGGGTTTTTTTTAAAGTTAATTTTAAATGAGAGATGAAGGAAAACCCCGGTTACCTACTCAAGAATTTTGCCGGTTAAGAGAGATTTCCGGATATTTGGGTGCCGGTTAATAAAGAGTTTCCTGTAGTATGTTGGCCTTTATTACAAGAGGATTTGAGTATAAGAGTAAAGATGTCTTACTGCAATTATATAGGGCCCTGGTGAGACCACACCTGGAGTATTGTGTACAGTTTTTGCCTCCTTACTTAAGGAA
The DNA here is from genome assembly GCA_030390025.1 of Squalus acanthias. NCBI lineage: Eukaryota > Metazoa > Chordata > Chondrichthyes > Squaliformes > Squalidae > Squalus > Squalus acanthias. Next base: position 51,667,992 of record CM059425.1, read on the forward strand.
GGATATAATTGCCATCGAGGGAATGCAATGAAGGTTCACCAGACTGGTTCCTGGGATGGGGGGATTGTCCTATGAGGACAGATTGAGTAGACTAGGCCTATATTCTCTAGAGTTTAGAAGAAACATACAAAATTCTTACAGGGCTCGACAGGGTAGATGCAGGGAGGATGTTTCCCCTGGCTGGGGAGTCTAGAACCAGGGGTCAGAGTCTCAGAATAAGGGGTCAGCCATTTAGGACTGAGATGAGGAGAAATTTCTTCACTCAGAGGGAGGTAAATCTTTGGAATTCTCTACCCCAGAGGGCTGTGGAGGCTCAGTCGTTGAGTACATTCAAGATAGAGATTGATAGATTTTTGGATATTAAGGGAATCAAGGGATATGGGGATAGTGCAGGAAAGTGGAGTTGAGGTAGAAGATCAGCCATGATCTTATTGAATGGCAGAGCAGGCTCGAGGGGCCAATGGCCGACTCCTGCTCCTATTTCTTATGTTTCTTATGTTTAATAATGGGTTAATAATTGTAGAATCAAAAATGACCTGAGGTTGTCCTGTTTTCTTCAGTGTATTCACTCCTCGATGATGACATAACATTTGAACTATGGGATTTAATTAATTAGTAGCGTTTCAAAAATAGAGTCACTAGCATCGATTCATTATGAACCAACCAGGCATGTAAGGAAGACATTTGGCCATGCAAAACTTGTTGAGCTCATCTGAAGCTTAATGCAGAGCCATGACACATATTGTTGGCATTTATTTTATCTTCTCTTCTTTCATCCAGTTTATCCCTCTGCTCCAACTTTCCTCTGCCCTATGTACATGCCTTGGATTCTATTTTTTAATCTTTGTCTCGAATCCCCTCCCTGTATGCACCCCGTGTTTGGTCATGTTCCCTCACAACTGCTTCAGGTAACCTCTGCTTATGATAGATACTGTTGTCACTGCTACTCAAGTCCCTCTAGCAACAGACAGAGGGTTAGACATTGCTTTCCTATTATCTTTAACATTATTAAACTGCTCTATAACCTGTAGAAGTTTTGTAGTGTTAAACAGAATGGGAGTCTTAGTATTGCCTTTCTCTCTCAGTGGGAGATGGAGAGAAACTGAAGTAGTATTAATCACAGCTTGATTGGAGTGTATAGAAAAGAGGGATTTTAGACAAAGTCTTGCAGGATAATTGAAGCTAGAGAGTTGTTGAACGCGGGGGGGAGTGGAAATCGGTGGTCCTGTTGGTAAGTGCTTCAAGTACTTTGCATGCCCCTAAACAACACTTGGGTATCATGGCTATTTAACCAGCCACGAATGCCCAGCTTTGCTAGTACATTACTGAAATACAACACCACAATCCATTTCATGTACACTTCTTTTTGTAACAATGGGGCCAATTTTCACTGCTCTGCAGGCTTCATAAAATATATGTTACTGTACACCTATGTATAATGGGGCAGTAGTGCTCCCGAAATTGTGGCACTGAACTTACCGCCCCGGCCCCCTTCCCGATCTGCCCGCTATTTTCCTACGGTCCTTGATAAAGGCAGTCAGAGTGGGTGCCTCATTAAGGTATGTAAATTGGGGTCCTATAAGGTCCAGGAACTTGAGCGCATAATCCAGGCTGACACTCCAGTGCAGTACTAAGGGGGTGCTGCGCTGTCGGAGGTGCCGTCTTTCGGATGAGACGTTAAACCCAGGCCCCATCTGCCCTCTCATGTGGATGTAAAAGTATCCATGGCACTAGTCAAAGAAGAGCAGTGGAGTTCTCCTGCCAATATTTATCCCTCAACCAACATAACTAAAAGAGTTTATTTGGCCATCTACTTCATTGCTCTTTGAGGAATCTTGCTGTGCGCAAATTGGCTGCTGCATCTCCCTACATTACAACAGTGACTACACTTCGAAAGTACTTCATTGGCTGTAAAGTGCTTTGGGACATCCTGAGGACATGAAAGGTGCTATATAAATGCAAGTTCTTTCTTTTTCTTTACATAGGACCCCAACCAAAATTTTCAGGTACCAATGGGTGAAGAGTGCACTGCACACGCTCTGCCCATTGATACTTGGCATAGAGTAGCCCAGTCAGCAGCCCTTAAAGAGACAGCTGCAGGTCACTCACAAACACATGGAAAAGAAGCTGAGATACCGACTGATTTTTGTGGGTCATGAATGCTCCGCCTGTCCCCACAAAATTCTTCCAGCCCGCTGCTGATCTTTCCGCACAAGCCCCACGATTGCCTCTCTCCCTAAACCTCCAACTTCCAACTCGTCTCCATGGAGTAGCTGCCAGATTATACCTCACTGAAGCTCCCACATAACTATGGCAGAAGGAACAGAAATATGAAAAACAAGAATCAAGAAGTTTAAAATCTCAGTTCTGGTGTCAGCCTGTGGATTTACTAAATAACTAAGATGTCAGCCAACCTCTGATATATCAATAACTTCTGTTTATACAAGGACATTTGTGGTTGAAATTGAATATGTTGAGCATGCTTTTGCTAGTATAAAACAAAAACACTAAACAGGGATTGAAGGTAAGGTATCACTTTTGGATCCTGTACCCTGATATCTGAAGTAATAAAATGTCCATCACACTTAGCAGAGGTTCTACCCAACAGAGGGATGAAAGGATCTTGCTATTTCAAAACATCTGCCATAATTCCCCTAAATCCAGATTTGTCTGACACACAGAGCCCTGTTCTTACATCATTTCCCTGTGACAGTGTAACATCAGTCACATCAGCTTTAGTGCAGCAGGTTGAAGCCCATGCAGTGACAAACTGAAGGAAACCATTGCCTATGGCAAAATCCTGCAGCTAAGGACATCTGACCAGTTCAGCTGATGGCTCTAAAAAGGCACCAAGGGACATATGCAGCTGCTTTTGTTCAAAGTTCAGGCTGCTCCTAAGTGAATGACCTGAACCTTCTGCATACAACTCAATGTCCAGATTAATTACATCTAATATGCTCTGATACAGAGAAAAGGCAATGTTATCATTAATCCTTTAGCTTTGTCCTACATTCTAAAAATGACCAAAACATTGTTCATAATTGGTAATACAAAATTCCCTGTAATATAAAGGATGTGCGTCTTATCTATGCTCTGATACTGGCCTAAGAAGTTGTGCGCTCTCAAAATTGATATACTGCTGAAGGTTAAAACACTTGGTAATTAAAATTCAATCAATTAGCCATTGTGTTACAGAAAACACCTTAAACACAAGTTGTTGAAAGTATGAACTAATGTTCAATAATCAGCATGCATGCAGCTTTAACTTCTGTCAGCTTAATTACTATTCACAATTTGCTGCTTAAGTGAATACCATTAATCCAATTTGTTTTACACATTTCTAAGGAACAATGCATGACCAACCAGGATTCATCTAAAGCATACTTTAATATTTTGGCAAGAAATGCTGCCTCTGTTCACGCTTTTCACCACCAGCTTTTCCTACGGGTGAGGACAAAAGAAAAAGGAGGACATTGTCCTGTTGATTAAGTAAGAGCTCATTAGAAAGAGCGGCAAGAGCCAAGGCCTGCATATGTATGAAGAACATAATCTGATCTTGCAACATAGTGAAAAGGGAAAATGACAAGTGCTAAGGGTTCATTTAATTACTTTAAGTGGTTCAAGGCTGTTCGGGTAGAAAAGGCAACAGAAAGCATATACTTGTACAGTACATCAGTTGCAAAGACTACCAAGGACCTGTAGGATTCACTCGCTCCACAATAGTATATTGTTCTCGTTCACATGAAGAAAATGAAAATATGAAGAAATGTTACATCTGCAGTTATATTTAGCAAATCCATTAATGTTATTTCTAAAAAATACAATAAACTGATAAACCAATGCCCAAAAGCATTTAAAACACAGTAATTACAAAATCAAGAACTATAATGTAGAACTACTTACTATGAAATAAAAATTGAATCTCAGTCTAGTTTGAAATATAAACCCGTAAAGATTAACGTGACCCTTACTTTAATTCTGGCTTTGTGTGATAAGAATTGAAAAGCGAATGAATACACAACCTTTCTATACATTATGCTGCACTGTAAGTAATTGGCTGTAAAATATTGCACCCATACTTTGACACATAATCATCAAATTTCACATAATTATATGTCCACATATTCTACATGCCCTCCACACCCCATCTTCTTGGCATATTTTTCCTCCCACTGTCCTTGTTTGATCTTCTTGTGCCATTCACCATCTCTAGCTGAGGACTCAAGTGGGTGCAGTGCTCTGCTCCCTCCCTATACCAAAGCTGCTCAGAAACCAACCAGTCAAAAATATCAATTAGGGGCCCAGGTTGATTCTCTTTCTCTCTGTCTGTCTGGTTTTTCCTCTATCCCTTGGGGAAATGCCAGGCCTTTATATGAACCCACATTTCACTGGGTGTGCAACATACTGCATCCCTGTGCCCCCACTACTCATTCTCTGTGATTTTTAAGTCAGACTCGGTAATGACAGTACTTCACTTTTTCAGCCCTGTTTTAAGTTACTTTTTTTTCCCCTTTAGGTCTCCCTGATCAACACTCCTTTTCACCCCTTAAAGGGATAAGCAAAAGAACTGCCCGTAGGTTTCTGCCAATATCATTTTGTAACAAGTCATTAAAAGTGTTTTTCATTTGCAGGGATTAATACTTCTGATTAATATCAGATGGCGCAATTGCGATAGAGAACTTCCTGGGACAGTGGACATGATCCACACATGATGTTGGAAAACCAACTCACAGCACACACCATGCTGTGTATCAATACATTGTCAACAACAAAGTATTTAGAGCAGATCCTTTATAAAAGTGTCTTTGGGAGCCATTTGATAAGTGTTTCATAGTAATGCAATGGAAAGGGTTATATGGCTTCTCTATTATACTGGGACCACGAAGAATTCTTTGGCCTGTCAGAGGTTGTGGAATATCAAGTGCATTATAGTGAGAAGACACACAGTGAGGTTTTCAAGCTGCTGCAATAGCCTAACAATTTTCACTGTAATGTGAAATGTTACTCCTTCGTATATTGTAGTTGCCTAATTGGCTGCATTTTGAATCAATTATTTGTGTGGTATATTTAGTGATCACTTGTGGCTCCAAGTATTCTGTGCCACAGCAGCTGATTTGTTTTGGCACGATATTGCATTATTAAGACCATGGTTGTTTTAAGATAAATTCAATTAAGCACTCTCTTGTACATCTACTAGAAACCTTCAATTCTGGGGTATTCTTCCATGGCTGGCTTTAAAAGGCTGCAACTGGACACAGTAAAACTTAGACAGGAGTCACCTGCATAACACATTATAGGAAAGCACAGTGGAAAGATTGTGCGTCAACGTAGGAGTGTAAATTGTCTATTCGAAGTGCCATCTTTAGCTCTGGGGCCATCAATGTCAATGACTGCCACCTATTCAATTGAATATATTGAATGTTCACCCACTGAATTGATTTCTTGTAAGAGAGAGAGGGTCAAATTTAGAGCAGTTCTCTTCACCTAATTAATAAGCTATGAATGGTGAATGGGAGATTAATGACAAAATCACCTACTAGAGCCACATGGAACTTGTTGATTAACAAAAGCTCTCGAGAGGTTAAAAAATATATATTAAAATAAACTGTTAAAACTTGTCAGAAAATTCTGACAAGTGCTTTTGTAATGTGGTTTTATACTAAGCGTCCATAAAGCCCCCTTTTTATACTCGTTTTTGAATTCCCACTGTGAACTGTAGGTGTGAGGCTTGCTGTTGATTTATTAATTTTACTTTTCATCAAAGTGTCACCTGCAGGCACAAAAATGTAGGCCCCCAAAAATAATAATCATACAGTAGAATGGAACACAGTATTAATTCCTGCAAATGCTGCCAGTCATTCTGAGTAGATATACAGCTGACGGCCTTCTACTCAGGAGCTCTAATAAGCACTGTTCTCTAGCATTATAATTAAAACTCAAAATTAAAAATTGTTCTCATACTTTGAAAGTCAGTGTTGCATCCAGCGGAAAACGTTAGCCAAAGCAGTGCCAAGCATTCGGACCCCTGCTGTCAACACAGTACACTCGCCCGATGGATCAAGTGAGAAAGAAATTTACCAGGCAAAATGTGGAAAAAGAAATTCTCAATTAGGCCTCTTTATTTCATGAACGCATGTGGTGCTCAATAGCCTGATGGATGGGAGCAGGAAAACCTGGGCTCTTCACTGGCTTATCAGCATTCTCACAGTGCTGGAGTGCTGCTGATACCAGGCTACTGCCTCCAGGGGCAGCTGGTAGCACCCACGCACTCGTGATGTTTTGTCCCTTTGTGCCACCATGCCAGCAGGGAAGTGCTGCCCCACGTTACATGGAGCCTTCTGAGTTGCCTCATTTTTACGACTGAGACAATATATTTTTTTTAAATGACTGTTGCCATCAAAGCCTCACGTTCAGTTAAATCCTGGGAGGTGAAAAGAGGTCAGCGCTGATCCTTTTCACCCTCATTGCCACAGGTGTTATTTTTTTTCCAACAAGAGGGTATTTGCTGCTTAAGGGGAAATACTATTGATGGCAAAATTAACAAGTTATCTTATCAACTACCATAAGCCTTAAAGTCTAATTAATTTGAAGCTGATCAATTGCCTTGAATGAAGCATCGATTTCTCCAGCCTTTCAGGATATGAGATGTTAGCTTCAGTTCTTTTGTACAGAAGGAAGCCAGGACACAGCTTTACAAAGATGCTGTGCTGCCTCATTTACCTATCTAGATTAATCAACCGCATTATCTTTAAACATTCTTTAATACATATTTATTTCAGCGGATTAAAACAAAACAAAATGGAGCTTTTGAACCCTCGGAGTCAGCTGATCTTCGGGGTGAGTGGCAATGTTACTGGGATGAACTTATCTCTTAAATCCAGTTGGCTGGCCTTCATCTTCAAATGCTGACCTGAAAAAAAGGTCAACTGCTCCTTTTTGCAAACAGCTGCTTGATGTTTCTGGGCAAATGGACAGACTTCAACAATATTCCTGTGAAGCTAGATATCACTTTGTACACATTTAATTCCCTTTTGCTGTATAACAGTTGGACATTTTGGTTCAAGGTGCAAACAGCGTTAATACCCATTCGATACTGTAAACTCTTGTAGGGAAGGATTGGGAGGTAAAATTGTGCAGTTATTTCACCAGGCAAAACACCCACCTCATACTCTCAAAGCTACTTTGGATATGCAGCAAGAGACTCAAATTAAGTTAGTGTAAAATCCCTGGTGCAAGTCTTCTAACACTTTGAGGAAGAAAGGAGAATGGAGGAGAACCAATAGGCTGGTAATGGAATACTGCCTGGCACATGAACAGCCTACACAGCAATCAGGAAATACCTTGGGAGGCCGTATTCAGTGGATCCTGTCCCAAGTCAATTTGACTGTGAATTCTATGGTGGCTGTAGTGTAAATAGGGCATAAATTAGCTAAAGTGCAATAATTTACGGTTTACGCAACACAAGAGGCCATTATCTACCAAATGTAGAACTTGTTTAGAATAATCACGTGATACACATACATATTCTTTGTGGTACTTTAAACCCTTCACTTTTTAAAACTCTTCCTTCATCTAAAGTGTGTACATTGCTGTAGATATATTTTGCGTTGGAAAAAGAATACCTTTTCATCTCATATTTTAATTTGGAAATTCTTTCCACAAAGCTACAGATTCTAGTTTTATCTTTTCAACTGTGCCTAGTCAGTTTTCTCAGAAAAGTAAAATTCCTGAGCTAATCTGTTTGTCAACCCCGATGAGCTGCCCTGCCTCTGTACAGAAGCTCTCTATTGAAATGGAGTTTGGACAAACTTTCGTTATATTCGTAGTGCCTGGCCACTAACTACCCCCAGCCCTTCAGCAAGCCCTTATTCCTATGTAAATACTCTTGCATAATGTTATGGGCCATTGTTTAGCTCGTGTCAGTCAGTCACCACTTAGATGCATTTAATTTCAAACATCTGTGAGAAAGCAGAAAGCTGTTCTTAAACAGTTTACCTGTTAAGTTTTAGACTAGGATTGATATTACTGAAAAAATGGTGCAAAACCAATGCAACTTAATGTTTTACAGTTTAACAATCAGTTACTATAAAGTCTATGATGAGAACAATAAAGACTACAAAGGAAAACAACTATTAACATAAATATGAATGACTGTACCATTCTTAACTTGTCCATGAAGAACAAGGTTCTCCATTGTGTTGTGCAAATTATAACATAGGTTATGTTTGACTACGTAACAACAATCACCGCACTTCATAGTAGTTGCATGCGAAGCACTTGGATACATTCCAGAGAGATTTCTGCTTCATCAGCATCCCTGCTGCTGAACTTAATATCCACACCCTCCATCACTGGCACACTGTGGCTGCAGTACGTACCATCTACAAGATGAACTGCAGCAACTCCCTAAGTTTATTTCAACAGCTCTTCCCAATTCCGTGACCGCTACAACAACAGCAACTTGCATTTATATAGTGCCTTTATAGTGTCAGCTGTGGCTCAGTGGGTAGCACACTCGCTTCTGAGTCAGAAGGTTGTGGGTTCAAGTCCCACTCCAGGGACTTGAGCACATAAATCTAGGCTGACACTCTAGTGCAGTGCTGAGGGAGTGCTGCACTGTCGGAGGTGCCGTCTTTTGGATGAGACGTTAAACCGAGGCCCCCTCTGCTCTCTCAGGTGGACGTAAAAAGATCCCCATGGCACTATTTCGAAGAAGAGCAGGGGAGTTATCCTTGATGTCGGGCCAATATTTATCTCTCAATCAACATAACAAAAGCAGATTATCTGGTCATTATCACATTGCTGTTTGTGGGAACTTGCTGTGCGCAAATTGGCTGCCGCGTTTCCCACATTACAACAGTGACTACACTCCAAAAGTACTTAATTGGCTGTAAAGCATTTTCAAACACCCGGTGGTCGTGAAAGGCACTATAGAAATGTAAGTCTTTCTTTTTTTTTAACATAGTAAAATGTCCCAAGGTGCTTACCACCTACAAGTATAAGAGCAGCAAAATCATGGGAACACCAGAAACCCCAAGTAACACACACCATCCTGATGAAGTATATTGTCATTCCTTCATCATCACCGAGTCAAAAATCCTGGCATTCTCTACTGAACCCCATTGTAGGAGCGTCTAAGCACAAGGACTACAGTGGTTGAAGGAGAAGGCACACCGCCACCTTTTCAGGGCAACTAGGGATGGTCAATACATTCCACTTTGCCAGCATCTCCCACATTCGCAGAACAAATAAAATAAACATAATAAGGCACCATGTAAATGCAGTCTTTCTTTCTAATCGACCAAGCATACATTTCACACTCTTTCTCCCCCCCCCCCACTTTGTTTGTATGTTTTTATCCATTCTTTTCTCTCCACTTGCATCTACACTATATTCTTTTGTGAGGGGGGTGGCACAGCCCAGTCTGTGGCCCTCTCCATGAGGCACCCTTGAGCACTGTGGGAAATGAACCTTGCCACGCCCCTTCAGGATAGATATTGTTACATCCCTTTTTCCTCTGGGATTGTTCACCTTCCAGATAATTTTACCTCCCCTTCAGATAGTTTTCTCTCAGCTTGTCCTTTACCCTAACAGTCTCTCTACCGTTTTCTGGATAGTTCTCCTCCCACAACAGCCAATTTTTCCCTGTGGGAGATTCAAAATGTGAATTCTGCTGAGTGTGCTGGGATACAGCCCAGATCTAGTTAAAAGCGCAACGTGCTAACTTCTAGCCCACTCCGGCTTACTGATCTTTGGGCTCCTTTCACAACCTTCTTGAAGATACCCAAAATGTCACTTTGTAACCCAACCTTCCCATCTGTATATTTTGCAGTGTTTCTGTGTTTCCTGTTTTCTTAACTATCAGAGGACATCAGTAGTTTGAGCCCAGTAAGATACAATGTAATCCTAAATGCTCCTTGATTCACTAATCTGTACAATAATGATGCATCATTTAAAAATGAGATAGGCTACTACCTGCTGTTTTCTCACTTGCTCTTCATTTTTTTTCTATTTAAAATTCTGTGGCTTTAATGTTGCTCCTGCCAAATTAATTAAACCATCAGTTTTCACTTCCAGTAGCTTCACTAATGTTCTCACCTGAAGGCTTTTCTGTGGACTGAACTGTGATTATTGATGCTTAGTGTGTCGTTTTCCCTGATAACCAGTTGGTCTCTTGGGTAAGGAAACCCCAGAAGGGGCTTTCCACAATGGAGGTGCTAAATTCTGTTGACAGGTTCAATTTTCTTGGCATAAACCTCCCCACCTCCCCCATTAGCTGGGGGCTACCTTCTTTACAACTGCTTGATGGCACCACAAATCCACATGGTGTAGTATTAGCCCGAAGAAACACTTGACTATTTGCATACAGATTACAGCCAAATGAGTGCTTAATGAGTGCATATAGATGACAGAGGAAGCACCTGATTGCATAGTTACTGCAACAAAAACACTGAGGAAAGCAAGGCCTCAACTCCATTATCATTACAATACAATCAAGTACAGCAGTCGTAGGGAAAAAAAAATCCTTTCTATTATAGCTGCTTGCCTCATTCTAGCCTCTGTAGGTCAGCTGCAGGACTGATAACCTTTCCTGCAGACAAATACATTTGGAATTGGCTCATCTAATTAAAAGCTCAGGGAGGTGTTGAAAATACCAGCACATTTAGTCGAGCAAATGAGTGCTCCTTCCAACTAATGAAGCCAATGTGGTATGTCGTTACTGTTTGCTCTAGGAGGAAGCTGACTCACTTAACATTTCAATAGGTTAATCAATGGACAAATTAAAAGGAGAAACTGGCTAACTCATAAGAAACCAGCTCCAAAAACAATTAGTTCATCACACCATTAGCTACACTTTCTAAATGCAGCAGCTGTGTATTGACAAGTCAAGGTTACGTTCTCCGCATATGGAACAAAACTCTTGCTTTAGTTTCTAAAACAGTTTGCTTTTTCCATTTATTCCTCTTCATTATTTTAGGAGGGAGCAGTTGTAAAAATTTTAGTGACAGTTATTTATGAAGGTGTTCAATCAGAGAATACAAAATGTTAACTCAAGATGTATTATTGCTGGACATGTTTATATAAAACATGCCCATTGTTATATAAAATGTGATCTATCCGCTCATTTTTGTAAAACGAAACCTTGATTAGTAAACTAAAAGTACTGTATAACAGATCCTCTTGTGATAGCTAACATTGTCTCATATTGACTATAGTTCAGTTTGGTTTGGATTTTCTGAAATCCCTAGCTTCCTCCAAAGTAAACAGAAGAGGAAAAAAACCTATCCCTCGTGGTGACATCTCTCATTAAACCTTTCAGCAAATAAAAATTCATTAGGCAGGATTTCAGACACAGATGCCTACACAGCAAACTCCAGATCTTGTAGGTGACAACCACTCTGTTCATTCAGGATTACAAACCTTTCCAGTATGCTTACTATTGTAAACTGCTGCTGCTGCAGCAGCAGCAATCTATAAAGCCATATTAAATTCTAGCAGAGATATAGTGGAAACAATGATTCATCTATTTCTGCAATTTGTTTACAGAAGGCTTAAAGGCAAAATTGCACTTGGCTGCAATACGTTATTCCAAGTCAAGTAATTCTCTCATTACCAAAGCACAATTGAGGGCATTAAAAAGATAAAAAATAAAAAAATATTTTTATACATTTAAAAATGCTCACTTTTGAATTCCCTCTAGAATAATTCAGTAAATAATCTTAAAACAGTACACACCACGTGGTGTGAGGTTGTATCTCTTAAATTTTTATTATTTTTTAAAAATTAAGTAATTTGGGGATTTTCCTCCAACTTTCTCCCTTAGTCTTCTGGTTGTCCTCTGACTGTGCAGACCATCACAGCTGAGCCAAAGCCCACCTCGCATGACATCCACCTATGCACACTTTCAACAGGCATAATTAGATAGTGGTCAGGACTGAGGCCCAACTAATTTGGCCTTTCCCCAGATCAATTATGCTGAGGCCAATTGCAGCCCCAATTACTGCCCTGACCGAGGAATATTTGTTATTTCTCTGAACAACTGAAAAGAATCAATTGCTAGAGCTGAAAGGTAAAACCTTCTGGTTATTGTATTTATTATTATTTAAATGCAGGCTAGCGTCTTCTTCTAAATGCTCATAACCAAAATTGAGCTTGGCTACAATCTGTTATTCCAGGTCAAGTAATTCTTATTGATATATGGGTTGTTTGTGAATTGTTTAGTTTCTACAATTATTTAAAGTGAAACTTTTTAATTATTCTCATAGTTCGAAGCACAAGAAATTGTGTGGAAAGCAGATGGACACAAATAATTCAACATACTGTCTTCATCTTCTTTGGTTCTTAAAGTCATCAGCATAACTTCATAGAATAATTTTCAAACACAACCCAAGATTTTATGCTTTGCTTTCATGTAAATAATGCTACAGCTAAACATTATCACTAAAGAGCCATGTTTTCTTTTACTCAAAGAGACACCTTTGTTGATCAACAGCAGTTTTTAATTGCAAGTTGAATAAGCAGAGATCATGGTTGCAGAGTAATAAAATAAGCTCATTACTATGCTGCTTTATTCTTGTTGGGTTTGAGATTCATTTATTTCATAACTGGGAAAACATTTTCTTTATTAACTTCAAACAAAGATATATTGACATTGATGATAAGTGGCCAACTATTTTTTTACACTTTTTTAAAGAAGTCTTATTTAAACAGTGCAATGTAGCTTTCATTTGAAAGCCATTTAAAGGTTCAGAACTATAGTATGCATAATAACACCGACAATAAGTGAATGTTCATATTATACATAGATGGTTAACTCTAGAAAAAAGCATGGTAGTTATGGTAAAGAATGTACTTAATAAGGTGTTTTTTATGCTCAGTTTTCAATGGAAGTCTTCATTTACTCTAAAAAGTTGTTCATTTTAATTGAAGCTTTTGTTCCCTTGATAAGACAAAGGGTTAAAGGGCAACCAGATCCTATTAATGTGGTGAAACTAGCAAGTCCCTTACTGCTATGGTCACTTGTGTCCCTCTGAGTGATTCTATTGATAACTAATCTATGCTTGTAGCCCACCAGATGACCAGGGCGCATGGGGTTAGGACCACTGCTCATGTGGAGGATAAACTCCATCGCAAACTGGTTGGGCCAAATGGCCTGTTACTGCGTTGTAATTACTATGTAATTCTATGTATGTCATAGATGCCAGGTGTTCCACGTCATGCCCCAAACTTATGAGGTGATAATGCTACTTCCTGTTGGAGGACTTCCTATATTTGAAACCATCACCAAAAAAGTGGAGATAATACTGAAATCAATTCATTTTTTAAAACTATGGAAAATAGTTGCTACATGAATCGGGAGATCAGTTCTATTTATTGGTGCCCCAAAACATCTATTTTATTTTAGCAGAACAAAGTATTGTTCTGCACAGTCAAAATAATAATGATAAACTTATTTTAAATGTATTTCAGTTTATTTTTCCCCATCCGCCGTATTAGCCCTGATGGACTGTTCAGGCTGCCCTATATAAAATAACTGCAACAATGCAATCTTTAATAATAAGGTTTCTGATTTCTATTCTGGGTTTTAATTCTGCTTTGTATAAATCTAAAATTTCAGGAGCGAACATGATTAGTGACACAATGACTAGCCAATTTGCAATGCCTTTTATAATATTTTTGAACAGTTAATCCATTTTCTGATAGAGTTGTTTAGAATCAGTGAAAGAAGAGTGACAGCTCTCAGTCTGAGGATCTTAGTAAAGCTGAGTCTATAGAGTGTGCATCAGACTGCAGCCTCTTTCATGGACAAGACCTTCTAGGCATAAAAACTACGAGGTTTAGGCCCTTTGTTTTTTGCACATTCAAGTTATAATCAGCACTCAGTCCAGTTTTCACAGAAAAGTGGATAGAATCACAAAAGACTGGAACAAATTCCCCCAAATCCTGTAGTCTCCTGTAATAAAACAAAATTTGACTTAAACAGTCATCATAAACTAGTAGGCCTAATTATAAACAGATGGACTGACAAAATGTGATCCCAAAATCATTGGTAAAAATCCCAGAATCCTATTTAATAGAAACAAAATTTGGCTTTTTCAGTTAAATCATTCGTCTTGCAACAGTGTAGCTGTTCAATATTAAATACTTATTTTTTTTTTAACTTTAAAAACCAATATAAATAGTTCCCCTGATAGCCTACCTAGTGAGTAATATGCTACCGACCTATGCAGTTCATAAACATCCCAGGTGCAGTTCCAGGTCTGTGCTTCCGAGCTACAGAGGAGGGAAACTGCTAGGGCTCCTTCTTCTAATCACCATCCATTGAAATTGCATGTGGAAGAAGAGACAATTGTCTTTGGCTGTGATTTCTCTTCTCCCTCCCCCCACCCATTGTTGAATGGCCTACTGACATTCACAGTCCAGGATCTCACATGAAAAATGGCCACTTGGTCAGGTATCAAAGGGCTGTTGTGAAAGTGTTCCAGCTTGAGTCACTACTGTCAGGAAAGCAGGGGTAAGGAGAGAAAATCATAGGGGAAATTGGAAGAGTTAAAAAACAAAGCTACCCATATCCTAACTCGCACCCAGTCCCGTTCACCCATTACCGCTGTGCTTGCTGATCTCTTTTGGCTCCCGGTCCTCCATTGCCTCAAAATTAAAATTAACATCCCCATGTTCAAATCCCTCCATGGTTTCGGCCCTCTTTATCTCTGCAACCTCCTCCAGCCCCACAACCCTCCGAGAACTTTGCGTTCCTCTAATTCTGGCCACTTGTGCATCCCCGACTTCCTTCGGTCCACCATTGGAGGCCGTGCCTTCAGCAGTCTAGAGGGTAATTTTCACTTTCAATGGAAATAAAAATCTAGAATGGGAGGGCGATCTGATCCGCCACTTAACCACCCAGGTGGCAAAGATGAAAAGGATCCTCCAAGTGTTGGTAATTACAGACCTGAATTGGGGGGGTTGGCAAATTGGAGAGAAGACGTATGTTTTGTGGGACTGGAATAAAAATTGAATTTTCGCATAGCCCCACAATTCAAAACATCGAATCATGGAATCATAGAATGGTTACAGCACGGAAGAAGGCCATTCAGCCCATCGAGCCCATGCCAGCTCTCTGCAAGAGCACTTCAGCTAGTCCCACTCCCCCACCCTTTCCCCGTAGCCCTGCAAATTCTTTTCCTTCAGGTACTTATCCAATTCCCTTTTGAAAGCTGTGATTGAGTCTGCCTCCACCACGCTTTCAGGCATTGCATTCCAGATCCTTAACACTCGCTGCGTAAAAAAGTTTTTCCTCATGTTGCCTTGGGATCTTCTGCCAATCACCTTACATCTGTGTCCTCTGGTTCTTGACCCTTCCACCAATGGGAACAGTTTCTCTCTATCTACTCTGTCCAGACCACTCGTGATTTTGAACACCTCTATCAAATCTCCTTTCAATCTTCTCTGCTCCAAGGAGAACAACACCAGCTTCTCCAGTCTATCCACGTAACTGAAGTCCCTCATCCTTGGAATCATTCTCGTAAATCTTTTCAGCACCCTCTCTAAGGCCTTCACATCCTTCCTAAAGTGCGGTGCCCAGAATTGGACACAATACTCCAGTTGCGGCCGAACCAGTGTTTTATAAAGGTTCATCATACTTTCCATGCTTTTGTACTCTATACTTGCTTTTTTTGCCCCAAAATGACTTTACTTCTGGGTGGCAGATGGAAAATCTTCCATTTTTCTCTGACATCTTCATTCACCATAATTTGGTAAATGGAAATCGTACAGTTTATAGTATTTTCACCTCTGGCACATAAGGTTGTCAGTTCGTGCACACTCCACAACTTGCATACATAATATGGCCTGGCACTGCAGTGCAGCACTGAGGGACTGTTACATTGTTGGAAGCCCTGACTGCCTGTTCCAGTGGTTTGGGTGGACATTAACAATTTCATGCATTGCGCAAAGAACATCATGAAGTTTTCCTGGTCTTCTGGTCAACATTATTTGTTCAACCAATGCCACCACAAACACATGAACTTGTGGTTCATCTCATTGCTGTTTGTGGGATCTTGCTATGTGCAAAACGGCTGCTGAGTTTGCCTACACTGCTCTGCAAACCATTGTGTGAGATGTTTTTGAGACACATAATAAGGGGTTACATAAATGCAAGTCTTTCTTATTTTATTAATTAGACAAGTCATATAGTTCTGCTGTAATTTTACATATGCTTTGTTAAAGTATTTAATGTGAAGTATTAGCAAAGGCTGTCATAGAAACATTGTTTTAAAATGTTGAAGTTAATTTTCTAGTATTCTGACAATAAGCTGTTAGACACTTCAATAGAAGGGAAGTATCAATTGGATTTACATGTTAGTTGAAGTATTCTAAAGGAGATACTGTTTTAGTTTCAGCAAGGGGTTCTTCCATCTACTACAACAGACTTATCTAGCTTTATAATAAAATCCACATACAATCCTTATGCAAATACCAGGTTGCGAGGGGAATTTAAAAAAGTCAGCATATGCTAACATATCTTGATAAACACCTCAGCAAATGTAAAAAGGAGAAGAATTCAAATTATTGAACCTTAATTCCTTGAATGAATTTTGTGTTCATCAGGGTGAGATATGTTAGTCATTTGAGACAGAATAGTTTCCCTTTCAGGTTCTCAGGATCAAGCGCTTTCAGGTCAGGTATAGAACATTTAGATGAAGAGTAAAGCTCCCTCTACTTCGCTCCAACAATGTGTCTAACACCAACCTCAGAAAAGTACCCCCTACTGCACCAGTGTGCTATCCTTTTCCATTTTCTATACCAATGATCATGTATCCTGCAAGAATACCAATTTCATGCCAGGTTAGGGGTAGTTTTCCACAGTGGGTCTATGTCACCTAGGATCTGGGTTGAGACAGCCCTTGTTTCACATAGGAACCCTAATCAAGCACATTGAGGAGACTTTAATCCTATCAGTCTGAGTTGAATTTGAACCTAGATGCCAGAGGTGAACGGCTAGTGTTCAGCCAACTGCACCACCCCATAATATCACACTTTCAAATACTGATGTGTAAATAGCCAAAATAAATCTTTTCTGAATTCGTTTTTTCCCTTTCTCTCTGTCTCTCTCTATTGATGGAATAGAGATGTGTGTGTGTATGCGCGTGCATGTGTGTGCATGAGCATGCATGTGTGTGTGAACATGCGCATACGTGTGTGTATGCGTGTGCGTTTGTGTGCGCATGTGTGTATATGGGGGAAGAGGGGGATTGCCAGACTAATTTACCCAACTGACATGCAATTTTAATTGAATTAAAAATTCCAGGCAAGATTATTTCATTAGTTTAACATTTGAAATCATAAGTGAGCCTCAATGCAAGAGAACCAGTATGAAGAAAAATAATGTTCTGCAACATGATAAAATATTGTGTTTAAACAAACTTAACAACTATTTTCTGGACAGTTCTTGACAGTTAATTTAGTGGTGAGCCTTTTATGAACTAGGTGGTCTAAAAGTAGGTTTGTGCTGAACTTCATCATTTCAAATAGAGTAGCAGTACAGCAATTATGTTTAGCTTTATTGCCCCTGGATTAAGGAAGGGAATCCTCTCCTGATCACTGTTCCGCAGTCCCTTGCTCAAAGTGTGTGTGTGTGTGTGTGTGTGTGTGTGTGTGTGAATGCTGGGTGTGATTCCCCCACAGCCAAATAGCCCAGGCACTCACTATCAGATGCATAATGCCCACTTGAGAGAAACACCGGAGGGCACTCAGCACATGTAGAATGATCCCTCAGCAAGGAGTCAATAATTTTAACCTAAGTAGCCAAGCAGGAAACCCAAAGGATCAGGTAGTACCTCGGGGTTTTACAACCTGCCTAATATTACACTCCATTGACTTCAATGGAGAGTAAAATCAGGCGGGGGTAAAAGCAGCATCACACCTGATCCCATCAGTTTCCCAATGGGTGGGTTAATTGAAATATTAATGTCTTCAAGAAGGATGGAAAGAAAAATTGGTGAGTGAGAAAAAAAAGAGAGAACGCTTTATGCTCTGGGTTCCGTCTCTGTCCCTGGACCCACATTGAAGTTTCTTGTCAAAGGCCCAGTGATGTACCGCTCACTAGTGCTAAGTATGCTGAACTGTGTCACAAGAGGCCACAGTGAAAAATGTTCCCTTCTTCTGCCTTATAACTCCCATTCTAGTAAAGTGACATTTCTGATTATTCAACATTTTTCTAATCCTGGCCACAAAAAAGCTTTCTGTCTTTGCTTAATGAAGTTTTTGTACAAACTGGAGAAACTGAAATCACACTAATCTTTCTTGCACCAGTGTGCGGCTGTTGAAATTCTCAGCTCTGATAAATTAAGCTACTTATTAATCTAATTATTGTATATTCATCCCAGAAACTTTCATGTGACTTGAAAAGGCTATTCCACCTTTTCCCTCTCCGCACAGAAAGGCTAAACCTTGCACCAATTAAGATCATTTTGATGTAATGCTTTAACTACCAGCTCTCTTTAATCACCCAATGGAACAAGGATTGATGGTCAACCAACTGAAAGCAAAAATGTTCTGGCTTTCTTTGAGTGTTAAGATTAATAGAATTTTATGAAGCTGAACTGTTTGCAAATTTTGAACTGGTAAAAATAACTTAAAAATTCAGCGCAGTTATAAAGGTGGACTATAAAGTGTACTGGTTTACATTGTTCGGAAAACTACTTAATAAAAGATTAATCATACAGAAGTTATCAATCCAAAAGAACTTTTGAACAAAAAGCGAGACTGTTGTTAGTGAAGAAAACACTTCAAAGGAGCCTCCTGAAATGTCTCAGTGGTTGAATGCACCACCTTACTCTGGTCGAGGAAGGTCCTAGAGTCAGATGTACAAGGAGGCTACTGACACCTGTGGAAAGACACTCCTGCCTGATTCAGCACCTTCATCACAGGCAGGAGAAAAAAAAGGAGAAAGAACTTCAAAGGGACACGTCCAAAGCATTGTGAACGAAGAATTTAAATTGGAATAAAACAGCACCTAAAAAATTATCCAGTTTGTTAAGTGTTTTTCCCCGCATAGGGTTCACACGCCATATTCCCATCTCCAGTTCAGAGGTCAAACATTGACCTGTTTCCATATCCTTCCAGAGCTGATGAGTCGCCAACCATTTGTTGATATACATGAGAATGGTTGAATCTCTATTTCAGCTGCCCCAACCTCCATAAAAGGAAATGATTCGGCTCCAACGCCTGCCTGCATTACTCCAGCTTCCACTGGGAACTCCTGTAGGGAAGCTCAAGATCAAACTGGAGCCAACTACTGTGGAACACATCCCATTAGTACAACGACTTCCTCTGTGTGCTATGTGTAGTGAAATCGTAAATGTGTTCTTTATAAAAATGTGTTTATGATTTTGTTACACACAGTGCACAGAGCAAATCTTCCCCTTCACTGTGTAAATTATACTTTACAAAACAGGTAACATATAGTAAACGAGCTTAATTCAAGCCTTCTATACATGATATGGACTCTTACACCAGTGTAAAAAAAAAATCAGCATTCTTGAAGAAATCACAATAGCAGATTAAAATATAAATCAATTGGAATAGTGTACACTTGGATTCATTCAGAGAAATAATTCTAAGTACTTTGAAACTTTAAAGAGAAATTTAAAATATTACAATTCTTTGCGTATTTCAAACCAGACTACAAATCTCCAAAGATGGCACACTGTACATTTCTACTGTTTAATTTTATGAAGCAATATTATTATGGGAATATGCTGCATCACTCTTCACAGAGGTCTATGAATAATATATAATCGGTAACGTGACCTTGTTACAAAGTATTTTCTATTTGGGCAACACACATGTGCAGCCCCTAGAATGTTAAATCAATTATTTAACAAATATTAAGTAAAAATTCTCAGGGCAACACTTCAGTGTACATCACCTCAGTTCATTTATTAACATCAAAAATGTCAGAAATGTTCTTCAGTGATTAAATTAAGTATTACAGATAGCTCCTTTCTTTCCTAAAGTCACTGACTCACACTGAGGAACAGTTCCAAAGATGGTGACAGCCCTCCAACATCCTGCCCAAATTGTCATTCTTCATGTAAGAGCACAGTCAGTGGAGTCTATTTTAACTTTCCAAAATCGGCGTTAACAGGGCAGTACCGGCCTCCAAATTGAGTCGATAGACTTACTGCCTCGTTATCGTCGCTGACCATCCTACTGACACTTTCACAGGGGCCTACTGCTGGGCGGCTGAAGCGCCTGCCTGTTTAAGGCGGTCGGGCCCTTTTAATATGCAAATTCAGGTCGTCTGATGTAAATAGGGCTCCAATTGCTATTTTAGGATAGAACTGCTTGGAGCGTGTGTCATGCACTCTCTGACCAGTTTCACTGGCAATGGAACTGAAGAGGCCCAGAAAAGGTAAGTTTTAAATGGTTTTTGTGGGGCCAGGAGGAGCAGGAGTGCCCCCTTCACCCCCCTTCACCTTCCCGCTCCCCCCCCCCCCCCCCACTGACAGTCCCCCCACTGCCTACCCGAGCCCAATATTGGACCAGCTTGAATCCAACAAGCTGCATCTGAACTCCTGTTTGGTGCCTGCAACTCACCAGTTCCATTTAAATGAGGCCCAGACCTCCAAATGGCTCTGGCCTCTTCGCCCCCTATAATGGGCAGGCTGCCGGCATTCTCCGATGGTCGGCCACAGTGACAGTTGGCAGGCATTTGAACCACGGTGAGCATCACGGCCAAACCCAATCTATTTCCACCCAATGTCCACACACTTGTATTTTTCTAGCAGGAGTTACTGGATAGCGATCCAGGCCAGGAACCGTAGCTGACTTTTCCTCTCCTAAACTCGCAGTATTGGCACTCATTTTAGCACCCTGCTGCTTGACACCCTGGCTAGGATTAGCCAACTCATTGCAAACCAATGGTTGAGGTTTGGGGCATTCCTACTTTAATGGCTTAGTACTGCAGCCCATTCACCCTCCAAATCATCTGGGGAGCGGCCTGGTTTTTATAAGTATCCGAAACTTTCTTTGAGGATGAGACGGTTTTGTAGACATTGCAAAAAACTTTACAATAAGCAAACCTTTGGTTTCAAACACACTCAAAGATATATAATACTTATCTGAAATAATGAAGTTTTAAATTCCAGATTAGGCCAAATGCTGCAGCTGTAAACACTTATGATCTTGTCAGAAATGTTGGTTATTACAAGATGAAAGTTGAAACCTCCCTGTTAGAATCGGCCTTATAACTAGCTTTGCAGTTATGTAAAAAAAACCTGAATACTGTAGTAATTATTAAACCTGCGCGGATTGCTATCTCTGTGTCCGTCTTTCTAAATGGTAATGTGGTATCAGCAGCTGCAGACGGCCGTTGATTTCCCTATTAGTAAACAAGTGCTTTGGAGACCTGTGTGAGACACTTTAAGCCCACTACTCCCCGAAGTGCTGTCAAGCTTAACTACTAATCCATGGTATTTTAGAGCACTGGAAATTCATCTTTATAAAACCCTAACAAAAAAGAAAGAAGCCTGGAGGGCATGAGCTCCCTCTGGTGAGACAAATGACATGTTCATTTATTAATGAAACAATAACCCTGGAAGGAGGATCAAAGCATGTTCCGTCCTCACTTTACAATCCCCAATTTTCTGAGGCCAAACCATTTAATTGAGCCATGACAATGAAATATTTAATTGTTACCATTAAATAAACTTTCAGGTAAGGAGCAGGGAACCAAAACGCCTCTTCATGCAAATGAACAGCGTCTTAGTGGCTATTCCACATAGAACACGTGACCAAAGGACAAAACTGTTTTAATTATGGCAATGAATGCAT
Organism: Squalus acanthias; assembly: GCA_030390025.1. NCBI lineage: Eukaryota > Metazoa > Chordata > Chondrichthyes > Squaliformes > Squalidae > Squalus > Squalus acanthias. The sequence continues at coordinate 51,689,829 of CM059425.1, forward strand.
AATTATTGTATTTATTAGGAAAATCTCATAAGGCAGGAGTTTTGATTTTGCTGTTCTATTTACTGCATCTTAATTACTTTTCGATTATTTTGCATATAAAAGCATGTTGCAAATTGGCACAAGATCTATTTTAAATATTCAGAAAGAAATTATTTGTTATTCTGCTTTGTGTTATCAAAATGCACGTTACTATTTGCGTTGAGGCACATAATCATTTCTGTGTGTTAGAAGGTTTAACTGGCACTGTGAAGTCAGCACTGGCCAACATACTTGACTTCATTGCAGGCAAGACTTCCAGATCCTAAAATATTGATAGAATGAAACGGTGATTGATATCTTCTTATATCTGAAAATATTGCTTTTTTGCATATTGTCTGCCGCAGATCCCACCCACTTTATGGAAATATCTAAAAACTGTTAACATTACAACCATCTGAATCATATAACTTTACAGGTTGATACTTTGCTAAGGGTTTCCAATATTCACTATTTACAGCATATCAGTATGTACAGATTATACTGGAGAAACTGCAGTGCCTTTTTATAGTTGCCAGGGAAACTCGGTACTCCACGGATTAACTATGAACATAAAACAAACCATTTTATATCCATTTTAACTTCCACTTAAGTAATTGGAATAATATCCAATGCAATGTGAGACTGATTGGAACCTCTCTCATGGGAGATGCCGTGATATAAAATTTGATCTTTTACCTCTGTGTATACCCTCTTTGTAACACAATGTAATCTAGGTTGCCTAGACCTTTATTTCACCATTAGATAGAGTTGATTGGAGAGTGCATAGCATTTTAAATCCTGGGTGGTTTGCTGGGTATAATAGCATGCACTAGGAATATGATTCAGTTTAGTGTAGGTGCCTTTTGTCTGCATTAATCTGCAAAGGTATCTTTGTAGAATTCTGTAAATGCATTCTATCGATGCATGTCACATTTTCCATTCTTTCATCTCAAACATTTAATTTAGCATCCAGTCATGCTGGTAATCCTATGTCATGACACTCTCTATTCACCTCTGATTCAGTGCTGACAACAGCTTCTTATGAAGATAAAAATAGGTAAAGGGTATTATAAAGAAAAGAAGAATCCAGCTATGCTCTGAGACCTCAATACATGGTGTTACACTTTGGCCCCTCAGGTTTCTTTATACTAATTTCTGTAAATTGTGAAGTCAAATAATATGTCAATTGACAATGTTATGGTTTAACATTTGTTTAAACTGGGATTCTGCTTATTGTTTCTAATGTGCAATTCCCCACACTGTCGGGGGAGTTTTAACTCCTGGGCGGGATGTGCATACCGCCATCCCTGGATTCTCCATGGCAGGCCCAACTTTATTAAAATTCGGCCAGTCAGCTGCCGGCCTGAAACCGGTGTAAACAGCGCAGCAGATGACGATCTGGCAGCCCAGAGGCCACCTGCTAGCACTCGGGTAAGTTGGAGAAGGAGGGGGTGGTGTGGAGTTCGAGAGGGTCCCATTGTAAACACACACTCACCTCTTTCTTGCTCCCTTCAAAGCAGCCACTGGCACTTCTGTCTTCAGATATTGGTGGAAAGGGTACATATTGAGTCCAGTCGTGGGGTGTCAATCTAGCAGACTGGTCTGTGATGGGAACTGACTTCTGCCTTACAAAAATTGACTATGGATCCTCTCCAAAACCAAGGCGTCATGAATGCAATATGACATGTGTGGTATGGTAGCATTCTCATTGTGTAAATAGAATTTCTATTTAAAATTATCTGTTAATATTGAAGCTACTTTTCAACTCTCCTTTAGATGTTTGTATACTTCCCTCTTTTAAGTTTTATATTGTTGCTGAGATGTGAATTATAATTCTTTCACATCTTTACATTGACACTTAGTAGGTCTCGGGAACTTCTATTATTATTGTGAATTTACAGCTATTTCTGGCTGCAAAAGAATCCGTATATCAGAATATTCTGGAATTGTAATCTCCCTTACAGTTCAGTGGCATGATGTGTTAATGTGTTGACCGTATGTATCAATGGATAGAAGGACGCAGAGTTTATAGTCACAGAACCCCATCACAAATAGTTCCCAATATTAGATGGAGCCATTTGACAAGCTACAGAGCAGAAACAAGGCACTTCCCCTGTCATACATCCCTCCAGAGCCTCACTGCCCCTACCTTAGCAACTTATTCTAGTCCTATATCCCAGCCCTGCCCCACAGACCTCCCATTATCATTGTTCCTCACTTGGGTGGCAGAACATTCAGCCATCTAAGTCCTATCTTCTGGAAATCCTTACCTAACCCCCTTTGCCTTGCTAATTCCCTCCCCACCTTTAAAAGCATCATCAAACTCTATCTTTTCAACCACACTTTTGGTCACCTCTCCTACTTGATCCGTTCTCCCCTATATGAAGCACCTTGAGATGTTTTATTATATTAAAGGTGCTATACAAATTCAAATAGCAGATTAACATAGCAGCCTCTAGCTAGGAGAAGGGGAGAACAGTTGAAGAACTGAGAAAAGAAGAGGACATTAAGGAATAAGTCGATAATCATTACACTGGTCTTGATGTGAGAGCAGTAAATCTCCCTTTTTTATTTGGTGTCTTTTCACTTTATCTATTTACATTATTTATGATTCAAAATATCAATTTACTTAACACTTATAGATTGGAGCAGTATTCAACATTTTTTTTATCCTTCAGTTAAAGTAATAGTGTTGTAGGGACTCAGATTGAAATGATGTCTGGCAACACCTGGTGACCTGCACAGTGGGACATTGTATGATATTGGGTTAAACCAACAATTTATATTAATCCTTATTGTAAGGTTCCAAATTTAACTTGCTTACCTGCCTAATGTATTTTCACATATTGCTACTGTAGTTAATTGTCTAAATAAATGTATGGCTCGTCACAAGCATTGATTTACACCGTAATAGTTTTTATGTGTTTAATTTAGAAGGCAAATCCTTAAATAAATCAATAAACTATTACAGGTTAATTTGAAAATATACATGTGCAACAATGTGACTTTTTTACAATCATGCTTAAAGAGACATGTATAAAATCGTGCGCAGCTCCTAGCGGAACTTGGCTGTTTTCTAGAGGAGCCAAAAGCCCCATGACAGGAAGTTGAGTTTGGTCAAAGTCTAGTATAATAGTTCAACATTTATGAATTAAAGTTCTGTTCATTAAAATCTTGGGGTAAATCTTTGGTCCTTTCTCATGGCAATGTAAACTTTATGGCAGGATGAGTTGAAGTGACTGTTATATTGTCAGTATGAGGGTGATGTGACCAAGTTAATGGTAGCATGAGGCTGGAAGTACTACATTAATGCCAGTGTGAGGTTTGAGTGTCTATGTTAATGTCGGCATAAGGTTGGAACATTTATGTTAATTTCAATGTGAGTTTGGAGCTCAATGTTAATGTTGGTATAAGGTTGGAGTGTATGGGGTACATTTTGGTCAGGGCCTGTTTTCAGGCCTAGTCTTGGCGCGCCTGAGTGGTGAGACCCAAGGATCGATGGAAATTAGTCCTGGGGCCTCATCAGCATACTTGGCATGAGCTGCTGCACTGGTCATGCCTCCACAGGTAGTTTGGTGAGTGAAGAGATTAATGTTGGGCTGCTGTCCTTGCTCAGGTAAGTCCCTGGAGGAGTGAGTGGAGCGGGCTAAAGAAATTAGGCAACTTGCCAGGCTTCACCTCCCTGCCATAATTTACATGTGGCAGGCAGGGAGAGGGTGGGGGCAGAGAGAAGAAGATAGAGATGAAAATGGAAACATAGTGGTAGGCCCCGGTGCCCACTGCCGCACTACCCAATTTGCGGCAGGAAAGGGAAGCAAAATACAAGCCGATTCCTGCAGTAAAGCTACTGAAAAGGCTGGAACGGCTTCAATACTGTAATAGTAGCTCAAAAATAAATGCTTAAAACAAAATTGCATACTGGGAACCACGGCCAAGTGTAGTCTTCAGGGGAAGCAGGGTTAGAGGGCGGGGGGTAATTGAACTGGGGCAAGCAGACATAATTTAATCCCTTTTTAAAGTCATAAATTCTGTCTTTCATTTTATATTTCCATTATAAATTCCTATGCCTGCATTTATATTGAAAACTGCCCATGTAAACTTGTCACACTGTAATTATATCCTCCTGCCATAGTGGCACTGCAGTACCTCCACTAACAGGAGGGTGCAATTGCAATGTGACAAGTTGACAGAGGCAGTTTCCATTATAAATGTAGACATAGGAATTTATAATCGAAAGAATTGATAGGAAATGCACGTAGACCTAAGATTTTTAATATATTATAGATGGGGAAAGGTCAAGCGATATGGGACTAAGTAAATAGCTATTTCAGAAAGTTGGCACTGGCTCGATGGTCCGAATGGCCTCCTTCTGAGCGTAAAATTCTATGAACCTAACAATAAAAAAGAAATAGTTGCAGCCTGTGTGTTGTACTGTCAGGCCTTGACAACCGTATTTGTATTTCTTTAATCTGAGCTGAAATGTCTTATGTACTTTTATGCGTATCCTGCTTTTACGCTCACATTAGTATTTCATGATTGTCTCCACTCACATTTCTCTTCCTTGCTCAACTAAAATAAATCACTTTATTTTGAGAAATTCCTCTCACTGGTGTTGGGAAATTCAAAAAAATACCTTGTTCTGATTTACTCCCCACATTTCTTGTGATGTGAATGTTTATGTCAGATCATTCTTTCCCTTTACCGGCATAACCCTTTCTCCTTTCTTTTGAAAACTAAGTTGATCAATAGCTTCTTTTCCAACTATTTCATTAATTTGAGGCCTTTACTGTTCTTTCGTGTCTTCTGTAATCTTCCGTCTCTTTTTTATCTATATTATTTTTCATGTTGTTCCACGTTAACCTTTCCTTATTTGCAGCATTCCTTTTATAACTCAGTGGTCTCTGTTGCTCTTTTGCTTTATTACGTTAGTGAATCATTGTTCAGTGTTTTAACAGCGTATTGACCGGTAAATAAAATGATACACATTCCAATAGACAGGAGCATAAATGTAATTTTAGATTATACGTTCATGCATGTGTTGATATAAGCAAGTGTACAAGTAAACAAAGCCCGTTAGCAAATGCTGTTCGTGACACTGTCTCCATTTGAATTACTAAAGGAAAGAACTACAACAACCAAAAGTACGATCTCCCTCAAAACATCTGCATCCATCTGACCCTGGCCTTAACCTTTAAATCTATCTTTTCATATTCATCTCAAAAGACCTTGTCAATGGCCAAGGAGACTCATAAAAAAGGATCCTTCGACAAACAAAAAAGATACAGAGGAAATTCAACCCAAATTAGGTGGCAGGAGATAATACAATTTGCTCATTTTTATTCTGCTGCTCAAACTGGGGTTGAATTCATTTCACTTTATCTTTATTCATGTTATTTAAACATTAGATTCATTAGGATTTTGAACTGCAACAGATATAGAGAACAAAACTAGTTGCCAAATTTGTCCAACATCTGTTCCCAGAAGGGACGGACATTTGCCAACTTCACATTGTGTTATATTTTCTGAATTAATTTCAAAGACAGCCCATCAGTTTATGAACTGTTTGATCAAACTTCTCATTAACCGAATGAAACATTAAATTGGTGATATCAATATTCAGACAAATAATTAAAATGTTCATTAAATGGCTCATGTAGATACAATAGAAGGACAGACAGGCAAAGACATAATTTCTGCATGATTATTTATTAAAAGTGGAAGACAAATGTTGATTCACTCGGCTTTTTAAAATATGTACGGCAGTTTAATAAACAGAATGATATTGAGCTCACGTTTCATTTTCTGTAATGCATAATGTGACTGGTCTGTAGTGAAACAGTAAAATTCTGATGTGCTGTCGGATTATGCTCATGTTTTTTTTTAAACTTACATTGATAGGGAAATAAAATGAACGTAGAAGCTATGAGCAGTAGAAAGGAACCAGTTACCTGTTGGAGTTGAGAATTGATCAGCCAGTGCAGAGCAAGCAGAGATCTTTTTGTTTGTCCATCTGGCAATTTGGTTTCTGTCTCAATTTGGTCAGGAATCTGTGTTGGGAAGGGGAGGAAGCGGAGGAAATGCCAGGTCAGCTGGAACCAAAATCTCCTTGCACTAATTTATTAATTTTTAAAAGCCAACTGTCCAGAAGGCAGACATTGCCAAATCATAATTATGACAGTTCAACAGCACTTTCTGTTGAAAGTGTCAAAAGGGTTTCTTTTTCCCCCTCTGTTTCTCACCTAATAGTGGGATCTCTATGCTCCCAAGAGCTTATATATTTCACATTCGTGAGGTTGCTCTAATTAAAAGATACTGTGCCTGGCATTCTTAACATGTCATTTGAAACAGGTGGTATGTTAAAATTCCTATTTTGAATGTAATTATATATTCCCCAAAAAAGTTTTCTGATTTCCAAATTTTCAGTTGAACGATGTTGGATTTGTACCTTACTTAACCGTCAGTGATTGCTGAAAGCCTCAGTCACAAAAAAAAATTAATCGCAGAACATTTCTCAGCAAATAAATAGTTTCTAGTTCCCATTGTATATGCTGCACAGCACTTTACTGATCTGTATTAAAAAGCTGCCGATAGTGCCGCTGGGTGAATCTGCCTAGTCCAGCAACTCCTACTTCACACAATATTGTATAATTTTGGTAATTCTTATTAAATTAAATTAAGAAGCATAACAAAAATAAAAACAAATTGAATATAACATTTTCCTTCCTCTAAACTGCATACTACTTTGGTGTACTTTGTGAACAGATTGTGTGAGTCGATGCTCCCAGCCTTATTGGGACAGTATATATTTAGTGCGTTGACACACCGTCTCCAATATACCTGCTTTTTTCAACAAACTGGGTGAGTAACTGCAGCTGTCTTCCATGTACAATGGTGTGTCTAATAAAAAGAGGAACAGTTTGCAAACATTCAGCTGTCCTGTGCAACTGCTCACCATGACCTTCCTTGGCAATCGTCTGCAAGGCAGTCACAAATCACTAATGAGCTGTTTTTGTCTTTAATTGCTTACTTAATTATAGAGAATTAACATAAGAACATTTCCAATTATTAACATAATTGTATTCAGAGATGAAATGTTGGTATCTGTCAATCTGCTCATCTATAATAAGCAACTTGTTTACAGAAAACAGTTTTTTTTTTAAACACACTTTCCAATCTACAACCGAAGCCTGGATGGCCTAGCTCCGACATGTGCCACCAAGCCTTTTAGGTCATGTTGAAAAATGAACTTGATAAACAACAAAGAAACTTGTTTTAATCCAATGACTACAGTAGTCAGTAAAACCCTATTGGTTTGCTAGCTGATGAATTCATCAACACAAATCTAATACATATATTTTGGTTGTTTCATGATATTTTTCTTACAGTGTTTACACTTAATTATGACATTTATGCTGTTAAAATGGCATAAAACAAGTCTTTCACTGAAAGAAAATGGGTGGATTTACTCAGTTTATAACTCTTGACAGTTTGGACTTTTCAACATTTTTCATCCCTGCCTTTTGTGCAAAATAGAAAAATTTAAAAGGGGTGAAACTGATCTTCGCCAATCGCGCAGAAACGGGTGATAGCGGATTGATAGCCCATTTCACACTGCGGCCGATTTTCTTTTCCATTGAAGTCATCCGTTTCCGTGCTACTGGTGAAGACCAACTTCACCCTTAATAACATTAGAAATATTACAAGTGTATCAACTGAAGATAAATACTAGTTCTGGTTCGTAACCATACCAAAATATTGATCATAAAGTTCACAGCAAATATTCCTCAGAGGAAAGAACGTCGATGGAAGTCTGAAAACAAGCCACATGCAGCTGTGCCAATAAATACTGGATTACCACTAAAAGATACATCTTACTAACTCTAACCTAGGATGATGCAGCTGTATATAAAATGTCCACGTAACCCCTAAGTAGGGCTATTGGATAAAGTGTAGCCTTTGTTTTTTTTAAGCATCCAAATCATTTCCTATCAGGCATGCAAGGTATTAGGTCTTAAACCTCATGTTTCCTCAGTTAACTGAGCCTCAAATAGTAAACTCAGCCCAACTCTGTAAAACCAGATTTGTTTAACAACACGATTTAGGGACTATCTATTCATGTACCTTGTACAACTAACTCCACTGTTAAAGCTAGAATCATGAAAGAGTCATTTCATGTCGCTGGTAAATTCTTCTCAAATCTCCTTGCAAGTAACGAGTAAAAAAGCTCAGTGTGTAATGCCAGCTAATGTGGTTTATGGAAGAAAATAGTATCAGCCTATCTTTGTAGCTATCTAAGCCAGGATAATGCTTTTAGCCTTTATACTTCAACCAACTCGATTTTTCCAACCCTCAGCCATGTATCTCCTGAAATCCTTTTCCAAAGAGTTAAATTGGATGTGAAATCTGTGCTCAGCTATGAGTCGCCTTTGTTCTTGGTCTTGCCGGCAAAGCTTTGCCCCTGCATCACTTTCATCGACGTCTGATTGAGCTTGACAGTGTGACAGCGAGGCACAGACGAGCAATTCTGCACTGAATGAGAGTCTTTTTCAGCCAGGCAGCAGCCTCCTCAGTGTCTGAGAAAAGGCCACAGCAGATGCAGAAAGAAAACCTTCTCAGGGAAAAAAAAAGCTAAACTTTGACGCAATTAAATTTGAAACAGAGCTCCTTCACTCTAGGTGATCTTGACCAGCTCACAAAGGAAGAAAAGGCGGTTGATAAACTGCGTGTCTTAAAGTTAAAAGGTGGTGAATTGATAGAAGAAAAGGAGCCTTGAGCTCTACGACCATTACTTTCACAGATTAGTGCCTCCAGCAAGTGACAAAATATGGGCAAAATTTTCTTCTTTATTGGAAGTGTTAAATGTAATATAAATGCTTTGCATCTCTGCTGAGGAAGAAAAATTTTATTTTTTTACAACCAGGGGTTAGGTGCTGCTTTGAATTTTGCTTTGATTAAGTGGAGGTCCAGAAGCAGAGTTTTGGTTCTACTTCAGGTGCCAGTTTAAGATTTGAACAAACAGGAGAATATAACACAAATGCTGCCCTAAAGGTGAGTGTGCCATTCTCCCCTTTAAATAGATTTTTAAGTATCTTTTTGGAGGCATTAAAATATAATGTGTTGGCACACTACTATCTCACACAGTACAAGATTTAAAAAAATATATACATTGTCTGTACACCAGAATAAGATCTTCTCTCAGCTATTGTTATATAAGAATTATTTTGCAGTTAAAGAATGGGAAATTGCTTTGTGGGATGTGCATGCTGTCATCTTTCTGCACTTCTGTCCAGCAGACTCGCTCTGTGCATCCATGATGCTAAATTCCTAATGGCTGGACAGACGGGAACTGAAAGTATCTCAGTCAAAGTAGCTCTTTGTGTCCCTAACAGGATTAAAAGTTAGCACTGTTGGCACAAACAACACTTTTGTATTTTTGTGCCAAGGTGAAAAGTTTGCCATGTGTGTGTAAAGGCACTCTTCCAATTCCATTTCAGTTTATATTCCTATGTATATGGTTCATAAAAGTGCATTTCTGTTTTTGCATAACTTATCACTCTAGTTGTTAACAAATCGTAATACTGATGGTTTACTTGCAGTTAAGTTCCTTCATGTGCAGTGAATTATTTAAGCATAACATACTAACCTAGTGTCTGAAAGACCATTGAGAATAGTCTCACATTAATCCATTTGCCTTTTCAATAAGATCTGTTTTCAGCATAAAACTGCCTGGTGAGGGAAAAGGTGTCAGGAAGAAGCTGTGGATGAAAACACAGGAAAAAAATTCTTGTACCAGTAAAATGTATATATCATACCCATAGCATTAAAGACTATCACAGCTGCAATATTGTTGGCTCATGAATACAACAGACGTTGATTTCATTTCACGAGTCCAGAGCAACACACAGCAGAGCAACGGAGTATGAATAGGCCTGAGTGATGCCATCTTATCTGGAACACACTGCAGAAAGAAGGGAGTTCCTCCTGATGATGTGAAAAGGCAGCGTCATAAGCTGTATTTCTGGATAGCACTGAAGCACCCAGCCTAGAAATTGGATCGCATCAGAATCGGGGCACGATCCCAGCGCAGTGCATGCTGCATGAGCCTGAAGAAGTCGGTGGCAGAACCACATCAAATTGGTCCGTTGGCCTCATTTATTTATTACCGGCACGCTCTGAGCACCAGTCACTGCTCACAAGAGGCACTACTCAGGAAACAGGGTCTGCAGGCAGAGGCTGAGTTTCCTTTACATGTCTGAACAGCAGTGTCTCAGGAGACTCAGGTTGTCATGTCACATGGAGGCAGACATCTGCAGCCTCCTAAAAGAAGACTTGCTCCCTGCTGGACCTGATGGCCACGAGTTACCAGTGGCTGTCAAAATACCACCACCCTCAATTATTTTGCCTCCAGATCCTTCCAGGGCTCTGCTGGAGACATATCCAGGATCTCGCAGTCGGTGGCTCACAAATGCATAAGGCACGTGACTGATGGCTTGTTTTCCAGGGCCAGCAATTATGTCAACTTCGCCTGCGATGCCTCCAGTCAGAATGAGTGGGCGCTCAGATTTGCAGCTCTTGCTGGCTTCCCACAAGTGCAGGATGTCATCGACTGTACACATGTGACAATCTGGGCAAATCCCAGATCACCCAAGAGTATTCGTCAACTACAAGGACTTCCATTCCATCAATGTGCAACCATAAAAAGATATTTGTGCAGGTGTGCACCAGATTCCTGGGGAGCTGCCATGATGCTTTCATCCTGCGGCATTCCAAGCTCCCTGACCTCTGCTAGGAGACAAGGGATACCCACTTCAAACTTGACTGATGAAACTCGAACAATGAAGCACAACAGTGCTACAATGAATGCTATATGACCATCAGATGTGTGATTGAACAAGCCATTGGCATGTTAAAGATGTGCTTCAGGTGCTTGGACAGATCTGAAGGTGCCCTTCAGTACGCACCAGCCAGGGACTCCAGAATGATTGTGATTTGCTGCGCTGCACAACACTGCGCAGCAGCGAGGTTTGGACCTGCATGAGGAACAAAACAAAGAGCTCAGATCCTCCTCGGAGGGGGAGGAGGAAGAGGAGGAATATGATAGAACATAAGACGTAGGAGCAGGAGTAGGTCATTTGGCCCCTCGAGCCTGCTCCGCCATTCAATAAGATCATGGCTGATCTGATCTTGGCCTCAACTCTACTTCCCTGCCCGCTCCCCATAACCCTTGACTCCCTTATCATTCAAAAATCTGTCTATATCCACCTTAAATATATTCAATGACCCAGCCTCCACAGCTCTCTGGGGAAGAGAATTCCAAAGATTCACGACCCTCTGAGAGAAGAAATTCCTCCTCATTTCCGTTTTAAATGGGTGCCCCCTTATTCTGAAACTATGCCTCCTAGTTCTAGATTCCCCCATAAGGGGAAACATCCTCTCTGCATCTACCCTGTCAAGCCCCTTCAGAATCTTATAGGTTTCAATGAGATCCCCTCTCATTCTTCTAAACTCCAATGAGTATAAGCCTAACCTGCTCAACCTTTCTTCATAAGACAACCCCTTCATCTCCGGAATCAACCTCGTGAACCTTCTCTGAACTGCCTCCAATGCAAGTATCTCCTTCCTTAAATAAGGAGACCAAAACTCCAGGTGTGGTCTCACCAACACCCTGTACAGTTGTAACAGGACTTCCCTACTTTTATACTCCATTTCTTTTGCAATAAAGGCCAACATTCCATTTGCCTTCCTAATTACTTGTTGTACCTGCATGCTAACTTCTTGTGTTTCATGTACGATGACCCCCCGATCCCTCTGTACCTCAGCATTTTGTAATCTCTCCCCATTTAAATAATAATTTGCTTTTTATTTTTCCTACCAAAGTGGATAACCTCTCATTTTTCCACATTATACTCCATCTGCCAGATTTTTGCCCACTCACTTAGCCTATCTATATCCCTTTGGAGATTCTTTGCATCCTCCACACAATTTGCTTTCCCACCTATCTTTGTATCATCAGCAAATTTGGCTACATTACACTCGGTCCCTTCATCCAAGTCATTAATATAGATTGTAAATAGTTGAGGCCCCAGCACTGATCTCTGCGGCACCCCACTAGTTACAGTTTGCCAACCTGAAAATGACCCATTTATCCCGACTCTCTGTTTTCTGTTGGTTAGCCAATCCTCTATCCATGCTAATATATTACCCCCAACCCTGTGGCACCTTATCTAATGCCTTCTGGAAATCCAAATACACCACATCCGCTGGTTCCCCTTTATCCACCCTGCTCGTTACATCCTCAAAGAACTCCAGCAAATTTGTCAAACATGATTTCCCTTTCATAAAACCATGCTGACTCTGCTTGACTATATTATGATTTTCTAAATGTCCTGCTATCACTTCCTTAATGATGGACTCCAGCATTTTCCCAATGACAGATGTTAGGCTAATTGGTCTATAGTTGCCTGCTTTCTGTCTCCCTCCTTTCTTAAATAGGGGCGTTACATTTGCAGTTTTGCAGTCCGCTGGGACTTCTCCAGAATCCAGGGAATTTTGGTAGATTACAACCAATGCATCCACTACCTCTGCAGCCACCTTTTAAGACCCTAGGATGCAGGCCATCGGGTCCAGGGGACTTGTCCACCTTTATTGGAGGAGGAAGGTGATAATCGAAGGTTCACTTAGGTTGCACCAATGGTTCGAAGTCAAAAGCACATGCAAAGGCCACTCTTCCCAGCGTTCCCCCCCCCCCCCCCCACCCCCAATACCACTGACACAAAGAAGTCCTGCAAACAACCAACCACCCCTTACACATCCCCCGTTGGTCCCTGTCAATTCATGTCTTCCCATTCATCATCAAACAAGTTGCAAAGCAACTTGCCACCCAACAACTAAGAATGGACAAAACGGGAAAGTGGTGCAAAATAATAATATTTATGTGACCTAACTAAACAGCGAAAACTTAACAACACAACATTTTCTCATACACCCATATGCATACCCTTGTGCAACTACAAAGCCTTACTCTTCCTTTTCCTACTACTCCTACAAGGTGCAACCTCTGTGGTTTGAGCAGAGGTAGAGGCAGGCTGCTCAGATCCCTGCTCTGACTGCTGAGATGCTTTTGGCCAATGTCCTTTGGGCTTTGGAGTCCATGAGGGCCCGGCAAAGACTGTTCCACCTGCACAGGGGCAGACTCAGCCATCGGGAGATGAAGCAGTATGTGGGCGACTGACTGGTGGGGTGGTGGGGGGGGTGGGGGGGGGCGATGGGTGAGAAGTGGAAGTGCTTTGAGTGGAGTCCCCATTTGCATGTCCGCTTTCCCAATCATCCCTCTCCTGATTCATCTGCATTTCACTGGTACCACTGTGGTGGAGAGCACTTTGGTGCAGATCAGGGCAGCATTGTAAGACCAAAGCTAAGGTATCTGTCATCCTATTTAAGGTGGCGTGTGGTAAGCCATGTTGGCATCCAGAGTCTGCATGGCTGTGGTCAAGGCCTGCCTCGACTCAGTTGATAGCCACGTTTGATGTTCCATGGAGTTGGCCACTCTATCCATGCCAGAAGACATCATTGCAATGCCCTGCAACATCAATCCACTCATGCTTGAGGTGAACTCCTCCATTCTCTCTACAATCGTGGTCAGTGTGCTTGGAAGGCCTGTCAGTGCACCACACGTTATCTGCTGCTGCTCAATGATTCTCCTTTTCATAGACGGGACCCGGGATACAGCATCTGTGTCCAGCTGTGCAGTGCTTGGAGAGGGCTGTGCCCTTCGACGCAGACTCTGCACTGCTGTCCCTGTCACCACCATCTGCTCTTGCTCACTTGTGAAGTGTGTCATCAGGTGAAAACCCAACTATCTGCCTATGTGGTCCTACCGAAGTATCTGAGCTGGTGCATGGTATGCGTGAGTCCTGTGACGGTGCACCCTCAGAAGGACTCAGCTCCTTTGAGGAATCGGCGGCGGCGACCTCCACCAACTTCTGTTGCACATGTGAAGGCCCTGTCAGCGATAAAAGACATGAATTAGTCCTGGCAAGGTAAGAATATGTTGCAAGTTATCATTATGAAGATGATCATATTTCACTCGCTGTTGAAATCAAGTCAGCATGACTGAGTGCTGTAATACATGTGGGTCGCTAATATTTAATTGTGTCACCAAGTATCTGGGAACTCCCCAACTCCCCATCTCTGACAGCCAGGGATGCCAAAACTCCACTGATGTCAAGCACCTCCTCCTCTGCGCGTGTCAATTCCGAGATGTTTGGAGGACCACTTCCAGTTCTCTCCCTCTCCCTGGTGTTCTGTGCTCTATTCTCCTGCATCGAGGGAAAGAATTATGAGTGAGTATAATGGCATGTGTTCACCCGATGGACGGAGTGTTATTTGGTGAGGGTGAGTGTCAGGGAGAGGCATGAAATTGCATAAGGATGAGAGTAAGTGGCAGTGGTAGATGGATAGATGGGGATGTGAGGAAGTGCATAGACAAAGAAGGATGTCTGCGCATGCAAGGTAAGTGGGTGTGTGGCGTGATGTGATGGAGTAGGCTTGAGAAGGCAGAATGAGGGGGTTGGGGTGATGTGTCCAACAGGATGTTTAACTGTACTCGCCTTTCCTGACTTGATTAGATCATTAAACTGCTTCCTATACTGCATCCAGGAACGTGGCACAAGGCTCCTGCTGCTTATGTCCTGGGCAGGCAATCTCCAACCACGGCATCTTCGTTTCTGCCACAGGTTTTCTCCTCCCTTTGCTGGGGAATAGTATGTCTCTCCGGCTCCTCAGAGCCCTCAGCAGCACATCAAGGGAGGCATCAGTGAGCCTTTGAATGTCTCGAATTCATTGTTGAAGTTGGTCCTTTTTTCTTCTCAACTCCAACTCCTCCAAATTGCATCTACTGGAGTTGAGACCGCGTCATGCGGGTCCTCATCACGCCCGCTGCCGCGGATTGGACAGCAAACCTGGAAGTAAAATTATAATGAGGTGGCTGAGTTAAAAATCCACTGCTAGATGCGCCGAACATACTTGAATGTTTCCCAAGTGATATTGGACCCCGGCCCCCCTCCCAGCGCATCTCCCAGTTAATATCAGGGCCATAAAGTCTCAGCAGCATTGAAGGTTTCTCAATGCTGCCATTGCAACAGCTGGGCAGATATTCCTTACACAGGAGATCATGGGTCTTCAAACCTTAATGGGACCTGTCATATGGTTGGCGGAGGTAACCATCAATGGGTGGAAGTTGGCCTCACCTAGGGGTCTAGTCTGGGTTCGTGACTTGGATACCCAAAGGAAAAAAGGTCACAGTTTCTGTTTTAAATTTCAATGTGGCCCCCTTACAAATGAGCCACTGAGGGCAAAGGTGAATCTCCCAGCCAGCACTCTTTGGCTGGACTTCCCAACTTCCTCAGTGGCAGGTGCTCTAAGTGCACTCCTACTGGCACAGGCACCCGTCATTGGCAGTCAAAGCAGGGAATCGCTCTCAGGCCCCAAAAAATCTGCTGGGCTCAGCATTGTAGGCTCCCGTAGGTTTTCATTGAGATGTGCCCGTCATGGATTTTTGGGGAATATATTTTTAGTCTAATAAGGAAGTGTTCAGTGTTGGATCACGTTTTAGGAACTAAGGTAAGTTGGTAAGGTAAGAGTAGGAGTATATCTAGGAAAAACTAAACATAACAATCTAAAAATTGAAAAGGAGAGGAAACAATTCAAGATAAGGGTACTTAACTGGAAAAAGCCAATTTCAATGAGATTAAAAAGGATCTACTCGAGATAAATTAGAAAGAAAAATTGGCTACTAAGGTAGCAGAAAAACAATGGGAAATTTTCAAACAGGGGAAATAATCCCACAAGTAATGGGGTGCAATAAAAGCTGGAGTTCCTTGGATGAGTAGATTAATTCAAATTAAAATTATACTTAAAAAAATCGTATATGACAAATCTAGGACTAATAATCATAGAATCATGGAATCATAGAATCATAGAATGGTTACAGCACAGAAGGAGGCCATTCAGCCCGTCGAGCCCGCGCCGGCTCTCTGCAAGAGCACTTCAGCTAGTCCCACTCCTCCGCCCTTTCTCCAAAGCCCTGCAAATTTTTTTCCTTCAGGTACTTATCCAATTCCCTTTTGAAAGCCATGATTGAGTCTGCCTCCACCACCCTTTCAGGCAGTGCATTCCAGATCCTAACCACTCGCTGCGTAGAAAAGTTTTTCCTCATGTCGCCTTTGGTTCTTTTGCCAATCACCTTAAATCTGTGCCCTCTGGTTCTCGACCCTTCCACCAACGGCAACAGTTTCTCTCTATCTACTCTGTCTAGACCCCTCATGATTTTGAACACCTCTATCAAATCTCCTCTCAACCTTCTCTGCTCTAAGGAGAACCCCAGATTCTCTAGTCTATCCACATAACTGAAGTCCCTCATCCCTGGAATCATTCTCGTAAATCTTTTCTGCACCCTCTCTAAGGCCTTCACATCCTTCCTAAAGTGTGGTGCCCAGAATTGGACACAGTACTCCAGTTGAGGCCAAACCAGTGTTTTATAAAGGTTCATCATAACTTCCTTGCTTTTGTACTCTATGCCTCTATTTATGAAGCCCAGTGTCCCGTATGCTTTTTTAACTGCTTTGTCAACCTGCCCTGCCAGCTTCAATGATTTGTGCACATATACCCCCAGGTCTCTCTGTTCATGCACCCCCTTTAGATTGTACCCTTTAGTTTATATTGCCTCTCCTCGTTCTTCCTACCAGAATGTATCACTTTGCACTTTTCTGCGTTAAATTTCATCTGCCACGTGTCTGCCCATTTCACCTGCCTGTTTATGTCTTCTTGAAGTCTATTACTATCCTCCTCACTGTTCACTATACTTCCAAGTTTTGTGTCATCTGCAAATTTTAAAATTGTGCCCTGTACTCTCAAGTCCAAGTCATTAATATATATCAAGAAAAGCACTGGTCCTATTACCGACCCCTGGGGAACACCACTGTATACCTTCCTCCAGTCCGAAAAACAACCGTTCACCACTACTCTGTTTCCTGTCACTTAGCTAATTTTGTATCCATGCTGCCACTGTCCCTTTTATTCCATAGGCTTCAACTTTGCTGGCAAGCCTATTATGTGGCACTTTATCAAACGTGTTTTGGAAGTCCATGTACACCATGTCAACCATATTGCCCTCATCAACCCTCTCTGTTACCTCATCAAAAAACTCGATTAAGTTAGTTAAACATAATTTGCCTTTAACAAATCCATGCTGGCTTTCCTTAATTAATCCACAATTGTACAAGTGACTGTTCATTTTGTCCCTGATTATCGTTTCCAAAAGCTTTCCCACGCCCGAGGTTAAACTAACTGGACTGTAGTTGCTGGGCTTATCCCTACACCCTTTTTTGAACAAGGGTGTAACATTTGCAATTCTCCAGTCCTCTGGCAGCACCCCTGTATCTAAGGAGGATTGGAAGATTATGGCGAGTACCTCCGCAATTTCCTCCTCAACCTCCCTCAGCAACCTTGGATGCAACCCATCCAGTCCTGGTGACTTATCAACTTTAAGTTCAGACAGCCTTTCAAGTACCTCCTCTTTATCAATTTTTATCTCATCCAGTATCTCAACTACCTCCTCTTTCACTATGACTTTGGTAGCATCTTCTTCCTTGGTGAAGACAGATGCAAAATACTCATTTCGTACCTCAGCCATGCCCTCTGCCTCCATGTGTAGGTCTCCTTTTTGGTGCCTAATTGGCCCCACCCCTCCTCTTACTACCCATTTATTATTTATATGCCTATAGAAGACTTTTGAATTCCCTTTTATGTTAGCTGCCCATGTATTCTCATACTCTCTCTTTGTCCCTCTTATTTTCTTTTTCACTTCCCCTCTGAACTTTCTATATTCAGCCTGATTCTCACTTGTATTCTCAACCTGACATCTGTCATATGCGCTCTTTTTCTGCTTCATCTAACTCTCTATCTCTTTTGTCATCCAGGGAGCTCTGGCTTTAGTTGCCCTACCTTTCCCCCTCGTGGGAATGTACTTCAACTGTACCCGAACTATCTCCTTTTTCAAGGCAGCCCATTGTTCGATTGCAGTTTTGCCTGCCAATCTTTGATTCCAATTTACCCGGGCCAGATCCGTTCTCAACCCACTGAAATTTGCCTTCCTCCAATTAAGTATTTTTACTCTAGATTGCTCCCTGTCCTTTTCCATAGCTAATCTAAACCTTATGATACTATGATCATTGTTCCCTAAATGTTCTCCTACTGACACTTGCTCCACTTGACCCACCTCATTCTCCAGAACCAGATCCAGCAATGCCTCCTTCTTCATTGGGCCGGAAACATACTGATCAAGAAAATTCTCCTGAACACACTTCAGAAATTCTTCCCCATCTCTGCCCTTTACACTATTATTATCCCAGTCTATATTAGGATAATTGAAGTCCCCCATTATTAGTACTCTATAGTTCTTACACCTCTCTATAATTTGCCTGCAAATTTGCTCCTCTATATCTTTCCCACTAGTTGGTGGCCTATAGAATACATCTGGTAGTGTAATGCCACCTTTATTATTTCTTAACTGTAACCAAATAAATTCTGTCCTTAACCCCTCCAGGACATCCTCTCTCTCCAGCACTGTAACATTCTCCTTAACCAATACTGCCACCCCACCTCCTTTCTTTCCTTCCCTTTCTTTCCTGAACACCTTATATCCAGCAATATTTAAAACCCACTCCTGCCCTTTTTTGAGCAGGTCTCCATTATCACCACAACATCATATTCCCATGTGGCTATTTGCGCCTGCAGCTCACCAACCTTATTTACCATGCTTCGTGCATTTACACACATGCACTGTAAACCTATCTTAGAACTTCTTGTATTCTCTCTTAATCTGACCCCACCTACTACCTTACTATTTCTTACACTAGTGCTATCTGTCTCTCTCCATCCTTTGTGCACTTTATTTCTCCTTTCTAATGCTACATCCGGGTGCCCATCCCCCTGCCAAATTAGTTTAAACCCTCCCCAACAGCACTAGCACTCCCGCCCCCCCACCCCTGCCCCCCCTCATGAGGACATTGGTTCCAGCTATGTTGAGGTGCAAGCCATCCGGCCTGTACAGGTTCCACCTCCCCCAGAACCGGCCCCAATGGCCAGGAATCTGAAGCCCTCCCTCCTGCACCATCTCTCCAGCCACGCATTCATCTGCTCTACCCTCCTATTTCTAATATCAAATAAAATCAAGCAGAGTATAGAAAACATAGAAAAGAAGCAAAAAGATTAGAAAGGCTAAGAGGGGATATGAAGAAAAATTGGCTGGGAACATAAAAGGGAACAGTAAAAGTGTTTATAGAAACACACAAAGTAAAGGATTTCTAAAGAAAGAGTAGAGGTGATTAGAGATGACAAAGAAATCTTCTCATGGAGGTTGAAGAAAATGATGGAAATAGTAAGTACTTTGCTTCATTTTTTGTGATACTGAAAATTAAAAGGTCCAAGGGCAAAAGGTGGAGCAATTAGGTAGGGTAAACATAGATCGGATCTCCATCCATTTTTGTACCTGACTCTTTCTCTGGTCATTTTTGACAGCTGGGAAAGTAGCTACCCATTTTTGGGTAGGCACATGCAAGTAAGACAGTAATGATGTAATGACATTTTCCATCCCATTTTCAGTCATTTCCGATTCATTTCCCCCCCAATCTTTTCGCTGCTGCTAACTACTTGGTCACCTGACTTTGTACCATTCACTGAGTGTCTGCCATTTCTCTCCCGCCCCATTTCAAACAGGGAATAATGGCTTTCCCATTGGGAATTTCCTTTTATCTTTCTTTCTTGTAATAGGTAGTGGAGAAGCAACCTAGGAACACCAGGCTGGTGAGGCTGCACCGCAGGTATGGGTAGCAGTGCTCCTATCTGCATTCAATTGAAGAGCAGCCCCCATGGACGCTTCACTTTCCACAGAAATCCATCACTCAGTTATGCCACATGCTGCATGAACACCATCTCCGTTGCAGGCACTGCTCTTCAGTACTTGTTAAGTTTATAACTGCCCTTAATTTATATGCTAGGGGGTCATTCCCAGCTGCCAGTGGGGACATCTGCAACAAACAGATGTTCACAGATACATTAAGAAAATCACACGGATATATTGTTCTCTAAAACTGGCAATTTCATTTCCTGCCCCATGTAAGACCAGCAACAATGTGACATGTCACAGTAATTTTACAGAACAAGAGGACTCCTCAAGGTCAGAATAGTCATTGATTGCACCCATTTGGCCATGCATGCACCCTTGCTCAATACTTATATCTACATCAACAAGAAAGGTACCCACTCTTTCAATGTGCAACTTGTTTGTGACCAGCAGAAAGCCATAATGTAAGTGAATGCTCATTTTCCTGAAAGCTGTCTTGCTGCCTTCATTTTAAGGAACACCACCATCCCAGCTCTCCATGACTCAGAAAGGGAAGTCTCTGCATGGCTCCTAAGAGATCAAAGCTATGTGCTACAGACATGGCTGATGATACCTGTGCACTTTCCCAGGACCCCAGCTGAGCACTGCTCCAACAAGGCAAATTTATCCACCAGAATCATCCTTCAACGCTGGCATGTTGAAGAGGTACTTCGGGTACCTGGAACAATCTGCAATATAGTTGGTTGAAGATCTGAAGGATTTTGAAGGTGCGCGACATGCTACAGAATTTTATTTTACAATGAGGAGAAATGCCTCAATGGGCAATAAAGAGTTCAGCAAGAGGATATGGAGAAGAGCCTGTTGCCAGCTGCAAGACACATTCATGCCATCTATTGACTAGCACATCTGTCCACTGCATTAACCATCCTTTGTGCATCTTCGTCCTTCCTACTACAAAGATCTATAGACCCCCTCTCTGTGCACATTAACTCACACGTCAACCCTCCATTCATGTTAGCCAATGAAAGCAGCTTCCAAACATCATCAGGAACAATATTTGCATGGACAATAACTTTAGTGTAACCATAATTTTAGTTAGAAACCATAAGGGGAACTGGATGGTACAGGGGATTAGCCTTTCACCTCTGGGACCTGGGTTCAAATCCAGCCCAGACTGAAGAGATGAATACTATTTCCTGTCTGCTTGCTGTATGGGTTCTATATGAAATTCAAGGTCCAGGCATGAGTGCAAAACAAATGACAGGGCAGCTGAGCATTTTAATGGCTGCTGAAGTCAAGGTGGTGCTGCATTAGTGGTTGTAAGGTTTCCAGTGTCCTGGCCAATATTTATCCCTCAACCACCATCATTAAAATAGATTTTCTGGTCATTATCACACTGCTGTTTGAGGGACCTTGCTGTGTGCAAAATTGCCTGCCGCGTTTCCTACAACAATGACTAAACTTCAAAAGTATTTCATTGGCTGTAAAACACTTTTGACGTCCTGAAGTCGTGAAGGGCGTGATATATGGGTACGGTAGCATAGTGGTTAAGTTCCTGGACTAGTAATCCAGAGGCCTGGACTGATCCACCAAATCTCACCACGGCAGCTGGGGAATTTAAATTCAGTTAATTAAATAAATCTGGAATTTAAAAAAAGCTAGCATCAGTAATGATGACCATGAAACTACCGGATTGTCGTAAAAACCCATCTGGTTCACTAATGTCCTTTAGGGAAGGAAATCTGCATCCTTACCTGGTCTGGCCTATATGTGACTCCAGACCCACAGCAATGTGGTTGACTCTTAACTGCCCTCTGTGGTTCAAGAAGGCGGCTCACCACCACCTTCTTGAGGGCAATTAGGGATGGGCAATAAATGCTGGCCTTGCCAGTGATGCCCACATCCCATGAACAAATAAAAAATAAACAGCTGTCCCAGGCACAATAGGCCAAATGGCTTCCATCTGTGCTCCAAACCTCTATGGTTTATGTCTTTCTTCCGAACCTCAAGACATGTCTCAATGTAGTTGATACCATGTTGAATTTTTTTGATGGCACACTTTGCATGTTTAGGGCTGTCTTTCCCCCACCCAAAATCTGTTTGTATTTTCCGCATCAGAACTTGCTAGTGCATGAAAGGCCGGGTCCGTAAACTGGGCTTTTCTCAATTATCATTGACACATTTTCCTTCAAAATTGCGCACACACAGCTGGATTAACAAACATTTTAACATTTATACTGGCTAAGTGGCTTGCTAGTCACTTACGAATTGCTAAAGAATGGTTATTACAGTTTTTTGCTACGACTGCTGAAATCATATTCTGGGGAACTGCACGTTTCAAAATGGCACCTTCCTGTGAGTTAATTATTGTGTCATAATTTACAATAAAAAAAATGAACATCTCTTACATATTTCAATAAAAAAAGGAAAATGTAGCTGCTAGAATCTAAAAACAGAATAGCTTTTTGGGAATTGAGTCAAAATGACTGGTCACATGACCTTGTGGGTAGGTTTATAAATAGAATGAACAAATCAACTGGAAGCTGCAACCTTTCTAATAACTAGAGAGTTACTGCATAATAGCACCCAAAAGAAATATATCAAAACTAACCTAGCTCAAATTATTTGATTTACGGTACTTCAAAAATCTTTTTTGCTTAAAAAAATGTTTTTGTCTACCTATCTACATATACACATTCCCCAAATCCTTGATTTGTAAATCACCAAAACATAAAGCTTTGGAAAAAACAGAGCAGCAGCAGATTAGCACCAGTACGAAGTCTAACCTGCACACACGCCTACACATTCAGTAAGGTAGTAATGGTTAAATATTATTTATTATTTTTAGGTTAACAAAAATTAAAAATTGAGTTACGCAATGCCTTGATTTCAAAAATTCTCATCCTTGTTTTCAAATCTCTCCATGGCCTCGGCCCCTCCCTATCTCTGTAAGCTCCACCAGCCCCACAACCCCCCGAGATATCTGCGCTCCTCTAATTCTGCCCTCTTGAGCGTCCCTGATTATAATCGCTCAACCATTGGTGGTCGTGCCTTCTGTTGCCTAGGCCCTAAGTTCTGGAATTCCCTGCCTAAACCTCTCCGCCTCTCTACCTCTCTTTCCTCCTTTAAGATGCTCCTTAAAACCTACCTCTTTGACCAAGCTTTTGGTCATCTGCCCTAATTTCTCCTTATGTGGCTCGGTGTCAAATTTTTTGTCTTATAATACTCCTGTGAAGCACCTTGGGACGTTTTACTACGTTAAAGGCACTATATAAATACAAGTTGTTGTTGTTACTTGCTGCATTAATAGGATCTCTTCCCCAGAACATTTTATGTTGCTTGAACTATTGCCAGGTCATTAATATATGTTTGTACCACAAAAAAGCATTGAATCCACATTGCTGCTTGCACAAGTCTTGCAGGAATCAGGCCTGTATTTCATTAACCGGCAGTTTTTGAGTGCGATGCCTTTGGTTACAATAAATTTTTTGCATTCAAGAATACTACATACTAATAGAGGCTCTAGAGTGGGCTGATGGGAGAATTTTCATTTTTGTTTTACAACAATGGCCTAAAGATACTAATGCGTTACTGAACTCAGCAAATGAGGACCTGTGTCAGTGTGCCGCAGGCCTGCATACTGCTCAGTGACACATTTAACTTCTAAATATATACTGGATATAGAATTTCCCAGTATGAGGATTGTCACATATCAACACCATGGAGTGCACTGATTCTCAGCACTTGCACTGACTGTCATTGTAGTTATAAAACAAGACCCAGAACTGAAAGAAACTGCATCATATACTTTGCAGTGTAAATTATATAAAACAGCAACTACCCTGGAGCGAATTCAAGGCAGAATTCTAATCTCGGGGTTCCAATGACAGTTGTAAAAGGCTCAAATTCATCTCTCCTGGTATATGATATCATCTGAACCCCTGAATAAGACAACTGCTTTGATTTTGTCAGATGTCATTAACAACTGGTCCAATCCTATATCCACCTTATTCCTACATTACAACAGTGAATACACTTCAAAAGTATTTCATTGGCTGTAAAGTGCTAAGGATGTCCCAACTTTGTGAAAGGTGCTATATAAATGTAAGTTCTTTCTTTTATATTTCTAACACCACATGCACTATCACCACATCAAAGAAGCTGCCTATAAATGTTGAAATGCACCTTACACTCAGACCACTTACAATTTACTATGTTCTGTGTAAGTTAAATCTTGTTCGAAGAAATATGCTGCCTCATCACACCAGACACTGGCACCTTGCTCTGTTTCACACTTTTGTCAACAGCAGCACTACTTCTGTACAGGAGGAGGACATGGGCTGGTTTCATTCCATTTTGACCAGTTTAGAGGTTTTGTTTGCTGCAAGCAGATATTATAACATTGTTGGAAGTGTAATGCTTTTTGGCACGTGGCTGAATTTCATCAGAAAAATATTACAGCAGCAACTTGTATTTCTCAAGTACACAAAGTGTCATCGACGAGCACTTTTCAGGGTGATGGATAGGCTATAATGCATAGTGTATGATGATGGCAACTGTCCATCTCGAAAGAAGATGGTGTAAGCACCAAAGCAGTTGAGTTACTTTGTCGTGCTACAACATGGTGCGTGGCTGGAGTCCAATTCTCGAGCGACAGTCCTTGCGACAGACGGTGCAGGTGGTAATCACAGAGCCAGATGATAAAGCCTGAGCAGTATTAACCCTTAAAGCCCTCTTTGCTCTTTTCCCTTTCCTCTCTTCAAGCCCCTTTGTCTCCCCAATGCAGCACATCCCTCCAATGTGACCTACTGTTAGGCACATCTTCCCAGCTTGCCTTAATAAGTCTCTCTTGCAAACACCTTTAAACCTGAGCCGAGGTCTGCCCATTGTCCTTGAAGCATCTGCAAGTTCTCCATACAAAAGATCCTTTGGAATACTCCCATCTTCCATCCGATATAAATGACCAAGCCATCGGAGGCATCTGTATTTGAGAAAAGTTATTAAACATAGTGTATATCTTACACCTACAAAAGTCATCCTGGTAGGGAATAAAGGGTATCAATACAATAAAGGGCTTCGGTTGACATTCACAGACTACTTGAGCTTTGCTCTTGTGGTTCGTGACAACATCTGATCCCATCAGTGGAATTCTGGCTCATAACTCGCTGTGGCATATCTGTTACTTTGAACATACCAATTCCTGTTCCATGTTCCCAGCACTTTGAGTTTTGTGAAGGAAATTTTAACTTTGCTAGCACATACAAACCAGGCTTGGGCTTTTGTTCCTCATTGATGTGATTTTTTATCCTTATTTTTCATTCCTCTCCTGTGGATTTCTTTCTTTAATTTCTTACTTCATGAAGATTAACGAGCTGAATTTTCTTTTACTAATGTGCTATTTCCTGATCTCATGATACTTCTGCCTACTGTATCCTTTCAAAAGACCTATTTAGTCTAACATTCATCAGTTTTATATACAAGAGAAAGTAAGAACTTGCATTCATTAAATGCCTTTCACATCCTCAGAACATTCCAAAGCGCTTTACAGCCAATGACGTACCTTTGAAGTGTAGTTATCGCTGTGATGCAGCCAATTTGTACACCGCAAAATCTCACAAACAGCAATGAGATAAATGATTAGATAATCCACCTTTGGTGTTGATGGTTGAGAAAGAAAAAAAAGACTTGCATTTATATAGTGCCTTTCACGACCACCGGACATCTCAAAGCGCTTTACAGCCAATGAAATACTTTTGAAATGGAGTCACTGTTGTAATGTGAGAAACGTGGCAGCCAATTTGCGCACAGCAAGCTCCCACAAACAGCAATGTGAAAATGCCCAGATAATCTGTTTTTGTTATGTTGGTTGAGGGAGAAATATTGGCCAAGACACCAGGGATAACTCCCCTGCTCTTCTTCAAAATAGTGCCATGGGATCTTTTACATCCACCTGAGAGAGCAGATGGGGCCTTGGTTTAACATCTCATCTGAAAGACAGCACTTCTGACAGTGCAGCACAGCACTGGAGTATCAGCCTAGCTTTATGTCCCTAGAGTGGGACTTGAACCCACAACCTTCTGACAGAGAGGTAAGTGTGCTACCCACTGAGCCACAGCTGACACTGAGGGAACAATGTTCACCAGGACACCAGGAGAACTCACCCGCTCTTCTTCAAATAGCCATGGATCTTTTATACCGGACTCAATATCGAGTTCAACAATTTCAGATCATAACCTCGGCCCCCCACCACATATATATACACTTTATCCACCCTTTTGGTTCGTGCCTTTTTCCTTTTTTCTCTCTCTCTCCCCCTACGGCAGCTGTCTCTCATTCTGCCAGCATTTCACACTTCATCTTTTGTTTCTTAACCTGTCCCATTACCATCTCGTCTTGCCTTGAGCATCTCTTAATGTCTCTACTTACCATAGTTTTCCCTCCCCCCCAGCCTCCCCCTTGCATTTTTATCTGTTTCATTTCCTGCTCTTTTCTCAGTTCTGACAAAGGGTTTCGACCTGAAACGTTAACTCTGTTCTCTCTCCACGGATGTTGCCTGGCCTGCTGAGTTTTTCCAGCGTTTTCTGTTGTTATTTCGATCTTTTATACCTATTTAGAGGGTGGATGCGTCCTTGGTTTAAGGTCCTAGGACCCCGATTTGCATATAGAAACAGGCAGGTGCTTTGAGCACCCGGCAGTAGGCCCCTTTCAAAATGGCAATGGCCACATAGTTGGGGTAAACCCCATTTTAAGGCCGTTACTGCCTCGTTAACGCCAGGCGATACAAGTTAAAATTGGTCCCAATGTGTGAAGTATGTTGATGAACATTTGGGCTTCCAGTAATTGTTAGAGATGCAAATAAATAATTTGATTGTTGTATCAGTAATGTTGAGATTAACCAAGGGCCTACCCATTCTGGACAGGGATAAATCCAATTCATCTCAAGGCTAACTGATGTTTATATTGTGGAATCACTTCCACTGGAAGTGTGTTAATGTGCTTTGGAATGCACCCTGTTTACATTGTTTGCATTGCAGGATGGAGCATCAACAGCAACACTGAAAAACTGCACAAGCACAACATTGATGTACATGCAGTCTTTCCAAAGTCAAAATTACAAATTGAACTTTCCAGCCACAGACTTTACCTGATGATGGGGGACGGTTCATTCAGGCGAGTAATACAATAATAATACGGCAGGCCAATAGGGATGATCTGAGCACTCAGTCTGCCCATAGCCAAAAATATATGGTGGCCTGGGTCTGCAGGCAGCCGCCAGTATGTGTTGATGTTTATCACCATTAGTACTTTGCCTCTGGGGGAATGTGGTAAGAAAGCAGCTCCTGAAGTGGGTCTCCATGTGACTATGTTGATATTACAGCAAAGAAGTTAAAGATGCCTCAAGTGGCAATGCTGGAATATAAATGCAGCATTAAAGTCCCCATGGCTCTGAGAACAGCTATTTTACGAGACATGTCAATCATTTCATTTTCTAACAGGAACAAAATCTTATTGGACTTTCTCTGTTCTGATATTAAAAGTTTGGTGTTACAACTACAGAACATTAGGTTACAACAGTGGGTGCTATGGTGGGATGTTAAGGCTAAACAAGTGTTCCAGAGGACGTCAGCAAGGTTGCAATAAACAAATATATTCACAACGGCACGTGACCTGGCAGCAGTCTGTCACACAGGAGCTGACTGATGCCTCACCTGGGCCAGCACAGGAGACGCCGCAGCTACTGCACGACCACCACACTTCTCAATACGTCTAACTTCTGGGGACTCAGGTCAATTTCTCCTCCAGGCACTTGAAGGTTGCCGATTGATGTCTGTTAAGCAACGAGGCCACCCAAGGGGGACAAAAGACTTGGGACATTTCAATAAGAAAAGGCCACGAGAACAAAATGCTGCCCCGGCTCGCTGTGGTTTTTGTCACCTGAGACACCTCCCAGCCACCTGCGCACCGAGCCCGAGGTTTTATGGGTGCAATGTGGGCATGGGTGCTCTCAGCTTTTTCACCGTTGTTGCTTCCCTCCCGGTGTGACTCCATGCAGAGCTCGTGTTAACCATGTCTTTTCCATGATGGATGCCTAACATGCTGCACAGTAGACGGTTGCACTGAATCGCTCAGAACCAGTCATCACATGGTCTGGGCCAATTGTTTAGTGCTGCTATCGTTGCATTTTATTTTGCCAATGTATTGTGGCTGAGCGTGGTCTCCTGGAGCTTTGCTTGATTGCCTTTGGGAGTCGGGGAGGAATTTTCCAGCGTTTTTCCACAAATTGGACAGTGGTTTTCCCTCTGGGGTTTTTGCCTCCCCCCAGGAGTGAGAGCTGGTGGCTGCAGTTGATAGCTGGTGCATGCCATTATGTTGACTGGTAAGAGTTTTGTCAAACCTGTAGCTATTAAATCCATGGAAGCTGTACAATGTCACTTGTTTGTCTTGTGAGTCCTGTGTCAATAAATTTCATGAGATTTTTTCTGTGTTATGTATTTGTTTCATGAATCCTGCATCATTTGGGTCAATGACTATTGCCAGCTACTAGGACTTTTGGGTTATCTTTCGAAAATCAATGACTACACTAAAGGAGCCTCCAGGACTTTTGCCCAGAATATCGTGTGTGATGATTCTGCTAAGCAAGAGGCTGATCTAATGTCCCATAATGAGATATTTGTTGCACATTGACTGACAGTTGCTGAAGTGCAGATGTCTTTGGCGGTAGTAATATCCAAATTACATTTTTCATTATTATTTCACAAGAAGCATCCTTCAATGGATATGGAAATGTTGCTTTGCGTGAATTATTTAAATATCGGACTTGACTGCTGTTGGTATTATAATGCCGTGTTTTTTTGTGAGCTTGACAATACTGATATAATCCACAACAAAAAAATGGCAGAAATGTAGAGCAGCGGAACAGTTTGTCAAGATTCAATAAAAGGATTATTTGATTAGAAAATAATCAGTGAGTTCTTCAACTGAACCTCTATAGATGGTCATATTACTCATATACACATTTTCCTACAATTTGGCCATTTGGTAGTGTTATAATTGCATTCAATTATATCTGAGAAGCAACATAGTATCAACTACACTAAATATGGTTAGCTTTCACTACTGTTATAAATAGGTGTATTGTACTTATTCCAAATTAAACTTTTAGATAACGGTGTTACTGATAAATCTTAGCGGGTGGAATTGGGTGCTTTTGTGACCGGGTGCGGCGCTGACATCGACTCCCACCATATTCGGCGGGAATTTTGCGGCGGCGCTACTCTGTTGCGCCCCGATATCCTTTGCCCAGAGATCGTGACATCATCGCAGTGCGCATCGCCCTGGTAGCGCCCCGCACCCGAAATTGGCTTCTGCCCCCTGCAGTAGTGCCGGTCGAAAACACCGACAGCTGCAGGAGGCATGTATCGGGCTGGCTGGCCGCTTCAGGGGCGATGGTTAAAGGCGAGGTGGCCGAGGTAAGTGGAAAAAAAACTTACCTTTCCTGTTCTAGTTCCTGCCCGCTGATCGCGCGGGATCGCGGCTGCCTTGGTGGTCCAGGTAGGTACTTTGCAAATTGCAGAGCCTGCAGTGATGGCCCTTCCCTTTAAGGGAGGGAAGGAGCCTTTGAATGGGGCAGTGCTTCACGCCCCAGTGTGCAGCACTGCCGAAGTCTCCGCCCCACTCTCCGACGTTAGCGCCCTAAGGAGGAAATGGAGTGCTTGATTTATCGCTCCACTTCCCTCTTGGGGCGCTAAAACTCAATTTCGCGGTCGCCGGTGCTAATTAGCGCCGGGCGCTAAAGTTAGCACCCAGGCAATGTTAGCACCCCAAAATGGTCAATACCGAATTTTTCCCTTTAGTCATTAAACTGAATATTAAGGATGTTACCACTTCAATTTGTGCATTTGAAGGAAAGAAGATGCTTCTGGCAAACTAGCACAGACAGACAGACACACACACCCACGCAGACGGACCCCACACACACGGTCCCTTCCTTCAGAATTAAAGAATCCCCGCCCCCACCGGAACCGCGCATACGCACTCAACGTTGCATTGGCTGCGGCCTGCGGTCTCAACTGGCACGCTTTCCTCGGCTCCCTGTGGAGAAGTTCAGGGGATCTGATGGGGAGGGTGGGGAAGAGGAGCTCGGAGAGAGGAGAGAGGCGTTCACGGAAGGGAAGGTCAGGAACATGTTGGGGTGGGGGAGGAGAAGGTCAGGAACTCGGGGAGAGAAGGTCAGGAACTTGGAGAAGGGGAGATGTTCAGGAGCTCGGGAGGCGGGGAGCTCGGGGTGGGGAAGGTCAGGAACTCGGGGAGAGGGAGATGTTCAGGAACTCGTGGGAGGAGAAGGACAGGAACTTGTTGGGGGGGAAGAAGTTCAGGAGCTTGGGGGGGAGAAGCTCAGGGACTCAGGGGGAGAAGGTCAGGAACTCGGGGAGAAGGTCAGGAACTCTGGGTGAGAAGGTCAGGAACTCGGGGTGAGAAGGTCAGGAACTTGGGGGAGAATGTCAGGAACTTGGGGGGAGAAGGTCAGGAACTCGGGGTGAGAAGGTCAGGAACTCGGGGAGAATGTCAGGATCTCGGGGTGAGAATGTCAAGATCTCGGGGTGAGAATGTCAGGAGCTCAGGGTGAGAAGGTTAGGAACTCAGGGTGAGAAGGTCAGGAACTCAGGGGGAGAATGTCAGGGGCTTGTGGGGAGAAGGTCAGGAACTCCAGGAGAATGTCAGGATCTCGGGGTGAGAAGGTCAGGAACTTGGGAGGAGAAGGTCAGGAACTTGGGGGGAGAAGGTCAGGATCTCGGGGTGAGAAGGTCAGGAATTTGGGAGGAGAAGGTCAGGAGCTCGGGGTGAGAAGGTCAGGAACTTGGTAAGGGGGAGTACAGTGAGAACAGTGGGGAGGGGGGAAGAATGTGATCCAGGTCTAAAGGGTGGGGGGGAATATGAGCAAGAACATGATCCAGATGGGAAGAAGGATCACGTTCTCCTGCCCGCTGTTCGTCCTGGATCATGATCTGCAGGTCCTGCGCAGGCTGCTCACGCGGTAATTTGAATGAGTTGCGCAGCCAAAAAAGAAATTAACGGGAACATTGATTGGCTCATGGTCCACCAACACCTTGATTTTAAAATTATTATCCTCATGTTGAAATCCCTCCATGGCCTCACCCCTTCCTACCTGAACAGTGTAAGCGCTGTGAGTGCTCCTACCCGGGAGGGTGAGCCCTGTCCTCTGAAAGCAGTAGTGTTAGCATTGTATGCTCTGGAGCCTGGCTGTCACAATGAATAGATTAAATTACACATTTCAAAGATCTTGATTACTCAGGCAGGCAGGATCTAATTACACATTCCAAACAAACTGTTGGGTGTGTCTTGTCTTCCCAGGGGACCAGTTGAAAATTTGGTGTTGCAAATAGACATGGTTGATTGTTGTAACAGTAATGTTGAGATTGACCAAGGGCCTATCCATTCTGGACAGGGATAACTCCAATTCATCTCAAGGCTAACTGATGTTTATATTGTGGAATCACTTCCACTGGAAGTGTGTTAATGTGCTTTGGAATGCACCCTGTTTACATTGTTTGCATTGCAGGATGGAGCATCAACAGCAACACTGAAAAATTGCACAAGCACAACATTGATGTACATGCAGTCTTTCCAAAGTCAAAATTACAAATTGAACTTTCCAGCCACAGACTTTACCTGATGATGGGGGACGGTTCATTCAGGCGAGTAATACAATAATCATACGGCAGGCCAATAGGGATGATCTGTGCACTCAGTCTGCCCATAGCCAAAAATATATGGTGGCCTGGGTCTGCAGGCAGCCGCCAGTATGTGTTGATGTTTATCACCATTAGTACTTTGCCTCTGGGGGAATGTGGTAAGAAAGCAGCTCCTGAAGTGGGTCTCCATGTGACTATGTTGATATTACAGCAAAGAAGTTAAAGATGCCTCAAGTGCCAATGCTGGAATATAAATGCAGCATTCAGGTCCCCATGGCTCTGAGAACAGCTATTTTATGAGACATGCCAATCATCTCATTTTCTGACAGGTACAAAATCTTATTGGACTTTCTCTGTTCTGATATTAAAAGTTTGGTGTTACAACTGCAGAACATTAGGTTACAACAGTGGCGGGACGTTTAGGCTAAACAAGTGTTCCAGAGGATGTCAGCAAGATTACAATAAACAAATATATTCACATGCTGCCCCTCGGTGACATCATCCGGCAACACAATGTGAGTTTTCACATGTATGCTGATGATACCCAGCTCTACCTCTTCTCCACCTCTCTCGAACCCTCCACCATCTCTATACTATCAGACAGCTTGTCTGACATCCAGCACTGGATGAGTAGAAATTTCCTCCAATTAAATATCGGGAAGATCGAAGCCATTGTCTTCGGTTCACGCCACAAACTCCGTTCCCTTTCCACTGATTCGATCTCTCTCCCGGGCAACTCTCTAAGGCTGACCAAGTCTGTTCAAAACCTTGGTGTCATATTGATCACGAATTGCGTTTCCTACCTCTATCACTAAGACTGCCCATTTCCACCTTCATAACATCGCCCGTCTCCAGCCTTACCTCAATTTATCTGCTGCTGAAACCCTCATCCATGCCTTTATCACCTCTAGACTTGGCTATTCCAACACACTCCTGGCCGGCCTCCCTAGTTCTACCCTCCATAAACGTGCGGTCATCCAAAACTCTGGTGCTCACACGCACCAAGTCCCGTTCACCCATCTCCCCTGTGCTTGCCCTACATTGGCTCCAGTTAAGCAACGCCTCGATTTAAAAATTCTTATCTTTGTTTTCAAATCCTTCCATGGCCTCGCCCCTCCTTATCTCTGTAATCTCCTCCAGCCCTATAATCCCCCGAGACCTCTGCACTCCACCTATTCTGGACTTTTGAACATTCATGATTTTAAATGCTCCACTATTGACGGTCGTGCCTTCAGTCGCCTAGGTCCTAAGCTCTGGAATTCCCTCCCTAAATCTCTCCGCCTCTCCACTTCTCTTTCCTCCTTTAAGACTCTCCTTAAAACCTACCTTTTCGACCAAGCTTTTGGTCATCTGCCCTAACATCTCCTTATATGGCTCGGTGTTGCATTTTGTTTTTCTCTGATAACACTAATGTGAAGCGCCTTGGGATGTTTTACTGTGTTAAAGGCGCTATATAAATATAAATTGTTGTTGCACTAAGAACCTCAATTGATCCAAACTGAACAATTTGGGGGTTTGTGAGTTTACCATCCTTGGGTTTGGATACACCTGTTCTTTTTAATAAAACAACAGTACTCATGCTCAGAGGGATAAAATGTAATTGTGTCCACGTGTGACACAATTTTTAATTGTAAACAATTTATTACATATTCTTACATCTATGTTCCTTCATATTAGTGTAAGACCATTATCCCAACCTCCTAACTCATGTTTAATACCCATTACCTCTTCTTCAAACATGAGACCTGACACGGATACAGCTTTGCAATGTGTGCCTCAGACTTACTCCAGAGACAAGATGCACTGTACTAGAGAGAGAGCTGGAGAGATTAATACTGGCACACAGCCTGTTCCAAATAGGAAATATATCAATAAATACTTTCTCTCTAACTGCAGGCATTTCATGAATACTGCCACTTTTAAGAATACGTGTTATTTTGTGTAAGTACAATTTTAATTTAAAATTAACATCTTAAAAAGAGAAATATTATTCTTGAGCAAACTGTCCATTTATTAATTCACAGCACATACAAATGAACTGAAGGAAAAGTCAATTGCAAAAATTAAAATAATTGCAATGGTCTGTCATTTGAGATAATGCTCTAATTTTAATGTTATTATTCATGTCTACATTTATTGCAGATTTATTCATACACTGGAAATACAACGAGAGTGTTCCGAATTTTGGTGTTTACATTACAACATACATTTAGCACATCACACAGCAGGCTTTGCATCTATCAATGGAAGATTACAGAATCACTGAACACAATGGAACTTTAATTAGATTTCAGCTTTATAACACTCATGTGGTCCTAGTACTGGAGAAATAAAAATCAGATTCAACACAGTAGTTTTCAAAATCCCACCATTAAAAAAATCATTAAGAATTTGTCTTTAAGAAAAAAAATTAAACCCATGACATGAGTGAGCAGAATATGGAAAGGATGTCAGTTATATAAGGTTTTTAAATTCCACTTGTGAGTTTGATCAACACAAGTTCATGTTCAGAAATGACCAGATTAATCTCCTCCATGAAAGTCGAACCTTAGCTTCCCCGAAGAGTAAATAACGCACTGATTGAAATGATACCAACCAGGAAAGCCCTATCTTTGATCCCAGCTCTGTGCTGAGTTTGCTGACCTCAGCTGGGCTGTGACAATTGGCTTCAGCCTCCCTAGAATAAGGTGGGAAAAATCAAGGCTTTCTCTCCTGATCACTATCCAGTGACCCCCGGTGCTGGAAAGTGCAGATGTGTGGAATTCAAGTGAGGACAGGATCGAACTCAGCAATGATGCTGTCCATGGTAAAATAGCTTGCTGACCCTCATTATTTAGGGGATGGGCAATAAATGCTGGCCTTGCCAGCGACGCCCACATCCCAGGAACGAATAAAAAATTTATTTCGGCTCGTACATGAAGAATGGCCATTTGGGCAAAGTACTGAAGGGGTTACCCCAGCACAAGTCAGTGCCATCGGGAGGATAGTCGATAAAATGGAAAAGCTTATAAAATAGGTATTGGGTCCTCTACATAGTGACACATGTTCATACTACAGCTAGCATTAGGATTTATTTATTTTCATTAAAATATATGTGTCATATCCACTTGATGTATAAAATACATTATCAAAATCAATTAAAATTACCTGATCAATAATTGTGTGCAGAGCTTAAAATGAGCATTGGTTAAATAGACATGAAATGGCCTAACTTCCAGTCCTGTTGGTCTTCTACAGCACATTAATGCCAGTACAAGAGAACAATACACACAAGTTACCACATTGTCTCATAGCTTATGCTGTTTATTGATTGGTTCATACACTAATGCAGTGGCAAGGCCCAAGAGTCATTACAATGTGTGTTGACCTGATGCCAACTGTTTATTTAATGCAAATCACTATAATTTAGATTCAAACACATTTTCATTTTAACACAGTACTTAATAATTGTGAAGTATTGTGTAAAAATTGCATCTACATGATAATAATTGTCACCAAGTAAAGTGTTGCCACTGGAATTCAAATCCTGACCTATGATTCAATTACCAATGAAGCGAGTGCATGCCCCAGTGCCAATGAATCAACTGAAGAAAGTGAAGTTTAAAATGTAAAAGACATCAAACACCC
Source organism: Squalus acanthias (assembly GCA_030390025.1). Lineage (NCBI taxonomy): Eukaryota > Metazoa > Chordata > Chondrichthyes > Squaliformes > Squalidae > Squalus > Squalus acanthias. The sequence goes on from CM059425.1 coordinate 51,725,091, forward strand.
AGCAATAATATTATCACAAGGTCAAACATACATTATCATTCAAAAAATTATTGGAATAATAATTGAAACTGTTTACAAAAACGTACAGTGACAGGCTTAAAATACACAACATGAAGAATTCCTCAGCATTCCTAGTTTCTCCAATATTAAACAGTTGTAGCAGCATCAATCGGCAGATTGGTATTTGGGGAAATGGGTGGAGTTCTGTCTCACAAGAACTCTGCTCACTTTGTGAAGATCCCAGGGAGGGTGACCGACAATGTTGGAAGCATCCACAACAAATATGCATGACATCCTCCATGCCATTTACCAGCGTTTGGGTTTGCAGGTCATCCAATCTAAAGGATGCCTATCTGAAACGGGTATCCAGGGTTGCTGGGGAATCAGTTGTTGCAGGAGCTGATCCAAAGGGACCAGGTAAGTAACTTCAATCCTTAATAATCTTTTGACTGCTCATTTTTTTAATGCTGTCACTTAACTGCTAACATACAAAAAGAAGAGCAGGAAAAGACCACCCAGCTTCATTAAGCCCATCCCATTCAGACATGGTGCAACTTAATACATCATGGACCCACCTCTAAACATGTAATCTCATGGAAAAGGCAAAAAATAAAGCAGAATAAAACCTGTTCAATTCAATTCATGAAAAATTCTGGGAAATTCCTCTCTGACTCCCTAAGGCAATAAAGCAAGGCTCCTGCAGACCATAATTCCCCCTAATCCCATTTAATTAGCAACCTACCTGCTTAACTTGAAATGTCTCGAACTTGTCAAGTTCTTTTTTAAGGGACTGCAGTGAATCCATATTCATTACATGTTCAAGTAGTTTGTTCCAAAGGGTGATGACTTTTTGCAAAAATATAATTCTGGTCAGCCTTTTCTTCAACCTGTTGAGAGCCTTGATATTCTCCTCCATATGTGGGAGGACCAAAACTGGACACAGAGGGGTAGGTTTTGAACTTTCCGCCAGGCCATTAAACTGGCATTGCGGATTGGCTGCCCATTATAGAAACGTCAGTTTAATGCTTGGGCAGAATGTTGAAATGGACAGTCTCACCCTTAGTGGCAAATAAGTCCATGATCTCCTTGCACTTGCTGTTGGAGGTGAGGGTGGTGGGGCAAGGAGAGGGATTTATGGAAATGGTCCATAGTGGAGAAAAGAAGCCAGGGTTATCTTTGGTCTCCAAGATGATCCTGTAATAGCTGATGGTTTTAGCAGAGGAAAATTAGGTCCCATTCCACTTGACATGGTCCAACTAGATCTGGTGATGGATGGTTAAACCAGTTGTGCACCAGATACGCTCAGGTCTGCACACCTTGGACTGCAAACCATCAAGGACTCAGCACACACCTGGGATTGGTGCCTTTACCCAGTAAACCATCGGAGTTATGTAGACACTGGTCATTAGGAGGTAAGTTCAGATGATGTATTGAAAAGTTAGACCTGAATAAAGAAGAAGTTTCTGAAGTAGTCCCGCGTTCTTCACTCTAGTAACTTGATTTAATCATATGGAGGTATAGAATTATAGAATGATACAGCACAGAGGGAGGCCATTCATCCCATCGTGCCTGTGCCGGCTCTTTGAAAGAGCTATCCAATTAGTCCCACCTGCTTTTTTCCCATAGCCTGCAATTATTTCCTTTTCAAGTATATATCCAATTTCTTTTGGAAGTTACTATTGAATCTGCTTCCATCACACTTTCAGGCAATGCATTCTAAATCTTAACAATTCGCTGCGTAAAAAAAAATCTCATCTCCCCCCCTTGTTCATTTGCCAATTATCTTAAATACATGTCCTCTGGTTACCAACCCTCCTGCCAGTGGAAACAGTTTCTCCCCATCTACTGTATCAAAACATCTCATAATTTTGAACACCTCTATGAAATCTCCCCTTAACCTTCTCTGTTCTAAGGAGAACAATCCCAGCTTTTCTCGTCTCTCCACATAAATGAAGTCCTTCATCCCTTGAAGCATTGGTATCTTGACCATTTGATATCTCAAGTTGTAATACAGTTGACTTGTAGAATCTTATATAAACCATAGTTCTCTTCTATCATTCCAAATACTTCTCAAACAGACTTCTATACGCATATCATGCAATATGACACATCTCGCCATTTCACATAGAAAAAAAAATTGGCTCTCCATTCTAGCAAAAACCTTTGAACAAAATGGTTTAAAAATCAGAAAAAAAAATCAAAGTAACAACTTGATTGATCTTGAAATGAAGTTCCCCTAATAGTGTATAATATTACTGCTAAAACAAAAAAGCAGATCGATTGGTGGGTCTCTTTTCTTCAGTGTCTTTGAACAATAACATTAAGGGAAGAAAATGTGTCAAGAAATGAGGATTAAGTCTCAGTCACTACAGGTCAATAAATTGCATCAGCCAAATTGGATTTTATTGGTAAGTACTCTCCAAAGCCTACTAAAAATTATCTGAAGAACATAATACAGCAGCTCAGTGGTTTCTTTTTAAATCTGTTCATCTATAATGGATCCAGACCTTTCATAATGCAATTATAATGCAATTAATTTTGTAGATAATTTACTAGTTGTGGCCTTTGACATTCCCCTTAACTTTTCAGGTACTTCTTCATTATAATTAGATTGCAAGAACTTTTTAACCCAGTCCAAGCTTGGTCCCCTTTACATAACTAGTGCTATTCATCTTACTTCAGGGTTAAGAAGAGCCACCAACCAGTAAAACCAATTAGTCAAAGAATTGTCTCAAATTACATCCTTCTGTTGTGCACATCTGCCTAAAAAACAACTACATTATTGAGAGAAGGAAATTCCAATCTGTAAGAAATAAAATAGATGAGAAAATTTTGCATACTAAAGAGTGTTTTGAGCATAAGCCAACTGAGCTGTCAAATCAGTGAGTGAAAATACTCTTCATGAAAACAAAAATTACAATACTTTGCTTCAGAAGGGATGTTTATTTTTACTGGCTATGCAAATTAAATGATCTTTGCATTGAATGCCCTATGCCATACATTAATATTTTAGAGTCTACAGCTAAAGGTCCAGGACCATATAAAGGACTTTGGAATATATTAAAGGAAAAAAATGGGATTTGCAATTGTTTATTTTAAAAATGACCTGAAATATATTAATAGGAATGAAAAACATTCTTTTTCAATAAATTCAAACTGTTTGACTGACAAAGGATTTTTTGATTCCATACATACATATATTACATATTACACAGAATGTACAGCACAAAAACAGGCCATTCGGTCCAACTGGTTTATGCTCCACTCGAGCCTCCTCCCTCCCCTCTTCATCTAACCCTGTCAGCATAACCTTCTATTTCTTTCTCTCTCATGTGTTTATCCAGCTTCCCCTTAAATTAACCTATGTTATTCGCCTCAACTATTCCTTGTGGTAGCGAGTTCCACATTCTAACCAATCTTTGGGTAAAGAAGTTTCTCTTGAATTCCCTATTGGATTTATTAGTGACTATCTTATAATTATGGCCACTAGTTTTGGTCTCCCTCACAAATGGAAACATTGGGCTGGATTTTGTCAATGGGGACGTGATGGAGGCGGGACTCCCACTTTTTGGGTTGTAGTCCCGCCTCCATCGACTTGTGGCCAACCCACTGTATTTTCCCTTGATTGACCTTGTTAAGCCCGCCCAGCGGGCTTAGCAGGCCAATCAAGGGTCCCTTGGATACAGGTGACGTCAGCCATTGAAATTTCATCTGTCAAGAGCTTTTGACAGATGAAATTTCAGCGTTTGACAGCTCTGTGAAGCTGTCAAACACTGACAATATGATTTCTAACTTGAGTCCCTGTACTTAGACTGAGTTAGAAATCAATCCAGCACAGAAAGCAGAGACTGCAGCTTTTGACAGCTCCGCGGCCATTCTGCTTTCTGTGTTGGTGAGCTGAGGGACTCCCGAGAACTGAAGGAAGGAAGCCTGCAGGACAAAGTTAAGGTAAGTACAAGTTCTTAAAACACTTTACACACACCAAACACACTTACCTCTGCACTCATGCACCCATCACTCACCTGCACACCGGACATCTCGACTCCTCCAAGCCCTCCAGACCGACGGTCCGCCTGGCTAAATCGGCGTGGTTCGGACCTGTCGGGAAGCCCACACTTCAGGGCTAAAAATAGGGATTAGGCAAAAAACTGCCTGTTAACTACCTGTTAACAGGCAGTTTATTGGCACTAATCCCCTTCCCGCTTCGGGGAGACGGGTCCCAGCACAGGTCGGGTACCTGCCTCCTGTGAAACTGGCATGGTTGGGGGCAGGATGGGTTCGGGACCCCCGAATCTGCTATTTTCCCACCCCACATGCCTCCAAACCCGCCTCCACGGGCCGGTGAAAATTCAGCCCATCATCTCTGCATCTGTCCTATCAAACCCTTTGATAATCTGAAAGAACTCGATAAGATCATCCCTCAACCTTCACTTCCTAGAGTAAAGAGCTCCAGCCTGTTCAATCTTTCCTGATAGGTATAACCTCTCATTTCTGGTATCATCCTTGTAAATCATTGTTGCACCTTCTCCAGTTCCTCTATATCCTTTTTATAATATGGGGACGAGAACTGTGGACAATACTCCAAGTGTGGTTTAACCAAGGTTCTGTACAAGTTTAACATAACTTCTCTACTTTTCAATTCTATCCCTTTAAAAATGAACCTCCGTGCTTTGTTTGCTTTTTTATGGCCTTATTAACCTGCATAGCTACTTTTAATGATTTATGTATCTGTACTCCTCGATCCTTTTGCTCCTCTACCCTATTTAGACTCTTATTTTCCAAGGAGTATGATGCCTCCTTTTCCTTCTTACTAAAATGCACCACCTCACACTCATCTATATTAAAATTAAGTTGCCAATTACACGCCCATTGTGCAAGTTTATTAATGTCTTCTTGTATTTTGTCACAGTCTTCCTCCATATTAACTATACCCCCCAATTTGGAGTCGTCCGCAAATTTTGAAATTGTACTTCCGATTCCCGAGTCCAAATCATTTATGTAAATGGTGAACAACCATGGTCCCAGCACCGATCCTTGAAGAACACCACTTCCCACCTGTTGCCAGTCTGAGTAATTACCTTTAACCCTACTCTTTGTTTTCTGTTTTTGTAGCCAGTTTGCTATCCATTCTGCTACTTGTCCCCTGACTCCACATGCTCTGATCTTAGCCATGATGGTACCTTATCGAAGGCCTTTTCAAAATACAAATATATTACATCTACTACATTACCCTTGTCCACTCTTTCGGTTACTTCTTCAAAGAATTCAATAAGGTTGGTCGAGCATGACCTTCCCTTTTGAAATCTGTGCTGACTTCTCTTTATTATATTTTTGGTTTCTAGATGTTTTTCTATTACATCTTTGAGTAAAGATTCCATTATTTTTCCTACCACCGACATTACGCTAACTGGTCTACAGGTCCCTGGACTTGTTGTATCTTCCTTTTTAAATAAAGGGATCACATTAATATTTCTTGTTTCGGCGGTTCATTTACATGTAGGCTTTATCACTTTTTGTGTTTTGTGGTACATAACACAGCTAAGCTGAATCCACACATAGTAATAAAGAAACATACAAGTGCAATGATTTGTCAGCATTATATTATGATTGAAGTAAGGTAACAAACATCAAATTACATAAAACAAAAGGAATAATTTTAGGATAGCATACCTCCCCACTTTGCCACTCTATCTGACTGGAAGAACCCTTTCAAAGCCATACACCTGCTGACAGGATTTATACCTGTACGTGTAACTGTTTGTAACAGTAGACAGTGGAGGCTGAATCACAATGAATTGGGGATTAAAATATACAGCTAAATCCCTACTAGCCAAAAATTAAAAAATTGGTGGCCAGTCTTTGTGCCCCAAGGTTCTATCCTTGTCCTCTTCCTACTCCTCATCTACATGCTGGATTTTTTGATCGATGTAAATCAGGCAGCTGGGACCAGAAAATAGATAAAAGTTTTGTTCCGCCTGAACTCTGCTCAAGACTAGAGGCATCAGAAGAGCTTGCCTAAAATAGGCTCCTGCTCTGGTCTGCTGTGCGCCATCCCCTCCGTCCATTCCATCATTTGTGGCAGAGCCTTCAGGCATCACACCCTCATATTCTTTTATTAAAATCCTCCACCTTGGCATCTCCCACATAACTCTTCTTCCAACTCTTTATCGACATCTAATTCCCCTTGTAAGCGTGCTGGAGGTGTTTTGCTGTAGTAAAAGTGCTATACAAGTGCAAGTATTGACTGGAGTGTTGGTTAGAAAACTAGCTCAAAAACAGGAAATGGAAACTTTGTGAACTGAAAAGCAATGCTCTGTGGTCACTCCAGGGCTGTTATTAATTTATATATTTATATATAAATGCCTTGGATGATGGTCAGTAGATGATAAATGAAGCTCAATTAAAATAATCAGTATAGCAGCAAGGAACCTAGAGAGTATGTGCTGAATACAACAGCGAAGCATGGCAATTATCAGAGAATGCATTTGGAGAGTATTGTGGAAAACCATTTAAATCGTCAACTCAGCATATGGCAGCAGTGAATATGGCAAGCTTGGTTGCATTAGCAGAGGGATAGAATACAAATCAACAGAGATGGTGTTGCTATTGTACAAAGCATTGATTAAATGTCACCTGGAGTATTCTGTCCAGTACTGGGTCACCCTGCCATATTTTAGTTTGAGAGCAAATACAGAATTGGGCAACAGTGATACGAGTGGGCTGAAATTTATGGGGTTCCACTGTCAGTGTGGAGTCTCAGTATCAGCAAGGGTGGGTTGGAGAATCGAGGCTGCAGCATTAGAGCCCGATCTCTGACTCACACTGGCATCCAATGAGGTTTTGTGCCAGAAATAGAAACTTGCAATTTCTGATATCAGATCTCAGGAATCAGAGTTCCAGGTAAGGTTCAAAAATTGGACTGGTTTTCATTGGAATAGGGACTTTGAATTGACCTACTAAATGTTTTGAAAATTATGAAGTGGCTTGGTAGCACTACTGATGCACTTAAGTTGTGCACACTGATGAGGAGTTCAGGAACTGGAAGGTACAATTTAAAGATTAGGAAATAATATTAAGGATTCAAGTGGTAAGATATGTTTCTGGCGAAAAATGGGATCGAGGACTACGATGGGAATGTGGAAAGCTGCGATTGAGATCAACCAAAACAGGGCAGGCTTGTGGAAGCAAATGGCCTTTTCCTGTCCCTAAGATCATGTCACAGTCTCTGTTGTTTCCATTTATTTACCACAGAAAGAGAGAGAATTAGATACACAAAACAATTTCCCCCATGTTATTTGGAACTTTCATGTAGAAAGTGGGAAAATGTTTGAGAAGTCAGTAGGGTGTGAAGCACAATCAAAAACAACGGAGATACAGTAATCCCCCCCCAACCGCGGGGGATACGTCCCTGAAAACCCCCGTGGTTAGTAAAACCGCGGTTGGCAAATACAGTATAAATGTTCAAATAACACAATAAAAAAGAATATAAAAGCAATAAAATCATGTTATTTACCTTAATCCTAAATTAAAAACCGCGTATACGCAAAATTCACTGCCGCGGTCGGCAAAAGTTGTCGCAGAGAGGAAGCCGTGTATACTTGAAATCCGCGTATGGCAAAACCACGGTTGGGGCGCAATTCCTGTATTTATTTAATTGTACATCGCTGCCAATATAATCTATCATTAATTTCAATGGTCATATTGGTTCTTCAACCCCTCCCCCCGCCGCACCATTATTTATTCTTACAAACAACATTTATTAGATAAAATTTCAAAATTCTTTAAAAAAAACACTACAGCTCACTAATAAACTCACCCATCCATCTTTCAATAGGAAAAATAACTTTTCCTGTAACATTCCTCCCTTCTTGCATGGGCCTCAGGCTTGCCTTCTTCCCTCTTCCCATAGCTTTAATCATTTATCTCTGCCTTCGGCCCCTATTTTTCTCGAGTTTCCAGGCATATGCCACCTGTTGCTCCTCCATGACCTCACTGCCCTCAGTCATCTTTTGTGCCCGCAATGCATGATCTTTCAGGCCTTTGCACAGGCACTGACTTCTCCATCGTAGCATCCCAACCCCTCGCTTCACTGTCATTGCCTCCTTTCCCTAGCTGTTGGTGGCATCAACCTTCAATTCCAGACTTTGCTGCCATCGCTGCTCGATAGAGAAGGGACTGAGGAGCATCACTTGCTAGTTGCGAGCCTTCTTTCAATTGTATTCACTTTGCACTTGGTCAAAGCAGGATTACTGGCTCAGCATGAAACCCCTAGAAACCATGGCTGCAGAAATACCTTCGTTCATGCCTGTAAACAGCTCATTTGCATCCGCTTTATGGTTCCACAGATCAGTAAGTGAAATTCCACATTAATCAAGGTTCCAGGTTCCTCCCAGAATTTGCACTTCCCATTAGGAAAGAAAGCAAAATAAACCATCTGAGGGGAGAAGTTAGGAGAAACCATGTGATCAAACCAACTCCCAGAGAACCAGCAACATTCATAGAAAATAATAAGGTGGGAACCAGGTGGAGTAAGAAAGTTTAAAAGTTTTAGTTACAATATTAGTAAATTGGCGGACCTAAATGGCGGCAGCGTCGGAGGAGGCGGCCGCTCCGACAATTTCAACAACAAAATCCAAGGAGCGACGTCACAGGACAGCAGGTAGGTGATTGGTGGGTGAGTATTAACGTATTTTCTCTCTAACCTAGGACAGTGGTTTAAACTAGGAGCAGGAAACTATAACATACTTTATTAAATTTATAAATTAATGAGTTAAACTAATTAATATAACTATTAATAGTCGTTGAAGAAAGACTTTAACTAATTAAAATTAAACAGCGAGAGGAGCGGGATCAGTGAGAGGAACAGCGAGAGGAGCGGGATCAGCGAGAGGAACAGCGAGAGGCGCGGGATCAGCGAGAGGAACAGCGAGAGGAGCGGGATCAGCGAGAGGAACAGCGAGAGGAGCGGGATCAGCGAGAGGAACAGCGAGAGGAGCGGGATCAGCGAGAGGAACAGCGAGAGGAGCGGGATCAGCGAGAGGAGCGGGAGGATCAGCGAGAGGAGCGGGAGGATCAGCGAGAGGAGCGGGAGGATCAGCGAGAGGAGCGGGAGGATCAGCGAGAGGAGCGGGAGGATCAGCGAGAGGAGCGGGAGGATCAGCGAGAGGGTCAGCGAGAGGAGCGGGAGGATCAGCGAGAGGAACAGCGAGAGGAGCGGGATCAGCGAGAGGAACAGCGAGAGGAGCGGGATCAGCGAGAGGAACAGCGAGAGGCGCGGGATCAGCGAGAGGAACAACGAGAGGCGTGGGATCAGCGAGAGGAACAGCGAGAGGCGCGGGATCAGCAAGAGGAGAGCGAGAGGAGCGGGATCAGCGAGAGGAGCAACGAGAGGCGTGGGATCAGCGAGAGGAACAGCGAGAGGAGCGGGATCAGCAAGAGGAGAGCGAGAGGAGCGGGATCAGCGAGAGGAGCGGGATCAGCGAGAGGAGCGGGATCAGCGAGAGGAGCAACGAGAGGCGTGGGATCAGCGAGAGGAACAGCGAGAGGAGCGGGATCAGCAAGAGGAGAGCGAGAGGAGCGGGATCAGCGAGAGGAGCGGGATCAGCGAGAGGAACAGCGAGAGGAACAGTGAGAGGCGCGGGATCAGCGAGAGGAGAGCGAGAGGCGCGGGATCAACGAGAGGAACAGCGAGAGGCGCGGGATCAGCGAGAGGATCAGCGAGAGGAGCGGGAGGATCAACGAGAGGAACAGTGAGAGGCGCGGGATCAGCGGGAGGATCAGCGAAAGGAGCGGGAGGATCAGCGAGAGGTGCAGGAGGATCAGCGAGAGGGTCAGCGAGAGGAGCGGGAGGATCAGCGGGAGGATCAGCGAGAGGAGCGGGAGGATCAGCGAGAGGAGCGGGAGGATCAGCGAGAGGAGCGGGAGGATCAGCGAGAGGAGCGGGAGGATCAGCGAGAGGAGCGGGAGGATCAGCGAGAGGAGCGGGAGGATCAGCGAGAGGAGCGGGAGGATCAGCGAGAGGAGCGGGAGGATCAGCGAGAGGAGCGGGAGGATCAGCGAGAGGAGCGGGAGGATCAGCGAGAGGAGCGGGAGGATCAGCGAGAGGAGCGGGAGGATCAGCGAGAGGAGCGGGAGGATCAGCGAGAGGAGCGGGAGGATCAGCGAGAGGCGCGGGAGGAGCGGGAGAATCAGCGAGAGGAGCGGGAGGATCAGCGAGAGGAGCGGGAGGAGCGGGAGGATCAGCGAGAGGAGCGGGAGGATCAGCGAGAGGAGCGGGAGGATCAGCGAGAGGAGCGGGAGGATCAGCGAGAGGAGCGGGAGGATCAGCGAGAGGAGCGGGAGGATCAGCGAGAGGAGCGGGAGGATCAGCGAGAGGCGCGGGAGGAGCGGGAGGATCAGCGAGAGGCGCGGGAGGATCAGCGAGAGGCGCGGGAGGAGCGGGAGGATCAGCGAGAGGAGCGGGAGGATCAGCGAGAGGCGCGGGAGGAGCGGGAGGATCAGCGAGAGGAGCGGGAGGATCAGCGAGAGGCGCGGGAGGATCAGCGAGAGGAGCGGGAGGATCAGCGAGAGGAGCGGGAGGAGCGGGAGGATCAGCGAGAGGAGTGGGAGGATCAGCGAGAGGAGCGGGAGGATCAGCGAGAGGTGCGGGAGGATCAGCGAGAGGCGCAGGAGGAGCGGGAGGATCAGCGAGAGGAGCGGGAGGATCAGCGAGAGGCGCGGGAGGATCAGCGAGAGGTGCGGGAGGATCAGCGAGAGGGTCAGCGAGAGGAGCGGGAGGATCAGCGAGAGGAGCGGGAGGATCAGCGAGAGGCGCGGGAGGATCAGCGAGAGGAGCGGGAGGATCAGCGAGAGGAGCGGGAGGATCAGCGAGAGGAGCGGGAGGATCAGCGAGAGGCGCGGGAGGATCAGCGAGAGGCGCGGGAGGATCAGCGAGAGGCGCGGGAGGAGCGGGAGGATCAGCGAGAGGAGCGGGAGGATCAGCGAGAGGCGCGGGAGGATCAGCGAGAGGCGCGGGAGGATCAGCGAGAGGCGCGGGAGGAGCGGGAGGATCAGCGAGAGGAGCGGGAGGATCAGCGAGAGGAGCGGGAGGAGCGGGAGGATCAGCGAGAGGAGCGGGAGGATCAGCGAGAGGAGCGGGAGGATCAGCGAGAGGAGCGGGAGGATCAGCGAGAGGCGCGGGAGGATCAGCGAGAGGCGCGGGAGGATCAGCGAGAGGCGCGGGAGGAGCGGGAGGATCAGCGAGAGGAGCGGGAGGATCAGCGAGAGGAGCGGGAGGATCAGCGAGAGGAGCGGGAGGATCAGCGAGAGGAGCGGGAGGATCAGCGAGAGGCGCGGAAGGATCAGCGAGAGGCGCGGGAGGATCAGCGAGAGGCGCGGGAGGATCAGCGAGAGGCGCGAGAGGATCAGCGAGAGGCGCGGGAGGATCAGCGAGAGGCGGGGGAGGATCAGCGATGCTATAAAGAGTCGTCAAACAGAAAAATCAAGGAGTGACATCACAGGGCAACAGGTAGCTGATTGGTTGGTGAGTATTACAGTTTTTTTCAGTCTCTAAGCTAGCTAAGAAACTGTAAATTACTATAACTTTACTTCATTAAATTAGTAACTAAAACTAGATAAACCAATTAAGTAATAAAGCTAAAATAATTGAGAAAAAAAAATTAATTAATCAAATAAATAAAGAAAGTTAGATAGACATGGCAGGGCAGGTGGTGTGCCGTAACTGCAGCATGGATTGAGGATTGGTTAATGGACATAAAACAGAGAGTAGGAATAAACAGGACTTTTTCAAGTTGGCAGGCTGTAACTAGCGGGGTACCGCAAGGATCAGTGCTTGGGCCTCAGCTATTTACAATCTATATTAATGACTTAGATGAAGGGACCGAGTGTAACGTATCCAAGTTTGCTGATGATACAAAGTTAGGTGGGAAAGTAAGCTGTGAGGAGGACGCAAAGATGATGCAGAGAGATATAGACAGGTTGACTGAGTGGGCAAGAACAAGGCAAATTTGGAATACAATGTGGGGAAGTGTGAAGTTATCCACTTCAGTAGGAAAAACAAAAAAGCAGAATATTTTTTGAATGGTGAGAGACTGGGAAATGTTTGCACTCAGAGGGAACTGTGTGTCCTTGTACATGAATCACAGAAAGTTAACATGCAGGTACAGCAAGCAATTAGGAAAGCAAATGGTATGTTAGCTTTTGTTACAAAGGGATTAGAGTATAAGAGTAGAGAAGTCCTACTACAATTATACAGGGCATTGGTGAGGCCACACCTGGAGTACTGTGTACAGTTCTAGTCGCCTTACCTCAGGAAAGACATACTTGCCTTAGAGGGAGTGCAGCGAAGGTTCACTAGACTGGTTCCTGGGATGAGGGGATTGGCTATGAGAGATTGAGTAGACTAGGCCTATATTCCCTAGAGTTTAGAAGAATGAGAGGTGATCTAATTGAAACATATAAAATTCTTAAGGGGCTTGACAGGGTTAATGCTGGGAAAATGTTTCCCCTGGCTGGGGAATCTAGAACACGGGGTCACAGTAACAGAATAAGGGGTCAGCCATTTAGGACTGAGATGAGGAGAAATTTCTTCACTCAAAGGGTTGTGAATCTTTGGAATTCTCTACCCCAGAGAGCTGTGGATGCTCAGTCATTGAGTATATTCAAGACAGAGATCGATACATTTTTGGATACGAAGGGATTTAAGGGATAGTGCGGGAAGGTGGAGTTGAGGTAAAAGATTAGCCATGATCTTGTTGAATGATGGAGCAGGCTTGATGGGCCAAATGGCCTACTCCAGCTCCTATTTCTTATTTCTTATGTAAATTAAAATTTTAATTATGTTAATTAATCCTTGATACTGGTAGAAATCTACAAATTTATGAAAATCCTACATGATGAGGTCCAAATAGTTATTATAACCTCTTTCTTCTGATATGCAAACCTATGCAATTGATACATTATTCTATGTTTCCCCCCAGTTTTGCCTGTAAGCAACACCACAGCTACTAAGTGAGCCAATTGGACCATTTACCACGCTCACTCTGCAGTAGTATTCCATTTTGCTCTCAACTGATATGTTGGTGATGCTAAGATGATAATACATTGAATGTTGCCTGCGATAGGGCTCCTGTCATTAGAAAACCACATCTCCTCCAACTCAGAGGAGCAATGCCATGGGGTTTCAAGTATATTTCTCCTCTGCACACAGCTGCTCTATTTATCTAATAAATTCCCCCCTCACAAAAGTTGATTGCTACAAGCTGAGTCTAAATCGCACAATATGGGTCTTGGGGTTTCACATTCCTACTCCCTTTTAGCATTAGTGACTTTCAGGAGAATTTAAAATGAATCTTGGTTCTCATAAACACACTACTTGTAGTCAAATAAGTACTACACAGGGGATGGTAGAGATTCCCGAGTGGTTTACCTATAATCAATTGCTGACACATCACAGGAAACAGTTGAAATCCACCAGTTAGTTAAAGGCCTACTTGTAATTGATAGTAACAGACCAGAGTTTACAGATTTCCTCAGTTAGTCTTCTTAGTTAGCGGTGGCAGCTTTCTTCTTTCTCTTTTCTCAGCACTGCAGTTCCTCTCCTCCTCCCCTGCTGGCATTGACTCCTTACAAAAGCACTGGGTGTCCCCGGGTCCTCACTCAAGTGGCCTTTATTTATGAGTCTTGATAGCAACTGTTGGAAGGCATTACAGTGGACACCAATCCAGTCTTCACCCATTGTCCACACCTGTATACTTCCAGCAGAGGTTGAAGATATCTAGAGGGGAACCCTGGCTAATTTTCTGCCCCTAACCCAGGGGTACTTTGGTCAGTTGTAGCAGCCTCATCACCCTCCTAGCCGAGATCAACAACCTTTGCACATTCTGGGTGATACGGCTCAGCCGGTCACTGAGCAAACCCACTGAGGCGATCAGTTGTATTGGCTGTTACTTTACATTTTTATTGCATAGAATTCTGGGATTTGCTTTCAGGATCAATTCTGCAATTCCATTCATTTATAATTAAGCTCATTGGTTTATGATAGTTGAGAAAGTCAAATTCCATTGTTATTATATGGGATTACATGATTTTCTGGATCTTTTACCTGCATTTTGGAGATTGTATTTCATGCTTCGGTCCATTTTTCATGAAAACCACAAAATCTACAGCCTTGTTCATAGATAATGCGCTGAGAAACTGGAGATTCCTCTAACCAGACTCCTCAGTTAGTAGCTCACAATAAGTACAAACCCTAAAGGATTTGTACAGAGTGGATACTTCAATCTGTATTGCTGGATCCCTAAGCCTGGTGTTTTAAACAGTTTACAAATAAAAAGCAACAGCAGGAAGAGGTCACCAGATGAAATGCCCTCCAGCATGGTGATATGAAATATTAAGAAAGCCAAGGGAATATTCAAGAGCTTACTTTATCTGCAGCATCTTAGTATTTCAAACAGTTTTCCATTTACCCTGCATTTGTTTTGCAAGTTGTTCTAATGAACAATACAAATTGCATTGCTATAACAGAGTCAAATTGATCAACACATTTATTGTTTCTTTTTATGTTTATTATCAAGCTTTAATATTTTTTTCAATATCATGCTTCTTATGTTAAATCTACAATCCCTTATATCTATTTCCACGAGACCATCTCAGTTTAATATATCCCCAATTTTTACATTGTACCAGCAAGTGCCACGATTTCTGGTATTTCTTTGCTTTAAGTACTGATAGCAGCATTATTAGCAAAGCTCAAAAGAAGCAGAAAACTGGCATGGCTAATTCAGGCTAATTAGTATGGTGGGAGCTGAGCCTTGTACTTCAGAGGTTCCCATGCCCTTGCATGCCTCTACCTGATTGCCTTGTCCAGAAGCAAACCCAGGAGGCACTTCCAATTATATCATAACCTCTCAAAACACCAAGCCACTCAGGCTAATTTTATCCTATTAAACATACTGAAGGATTCAGGGAAAAAAGATCCCTCCGTGCACCAATTACCAGTTGCTTCAGTGAACATCTCCACAATCCTTTATGTTACAGTACTCTTCACTTGCCCTTTCCTTTTTATGCAACAGAGTTAGATTAAATGCAACAGAGCACTGACTGCCTTTTTGACAACCTGGCTATTTGAGTTTTGACTTAACTCACTTGCCAGATAATTTTCTATTTTGCTCTTTGCTGGTTCCCCCCCCCCCCCCCCCCCCCCAGTTCATGCAAATTAAGAGAAAAATTGAAAAACTCCACAGCAGTTTCACACAATTACTCCCTTTTTGGGGATGTCAGCATGCCATTGTCCATCAGACAATTGGTTTTATGCAAAAGAGTTGACATCTAAACAAGAAGCCCCTATCTCTGTTTGGGCCAATTTTCTTAATGATTTTGCAAAGCTTAATCTGTTAGCGTAAATGTTTAGTTCCATTAGCAGCTAAAGTCTGAGAGTCCACAACTCATTCTGCTGAGAGTAAACAAAGAATTCAGGGAAGAGGAGCGAAACAATGGCTAAGCTGCTGAAACAATTTTGTCATCAGATGCTGAGAGTTTACGTGCTGATGATTTTCCTCCCACTACTACTTTAATTCTGTTTAAGATAACGACCCCCCAGTGTAACATTATAAGACTAGCTTATTTGTTTTCCCACCTCTCTGACCAATCCTAATGGTAATGCAGGTGTGAACTCATGACAGTGAAATGAGCTCCAGCAATTGGTAATCGGTTTTCATCAACTATTTCAAACGTATTTAAAAACAAACTATATGGCAGTTAAGTTACATTTGTAAAACTCCCACATAACAGATGACGAGTCTCTTTTTCTGCCTTAAGGCCTTCCTCACAAGCACTTCTATTAGATTTTTAAAAATTGATAATTTACTTGTTTAATTAAAAATATAACAAATCCTTTGTTAGTTACAGCTAAATTTTTTGCACCTCAATAACAATCACAAGACATATTGCTTTATAACTCCAACTCTAATCACTAATCTTTTATTTTTCTCTTCAGTGGCACTCATAAACTTCAAAATATTATTGATGTCAAGTAAAACCTAGCAAGCTCAGTCACAGTTTAAATTGCTTTGTGTAGTTTTGAACTAATTTTTCATACTTGAAAGATTTTGATAACTTCTTAATCTCCTTTCAATTATTATTTTTATAGTTACATTATAGATAATCAGTCTAGCAAGCAACAATTGTCTAAGTCTATTAATCTATCCCATTTTGGGCTGAATAGCATAATAATGAATCCTTTGAGTATTCTTTGCAGTTTTCAAATATTTCAAATATTTTCAGTAAATTTCCAATACTGATTATTATTCAGCAGAATTTGAGAAATGTACATAAATAATCCAGTTATATAACAGCTTCTGAGCTGCTGCAGCACAATTGTACATTGCATAAACATAAAAATTAGCATAAATACAGGGTGAAGCCCCCAAATTTACTTTGCATTACATTGGGCAAGAGACGAGTTTGAGGAGCTAACTCAAACTAATTTGGCTTTGTGCAGTAACTGGTGCAAAATAAGCTTTGTCAACTATAACTCAGTACTGTTACCCTGTTACCGCCACATTCTTCTGAACTAGAATCTTGTCTCAAGCTGGCACTTACAATTTAACAGTGACATTAATTGTAATTTTCTCTGCTAGTTACCAACTCCTCGAAGACATTTAAAACAAAAACCCACCCAAACTAAATCAACAGTGTTATACAAATAGCTGTCCTCAAGTTTCTTTATTTCAGATTTTGATGCTGCACTTTGTGAACACCCAGTAAAGGTAAAATGGCTAATCTGTTTTTAATTGCCAACAACAGTTGTTTATGGTCCCCTCTTGTGCTCTTAGATTTGAAATACAGAGCAGAGATCGAGTAGATTTGAGCTTTGCCCTCCTGCTGGTAAGTTTGTCTCATTTCTGATACGGGTTTGTCACCAGCAAAGAAAGAAAATGGTGGCCAACCAGACTGCCCCAAACCTCTCCCCCCCCCCAGCTCAATGAACGTTGAACAGGACCATAGCTCTGTTGCTGACTTTTTCTTAAAATAGTTCTATTAAAAAGATTATTCAGCCCAATAGGATGCTCAAAGAGTCTACTGATATTTCAGAGTTTAAAAGCCCAATTACCTAATAAACAAGTTAAAGCCAAATTATTCAAAGTCAGAAAGAGCTTCATTCTTTCATGAGACACTTCTTTAAAACAAATTATAATTAATAAACGGTTACACATATTCTGACACACTAACCACGGAAAGTATTATTTTATATATGCTGCTCCCCACCCCCAGCACACAAAAGATTTTTTCAGAAAACCCAGTAACCATTATCAAATTTATTTTAAAAAGGAAAAAATGATTAGTCAGCATATTGAGAGATCAAAACTAGAGCTGTGAAGTTCATTGATGGCCCCAATTATGCTAAGGATGAGATGTATATTGGAGGCTGATATCACTGAAGCTCAATAAGTAAAGCAGTTAAAGGCAAATTATTAACATACAGGGAAGAAATACTAACTTTGATTACAAGTTGAAGAGTTGTACATTCATGAAGGAAACATATGCGAGTTGTTGTAAATATGTCTACAAAATAGTGTGCAAAGTATGAAGCTGTAATTTTATAAAGCAAACAGCATGTAAAGGGCATCGTCAAAGCATACAGTCCCACTCCAAGGATGCGCTATTAACTCTATAATATACTAGTGAAATTGGAAAGTGGGGGAAGGCAGCATTATCCATGATTAACTAGTTTGGATTCATTGTCCAGGCTCTCACATGAGAAATGAACACTGGGGTGAGTTACTAGAGGTGACTGGTGCCTGTGGATCTGTACCCTAGCAAGAGTCAGCAACTTCAGAAGGGGAGGGAAGAAAACTGGTAAAAAGCCACATGAAATCAAAGATACTGCACTTAAAATACTGCTTTGGTTTCTACACAACCAAAGGGCTCGATTTTAATAGCCCTGAGGAGGCGGATTTGGAGGCGGGTCTGTTGGGAAAATTGGGAAAAATGGCTTCAGACACCCAACCCGCCTCCATCCCGCCCCCACCCGAATTTCGTGAGTGTCTGTTTAGCCGCTCCCAAACTGATCCATCTCCAACCAGTGGGACAGGTAGTTAAGGCAGTTAACAGCCTGTTAACTGCCTTGCTAATCCTATTTTCATAGTGGTTTCCCATTTTCCTGCTTCTGGCTCCTGTTTCCTGACTTGTAAGAAACAGGCCAGGTTCAGGGAGACGAGTTGCTGGAGGACATGATTTGTATTCATTGGTGGAGCGCTTTAAAAGCGCCCCTGAAACATGGCTGACATTCAAATGCAACAACTTTGCTGTTGTAGGTATGGGATAACATTTTGCACATCTACTGACCTTCTGACTGTTCAAGCTGACACCCAACTGCAGTGTGTCATGAATGGAATAATTTCAGGCCACTTCGACTGTGTGCTTGCAAGATTGTTACCTCAAATGAAATCTAAAGCAAGGGGATGGGAAACATTTATGGCTCTCATCCTGGTCCTCATAATTGGAGGAGTAGCAGCCATGTGGCTCAGCACAGATCTTCCTGGGAAGAGGAGTAGGAGGTGGATGAGGGGAGCCTTGCATGCCCTGCTGTGACCAATGCAGCATCCCTCCAGTTCACTACTGCCCGTCAACCAGGTTATGCACACTGCCATGCCACACTACCATAAGCTTACTCTTCAACCATAGGTGGCCACCATATGGCTCTGTAATTGCAGGTGACACTTGTCCAACGTCACACTTCATCTCTGCTATACCCTGTTATTTCCTATCACTTTTACCATCAGCATTACAAATGCAAGTCACCCTGAGCCCTCAATGCGTTTTTGCTATTTCCCATTACACATAGGCCACACAATCAACTGTTTGACATAATTTATCTTTAACACATGACTAAAGAATAATATACCAGCAAGAGTCAGAAAAAAAAGAAACATCACCCAAGTGAGTCCCCTTGTAACTATAGGTGCTTAATCTTTCACTTACGCATGCTTCTACATGGTGCTTCCCCTGTGGCTTCAGCAGATGTAGAGTAACCTTGCTGACTAGGATGCTGCACCTGCTTAGATGCCTTTGGGTTTGGGAGCCTGGGAGGGCTCTTCAACAGTCTGCTCTTCCTGCGGCTGTGCAGGGGCTGAAACGGCCACCTCAGTTGTCTCTGCAAAGTGGGTCTCTGACTGAGGGCTCCGCAGTGGCATGGTCGTGTCAGCGCTTTGAGAGGAGCCCACACTTCCTTCTGTCCTGCCAACAACATCCCTCTCATGGGTCAGCCGCACCTCAGTGCTGGCAAGTGGCAGGAGAGCACCTTGCTGCACTTCAGGGGGACCATGAGGACCCGTATCTGCACTGGCAGTCCTCCTCAAAAGGACGTCTATGAAGCTCTGGTCTCTCTGCTCAATAGCTGAAAATTGCTCTCCAGAGATGTCATTCTATTCTGAACAGTCACCATGTTTTCCTGACTCTGGCAACTTATTTCCTCCATGGCCGTAGCCATCTTTTCCATGGAGGTTGCCATCCTATTCATCGTGGTGCGTTCATGTGCCATTGCCTCCACCACGGCAGTGCTGATGTTAGAGATGAACTCTTCCATTCTCTCCACACTCGCACTAACCCTGGAGGCAAACCCTTCCAGAGACTCCTGCACTTGTTCCTGTATTTCACGAACCGCTCTTTTTCCGGATGGCCCCAGAGGCACAGCGTCTGCATGCAGCTCAGCAGAGCTAGGAGAGTCCTGCGACCTCCACCGAGGACTCTCCACTGCTGTCGCTGTCTCCACCTTCTGCTGAAGTTCACTTGTGCGTTGTGATAGACCAGGTGGCAACACTACTCTAACTCGCGAGGGCCCCATCAAGTTGTGCGTTGCTGCGCTGGTGCTGGGTGCGCTGAGTCCTGGTGACGCTGGTCCCTCAGAGGCTTCAGGTTCCTCTGAGGAGATGGATTGTGGGGAGGGGGGGGCGCTCGATGGTCCTGTGGGAGAGTAAAGGCTTGAATTAGACATCTGATATTGATATACCAGACACATCCTTTTGAGCAGATGATACAACGCCATTCTCTATGAACATCATATTCCATTGCTTTCTGAGAGGGATGAAACTCTGTTATGTCACCAGCTTCCTCTAGTGTGCCCGTCTCTCCATCGCCCACTTCCAGGTCCTCGCCACCTCCAACAATCTTGTTTGCTGCCTCCTCAGCACTGGTCAATGTTGCTAGGGTAGGTGTTCCTGCTCCAGTCATTGCTCTCTCCCTCTTATTGTGGGCTATCTTTTCCTGCAAGAAGGGACACAAACGGTGTTTCAGCACAGTGATGGAGTGAGTGTGAAGAATCTCTACCGTAGAAGCTTTGAGTGAGACGAAGATGGGGTAAGGTGCCAAGAGGAAGGTAGCTCCCTGTGCGTTGTTAGTTGTTGTCACTGCATGACAGTGAGAGCGAGTCTAAAGGGTGCATAGGCAGAATGCTGAAGTGATTCAGTGCAGAGACAGAGATGGATAGGAAAGGGTGCAAGGGAAGTAAGAGTAAGGTGGGATGTGAAGGAGAAGGCTTACAAAGCAGAGTGCTGGTGATGAGAAGAGAAGGGAAGCAGAGTGAAGGCAACTGAGATGGGATACTCACTTTTGATGTTCTCACAAGATCATTAAACCTTTTTCAGCACTGGATTCATGAGCGTGCATAAATGCACCTTGCGCTGACCTCCTGAGCAATGCGCAGCCAGGCTGCCTTGGTCTGCTGAGGAGGCTTCCTCCGGCCATCAGGGGGGAAGAGAATCTCCCTGCGCCCTCTGACAGCATCCACAAGAACTTGGAGGAACTCATCATTAAAACGAGGAGCTGCCTTGCCTCTGGAAGAGGTCATAGCGTTTAAATCAAGTGCAGGAAACCACAATAGAAAGGCTCAGGCTGGATGGCAGCTTTAAAAGCAGCTGCTATTATGATGTCATCAGAGGCGACCCGATCCCACTCACTGGACCGGCCAGCGCGCCTCCATGAAATTAACAAGCTAGTTTAATAAAAATCGCAACTCTGCAGCTGTTCCCGCCAGAAGCGGCTCCCGAACCCGCCCACCACGCAATCCGACTCCAACCCGCCTCGAGAATTAAAATCGAGCCCAAAAAGTCATTAGTACATTAAACTGCAGCAGAGAAGAGCTGCAAGGATGACTCCTGGTCTTAGGTCACTCTAGTACAATGTGCTTTTACATTTACATTGCAGGACACCACTGTCCAAGAGCTGGCTCCCCACGTATACACTGCTGAATCTGGCTCCCTTATTCTGATAGTAGAATGGAAGGCCCACGATCAGCAACTAAACCTGGTTTACTTTGAAAAATGAGGGATGAGGGTTGATAACATTTAAAAATGTTAAATATTTTTTTTTAAATGGGGAAACAAGTAAATCTTTTGAATCAAGTCATGAAAATGACCTTTCAAACTGAGAAAACCATCAGCTAAGCAAAAGCCTACAAAAGGCCTCATCCCACAGAGTCCCATACTTGTTTGAGAAGTGCCTCATTAACACAAGTAGAGCGTGTGGATTCACTCAAAATGGAATTGAATAAGTTACTGTAGCAGGAGTTTATAGCAGGTTTCTTAACTCAAACCTAGGGTAAGCTGATGTTGGATACGTTGAGAGAACCAAGCAGATAACAAAGCAGGGAGGCTCATTTCAGCATCAGTCTATTTCATAGAATCATTTGAAGGGTCAAATGACCTTTTCTCATCTGGAAGATGCTTATCTTAAATAGGGTGTTGCAATCTCCAACCTACAACTTTCCTGCACTAATTCAGTATGGATTAGATCAATGAAACAGTATTTTATGTTGTGGATCCTGATAGTTCAATCTTCCTGCATTTTTACAAATAGAATCAAATGGAACTTTCATTCATGAAATACTTCATTCTCTGTCAGTGAAAATAACGTATTTAAAATAACAATTGATAGTATAGTTACCAAGAGTTTAGATATAACATTATTCAGAAAGTCTGCCATCTGTTCCTATATCCATTATTTTAAATAGTAGAAATTAAAGTTGATTTTACAAGAACTAAAAGCAGTTATGGAACAAAATGCTTTAACCTTTGAATGTATTTAATAACAAAACTGCAGAAAGATCCAATTATAAAAATGTCCTATTTATTCCATGTTTTTCGAGGAAGTGTTAATTTTCTCTGTTCTAATAAATTTCATGGGCAAACCATATTCATAGCTACACTACTAAACTCTACCAATAGCAGTTCCTATTGTAACGGAAGTGTAAATCTCTTTATTTAAGATGGGTTAACGCCTCCATTAAAATAACAGACAGAGAGGAATGTTGTACGATTGTGTTAAGCGTTGAACCACTAACATTGCCAACAATAATTTCTACCCTTATGATTTCCAGGTCACTATCCCAATCAATTTTTAAATGAAGGCCTGTAAATATTACTAAGGATGTGTTGTTATTAAGTCTGGCACCAAAATTTAATTCTAAATTTAGCAGCTTGATTTGAAAGCTGAGAAAACAAGAGTCTTTGGCTGATCAAGTAATAGGATCCCTTCAAGAGCAAAAGTACATATTTGAATATACTCAGAGTGTTCTGATGCATTTCTTGCATTTAAAATATATGCACATCACTCGCAACATGAGGAGGAAACATCAGTTTGGGATGATTTATTTTCAGTCAGGATTGCCACCTTTTACTGAGTCTAAGAGGTTGGGCAAAGGGTTGGATTTGGGCTTGAATTCTGATAATAATTCATTAAAAACTTGGGAAAAATAGCTTTAAATTATTAAATGTTCCACACATCAGACACAGGAGTGAAGAGGAAACAGACTTTAATTAAAAAAAACAGGTTTTTAGTCTGCATTTTAGAAATATCTGTAAAGCCTAGTCAAAAACTGGACTGCTCAGGTTAAACCTGGACAGGTGACAACTGTACTCCTTCTGTATACAGTTAACATAAACAGACACTTTTTTAGTTTATAATAATACTTACATTTACATATTTTTAACCTATTAGGAGAAATCACCACTTTTACGACAGGCTAGCAGACTGCTGCTGACCCACCATTTTTGATCTTCCAGCAAAAGGATCCAGTGACACAGGAATCAGGACCATCAGCGACCAGCTCTCCTTGTGAGAGGAAGTTCATTATTACTCACGGTCCTGCACCCAAAGTCAACAAATGTATAACTCCAGTAGCACACAGGTCTGCCTCATCATTAGCTCACCCAGCCAGTACTGACTTTTTCTGTTATAACACACATGAGTGAGGTGTATTAAACAATACTAGCTCGCTTGCACCCACTGGGTTGTACTTGCCTAATGCTTACAGTTGCCTTCAAAACTCAAAGCACCACTGTGTATATGCCAGCTCCCATGCCAGTGCGCAAGCAGCATGTTCCAAAGTTCATAAGAAACTGCACCATGGGTTCTACTCACCTTCCTGCACACACTGAAAATCTACCACATGTCTACTACTCCATAGGGTGGAGTTAGATTCATACCAGTAAATACAGGACCAGAGTTCAATGCCATCAGATGAACTCCAGTTGTCCATACTACACAATATCAGTGCACAGTAAGATCACCCTCTCCTCCCTAGGGTCTACCTGGTAATGGAGCGCCATTTCCACATGAATCCGTATACTGTGATGTTATACAACATCTAATCTAAATCTGTCATCAAACTAGTAATATAACAATGAGGTACGGTAGTTTAGTGGTTTTGTCACTAGAACAGCAATCTAGAGGCCTGGACTAATAACACAGAGAACATAAATTCAAATCCCACCAAAGCAGTCTGAGAATTTGAATTCAGTTTTTAAATATCTAGGAAATAAACAGCTGGTACCAGTAAAATGACTATGAAGCAGTTTGCCATTAAAAACCCATCTGGTTCACTAATGTTCTTTCGGGAAGCAAACCTGCCGTCCTTACCTGGTCTAGCCTATATGTGCCTCCAGCCCCACACCAACGTGGTTGACGCTTAACTGTTACTCTGAAGTGGAGTAGCAAGCCACTCAGTTGTATCAAACCACGACAAAGCAGACTGCAGAGATTAAAGAAAGCTTTCCACCACCATCTTCTCAGGGATGGGCAATAAATGCAGACCTTGCCAGCAACACTCACATCCTGAGAATGAATTAAAAAAAAACAGCATTAATCACTTTGGAAGACTAAAATCCCATCAAAGTGATATTAATCTTTAAGTATATTCATAAGGAGGACAAGTATAGGTTAAAAAGTGAACTATTTGCATACTAGTGAGAATGGTTAAAGTTATAACTGAATCCACAGAGTGTTATTGGAATCAGTTATGATTTCCTGAACTTTTTGATAAGCTGCAGCAATATCATGACAGTCTTCAAGTTTTTACAAGTTTGTGCGCCGGCCAGTGTATAGAGCCTCTTTGCATGGTTCTAAATATTGCTTTACTTTTACAACCTTACTGGGGACAGTTAAGCCATTATCAATAGAGAAACATCCAATTCCTAATTGTGTAGCGGCATATCACAGTTTATAAGCCTACTAGCATGCAAGACATTCACCATACCATACAGTACAAGCCATACTTATTCAAACCAACCTGAACAGTTACTGTAAGGGGAATATTGAGTGATGAATTAATTGGACTTGGGCCTTAATCCAACAAGATGATTAAGGTAGAGAACCTGTCAACTGAAAAGGCCAAAAGGCTGTAATCATTAATTATTGGTATTTTCCCCCAACATCAAATCTGTCTTAGTGTGACCAACCCTTCAAATACTACCAAGCCTTTAAGTGCACAATAATTAGATAAAATTACAGGACAGGGGAACATGACTAGATGAAAAACGTAGATATATAAAGAAAAATTGTGCATACTAGAAATCCAAAATAAAAATGAGAAATGTTAGAAATACACAGTAGGTCATTCAGCATCTGAGAGAGAAAGGCGGATTAATGTTATGGGTGTGATCCTTCATCAGAACTGAAAAATGTGCCCCGACAAAACAAACAAAAAATTTTTTTTTGAAGAATTATGTTTTTTTCCTTAAACTTGAAAATGACACTCACCAGCTGCAGCTCCAGCAGTTCTGGAGCAGCTGAGCTGTGCCCTGCAAGAAGGTTTAGTCTCAGCCAATCTGCTGCAGCCGTCCATTTCCTGAACAGGCATATTTGCAGGCCCCGTGTTGTTTCCAACAGGATCTTAAGTAAAGACCTCTTTAAAGCAGCTTTGTATACTCACTGTTTTTATCATTTATGAATTAGCAGAAACTCCTCTAATTAGGGTTGCTAACCCTGGTTGGATGTATTCCTGGAGAATTCATCACATAACCTCTTGCCTCCAACTGCCCCGTCCAGCCAAACAGCCTTTATTCCCATCTACAATATTTTTATAACTAATAAATAAAAGTGTTCAAAGAAAATGAAAAAAACACACCATTTTTTAATGCCCCTATGATTTTTCTCCTGTGTTGCTCATAGCAGTGTCCAGGAGATTAATCTTTAATTCCTGGGGACACCAGGATAATCATGGAGGCTTGGCAGCCCTATCTTTAATACAAGTATGTGGTTTTATGCAAGGAAAACTGAAAGAATACATCCTTAGAAAATCTGATGCACCCTAGTTAGTGGGAACTGTGTTATTGAGAATTTTCATTTAATGAGATCCTTTGCTCATGCACCAAACCATTCCACAAAATGGAAAAACCACTGGTTAATGGGGAGACTTGATCACCACAGTGGTGTTGCCATTGAAGTTTCCATCTGTATTTCAGTACCGCTCTGTTTTTGTCAGGTTCTCAGTATTTTGCTATTTAAGTCGCTTTCACAAACTATTGATTGCAAACCGATAAAAAGAGTGAAGTAACCTTTTTCTCAAACAAGAAAATTTGTCTTGAAAATTGCAAACAGTTGCCCTTGATCTGAGTTGATGTGTTATGTAGCCCCGAATTCCCAGTTAATGCCGGTTAATGTATATGCGCAGGATACGGTAGCAAACCTGTCAACAAGATAAAAACAGACAAGCCATTTAATGTGAAGGAGACAGTCAATTGCTATGAAAATTATGTGTTTCCTCCGCAGTATTCCTAATCGAACAATAGCAGCAACTGTAGCAAGATTTGTAAGGACCTCCTATACAAATATTTATTTAAAATATTACATTGGGGGAGGGGAGGAGAGGCAAACTACTTAATGACATTTTTACATCAAACCTATTTACATTTTACTCATGTACTTTCTTCTTGGCAATATTTCAGGGGGACATAAGATAAAAACAATCTTTGCAATTATCACAAGAAAATATTCTTTTCAGAGATATTTATTGTGTTCAAAATGCACTGCAATTAAAAAAACTTTATATTTTCTAATTGTCTCAAAATGTCCTAATTAACTGTTTAAAATGTTTTACTGTATAATGAGAAACCAGTCCTATATTTACAAATCCTTAGTTAAAATCAAACATAACAACTACCTAATTCAGATATGTAGCACTGTAGACACCTCTCTGCCAGTGCTGTCGATTTTGCTGGTTTTATTTTGTATGTTTAAATTCATTGTTCCAGCTTTATTTCTGTACCGTTAAATTCCTTTTCCACCTGTATACTCTGTTGCTTTTGTCCCTCAAATATAATCCAAAACTTGCAGAAATAAAGTTTAAAATGTTAAAAATGCTGCATCTGGCAAGCCACCTTTCTCCTCCAACACTCTGACTCAACATCTGAGCGAATGTTTTTTTTTTGTCTGTGTGTTCCAAAAAGGCCAAATTCACTAATTATACATTGTGAAAGGAATTTGCTTCAGTGTAAGATGATCCTAGCGATATGCTAATCCCCTTTTCTGCTTGCTGCTGCCTGGAGCCTGCGCTTAATATTGTTTTTTTTCACTGTACAACAATAAAAGTTGAGGCAACAAAGAAATTAAATGGGCAGCTAAGAAGGTGCAGCTCCAACACATGGCAGGCCATTTTTCTCCTCTCCTTCTGGCTGCTCTTTTGTAGGCAAGCGACAGAATACAGCGCCTCGAAGTCAAAAGCAGAAATCCAACCACCTTAGCAACTTAGTGTGACACACTGGCCCTCACACTGAAGATCTATGAATAGTCAGCATCAACAGACAAAACGGAACTAATCTTTTGTGACAGATTTATTCGTTTTCAGGGAATGGCTTGCTAAAGACTCAATGCACTCCAAGCACATGCATCAACAATGGAGACCTTCTGCATGAAAACACTTGTCAGTCTTACAATTACCCCCCTCCTTAAAAAAACAACATCAGTTCTTAATTATTGTAAACACTGAATGGTTTCAAAACGATATCACCAAAGTTTACAAGTTGAATGTGCATATCTACCTCCTAAAGTAGTTGCAAGTACAGGGTTACGTCCAAGGTACAAGCAAACGATAATGACCGGCATTTGTATTTTTTTTTGAAAAAAGCTTTCGAAAATGTTGCTTCTCTCCGTCTGACATAACAATTTAAAGTCTACACCAGGCCATGAGCAAAAGTGTGAGTTTGTAATGTGGTCTCAGCAGCTGCAGCAATGCCGTTTAAAATTCAGCTTACTCGCAGGAAGAGGGCTAATCCTACCCCCATAATTCCCTACAGCCAAACTGTCCCCCTCCTTGACTGACAGTGAAATGCAAAGACACTACCATGCTTATCTCACACAACCAGATGGCGGGCTTGGATCAATGCACACATGCCACGATCAATGTGAGCGATAAAGAATTAGGAAAACAGTACTACATGCTCCCAGAAAGCTTGTACACTGCATAATTATTTTATGATTCTACACATGGTTACATATGATACTGAAGTCGAGGAGGAAGGTGATAATGAGACTGACAGAAATAATTTTTTACTTGTACTTTAAAACACTGCGAAAGCCAACAGTTTGGCATATGGTAGTCAAGCTGCCTTTCCATCAAACTTATCAAATGCTTAAAAGGGTGTCGCAAGATATCTTTAAGCCTTGTGTTAAAGAGCAATAAGGTTTATGGTTATTTTGAAAATGAACCTAATATTGATTATGTTGCTGTAATGAAATTACTTCACTGTAAAAGGCAAATAAAGCCAGTGAAAAGGAACCTATTACACTCTGTGCACACGAAGGAAGCTTCGAAGGTTGCTGTTCTTGATCAAAAGGGCAGCCACAAAATTCTTTGATCTCTGATTGTAGAATTTAGGAACTAGCCAATTCCAAGCACATAAATCAGCTGATACATATTTTATCTGAAAGCTGTTTATTGCGCAGTGATGCATGCAAATGGGATGCTTGATGTGCTTTTTCCTAACCATGCGCTCCCTTTTCTTTCATCCCATCACCCATAGCAGTACTAGAACCTATTCCTAGCACAACTTTTATCTTAAAAAGGAACATGCAAAATTCAGCTTTGGATACTGAACTGTGGCTTCTAAAGTGTTGTTCCTCTCGCTGAAACTGTAGGCAGGTGCTGGGCTATACAACATAAAAGAAATCGCTGCCTTTTGCATAAATTGCCCTGTTGGCAAAAATCAAAAAAGTAGGTAATTAAGCTATTATAATAAGTGAGTGCTCGCAAGCTGGTTTACCTGGTTTTACCAGATTTGTGTGCATGTGTGGGAGGATTCCTGAATGGAGCACTCATCTACTGTGGCCGCCACAAGCCGAGCGGTAAAAATTTCTCGGTTAGCTGATATCCACGTGTCATTTAACTCCAGCAAAAATCAAATGCGGGGAATAAAGGAAAGGTAGCACTTATGATGTTTTGACAGGGCAGGGCTGGTTAAAAGTCAACTGGGAATTGCAAAAGGAGGGACTTTTCTGGTGGCCTCCGCACAACAGCAAATGGATTCTATCGACTGGCTGCAGTTTGTAATTCAGTTTCTGGGAGGTCAAACATTTGTCCTTTACAACCAAACAAAACATTTGTGTTAAATGTAAAAGCAGTTATAGCGTCTTGAACTAATGCAAGCTTATATGCTAAGGGCCATGTAGACAGAGGGCGCCACCAAGAGGCTTCTTTGTAATGCTTGTCATTTCAATTGCAATAGTTTGAAGATCACAGTGAAGTGATCCAGGCTGTTGAAGGGAACATCAGTCAGCTGAGTAGAAATGTAATCGCTTCCCTTTTGCAGATTTTTTTACAACTCCAAGATCACACAAGCTGCAGATCCTAGAAACGTGTAGAAGCATGAAATTTAATTTTTTTAATTCTTTCCTGAGGGTACATATGGAAAGATAATTCATACAACCTGTAAGTCAATGGTAAATAATTACAACAGTAGGTACGTTTCCTTCCAGTAACAAAGTCATAAAGACACATTTGCAAGGAGGCTGCCATTCAGCTATAATAACTGAAACTATGTTAACATCACAAAACAAACTAAGCCTGAAGTTTCTGTGAAGCCGCACGTATTAAGCAAAGACCACCTCAGTCTGATATTAGCTTCTTTTTTTTCTTGGTATGAGGTAACAGGCTGCAAATAGTAGTTCTGTCTGCTGGCTACTTCTCAATGACATACATTCTCCAAAACACAGTCAGCTCTGGCAAAGGGTCCCTTCTAAAACATTAAGCTGTCCTTATTCTTCAGATGCTGATTGATCCGTTGTACATTTTTACTACTTCTGTTTTTAATTGAGATTTGCGGTATTCATGGTTTTAATAGAATTATAACAAGTTACTTTTGTAGCTTATTCCTGGATATATTTCCGAAAACTTTAACTAGAATATATTCTTAACTGTTATTATACAGCAAGGAAGTTGTGCTAAACTTTTATAAATCACTGGTTAGGCCTCAGCTGGAGAATTATGTCCAATTTTGGCACCATACTTTGGGAAGGATGTCAAGGCCTCGGAGAATGTGCAGAGGAGATTTACCAGAATGGTACCAGGGATGAGGGTTTTTAGTTTTATGTAGAGATTAGAGAAGCTGGGATTGTTCTCCTTAGAGCAGAGAAAGCTAAAGGGAGATTTAATTGCAGTGTTCAAAATTATGAGGCGTTTTGATAGAGTAGATAGGTAGAAACTATTTTCACTGGCTGGAGGGTCAGTAACTAAAGGACACAGATTTAAGATAATTGGCCAAAGAACCAGGAGGGAGATGAGGAGAATTTGTTTTCGGCTATGATCTGGAATGCACTGCCTGAAAGGGTGGTGGAAGCAGATTCAATAGTAACTTGCAAAAGGGAATTGGATAAATCCTTGAAAAGGAAAAAATTGCAGGGCTATGCAGAAAGAGCAGGGGAGTGGGAGTAATTGGATAGCTCTTTCAAAAAGCGGTCACAGGCATGTTGGGCACGGTGGCCTCCTTCTGTGCTGTATGATTCTATTCTAAGAATATGAGTTTGCAAATTACTGCCTCAACCATTCCCTATGGTAAATATTCCAAGCTCCAATTACCCTCTGCATTAAGGATTTTTAGCTAACCTCTCTCCTCACTCTCTTAGTAACAATTTTAAATTGATGGCCCCTCGTCTCTGGCTCCCCCACCAGAGGAAATAGACTTTCCTTAATCACTCTATCAAACCTCTTCTTAAGTTTTAAAAACTCTATTAAATCTCTTAGCCTTTTCTGCTCCAGTGGAAATAGTCCAGTATCTCAAGTCTCTCCTCATTACTATAGTTTCCCATCCCTGGCAATATTCTGTATTCTGCTTGTACTCTCAAGCTTGCTGTACCAGTTACTTTTGAGAATGGTGTTCTTCCATTCTGTACAGGAGGACCCTCTTTTCCCACAATTCATGTAGGAGGACCTCCAGCACTTGGCCATCTCAACTAGCCATTATTGCTCTGGTAACTCCCATTTAACAGGGATATTGTGACGTTTAACTGCTGTCCTGCTCTCTGTATAAATGCGGAGGTTTAAACACTACCTAATCTGTTTATCTGGTGCTTAGCAGTATAATCATATTGGATAGAAGGAAGATGGTTGTGGTGATTGAAGGTCAATCATCACAGCCCCAGGACATTGCTGCAGGAGTTCCTCAGGGCAGCGTCCTAGGCCCAACCATCTTCAGCTGCTTCATCAATGAACTTCCCTCCAATATAAGGTCAGAAATGGGGATGTTCGCTGATGACTGCACAGTGTTCAGTGCCATTCACAACTCCTCAGATAATGAAGCAGTCCATGCCCACATGCAACAAGACCTGGACAACGTGCAGGCTTGGACTGATAAGTGGCAGGTAACATTCGCGTCACAGAAGTGCCAGGTAATGACTATCTACAACAAGCGAGAGTCTAACCACCACCCCTTGACATTCAACGGCATTATGATCGCCGAATCCCCCACCATCACCATTGACCAGAAACTTAACTGGACCAGCCACATAAAAACTGTGGCAACAAGAGCAGGTCAGAGGCTAGGTATTCTACAGCGAGTGTCTCACTTCCTGACTCCCCAAAGCCTTTCCACCATCTACAAGGCACAAGTCAGGAGTGTGATGGAATACTCTCCACTTGCCTGGATCAGTGCAGCTCCAACAACACTCAAGAAGCTCGACACCATCCAGGACAAAGCAGCCCGCTTGATTGGCACCCCATCCACCACCTTAAACATTCACTCCCTCTACCACCGGCGTACCGTGGTTGCAGTGTGTACCGTCTACAAGATGCACTGCAGCAACTCACCAAGGCTTCTTCGGCAGCACCTCCCAAACCCACGACCTCTTCCACCTAAAAGGACAAGGGCAGCAGGCGCATGGGAACACCACCACCTCCAAATTCCCCTCCAAGTCACGCACCATCCTGACTTAGAAGTTTATCACCGATCCTTCATCGTCTCTGGGTCAAAATCCTGGAACTCGCTCCCTAACAGCACTGTGGGAGTACCTTCACCACATGGACTGCAGCGGTTCAAGAAGGCGGCTCACCACCACCTTCTCAAGGGCAATTAGGGATGTTAGCGATGCCCACATCCCATAAACAAATTTTAAAAAAGCCCACTCTGTGAATGGGTGACTGCATGATTTACACATAATAGATCTGAACCAGGATATCGTTTTGTGTTCATTTATATAACCTGTTCTGCAATCAATGTTTTGCTGCAGTTACCTTACCATAGCAGATAACCAGAGATAAGTGACAACACTTCATAGTCTTAAGGAATATTCTATAATTAGTGGATATTTTAAAAGTAGGAAACTTTTTCTGTTTAAATACAATAATGTGGTAACTGGTAACACAGAATACCAGACTAACTTTAAGACTTATAAATTGTATCTTGCATGGACTGTACTTACAGCCAATCTAAAACACTACGCTGCTCCTTGCTTAAACATTTGGCAGGCTTGTTTTACACAGTCCATCTTCTTATTTCCACTTCACTTATACATAGGGTGAAACCGATTGCATTTAAAAATGTTGAAAATAGTTGCTTACAAATTAAAAACAATACGTGAATAAACATTTGATGAGTGATCATAAATTAAACATCACAATTTTCAAGGTGTCTGATTGTTACCATTGATAATAATTGTGTGATATGTAACTGTTCATTTTTCCCGGATGAGTTACTGCTGTGTACGTTGAATTTACTGCGGAGTTAAATTGCAGTGATTCCAGTTTCCCTACTTCCCAGCATTCCTACTGACAGAAAGATGTCTGTCATTTGCTTGTTTATCACACACCTGTTAAGCTTGACTAGATACTTCAGCTGGATCAATATGAACAAAAGCTGAGCTGGTTTCATAGTCTGACAGCGGCCTAGCTTTGACAAGATGTTTTTTTACTTTCATATCAGTGACTAAAGTGTAAAACTCCTCATTCCCTGATGGTGCTCTTATTGTCTGTTTCAGAGTTTCCTCTTTGGTCTAAATTTCTGCTGATGCCTCACAAAACTACACACATGGATGAGACGGGGAAGTTAGTGTGTCTGCAATGACCAATAAGTCCATTTCTGAGAGTTCAAACAGCCACATCATGCATGGACTCACACTAAAGCATCATATATCTAAAAGTACAAAAGCAAAATACTGCGGATGCTGGAAATCTGAAAAGAAACAGAAAATGCTGGAAATACTCAGCAGGTCAGGCAGCATCTTTAGAGAGAGAAACAGAGTTAACGTTTCAGGTCGATGACCCTTCGTCATCTAAAAGTACTATGCAACACTGTCTGTTTACGTGTTTCAGCTGTGCCTGCAGTTTCTAAGGCGACTAAAGACATTCAACGTGGTAGTTTTAGTAAAGTCATTCTTAAGATGCCAGGGTCACAGCTATCTCAGATTTGATGCATTGCTTTTGCTATGGTCTAATCAATTTTAATTACATTAAACACGTATATGGAAATCAAACACATATACATAAAAACACGCAGTTGAACAGAGCACTATACCGTAGTAGTATATCATTTCAGGCATTACTTAGAACAAACCTAATATTTAATGGTTTCCACAAGTTGCTAAAACAGCACATTGGGACATCTATTATCAAATCAAATTAATACAAACAATTTGAGACTAGCACCTGAACACAGACCACAGTGAATGAGCTTTGTAGCTTAACTATAATTATACAAATGTTTATCTGAATTTATACAAAATTGTGTCACCTTTTGCTATTGATCTTTGTAGATATATAAAAGAAACACTTGGAAGGTTTAATCGACCTTGTGTAATCTCAGTGACATTTGCAACATCAGGTTTATAGATATAGAGACCATGATGCAGTATACAACAATACATAGAAAGTCATGGCATTTGGAGGAGGGGGGAGCTGGAGAGGATCTCACTTCTTACTGATGGAGTGAGTCGGGATTATGACAAGCAGAGGTGCAATTGAATCCTGAGAAATATGTAAGTGGTTTCCCAAGACAAGTTTAGATGAAGAATTCTATAAACTCTAGATGAAAACATATTTGGAAAATCATCCAATGCTGCCCATTCAATGGTCATTCAACAATTCAACCGAAGCAAGAACAACAGAGAAACATTACATCGAGTTACATCGAGTCTACAGCACAGAAACAGGCCATTCAGCCCAAATGGTCTATGCTGGTGTTTATGCTCCACACATTTTTACTACCCACAGTAACTTCAAATGACTGCAACTATCCATTACAAAAAAGACTTATAAAATCAAGCAAGGTAACAAAATATATATTTTACTCATATGAAACTTTTCAATGCACTGCTGTCTCTGGGTAAAAATGGTTGCTAAATTTACTCATTTAGTAATCTTAGTGTTAGAAACAGTATCACTTCGGAATAACCCTGCCTGCCCTGGATTGAGATTTTATTTTTAAATTTTATACTCGGATCGAGTTCTATACAGTGGGGGTGTACTGGACCTAGTTTAGGACATTGGAATTCTATGGCTGGGTTAGAATTCTGCTTCTATCAGGTATATGTATATCTAGAGTTGTCTGTAATGTGAAATTAGGCTGAGTAGGGATTTTTCAAAAATAGGCTTTATCTGTTTTCTCCATAGTTGCGTTGTGTGTTATTAAGTAGGAAATTAGCTTACATTCAAAAATAGCAGATAACATCGCGATCTTCATGAAAATGATATTATATCTGAATAACTTCATGTCTATTTAAAAGCCATGCATTCTTTTATTGTAGCATGTAAGAATAAATATGTAAATTATAAAACAACAAAGTCATAAAACAGCTGCTTACGCTACAAAAGTAGTGTCATTCTAAAATGTTTATTTTTACATCTATCATCATAAAGCATGGCTTGTAGAAGTAACTCTGTTAGGGGGGCTGGAATAGAGTTTACTTTTGTGAAAAGGAACTAACGTATTCTGCAATCTTACCCTAATCCTTGTTTTGAGTTGACTGATGTAGATCGGATTAGTAAGACTTACCTACCACCCACCAAACATAACTTCTGAAACAACTCGACGGAGTCTATGCAGTCCAACACACATGTACAACAATCCTATATACAGAAACCACCATTGAGCATTGGATATGGGTCTTACATTACATGTAACACTGACAACATATTTTCTCTCTACAAACTTTAACAGTATTTCAGTAAACAAAAAAAAGCAACCAGAAATCTGAAATTCCTCTTTATTACTAAGATTCAGGAAGGGCTGCCTCCTCTTGCAAAAACGTACCGTTTTGTAAGATGCAATTCCATTGAAAATCGATTTATTAGCAGCAATGAACAAATACCATCTCCCACAATTTGTTAGAACAGCTGTGGAGAGCACAACTATATGACTGAATGGCTGAACACCAGTAAAGATTTTTTCCCAGATGAAACCCTCCAAGCTGTAATAGGCACCGTGATGGAGCATTATGTCATGTTTGGTGGGCATAGGTAGACTGCAAATAAGCAAAGAATGAGGCTTGTGTGGTTAATGAACACAATCTCCAGGACTAAGAGAACCTGGGAGGAAGTAAGGAAAAACTTACATGAGTTACAGGAAGAGTAGCAAGGTAAAGCCTAAATATTATTGTGCATGAGCAACACGGGCATCCAGTGGAAATTTATGCTATTAAAAGACGTGTACACCCAAAAAGATACATTGACACAGAGAAATGTTAAGAACAATCCAGCAAGTAAGGCATTACAAGTTAAAATCATAACTGTCATACAATGGGAGGACACAGAGTGCAGGAGAAATTTAAAACAACATTGGAGTGGTTATAATTAATCTGTTGAGAAGAGAGAGTTCGGAAGGTGTATGGTCTTTGGCAGTCAGAATAGAGTGCAGAACTCATACTATGTACTATATTCTTTAGATTTCTATGATTTGCACCATAGGGTGAATTTGACTAAGGCTTGTTAGCCACACGAGGCCTTGTGCAATAATTGTGGACAAGAGCTTAAGTGTGTTTAATTACTGTCAACATATCATCCACTCTCTTCATGGAGAGAACCGGAGTGCCAGTCATCTTAGCATAAACCATCTACTCTTACACTCAAACAACAGCACAGATACAGGCACAGTGGGAAATATAGCTATTGACCCGTATTTTCCGATGCCTACGGGTGTGTACGGGCTGTGTACACACCCATAGGGACATCGGAAATGCCGGTTTCAGGCATGCGAAGCACATGCGCTGAAAACCGGCATTTCCGATCTGTCAAGAATCATCTTGACCGATCGGACGCCTGCCTGGAGAAGGGCCTCTGTGGGTGGAGAGTTCCGCTTTCTGCAGAACCTCCGCCCGCTGAAATCCCTTAGAAACCATAAGGCCTGCTTTTACCAGCATAAGAGTTTAAAAAAGTAAAAAAAATAGTTTTTTTCCACTCATTTATAATTTTAAAATACTTTAAAAAAGGTAAGTTTATTTTTAGCCCCGTAAAAAACTTTAATTATTTTATTCAAAAAATTAAATTTTTGTTTAAAATATTTAATTTAATGTAACTTTAACTCATTTTAAAAACATGATTGAAAACAAAATGTATTTAATGTTTTAGTGTCTTTTTTCAGTGATTCCCCATTGACAGATCTATCTGTCAAAAGTATGATGGGGGATTCCCTTCTTTAATTGGCTCCCCATGGCCCATGTGATCCCAGGGACGCTTGCGAACCGCATTCGCCCCTGGGATACGTGGGCCCTGCGCATTTCGTTGTGGACAGGCCCAGGATCGGAAATGGACGGACCTCGGAAGCCCTCAGGTAAGAGTGTAGATTTTTTCCCGATAGGAGGCCTCCGCACGTAGGGTCCTATACAAGTTTAACATAACTTCACCACTTTTGAATTTTATACCCCTAGAAATAAATCCCAGTGCTTTGTCAGCATTTTTAATTGTTTTTCTGACCTGTAATGCTGCTTTTAATGATTTGTTCACCTGTATCCCTCGATCCCTTTGCTCTTATAGAATATAGAATTATAGAATAGTACAGCACAGAAGGAGGCCATTTGTCCCATCGAGTCTGCACGGCTTTTTCGAAGAGCAATCCAGTTAGTCCCACTCCCTTGCTCTTTCCCCATATCCCTGCAAATGTTTTTCCTTCATGTATTTATCAATTCCCTTTTGAGGGCTACTATTGAATCTGTATTTGTAGGTGATGTTTCTGTTTTTCCTACCAAAGTGCATCACCTCACATTTATCTATGTTAAAGTTCATGTTAAAGACTTAAAAATAAAATACCGAGGGAGTGCTGCATTGTCGGAAGTGCCATCTTTCATAGGATTACTCAGGATTACACAGGATATACGGCACAGAAACAGGCCATTCGGCCCAACCAGTCCATGCCGGCGTTTATGCTCCACACGAGCCTCCTCCCGTCTTTCCTCATCTAAATCTATCAGCATAACCTTCTATTCCCTTCTCCCTCATATGCTTGTCTAGCCTCCCCTTAAATGCATCTATACTATTTGCATTAACCACTCCCTGTGGTAGCGAGTTCCACATTCTCACCACTCTTTGGGTAAAGAAGTTTCTTCTGAATTCCCTATTGGATTTCTTGGTGACTATCTTATGTTGATGGCCTCTAGTTAAGCTCTTCCTCACAAGTGGAAACATTCTCTCTGTATCCACTCTATCAACATTTTTCATAATTTTAAAAACCTCTATTAGGTCACCCCTCAGCCTTCCTTTTTCAAAAGAAAACAGACCCAGCCTGTCCATCCTTTCCTGATAGGTGTACCCTCGCATTTCTGGTATCATCCTTGTAAATCTTCTCTGCACCCTCTCCAGTGCCTCTATATCCTTTTTATAACATGGCGACCAGAACTGTAC
This sequence comes from Squalus acanthias, assembly GCA_030390025.1. Taxonomy (NCBI): domain Eukaryota; kingdom Metazoa; phylum Chordata; class Chondrichthyes; order Squaliformes; family Squalidae; genus Squalus; species Squalus acanthias. Next base: position 51,762,679 of record CM059425.1, read on the forward strand.
GCAGTACTCTAAGTGTGGTCTAACCAAGGTTTGATACAGGTTTGGCATAACTTCCCTACTTTTCAATTCTATCCCTCTAGAAATAAACCCTAGTGTTTGGTTTGCTTTTTTTATGGCCTTGCTAACCTGTGTCGCAACTTTTAGTGATTTGTGTATTTGTACTCGAGATCCCTTTGTTCCTCTACCTCAGATGAAATGTTAAACTGAAGCCCTGTCTGCTTATTCCTCCCTCAACTAATACCACCAAAAGTAGTTTAAATGGTCTCTTATCTTTGTTTCTGGAATCTTGCTGTGCATAACTGCCATGTTTGTTTATAAAACAACAGTAACTACACTTCAAAAGTAATTTATTGGCTGCAAATTACTTTGGAATATCTTGAGGATCTACTAGGTGCTGTATAAATGCAAGTTCTTTCTTTCTTTAACCTTATGAAACTCCTTCCCTAAACCTCTTCACCTTGCTGTTTCCATTCCTACCTATAAAAGCCGCTTCAAAACCGAACTTTTTGACCGTGCTTTTTAGTCAACTCTCCTAATTCTTCAACTATCACTCAGTTCATTCTCTTCAATGTAAAAACCCTTAGGGGTATAGTAGCGCAGATATAACCAGTTGTCACACATGTCAGTGATGGTTCTGTGCCATCACAAGTCCTTCACAAGTGGCAGTGGGCACCTCTGAAAACAATGGACTCAAAATGATTCCAGGAAAAGACACTCATGACGCTGTTGCAGTCACATGAGGACTCATCGAAGATATAGATGGCGGGCCTTGTGCATCCCATGCAGCTGATTCAACTAGAGGAGCACATAGGTTTGATTCCCACTGTACTGCACTATTGATCTCAGCTGAAGTGGTGGTAGGGGCAGCACTGTTGGCCTCAGTGCCTATGGTATTGAGAGATGAAAATCATCCTGGGTTGGCTCCTGATCACTAGTCAGTGACCTATACTGGAAGTGTGGGTTTGTGTGCATTAGGCGTGGAAAGGAATGGGCACAGCTGTCAAAGAGTCTGCCAACATTCATTCTTAAGTCTCACAGATGAATAATAGCCACCTGAGTGAGGTAGATATGTCTGTACCCCATCAGGGCTCATTGTTCAGGAGAGGAAGGAAGGGAGAAGATTGGCAAGAAAAAAATATAGAAGTACATTTTAGGCAATTGAATATACTTTTTTGGTACACTAAACTAACTGGTATTCTAACTTGTTGTATCTGAACCTGATTAATTAAAATGTTGTTGAGGCTGCCGTGAAACACGAATTAAGGCGTGGAGGTCTTCTTTAACCGCGGTGCGCAGGCTGAGGAGGACCCACGGAAGTCGGTCGGTCCAGGCGCCGTTCTGGAGGCTGGCTCGAAGAGATGCCTTCAAGGATCTGTGGAACCGCTCACACAGTCCGTTGGCTTGGGGGTGGTACGCTGTGGTGCGGTGAATGGTCACCCCGAGATTGCGTGCGATGGTGGTCCAGAGTTCAGAGGTAAATTGCGGACCTCTGTCCGACGTCATGTCGGAGGGGACGCCGAACCGTGCGACCCAGGTGCTGACGAAGGCTCTGGCGATGTCGGCGGTGGTGGTAGAGGTCAGTGGAATTGCCTCGGGCCAGCGCGTGGTGCGGTCAACGATCGTCAGCAAGTGCGTGTGGCCTTGCGACGGCGGCAGGGGCCCGACGATGTCCACGTGGATGTGGTCGAATCTACACGAAGGGACGGTAAACTCCTCGAGGGGTGCTTTCGTGTGTTGCTGTACCTTGGCCCGTTGGCAGGCTAGGCAGGAGTTGGCCCAAGTACGCACATCCTTGCGAAGGCCGCGCCAGACGAAGCGGTTGGCTACCAATTTGATGGATGCGCGGGCGCCGGGGTGGGAGAGGTTGTGGAGAATCTCGAATACCCGGCGGCGCCAGGACGCTGGGACGACGGGCCGAGGTTGACATAGGGATATGTCGCACTTGACCGTGACTGCGGTCGGGCCACAGGCGACGTCGGCCAGGCGTAGGCCTGGTAGGTTGGTAGGTGCGGATAGCAGATCAGGGTCGGTGATCTGGTCTATTGCGAGTTGAGCGTAGTCGACTGCCAGGTGTGCGGCATGGATGGCGGGGCGGGAGAGGCAGTCGGCTACCACATTGTCTCGGCCGGAGACGTGTTGGATGTCCGTGGTGAACTCGGACACTGCCGCGAGCTGGCGCTGCTGCCTGGCGGACCAGGGGTCGGTTGTCTTTGCCATTGCGAATGTCAGGGGCTTGTGGTCGACAAACGCAGTGAAGGGGTGGCCCTCCAGCAAAAACCGAAAATGGCGGACCGCCAGGAACAGCGCGAGGAGCTCGCGGTCGAAGGTGCTGTACTTGACCTCCTGGGGGCGTAGTTGGCGGCTGAAGAAGGCAAGTGGTTGCCAGGCGCCGTCGACCCACTGCTCATACACGGCGCCGACCGCGTGGTCGGAGGCGTCCGTGGTGAGCGCTACCCTGGCATTGGGCCGTGGGTGCGCAAGCAGGGTGACGTTGGCGAGCGCGGTCTTGGTGGAGTCGAAGGCGGCGGACGCGTCTGCCGTCCATTCGACCGCCATCTTACCGCTCCTGCCCCGGAGGGCTTCATACAGGGGCCTCATGAGGGACGCCGCTTTGGGCATGAAGCGGTTGTAGAAATTCACCATCCCGAGGAACTCCTGGTGGCCTTTGATGGTGGTGGGGCGGGGAAATTGTTGGACGGCCTACACCTTGGTGGGCAGGGGAATGGCCCCAGCATGGGTGATGTGGTGGCTGAGGAAGTCGATCTTGTCCAGGCCGAACTGGCATTTGGCTGGGCTGAGGATGAGCCCGTGGTCGCTGAGGCGCCCGAACAGGATGCGAAGGTGTTCGAGGTGTTCCTGCTTGGAGGAACTGGCTACCAGGATGTCGTCCAGGTAGACGAACAGGAACTTCAGGTCCCGAAGGACCGAGTCCATGAGCCGTTGGAATGCCTGGGCCGCGTTTTTGAGGCCGAAGGGCATCTGCAGGAACTCGAACAGGCCGAAGGGGGTGATTACGGTTGTCTTGGGGACGTCCGCGGGGTGGACGGGGACTTGGTGGTAGCCGCGCACCAGGTCGACCTTGGAAAAGACTGAGCAGCCGGCCAGTCTAGCGAAGAAGTCCTGAATGTGCGGCACAGGGTACCGATCAGGGGTGGTGGCGTCGTTGAGGTGGCGGTAATCCCCGCAGGGGCGCCAACCCCCGCCTGGTTTGGGGGCGATGTGGAGTGGGGAGGCCCAGGGACTGTTGGAGCGGCGGATGATGCCGAACTGTTCCATGGTGGCAAACTCGGTCCGCCCGATCTCCAGTTTGGCCAGGTCCAGCCTGCGGGCGTGGGCGTACACTGGGGGGGGCCTGTGGTGGGGATGAAATGTTCCACCCCGTGTTTGGCGGCCTCCGCGGAGAAGTTCGGATTGGTAAGGGCCGGGAATTCGGCCAGGAGTGCCGAGTAGTCATCCGTGGCCCGGGCGTGGCACTGTGACGCCATGTCGGCGGGTTGACGAGGGGCCATGGTGCCCAGGATGGGGGACATGGTGTTCATGTCCACGAGGCGGTGACGAGGGATGTCTACCAGTAGGCCGTGGGCGCACAGGAAATCTGCGCCGATGAGAGGGGAGAGCACCTTGGCAGTGATGAACTCCCATCGGTAGCGGCGACCAGCAAGGTCGAGGGTGACTGTGCAGGGTGCCGTACGTCCGGATTTCCGAGGCGTTAGCAGCAGCCAGCGCCGGTCCTCGTTCGCCCTTTTGGATGTCGAGGGAGGAGGCCGGGATGATGCTGTGCTGAGCTCCAGTGTCGCACAGGAACCGGCGGCCGGTTTTGTCATCCGTGACGTACAGCAGGGAGCCAGCGTGGCCCACGGCCATCGCGGGGGCTGGTACGGGGGCAGACTTGAAAGAGCAGGGAGGTGTGCACCGTTGTGCCCTGGCGCCGAACCATGCGTGGTAATAACAGTGGCCCGGGTTAATGGGGCGCGAAGGCTCCGTGGGCCTGGTGGCTGGTCCTTGTGGCCGCGTGGTGGCCGGTGAGGGGCGCGCCCAGGCATTGGCTGCCAGGTCCGGAGTGACGTCGCAGCTGGAGTGAGCGGACAGCAGCTTGTCGGCCTCATCGGCCAGGGCTTCCAGGTTCGTGAGGCCGGACGCCACGATCGCTGGGCAGATGCTGAGAGGTAGCTGGCGGATGAACAGCGTGCGGAAGAGGGATCCGGGTGGGCTCTCGTCGGTGAGGGAGAGCATGTGAGAGAGGAGGTCTGACGGTGAGGCATCACCGAGGCCTGGAAGGTTGAGGAGGTGGCAGTTTTGCTGGTATGCCGAGGCCGTAAATTTTTTAAGGAGCGCTGCCTTAAGATGTGCATACTTGCCTTCCTCTGGTGGGTTCTGCAGCGCTGTCCAGACCTTCGTAACTGTGGAGCTACCAAGTGATGTGACGAGGTAGTCATACTGCGTCCCATCTGTGGTGATGTGTTGCAGCCGGAAGCGGGATTCGGCTTGGAGAAACCAGGCTTCGGGCTGGTTTTCCCAAAACTCCGGCAGTTTCACGGAAACTGCGTTCGTGTCCGCCATTGCAGTGCTCGGAATACGTTCTGAGCGTCGGGGTCACCAATGTTGAGGCTGCCGCGAAACACGAATTAAAGCCGAGTCCGTGTGTGGGACATAAAGCTTTTTATTACAACTGCCTGGTCAAAATGGCTGAAACACAACTGCTCACAGAATTAACTGGAAAAATCCTGAGGCCCCGCCCACTCCTTTTCTCTTGCCTTAAAGGCAAGGTGCCCGATATATTGTCCACGGACGGAAAAGTGGATTGCGCCCGTTTAGGTGGCGATCCGCCACAATGTCACCATAACTTACCAGATACATTTTTGGGGCCAATGTTTGTTTATAATTCGAAATAGTTTAGAAGTGGTGCTGAACGTGCCTCAAAAGATCAAGAGCAAATAGCATTCAATTCTCTGGTCTATGCTAATTTGAATAATTATTCACAACTCCAGGTGCAAATTCAGACGGATCTAGGGAAGATCCTATAGTGGGAGAGTAAAATGATGTGTCACAATAGGAGAAAACAATTCAGAAAGCTTTTGGAGCGCGTTAAAAGACATCTCAACTCACAGCAGTCTTTGCGAAGGCTGAAGGAGCAGGACGTTAAGAAGTGGCAAGATATTAAAAAAGAGCGGGACAATAAAAAGGCAGGCAAAAATGAAGGGAAAGAGAACCCTAGGTGCAGGCATCAAGTGACAGTGTGGCCAGCATGCCTGCAGGTCATAGCTGACTGTTACTGTCCCTGCATGTGTCAGTCCTCTGCTGCAAAAGCACCACAGGTGTCTTCACAGTAGATGGCACAGCTTGGCATTTGCTTCAATGCTGAACCATACCCGGAGCAGACAGGTCCCAATGGCATTCCTAAGTAAGAATGTCAGTATCTGGGAAATGACTTTTGCACTCTTGACCAGTGGTAACTATCAGGCAACACTGGCTGTTGATCACTCTCACATGCTTTTCCTCATGCAGTACCATGTAAAGCACGACTTGCCATGATCGGGTGCTTCTGAAAGATCTTCCAGCACAACGGTTAGTCAGACATTTACATCATGCAGTGATGCTACCCGGGACCTGTTACTCAGCCTCCTTTGGGAAGTGGAGCCTCTATCAGCACTATGTCTGCCAAAGCGAGGTCATTTCACCTCTCTGTGGAGATGCAGGTGCCAATGGGAAAGCACAGAGCCCTTCTCAGGCAGCCTGACCTACCTGGCATTCCTACACAACTCCTCCCCTTCTGTCAGCTCAGAGGATCTGCATTGTGGCAAACCCACGGGTGCCAGCAAATGAAGCTGGAGGCAAATGCTGGAGAGGATAGAAAGCTTGAATTCTGCTCAGGGAGGGCGGGAATTTGGGGTGGAACCCAGTTCCACCAGAAATCTGCCCCATTTAGACTGGCTGTCTAAATTTCAGGAATAGGAAGCCCTTGGGTGGATCTTCCTACAGCCCCTCTGTATCAAGTGGGGTGGGGGGTGGGGGGGGGGGGCACACTGCAAAATTCCAGGGCTTCCCTGAGAAATTCTGCACTTTAACCCTCCATAGGCCTGAGTGGAACTCACAAAAAGCTGAAAGCTGTCATGAGTCCCTCTGAAGCCTGCAAAAAGGCCACAAACCTTTACTAGGGAAAGGTAATCAATCCTAGGGGGAGGGGGGAATCACTTTCTTCCCAAAGTGGCCCACTAGTTCCATTGAGAGCAGATGATCTGAAGAAGATAAATTTCTTTGGAGATTGTTGGACCTCCTCTCCCGCATCGGGGTGGCATGGCACCACTCTGACAATCCAGCTGGTGGCTTGTAGTGAGCTGCATTGATGCACCATCCCAACCCTATAAATAACCCCATCCCCAAGATTTAGGATGCAGTCTCTGGCTCGGGGTTAAGGCGGGCAGGAGTTCTGCATTGCAATTTGCTTTCAGCTGACCTGAAGCCAGAGGAGCCAGTTGTCTTCAATCAATTGCAGGTCGATGTGCTAAGGACTGCGGATATCGTTGATGGCACAATGGCAGATGCAGCCAGTACATCTCCGATGCCGACTGATCTTTCTGGCATGTCTTCTTTCATTTTGTTCCACTTCAGTCATGAAATGCTGTACCTGAGGCACATCGAAACCAACCCTCATCATTAACCTTCCTGTTGCTGTCCATGATGGCACTCTGCAGTTTGCACCTAGCTGCTCTGTGGCTCCCTGAGCTCCCATGAAAGTTGACATCAAAAGAACAATTTTTTTCATGTGCCCTCTTTTTTCTAATACCTTGTTCTGCTGAAGTGCTATAAACGTTTCTCTTATAGGACACTTGCTAGTGACTTGGCAGGCAAAAATCGAGAAACCATAATGAGTAAATCCCCCCAAATTATTCCAAAATACATAGAATCATACAGCACAGAAGGAGGCCATTCTGCCCATCATGTCTGTGCTGGCTCTTTAAAAGAGCTATCCAATTAGTCCCGCTCCCCTGCTCTTTGGCCATAGCCCTGCAAATTTCTCCTTTCCAATTCCCTTTTGAAAATTACTGTTGAATCTGCTTCCACCATCCTTTCAGGTAGTGCATTCCAGATCATAACAACACGCTGCATAGAAAAAAATTCTCCTAATTTCCCCCCTGGAATTTTTGCCAATTATCTTAAATCTGTGTCCTCTGCTAACCGACCATCCTGTCAATGAAAACAGTTTTTCCCTCTCTACTCTATCAAAACCCCATATGATTTTGAACTCCTCTATCAAATCTCCCCTTAACTTTCTCTGCTTTAAAGAGAACAACCCCAGCTTCTCTAGTCTCTCTGCATAACTGAAGTCCTTCATCCCTAGTACCATTCTGGTAAACCTCCTCTACAACCTCTCGAACGCCTTCATATCCTTCCTGAAGTGTGGTGTCCAGAATTGAACATGATACTATAGTAAATACATAATACATAGTCATAAAAAATTCATAAATATTATAAAATCTGTATAAAAAACAACACTATTAAAAATGTACTCCAAACATTGCAACAAAAATATAATAAGCCTATTCCCCTTGTGTAGCTTTAAATATTTGTGTCTGCATTCTGAGATTTCAGAGGTTATGGCATTACATGTGTGCAAGTTATCTAGGGCACAAAATTTGTCTTGCCAGAGAACTGTGGGCAGGAGATATTGGGCACAAAACATGTCTCAGTTCTGCTCGCCCAAATCTCTCCTTCCCCTTGTGCCCCTACAACAGGTCCAGCTGAGTACAGCGTCTACCGTTACACCTTCACAAATGCTCAATGTAATATTTCAGGATTTAATCACAATTATCATCTTGATTCATTTAAGGAGAAGCTAGAAATGCATTTAAGGAGAAGCTAGATAAACACGAGAGAAAAAGGAATAGAGTATTATAGGGTTAGGTGAGGAGGGGTGGGAGTAGGCTTGTGTAGAGCATAAACACTGGTATGGACCAGTTGGGCCGAATGGCCTGTTTCTGTGCTGTAAATACTGTGGCCGGAATTTTCCTGCGGGTCAGCAGGCGGGATCGGTGGCAGGTCAGGTGGGAAATGTGATTTTTTTGACAACGGGTAGGGACCCCGCTGTCAAGCCACCGCAACGCGCCTTTCCCAATGGCGCGTGTGTGATCTCCGATCCGACCCGACCCGCAGAGGCGGGCGACCCAATTAAACCAATGATTGCGTTGTTGACAGATTCTTAATAATGCTTTTAACCTTTCCTTTTAACTTTCACTGCTCGCCCACAAGGTCCACACTGCTCGGGGACCATGTCTGTGAACCTGAGGTGGGAGTTGAATGGCCTGTAAGATTCTAAAGAATGTAATAAAACTGCTGCTACCATGTGGAGATCGAAATCGCAAATGAATTGTGAAATGATAACGGACAGACTCAAAATGGAGGAAGTCAGCAGGGGGTCCTTTGTCTGTGAGGGCTCAAAATGGAGGAAGTCAGCAGGGGGTCCTTTGTCTGTGAGGACTCAAAAATGGAGATGGCCATCATGTGTTCCTTTGTTTGTGAGACCACATGGACAGGAAGGAGAAACACCGGATGAAGAGGAAGTCCCGCCCTCACACACAATACAGGAACATGAACGTGTCATGCAGAAGGAACTCCAATCAGGGAAGGTTGGGAGTGAAACTGACCTATCAGAGGGAGGCAGACAGAGATATACGAGGTGGGCCGGCAGGTAGGCACTATAAAGGAATGACCCAGAAGCGGGAAATTCAGAAGAAGAAGAAGAGAAGAGGCCTGTTTGAAATGGCAGTCGACATTTGCAGCCTACTACTTTTTCCGGACTGATTACCCAGGATAAGTGTATGTATGAAAGTCGGACATAAAGCATAGATATTGTTAAAGAGTACTTTTATGTATGGTTGACTTGGGATATGAATCGCCAGAAATTAGCATATAAGTTGCTGGGAAGTACTTTTATGTACGAAACTGTGGGCATATTTATTGCCAGAGCGAATTAATAAACTGTGGGCACAGACATTGCCGAGAGCGAATCTATGTATGCTTGAATTTTAAACTGTAGTGTGAATAAAGATCATTTTATTTATAACAAACTTATCTGTCATTGTTACGCTTATTTGTAATTCTCGAGGTTCGAACAGTAGTAGGAGAAAGTCCTACAGGCCTTTGCTGCAGCTGATTACTTGATAGCTTCAAATGTACAGTAAAAGCTCCCACCTGACAGATCATCACTTTCATCAGCCATAAGCTGTTTATCAGTCCATTTAGACACATGGGGCTGGATTTTCAATGACCCGTGGAGTCGGGTTTGGAGGCGTGTGGGGGGTTAAAACAGCGAAAACTGGCGGGCGGACCTGATCCCGACTCCATTCTGCCTCCACGCAATTTTGAAAAATCGGTCGCGGGGTTCCCGACTCCGTCCCGCCACCAAGAGGCGGGAGAGGCCATTAACGCCCTTAACAAGCCCTAAATTGGCTCTGTAATGCCATTTTGAAGCATTTTAGGTAGTTTAACCCTTTTCCCACGTGAAGCACGCCTGATGTAAAACACACCAGTGAAACCTGGCGGGAGCACACGTGGATTGCTGACTCTCAGCTGCAGCTCAACCTTTAAATAGGAGATTTGATCAGCCATCAATTGCAGGTGACAGGACTTTGTTGTCACAGGTCTGGGGGAACTTTTAGAAGGCATAACCACAGCTCTGGAAGTTTGGAGCCTGACACCCATCTGCAGTGTGACCTCCTGGGAAACCCCTCTCACCACCCTCATTGAGCGCTTCCTCAACTGAGACATATACCAGAGGCATGGGAGCCATTTATTTCCTTCCCTCCTGGGCATCCGATGAGGACGAACAACAGCCGCGGCAGCAGCAGAACCATGAACAACAGCAGCAGCAACAGCAGCAGCAACAGCAGGAGCGCCAAGCTGCTGCTCACCCACCTGAAGCTGCACAGGACAGAAGGGGCCAGCGCATGGAAGGCCGTCGGCGCAGGAGATACCCCCCAAACAGGGTCAACAGACAGAGGGTCAGCTACCTCAACATGTCTGAGCAGCAGTGCCAAAGGCGGCTCCGACTTTCGCGAGAGGTAGTGGGTGACATCTGCGCAATGCTGCAACAAGACCTGGAGCCCAGAGGACCAGGTGGACGCCCCTTACCAGTGGCCGTCAAAGTCACCACCGCACTCAACTTTTTTGCCTCAGGCTCATTCCAGGGATCAGCAGCAGACATCAGCGGCATCTCCCAGGCGGCCGCACACACCTGCATCACGCAGGTAACCGATGCCCTCTTTGCCATCGTGCACAATCACATCTATTTCACCAAGGATCGAGCAAGTGTCACGGCGCGTGCGGTTGGATTAGTTAATCTGGCAGGCTTTCCAAGGATGCAGGGCGTCGTTGACTGCACACATGCGGCCCTTAAGACACCCCATCGCAATCCAGGTATTTTTGTCAACCGCAAGGGCTTCCACTCCCTCAACGTTCAGCTGGTGTGTGACCACAAGAAGGAAGTTCTGCATGTTTGTGCCAAGCACCCTGACAGTTGCCATGACTCCTTCATACTGCGCCAGTCTAGTGTGCCTCCGCTATTCAGTCCGCCAGACCAACTTCACAGATGGCTACTTGGAGACAAGGGCTATCCCCTGAAGACGTGGCTAATGACGCCATTGAGGAGCCCATCCAACGCAGCTGAGGAGAGCTACAACTCCAGCCACATTTCCACCAGAGCCATAATCAAGCAAACCATCGGTATGCTGAAGATGCGCTTCAGATGCCTGGATAGATCAGGTGGAGCCCTGCAATACTCAGCAGCCAGGGTCTCCAGAATCATTGTGGTTTGCTGTGCACTTCATAACATGGCACAGCATCGTGGCTTACAGATGCCGGAGGACCAAGTGGCTCCTCACATAGCCTCCTCAGATGAGGAGGAGGAGGAGGAGGAGTGGAGAGAGAGAGAGAACGAACAACTTGCAGAGGCCCCTCAACCAGCGGCAGCATTACGCGAGACCATAGCTGCCCGGAATGCAAGGAATGCACTCATCTTGGTCAGATTTGCTTAGCCTAGACAAGAAAGCACTTTTGCCTCGCAGCTTCTTACCAGAGCTACGACAATGGCCCAGACCCAGCGGATCCCTAACAATGTGACCACCATACTGACAATTGCAAGTTATCCTAAGGCCTCATTGTGGAAGTCCCATTAGCAAAATGACAGACGCCACAACTGCAGCTGTAGCCATCAGAGTTTTTATTTACACTTTACACCTGATGGCTTTTTCACATTAAACATCAAAATTCACCCAAGTGACTACCCTTGTGACTATTTGTGCAGTTTCTTTCTCTTACGCATGCTCCTACGTGGTGCTTCCCCTGTGGCTTCAGCAGAAGTGGAGGCCCCCTGCTCAGTTTGTTGCTGCTCCTGTCTCGACTCCTTTGGCAGGCGTCCTCTGGGGTTGTGAACCTGCGAGGGCTCGGCAACAGTCTGCTGCTCCTGCGGCTGAGCAGGGGTTGAGACGCCGATCTCACTTGGGTGCGGACTCTGGTGGGGCTCTGACCGAGGACTTGTCAGTGGCATGGAAGTGTGAGCACTTGGAGAGGAGCCCCCACCTCCTTGTTGTGTGCCACCAACATCCCTCTCATGGGTCAGGTCCACCTCAGCGCTTGCAAGTGGCTTGAGAGCACCTTGCTGCACATCAGGGGTCCATGGGGACCCGTATCTGCACTGGAAGTCCTACTCAGAAGGACTTCCATGAAGGTCTGGTTTCTCTGTTCAATAGATGACCATCGCTCAAGAGATGCCAGTCTATTCTGAACAATGACCATGTTTTCTACACTCTGGCGACTTATCTCTTCCATAGCCGTAGCCATCCTCTCCTGTACTGTAGCCATCCTTTCCACGGAGGTTGCCATCCTTTCCGTGGTGATGCGTTCATGCGCCAATGACTCCACAAAGGCTCTGCTCATGTTCGCTATGGACTCTTCCATTCGCTCCACACTCGCAGCGACCCTGGAGACAAAACCTGTCAGAGACTCCTGCATCTGTTCCTGGAGTCCCAGCACCGCTGATCTTATGGATGGACCCAGAGGCAGAGGGTCGACATGCAGCTGAGCCGAGCTAGGAGAGTCCTGCGCCCTCTGACTAGGACTCTCCACTGCTGTCACTGTCTCCACCAACTGTTGATGCTCACTTGTGAGCTGTGATACACCAGGTGACAACACTACTCTATGTCCCGAGGGTCCCACCGAGGTGTGAGTGTCTGCGCTGGTGCTGGGTGCGCTGAGTTCTGCTGACGCTGCGCCCTCAGAGGTTCCAGCTTCCTCTGAGGAGTCTGTCTGCTCAGGCTCTTCCTCCTGGCTAGTGGGGACGGGTGCTTGCGATGCTCCTGTGGGGGAGTAAAGGAAAGAGTCAGAGATGTGATGCCAAGGTTACATGCATATTGCATATTGCAGATGATCATAAATCCATCTGTTAGAGCTTCAGATTCATTATCAGCGACTCATGCAATGTCAATGAGAGAGATGGAACACTATTCAGTCACCAGCTTGCTCTGATGCACCCGTCTGTCCGTCCCCCACTTGCGTATCACCTCTACTCCCACGATCTCCAGGACCGCATCCTCCCAGGGGGTGAGCTGGGCTAATGAGGGTAGCCCTCCTCCTGTCCTGGCTCTTTCCCTTTTATTGTGAGCTCTCTTTTCCTGCAATGAGGGAGACAAGTGGAGTTTGAGTGAGATTGAAGGAGTGAGTGTAGAGAGTCCATAGCATAGATGCTTAGAAGGAGACAAAGATGGATTGAGGTGGCGAGACTAAGGGCCCTCCCTGTGTGTTGTAAGTTGTTTTCAAAGCATGACAGTGATAGGTAGTGTGAGGGCTGCATAGTCGAATAGTAAGGTGAATGTGACCATAGAGGGAGAGGGAATGGGTAAGGGTGCATGGATGTCAGTGTCAAGTGGGATATGGAGGAAGAGGTTGCTAAAGCTGAGTGCTGGGGAGCAGAGGCAATGGGGATCAGATTGAGGGTGAAGGGAAAGTCATACTCACTTTTGCAGTACGTAGAAGGTCATGAAACCTCTTCCTGCACTGGATCCAGGTTCTGCAGGTGAATGATAAGGAGTTGACCTCCTGGGCGATCTGGACCCACACAGCCTTGGTCTGCTGGGGAGGCTTCTTCCTCCCTGAGGAGGGGAAGAGCACCTCTCTGTTGGCTCTTGCTCCATCCACCAAAGCTTGCAGGGCAACGTCATCGAACCTGGGAGCAGACCTGGGTCGTTGGCTGGCCATTCCTGCTGCAGTTGCCTTTAGAATAGAGGTCCAAAAGCTTGGCAGCCTGCAGAAGAAGCAAGGCGTGTTGCAGACCTTAAATGCAGCAGCAATGATGATGTCATCGGAGGCGACTTTCAGACTGGAATAACTCATTGGCCATGGGTTCCCACATGTTGGAACTCAATTGGCCAATTAAGTTAAAATCGCATCATTCATCCACAATAATCTGGAGTCGGGGGGGCAACACGAAATGCGGGTAACACGACCCCAACCCGCCCCAGTATCAAAATCCAGCCCATAGAAACATAGAAAAATAAGAGCAGGAGTAGGCCATTCGGCCCTTTGAGCCTGCTCCGCTATTCAATATGATCATGGCTGATCCTCTATCTCAATACCATATACCCGCTCTCTCCCCCGACCCCTTGATACCTTTTGTGTCTCCAATACAGATTCTGCAGGCTTTCCACTTTCCACTCTCCATCTACTCTCACCTCATTGGAAGAACTCTCACCATTGACAGAATGCTTCTGTAATCTCTACTTCACCTGCCATCAACATGCCCTTTATACTGTCTCACCTTGGTCCTCAGAATCCGACCACGAGCAGCAGCACCAACAACAACACCAACCTTCTCCGCAATTAGCTGATGCTGCACAGGACACAGGGCATTAGCACCCGAGCACATTGCTGCCTGGGAGGCCAGGAATGGCCTCACCATGGCTAGATTTACTTCACTTGATGCTGTACACCCTGGCTGCCACATGATGCGCCAGGTTGGCACCACCCCACACCAACACCATAAAGCATCCCTACAATGTCCAAGCCATTCCTTTCACACTCCTCACCATTGATAGGGTACCGTTATGTCTCACCATTCACTGCAACTCACTAAGCCACTTCCAAAGGAGCACACAAATCTGTCCAAGAATGCAAAGTTTTGAAAATAAATGTTTCAATGTTTGACAGCTCATTAACAGAAACTTTACATGAACATTGGATAAAACACTCAAGTGGCTACCCTTGTGTGTTGTTAGTTGGTATGATTGCACTAGGATGAGGATGAGTGTGAGGGGTGGCTAGTGAGATGGGGATGTGATAATGTAGATAGAGAGGGATGGGTGGAGGTGCAAGGTAAGTTGGTGTGAATAAGGATGTGCGTTGATGGGCACAGAAGGATGAAGTTGAGTGTGGCTTTGTATGAACGTTTCCTGATCTAATGAGATCATTGAAACATTTACGGCACTGCACCCAGGTCCTCCTAACAATATCCCTGCTTGTGACCTACTGTGCAATGTGCAACCAGGCTGTCTTGGTCTCCTGAGGAGGTCTCTTCTGCCCATCGGAAGGGAAGAGGACCTCCCTGCGTGCTGTGACTCCCTCCATAAGCATATGGAGGGAGTCATGGGAGAACCTGGGTGCAGCCCTGCACCTCTGTGCAGTGATTGTCAGTGCTTGCTGCACTTCAACGCTGCAGAACTCTGACAGAACAAATGTCAAAACAAAGTTGGCCATGGTCCCTTTAAGGAAACCAGCTGATGACGCGTCATGAATCACCAGCCCCGCTTGCTCTAATTCGCCCGGGAAACACGCTGGGTGGGCTTAACAAGCCCCATCGATGTAAATTAATTTTCCAGAGCGGGATGAAGCCAGCAGCGGGGCCGCGACCCACCACCGACTTCACCCGCCCCGGTCCCACCGAGGTGAGGAAAATGCAGCCCTATATAATTCTATGCAAGTTAATTCAATGGTAATCAATGCTTAGTATTGATTCTAGAAAATATTAGCAAAACTGTGTTTTAGAACTCCCTCATTTCCAATTATCGCTTAAGACAGCAAAGTGCTCATGTGGAGCTTTGCATCAAGTCAGACATTTTCCTACATCAAACAACCATCAAACAAATGCTATATACAAGTAGAAACTATTGATTTATTACATTCCTTTTACTATCAGAGTACCTCCACGATCTGTGTTAACATTAGGAGAAGCACTTATTATAACAATAATAAACAAAATATTTTGTTACTGTTATCAAATCAGAAATCTTTCACCAAAGGTTAGCACAATAGTTATAACTTTATAACAATTTACTAATATTTGAAGGTAGCTTTCAAACACTAGACTGTACATTACATGTGACTATTACATAGACAATGTTAATTCTGACAAGCTTTAGCCTGTCAAATTCCTGTAATAATATTTCATGTTCCCTAGTGTTAATATCTGCCTCAAGCTCGGTTGTGTCTTATGTATGATCAAAGGGGGATTGCTTAGTCAGTGTGATATTTTAGGTTCAGATAAGAGGAGAAAGGACCAACTGAAGGTAAGATATCTTATTTTATTCTCCTTGATATCCTGAGGATTTTAGACTTCAAATCCCCATTGAAAATAAAGCAAACTATCAGAAAGAACAAAGTGAACATTAAAATGATTGCTACCAAATGATGTATATCTGTTATTGCAATATTAAGCAAAGAAGAGTTAACTTTAATCACTTGACAGGTTTGCTGTCAATGTATCTCACCTTGAGGAAATATACTTGTATTAGGAAGCCTCGTCTGTCGCGTTCTTCTCATCAATTTATAGGAGAGCAGGTAATAAGAGTTTTTTAGTTCAATGAAAGCTGTTTTGTTTGGTACTTTGCTCCATAAAAGCTATTTAGTGAAAATAAAACAAAATAACAATATAACAATAATTATATGCTGCAAGCTGCCTTGATCAAAATGCATATATTTTAAATATATTTTACGAAGACTATTGCAGATAAAAAGCATTGTAGAATAGTCAGACAGCTGTAGTATTCTTTGAAGAAGTTGTAAAGCTGGGGATCTTTATTCTGCTGTAGCCTCTGGCATTTCTCTGAACCAAAGAAGTAGTGCTAGAGTGCCAATAGTTTTGCCCCTTGGCAAAGCCGCTGGATGATGTCTGCTGGAGTGGACAGGGAAGTAAGAATTTGTGTTAAACAAATCTGTTGTCTGGGGGGCAAAGACTTAACAGGAAAACTCTCAAACCTTTTGAAGGCTAACTGGTGCTTTGACCTGCACCTTCAGGTAACATGGGTATAAGGGAAGCCTTCAGATACTAATCCTTGCCTGGAGTCCTTGGCATTACTAAGTGAACAAACATGCTGACTCTTCTACTGAAAATTGGGCTAATTACAGTAAAGTGTGGCATGTAGGGATTAGTAAGAAAAGTAGAGAAATAGCCATTACTTCAGGGGAATTTAAGCTAATAGGTTACTCAAAGTTATTTTACCATATTATTCTTATATATTTTTCAAAACATGGACAAGAATATTACGTTTTAAAATTAATTGTTTGAGAATATGTCTTATTTAAAATAACAGAGCAATGCTTTTTAACCTTAACAATTTTTTAATACATCTTATTGAAATATTTGAAAGCTTACAAAATAGCTATTGGGGGCTTTTGAAAGAAATCATACAGAAACTCTATTGGGAAGGTTGTAAGTCCCAGCACTATGCAGAATCTAATCGGATCCTTCAGGCAATGTTAAACTCCTATTCAATTTGGGGAAGTGTGAAGTTAAGACAAAAGGGGTAACTCTTACAAGTCTACACTCCTAGTGAGAGCCTTGCCCAATGGAAGCACATATTGTAAATTTGAGCGTGCGCTGGCCACGATTTTCTGCAGCGTACACCCCAGCGTCCAACACACCCTGTCCATAAGCAAAACTCTCAGCGGCTGCGGGACTCATCCAAATACTCTTAAAGTATCATCTTTAGAATTGTTTACAGTCAACATTTATCTCCAGGTCAATTTAGAGCACATATGAGCTTCTAAAATTGCTATTACAGCCTCCAACTCAACAATACTGTAAAGCATTGGCTCAGTTCCAAATTTCCATTTGGAAAACAATATCACAGACTACTTGAGCTCTTTTGGCCTGGGTCTACTGAGCTACCCAAGTTGGAATAAGCTTGGATTTAGGGTCTGGATTTATACTCATCCTGCTCGTAGCACTTATACTATCATAACATGTGTTCTGCAATAAAGCTTTTGCTGTTTTATCTCAGATTAGAATCACATAGTATTCCATTTTATATAGTCTAGCCTCCTTGGAAAGTTTAGAACGTTGCGATAAACACAGGTGAATTTGTAAATTAATCACATATTAAGTTATTGAATTGACAATACAATTTTAAAACAAACCATGTGCCACTTTGGTCTGAATGTTATGAATATTTATATATTTAGATTTGCATGAGTGAAGTCTAGGTAGATCATAATGAGACATTGTTTAATGAAACTGCTCATTTTGTTTGTCAATTAAAGTTGATTAGCTTATTACTGCACCATGTAATTAGTTAGATATATCTCATTTAACAATATTCTGTTCTCACTGGAGATTAATTAATGTATTGTAAGAAATTGTACATTGCTCTTCCAAGTTAACCTTGCAGAAATTCCATTTGTAATGAACAAACTATGGTCCCATCTTCCTTAGCAATACAGTCCTGGCTCCTGAGCTTTCTGCTTCGTATGCAGATTGTACAATGAACCTACAAACAATGACGGACAGGAAAAGACCCCTTGGTCCATGCAGCCTGTGTGGTTTGCTTCAAAGTCAGTGGTGCACCTTTTAGCAGGTACAGTAGAACTTAGCCCAGTGAAATAAAAAAGTTAATTTTTGTTGTTGTGGCGGTTAATTATATCCAAAATGCAAATGAAGGTAATTCTAGGTTGTGTATTTTCTTCTATTTGGAAAGAAAATTAATATGCTTTCAAAACTGCATGTTTTCTTCATAATTTAAGACTTGCTTCTGAAATCATACAAATATGGGATTCCCTAGAATTTAATTTTGTTGGCTTTCATGAAAAAATACTAGCCAATCATAATGAGCCGGTATAAATGTTCTAATGTTTGTTAGTCGAACTATGGAGAGACTTAAAATGGCTTAATGACCATTTTGAAAAGCCTGATTTTCAGACTAGACACTGGCCATTGCTGTAATGGAAACAGATGAGTCAGTTTTGGTGAGAAAAGATAGGCCTGAAACATAGAAATGAGACTACAAGCATGACAATTTATCATAGAAATAGTCAACACTATCAGTGACTCAGGTAATCTGTGGGAGATCCAGAAATTATATGATTTAAATAGAGCACAATAGTAAGGCATGAATATTACTTTATAGTAGCAGCACCTAACACATGCAGGAAAGTACCATTTTCCAAAGATATATATAGCAAAAACATTGGACTAACAGAGAAATGTTAGCAAAGCTGGTGCAAGTAAAGTAAATGAAAATAGGGGAGAGCTATGAAAATGGCATTACATATAACGTGAAAAAGAGAATGTATTGCTGGAAGGATTCGCCATGCACCAAATCAAACTGTCTCAATGACCTGATACTTCCCAAGGTGCACAATAGTACATGGAATGGCAAAAAAGTACCCAAATGAATAAGCATGTTTATTTATTCACAATATACTATCTACTCAAGAAGATGCGGAGATGCCGGTGTTGGACTGGGGTGGACAAAAATGAGAAGTCACACAACACCAGGTTATAGTCCAACAGTTTTATTTGAAATCACAAGCTTTCGGAGCTTACGTGGCCCCTTCCTCAGGTGAAGTAAAGAAATACAGAATCGACAAAGCATATATAGATAGAGAACAATGCATGTGTAACTTGTCTGCCATTGTAAGTTACACATGCATTGTTCTCTATCTATATAAGCTCCGAAAGCTTGTGATTTCAAATAAAACTGTTGGACTATAACCTGGTGTTGTGCGACTTCTCATTTTTACTCAAGAAGAATCCAGTTGTCATCCAGTCAGTCCAAAGAGCATCATTCACTGCAGCATCAATCATCACCATCCCCACTTGCATCAGATACCACTAAATATACACAGACTGAGTAAGAAGTAGATAATGATGTTGAGGAAGAATAACAGGGTAAGTTACCAAGAACTAGTGTGGAAAGAATAGTTTTGGTGGTAAATGTTGAGGTAAAATTACATGGGGAAGACACAGCAAGCTGTGGGCGCCTCCTTAGTTGCAAGGGGACACAGATGTTGGTGGGCCTATCGCCTCAGCCAGGACTTCATTAAGGAATCACTTACCTCCTTGTATGTTATAGCAGAAGTGGTCTGAATAGGTTTGAAGAATCCAAGATCCAGATATACACTGACATCTCCAACATGCGAGATATCATATAGCAACGGTCGTCTACACTGCAGTCAGTTATTAAACATGTGCCAATACAAATTGTATTTGCAGTGGCATCTTTGTGAAGCCAATGGGACACTTCAGTCACGGCTTCCCAGCTAAGCCTGAGTCTCCTTATGCACTGCTGTTCATATCGGTCTCTGTTTCACTAAAGCTGTTGCCTGGGGTAGTATCAGGTGTGAGTCTGGTGCACTCTGCACTTTGAAGCCATCCTCTCCTCCTCTTTCATCATGTAACTGCCAATGGTCAGTATGCCCATGCTCTGACTAAAACAAATTCTGTGCATTATTCACTGCTGTAGTGATATTTTTAAATGTTCCTGCTGGTTAAGCGAATGGCACTATTGGGCTGGATCAAAATATTTACTTTGACTGTGCAACTGTGGAATGCTATGCACTTTATTAAGAATGACCATGAACAAAACCGTAAACAAAAATTGCCCTTTTCTCACTTTTCTCTGATACTCACTAGTATGTCTTTGGAGGGGCACAAATCCTCAGAACAGCATGAAGCAAGGATAAAGAATCTATTAGCACTCTCTACCAACATTACATATAACAGGAAAGTAGAGCCTTAGGTTAGGAAAATTTTAAAATATTGAAATATCTAACAATAGAGTTCAGAATAAAATGCTAAGAAGCAAAGCAGAAAAAACAAAGAGAAAATGATAAAACATAGAACAATTCAGTTCATAACATAAACAGTGACAGGTTTAAAGCATGTTACAAAAGCAAACACTTTCCAATATTTGGCTTCCTCATGACAAAACTGAGTGATAAATCAGTTTTATGAATGATATATTAAAGTGCTATCACAACTTGCCTGGCCTATTAACGTTCTTTTCAGCTGGTGTCTATTTTCATAGCCTGAAGGTATTATTTTTCCTGAATAGATTAAGTGATCAAATATCAGTATAATCCTCAGCAGACATTTATGTCATAACTGTACACGTACTATGTCTGTTAAAATAATACCAATGAAAAATCCTAAAAAAAATTCTGCGTAGCTGTTGGAAGCAAAAGAAAAATACAGAGAAGTTTCATTAGTTGGTGTCTTCCACATATTAAATTAAGTAAAAGACTTACACTTAAATCTTTCACAAAACAAATGTTTTTAGGTGCTTTATAGGAGATTGGATGGCAATAAGCAGGAAGTGGGAGATACAGAACAGAAGGTGACCACAGATATGGTTGGTTAAAGAGGTAGGTTTTGGGTGGTTTTTGTAGGTGATGAAAGAGGTGGCAAGATGGAGGGGTTTGGGGAGAGAATTCCAGAGTACAGAGGTTTGGTGGCTGAAATCTCCACAACTAATAGCAGACAAACACAATTGAGCAGAGTTAGAAAAGCATAAAGTGCATGCTGAGACATGGGCCTGGAGAAGATTGCAGAGGTAGAGTGTAGCAAGGCCATCAAAGGATTTAAAAATATCAATAAGGATTTTAAAGTCCATATACTGAGGGATGGGGAGCCAATAAAGGTCAGCGAAGACCAGGTTGATTGATGTACCGGACTCAGTATAGGATAGGATACAAGGGAACAGAGTTGAACAGGAATTTCTCTTCACTTCCCCTCTAGTTCCTTTGCCAATTATTTTAAATCGATGACCTCTGGTTACCGACCCACTTGCCAGAGGAAACAGTTTCTTCCAACTTGCTCTATCAAAACCCCTCATAATTTTGAATACCTCCATTAGGTTTCCCCTTACATTCCCTGCTCGAAGGGGAACAATCTCAGCTTCTCCAATTTCTCCACATAACTATAGTCCCTCATCCTGATAAACCTCCTCTGCACCCTCTCCAAGGCCTTGACATCCTTCCTAAAGTGCAGTGCCCACAATTGTACACAATACTCCAGCTGAGGCCTAACTAGAGCTTTATAAAGGTTTAGCATGACTTCTGTGTTTTTGTATTCAATGCCCCAATTCACAAAGCCAAGGGGGAGAAATTCGGAAATGGGGCGCTAACTTTTGAAATCTTGAAAAATTAGCGCCAGGCGCTAATGATTGTGAGCTTCCAGTAAATTGGCTGTTAGCATTCCAGGAAGGAAGTGGAGCGCTAAATCAAGCGCTACCACTTCCCTTGGAGCGCTAAATCCGGCAAGAAGGGCGGTAGCGCTGCTGGGAACGGAGGCTCCTTCCCTCCCTAAAAGGGAAGGGCCATCACTGCAGGCTCTGCATTGAAACGAGGTCCCTCGTCGCCAACGGCAGCCGCGATCCGACACGATCAGCCCCAAGCACTCTAGCAGAGTGCAGGGCTGATCGATTGCGGTCGAAGAAAATGCTGAAAAATGGACGTAAGGCATTAAGAATTTTTTTTTTCACGCAACCATCATCACCTTTAAATACCGCTCCCCAAGCAGCCAGTCTCCCTGACAACGCCTCCTGCAGCTTTCGGTGTTGTCACCCGGCGATGCTGCCGGGGGCGGAACTGAATTTCAGGTCCGGGGCACTACCAGGGCAATGCGCAGCACAATGATGTCACAATCTCCGGGTGCAGGAGATCGTGGCGCTAGAGGTTACCGCCACCGCAAACCTCGACGGGAATTTCGCGGGCGTTGGCAGAGCTGGTAGCGTCCCGTTATCGCCTCCCAGAGGTGCTAACGGGAGGCATAAAAGAGGCAAATTTCTAGCCCCAAATGTCCCATACACTTTCTGAATCGCCTTATCAACTTGCCCTGCCACCTTCAAAGATTTGTGAACATGTAACCCCAGATCCTTCTGCTCTTGCACCCCCCACAAAATACCACCATTTAGATTATACGACCTCTCCATGTTGTTCCTCCCAAAGTGCGTCATTTCACACTTATCCGCGTTAAATTGCATCTGCCATATGGCTGACTATTTCACCAGTCTGTCTATGTCCTCCTGAAGTCTGCTACTATCCTGCTCACTATTTACTATGTTGCCAAGTTTTGTATCATCCGCAAACTTCGAAATTGTACTATACTCAAGTCCAGGTCATTTATATATAACAAGAAAAACAATGGTCCTAATGCCGATCCCTGGGGGACCCCACTGTATACTTCTCTCCAGTCAGAAAAACATCCATTCACCATTACTCTCTGCCTCTTATCCTTCAATGTCCCATTAATCCCATGTGCTACTATTTTCTGAAAAAGTCTGTTATGTGGTGCTTTATCAAATGCCCTTTGAAAGTCCATATATACAACATCTACTGCACTGCCTTCATCAAACCTCTCTGTTACTTCATCAAAGAACTCAATCAGATTAGTCAGACAAGATTTCCCTTTAACAAATCCGTGTTGTCTGTCCCTAATGCTTCTCCAAGTGAGAATTAATTTTGTCGTTGACAATGGTCTCTAGTAGTTTTCCCACCACTTATGTTAGACGGATTGACCTGTAGTTACCAGGTTTATCTCGCTCACTTTTTTGAACAGGGGTGTAAGGGGTGACCTGTGGCTCTGTGCTTAGCCTGGGTGCTAGTGCGGGGTTAGGCCTTGTTGCCTGCTCTGGTCTCCAGCCAGCCTGGTAACACTAGACACCTGTGAGTGGTTCGACCCACTCGCCCTTACGGTTCTGACACTGGACTTAGGTGCGAGAGCAATAATGCAGAGAAGACTCAGGTAGACCCGGTTGAACAGTGCGAAATGGAAAATCTTTATTGCATATTATTCAAGATTACGAGATACATGTCATAAGCACAGATTAATGACAGTACAATCTTACACACAGTTATGAAACTAATTTTAGGGAAACGAGGAGCGCACGACACATCGTAAAAGGGGACACACATTATAATTATCCTTAAAACTTAAACCCTCCCCTATCAATACCTGTCCTAATCTAGATTTGTAGGATCGAGACTCATGCTCACCACTCGTGATAACTCGGAGAATTCCGAAACTCTGCTCGGATGTTTTTACCGCAGAACCTGACTATCCACGTGTTGATCAGGGGTCTCTGTACCCCACTTGTTTACTCGTTTCTGCTCCGGCTAGCAGGCTGGACCGTCTGCTGTCATGAAGATCTGTGTTGCCCTCGGAGTTCTGATACAACTCAAAAAAGAGTCTTCCTGTGCCCTACACCGGTTCGATAGAACTCGAAGAAGGGTCTTCCTGGGCCAGTTGTGGAGTAGCCGATAGAATTCAAAGAAGTGTTTATTTGACTTACAGGCGCGGTCGGGGCTTACTGACCGTGGCGATGCGTATTGTCGTCTTCATCTCATCTCATCTCATCTCATCTCCTCTCGGGCCTTCGGTTCCAACACCATTTACCGACCCCTCGGGATGGTGCGCCCGCTTCCAGGCCTCACAGCCCAGTTCTCCACAGATCTTCGCGGCAAGCCACGAGGTTGATCCTAGCGGATCAGAGTTCAGAGCCGTCAGGCAAGAGAATAAAAGTTCAGCAGTCTTCCAGCGAGTCAAAGCAGCAAGAGAGAGATGGACGGTTGTACTTTACAGTTATAGTGCTGTAATTCCTCTTTTCCCGCCCAATCTTAATGTCTATCTTTTGTCAGGTTTTTGGCGCTCAAACTTCTTGTATGGGGTGATCTCAGTCTTTAATGGGTTTCGGTGACACTTGTAACTGTCTGAGTACCCGTTAATATTTCTCCCATTGTGGAACCGGCTAGTAGTCTCCCTGGAGGGGTTTTGGGGCTTCCAATTGCTTGCTGTAAGTACCCGCAAACGGCTCTCTCATCGTAGAGCCGTGGGGATTTTGCATATTAATGTCTTTGGATGGGTCCTTGATCGCTCAGTACAATAGCCCTTGTTTGCACCTGGGAGACCGATTTCAGTATTTATGTTTAAAATGCAAACCCATCATGTCTTGTCATTATCTCAAATGTGCTGAGTCCTGTTCGATCTTGCTGAAATGTTTATTGAAGCGCCATCTTGTCTGCCTACTGAAAGTCTAGAACTTTCTGCCACGAGGCGTGGCGGCCATTTTACAGGCTGTTTGTGTCCGTTTTGAAACCTGACAGCATTCTGCTGAAATAAAGCTGTTTATACGAAACTTTATGTCTCCTTCTTATTTTTATAAAATCGCGATAATTTTGCGAATTCTACAGGGGTGTAACATTTGCAATCCTCCAGTCCTCTGGCACCACTCCCATATCCAAGGAGGATTGAAAAATTGTGGTCAGAGCTTCTGCTATCTCCACCTTAGCTTCCCTCAGTAACCTAGGATGCATCCCATCTTGACCGGGTGACTTGGTAACTTTATTCCTTCTTCCTTTACAGCGACATTAATTTCATCCTCTTCTTCTGTGAAGACGGATGCAAAGTACTCATTCAATACCTAAGTCATTGCCTCCACAAGAAGATTTCCTTCTTTGTCCCTAATCAGCCCCACCATTCCTTTAACTGTCTTTTACTTTTTATATGTTGAGTTGGAGAAAGTTCTAGCTCACCCAGGACTTGTTGTCAGGCAGGTAGCCAATCAGCACAGTGGCAGTCATGGGGTCGAGAATAATGGTAAAGAGGTAATGTTGGGTGTGATCAGCATATACAGGGAGGCTAACCCCATGTTTACGGACGATGCCATAAAGCGGCTGCAAGCAGATGAGGAAAAAAAGGTAGCTGAGGATCGGGAAGCATGCTGGTGGTATCCGTGTGGATCCCTTCAGTGATCCCCCCAATCCCCACCATTTTACTGATACAATCCTCCCTCATTCTCCACCATATATGTTCCATTACATTTCAGCAAAGCAGCATTTTAAATAAGATTAAAATAATTTTAAAGAGCAAAATAAGGTAGTGTAGAAAGGTTCTAGACAATAAATCCGACTGGCACTGGAAAAAAATCTGAGCCGTTCACTGGCCTAGATTTAGAAACCAAAAAGTATGCAACAATGTTACACAATCAGAATTTTACACAGTAAATATGGCGACATTGCCATTATAATGAGGGACAAATCAATAGAGCAATAACTATTTGTTCCCTCCAATGTGTTGGCAGATGGCAGACAGTGAGGATGATCTTAATATCAGATAAATAAATCGGGCAGAAATCTGTTCTATCAAAATTGTGGTGGTTACCTAGAGCGGCCTTACACCATTATATCAGAAAGAAGTATTCTGATAATCACAGGCTACAGTTAGCCTTACTGTCATAATTAGTAACTTTGTGTATTTTCACTTTTCAGTTGTTAATTATAGGCAACAATGTGTTAAGTATAAATATGTTTATGCTAAAGATTAATAATTAGTAAGAGTAAAAAAAATAGACTAAGGACGCACTATAAAAAGTAATTTTGCTTGTAAGTTCCAGCTTCATTGCAAATGTTTTGATATCATATGGTTTGGTAGTTTTGTCTTTTATTATTAAATATATGATTGTAGCTTGTTTGAAATGCACCAAGAGGTTTTATCTAATGGGAGGACTGAGGACAAGGATTTGCAGAAATTCATTTTACTACCAGCTAGGAAATGTGTAAGTCTAGTATTCACAATTAACAGAGGCCTGTGAGGTACTTTTGTGCTAATGTAGGGTAGTTCTAATAGAAACTAAAGATCTCTAAAAGCAAAGTCCATTCTCCAGGATAAAAAAAAAACGGTGGAACGAATATTTCTCTTTCATCTCTGGATCCCCATTGGGCTTTCATTTTTCCCTTTATTTGTTTTATGGAGACTGCACACTGTGAGAACCTCATCATCCGACAGACCAGAATTGATTAGTTGGATTAATTCCAGTTATGTCTATAAGTGCATGTACTTTCTTATTCTCATTAGGTAGATGCTGGTATTTATGTAGTCTTATATCCCAATCCCCACCCCCGTTCAGCTTCACATCTTTTGTGCTGTGTTGTGCATGTTTTCTTCCTATTATATTGCCGTGGTAATTTCAGCAAAATCTGGATTACTACCTTTTTATTACTACAAATTAAAAGAAAACTAGCAGAGTATTTGCAAATGCTATCTCTTTAGTAGTTACTTTACATTTGAATTTGTGAGATGTCCTGCACACCCTTTCATTAATGTTATTATACTGTCAAACAGCTAGAGACTTGACGATCGCGGAGGGAGGAAATCGCGGAGGTACTGGCCATAATATTCCAATCCTCCTTAGATACGGGGGTGGTGCCAGAGGACTGAAGAATTGTAAATGTTACACCATTGTTCAAAAAAGGGTGTAAAGATAAACCCAGCAACTATAGGCCAGTCAGTTTCACCTCAGTAGTGGAGAAGCTTTTAGAAACAGTAATCAAGGACAAAATTAACAGTCACTTGGACAAGTGTGGATTAATTAAGGAAAGCCAGCTCGGATTTGTTAAAGGCAAATCGTGTTTAACTATCTTGATTGAGTTCTTTGATGAGGTAACAGAGAGGGTTGATGAGGGTAATGTAGTTGACGTAGTGTACATAGATTTCCAAAAGGCGTTCGACAAAGTCTCACATAATAGGCTTGCCAGCAAAGTTGAAGCCCATGGAATAAAAGGGACAGTGGCAGCATGGATACAGAATTGGCTCAGTGATAGGAAACAGAGAGTAGTGGTGAAAGGTTGTTGTTTGGACTGGGGGAAGGTATACAGTGGTGTTCCCCAGGGGTTGGTTCTAGGACCACTGCTTTTCTTGATATATATTAATGACTTGGGCGTGGGTGTACAGGGCACAATTTCAAAATTTGCAGATGACACAAAACTTGAAAGTATAGTGAACAGTGAGGAGGAGAGTGATAGACATCAGGAAGACATAGACATGCTGGTGAAATGGGCGGACTCATGGCAGATGAAATTTAATGCAGAAAAGTGTGAAGTGATACATTTTGGTAGAAAGAATGAGGAGAGGACATATAAACTAAATGGTACAATCCTGAAGTGGGTGCACGAACAGAGAGACCTGGGGGTATGTGTGCACAAATTGTTGAAGTTGGCAGGGCAGGTTGAGAAAGCAGTTAAAAAGGCTTACGGGATTCTCAGCTTCATAAATAAAGGTATAGAGTACAAAAGTGTGGAAATTATGATGAACCTGTATAAAACACTGGTTCGGCCCCAACTATATACCTTCCTCCAGTCTGAAAAATGACCTTTCACCACTACTCTCTATTTTCTATCACTTAGCCAATTTCATATCCATGCTGCCACTGTCCCTTTTATTCCATGGGCTTCAACTTTGCTGGCAAACCTATTATGTAGCACTTTGTCGAACGCTTTTTGGAAATCCATGTACACTTCGGCTCCAATTCTGGGCACCACACTTTAGGAAGGATGTGAAGGCCTTAGAGAGGATGCAGAAAAGATTTACGGGAATGAGGGACTTCAGTTGCGTTGGTAGACTGGAGAAGCTGGGAGATTTGATAGAGGTGTTCAAAATCATGAGGGGTCTGGACAGAGTAGATAGAGAGAAACTGTTCCTATTGGCAAAAGGGTCGAGAACCAGAGGACACAGATTTAAGGTGACTGGCAGAAGAACCAAAGGCGACGTAAGAAAAAACTTTTTTACGCAGCGAGTGGTTAGGATCTGGAATGCACTGCCTGACAGGGAGGTGGAGGCAGATTCAATCACGGCTTTCAAAAGGGAATTGGATAAGTATCTGAAGGAAAGAAATTTGCAGGGCTACGGGGAAAGGGCGGGGGAGTGGGACTAGCTGAAGTGCTCTTGCAGAGAGCTGGCACGGGCTTGATGGGCCGAATGGCCTCCTTGTGTGCTGTAACCATTCTATGATTCTATGATCAGCAAATTTGCATATACTGGGAAATTTGATGATTCTCAGGAACAAATATTCATATGCACACTGCTGAGCTGCTTGATAGATCAAGCCTAACTCTCAACCACTTAAAATATGAAATCCTAGCAAGTGCAATTGACCAGTTACATTAATCACACTGAATTAGATTCTTTCAAATATTATCTGGAAAAATTAAATATTACTTCAAAATGGACTAAAAATCTGTTTGAAAAATGCATGGCAGGATTTTGTATTTCACTTTGAAAGTGCTTTTTCAATTTAGTATATCAGCAGTTAATATGTCCCTTGCCAACTAAAACAATTAAATTGAAAAATATCTATCCAAGTTCTAGGATTGTGGGTTAGAAAAAAAAATCCGCAATTCTTTATGAGTGTAATGAAAATCTTAATGATTCTGTGTCCAAAAATAATGGATCTTAGAGGATGATTGCCAAGTGATCATCTTTCTGAAGTTAACCTCAGGAGTTCTATTCTTGCTAAAAGGATCTGATCTAAGGAATTCATCTAGGCCTATTACTACTACAAAATGGATGAAATTCTGGGTAGAGATGATTTACAAATATAAGCTTTCTAAAAAAAAATCTTCTCCTGCGTCAAAACCTTGATCCAGACATAGACGCAAGACCTGAATGCCAGAAGAGAGGTGAGAATAGTTGCCCTAGACATCAAGGCAGCATTCAACTGAGTATGGCACCAAGGAGTCCTAGAAACACTGAAATCAATGGGAGTGGGGGTGGGGAGGGGGGTGGGGGGTATCAACTCTCCAGTGGCTGGAGTTATCCCTGATGTAGAGGAAGATGGTTGTGGTTGTCAGATGCCAGTCATCACAGCCCCAAGGCATCACTGCAGGAGTTCCTCAGGGAATTGTCCTTGGCCCAACCATCTTCAGCTACTTCATCAATAACCTTCCTTCCATCATAAGATCAGGAGCGGGGCTGTTCGCTGATGATCCCACAGTGTTCAGGTCCATTCATAACTCCTCCAATAATGATGCAGCACATGTGAGCCTACAGCAGGACCTGGATAACATCTATGCTTGTACGGACAAGTGGCCGGTAACATTCACGCCAAATAAGTGTCCGGTAATGACTATCTCACACAAAACAAAGCACATTTCCTCCTTGGCCTTCAATGCTACCACACTTGTCGAGTCTCCTGAGATCAATGTCTTGGGAACCACCATTTACCAGAAGCTGGCCTTAATCCATTTACTTAAAATGCCTGACAAAAAATAACGCAGAAATAAATGTAGTACAAGCTTCTGAATCATTTGTACCTGAACTTCACTAATCAAAATATATGTCCCGAAATATGGAAATTCACAGCAGTTCCATCAACATTTGAAGACTTAATAGTTTCAATGGACCTGTCATGTATTCCCTGCATTTTCTGTTTATATTACAGTAAACAACCTTCAACCAAATCTTTTCATTATATGAAACATTTAGTAGTCTATTTTTCTTAAGTACAGTATTTCTCATGTATCAAGAAAATAAAGCATGACTTCTACCATGAACATAAATTAATTGTCTTTTTTTGGAAATGTACATTTCTCTTGCTGCCTGCATTTCGCATTTTACTGCAGTTATTTAAAAAAAAACAGTGAACCAACCAAAATCAGACTACAAATAAATCACGAGCAGCAACGCAGACTGACTACATTATCTCAGACATTAGCATTCTGTGCTGGTCTGAGACATTAACTCCGCTAATGGCTACACCAACAAGATGATAACAACGGGAAAGATCATACCTCATTCACAACTCACTTTTTTAATTTGTCAGATATCATGCCTCAGACTAAAGGTTTCTCCAAAATGTATCTTTATTGGTTTTGAAATGAACAAAGGTTTCTCTGCACAGAACTGCCATGGGGCCAATTATCCAATCCTTCAGCTGCAACAGCTCTTTTATGTTAAATGTATTTTCCTTTAATATCGGAGCCAGCTCACTCCTTATTACAACCACAGAACATCTGCAGCTGAATATGCAATCAGTTCCTTCCCTCAGTGAAAGAACATGTCACCTTAAACTCAAGAACCATTAGCTAGAGACACTACGTTTAAAAATATATTATCCACCAGAAGCTAAATAATAACAGGCCTAGTCTCGTAAAGGTTACTTACTTCAATATGGATTAATTCCTTGACTCCTATATTCTTAATTAAGATATCATGAACAAAACTAGAATCAATGGGGGGAAGTCTAATTCCCCCCGCCCAATGGAAACCAGGCAGGGATTTACTCACTCCGTTCCCGCCCTGATCTGGCCGATTGCAATTTTAAATTGCAGGCAGTAAGGAGACCCACCCAAAGCCAGCAGAGTCTTTTTTAAATATGCAGATTGGGCTCCGACTGAGTCAGCGGGGTCCGACTGCTATTTTTAGCTGATGCCTGTGCGGGAGAGCAGTAGCGGCTTCCCACAAGACTAAACCTGCCGGGAACAGGAGCCAGGGTCATAAGAGGCTCAGTAAGCTAAGTTTTGGGCCCCACAACAAAACCTTGAGCCTCCTTTGTCCTTGTCACAGCAGCCTCCGAGCCGTGCGAGTTTAATGGCCGGGAAGCCTCTTCACGCAGCCTTCCCGACACTTTTCATCTGGATGTCAGCAAGCGGCAGGCTAATGAGGACTGGCCATTAAAAGTGGCCGAGCCTCTCTGCTGCTGCTCACGGTCGGGCCGGACACTCGCTA
Source organism: Squalus acanthias (assembly GCA_030390025.1). Lineage (NCBI taxonomy): Eukaryota > Metazoa > Chordata > Chondrichthyes > Squaliformes > Squalidae > Squalus > Squalus acanthias. Next base: position 51,793,439 of record CM059425.1, read on the forward strand.
GGCCACGTTCCCGCCCGAGGGATAAAATCGACTCCAATATTTCTGTGCAGTCCACATAATTTGGCACTATCAAACCCTAAAAGTATAACTTTGATTGGTCTTCAACTAGAACACTTACAGGGGGGGAGTTATAAAGAGTTAGACCTCTTCATCTCTCACCGCATGTGTTCGTCTTTGTATCATACATACTCTGAAAGGCATTGATCAAGTTTTAAGTCAGATCCATGATGGTTCCCAAGTTTTGTATCATCTGCAAACTTCAAAATTGTATTCCCGATACACAAGGATTATTTGTATATCCATTGAGTGTCACCAAGAGTTTCACCACCCCTTTAAGCTCATTGAACCTCTTCTTGCAACCCTTCATGCTTTTAATAAAATTTGTTATTTCTGGCTATTGCAGCTCAAGTATTTCACTGCCTCGATGATGTGTGGACTTTGGGTAGGGACACTATGGCCGGAATCTTGCTTACCTGGGCGGGTCCGGTCCATGGTGGGTCGCAACCCCACTGCTGGCACCAGCTTGCTGTTGGAAAATGAACTTACCTTAATGAGGCCTATTAAGCTCACCCAGCGCGTTACCCGGCCCAATTAGATGGAGCGGGTCTGGTGACGTCATTCATGACGTGTTTTCAGCCGGGATCTTTAAAGGGACCATGGCCGCATTAGTTTTGAAGCTTAATCTAACATAGTGCTGTCAGTGCACTACAGCATTGGAGTGCTGCAAACACTGACAATAACTGCACATAGGCAGAGGGCTACACCCATGTTCTCCGATGACTCCCTCCATATGCTTAGGAAGGAGTCAGAGCATGCAGGGAGGTGCTCTTCCCTTCCGATGGGCGGAAGAGACCTCCCCAAGAGATCAACACAGCCTGGTTGCAGATTGCAGAGGAGGTCACAAGCAGGGATGTGGTCAGGAGGACCTGGGTGCAGTGCCACAAACGTTTCAATTATCTCATTAGATCAGGAAACGTTAGTACAAAGCCACACTCAACTTCATCCTGCTGTGCCTCTCATCACTCTGCCTTCCCTAGCCTACTCCTGCACATCCTTACTCACATCAACTTACCTTGCACCAGCCCCATCTCTCTCTCTCTATCTACATTATCACATCCCCATCTCACTAGCCACCCCTCACACTCACCCTCATCCTAGTGCAATCATACCAACTAACAACACACACGGGCAGCCACTTGGGTGTTTTATCCAATGTTTATGTAAAGTTTCTGTTAATGTGGTGTCAAACATAAAAATCTTTATTTTTCAACACTTTCCGGTCTTGGGACAGATTTGTGTGCAAGTGGCTTAGTGAGTTGCAGTGAATGGTGAGACATAACGGTACACCCCGCAATAGTGATGAGTGTGAAAGGAATGGCTTGGGCATTGTAGGGATGCTTTATGGTGTTGGTGTGGGGGTGGTGCCAACCTGGCGCATCATGTGGCAGCCAGGGTGTACAGCGTCAAGTGAAGTAAATCTGGCCATGGTGAGGCCATCCCTGGCTTCCTGGGCAGCAATGTGCTCGGGTGCTGATGCCCTGTGTCCTGTGCAGCATCAGGTGATTGCGGAGAAGGTTGGTGTTGTTGTTGGTGCTGCTGGTGTGCCTGGTGCTGCTGGTGTGCCTGGTGCTGCTGGTGTTGGGGCTCATCGTGGTCAGATTCTGAGGACCAAGGTGAGAGAGTATAAATGGCACCTCTGCTGATGGAATAGATGACAGAAACAATCTGCCAATGGTGAGCGAGGTTCTTACAATGAGATGACACTGGGTGGAGACTTTGCTTGAAAGACTTGCAGCCTGCAGAAAGCTCAATCTGTGTTGCAAATGCAGTGAGAAACAGCTTCTGCCTGAGTAAAGTGATCAGCTGTCAGGTGGCAGCTTTTATAGTACATTTCATCCTGTCAACTAATCAGCTGGAGCAATGGTCACTCAACTCCCGCCTCAAGTTTACAGACGTGCTTCCCGAGCAGCGTGGTCCCCAAGGGCATCCAGTTAAATTTAAAAGGTAAGTTTAAAAACACTCTTAAGGGTCTGACAACAAGCTAATAATTGTTTAAATTGGGTCGCCCGCCTCTGCCGGTCGGGTCGGGTCCGCGATGACAGACGCGCCTGGGGGAAAGGCGCATGGGAGCGAGATGATAGCGGGTTCCCGACCTGCTGTCAAAAGTAACAACTTTCCCATCCAACCCGCCACCGATCTTGCCCGCTACCACCCCGGAAAATTCTGGCCTATGACATTCTCCTCTCCTTTTGTAAATTCCTTTATGACAACTTCAATCCTTTCTCCCAAAGTGTAGATTCCTGGTGAGTTTAGACCTATATTTAATTGTGAAGTATTTGCTGCCAACAAGGGTTTATAAATGGATGGTTTAAATGATCACTGGTGGGAAATTACCAACTAAGAATGCAGACAGTGCCATGTATAGATATCAACATAAGTACCTTAAGAGCTTCCCACAGGATGATTTCCCCCACTGTGATGAATTAACAATAATTACAATCTTACAAATAGATCAGCTCACCACCACCTTCTCAAGGGCAATTAGGGATGGGCAATAAATGCTGGCCTTGCCAGCGACGCCCACATCCCATAAACAAATAAAAAAATAATTAGATTAATACTTACAGGGAGAATGTGATTGTAAATTGTAAACTAGACATTTAGCAGGTTAACACAAAAGTGGAGTAGGCTGTACAATCTACTGACCTTTGGACTGTTTTGATATAAAGATTACTGCTATTGTCACCCATAAAGTTTAATTCGCAAAGCTTGCTTGTTTTGTTGTGTAAATATGCAATGTGACAATGTAATTAATATAACAAAATATAATTGACAGAAAGAAAAAGCATTTACATAGTGCCTTTCATGACGTCCCAAAGTGTTTTCGAGCCAATGAAAAACTTTTGAAGTGTCGTCACTGTTGTAATGTAGGAACTGCGGCAGACAATTTTGCACACAGCAAGCTCCCACAAACAGTAATGAGATAAATGACCAGATAATCTGTTTTAGTGATGTTGGTTGAAGGATAAATATTGGCCAGGACACCGGAGAGACCTCCCCTGCTCTTCTTCGAGTGGTGCCATGGGATCTTTTATGTCTCCCTGAGAGAGCAGATGGGGCCTCAGTTGAACGTCTCATCTGACAGTGCAACATTCCCTCAGTACCGCACTGAAGTGTCAGCCAGGACGTTCGGCTATATGCAAATAAGTTTGGGTGGAAACTTGAGGAACAAAAACACTTCTCAAAACTAGTGCAATTTTGGGCGCAATTTGCGCCGGATCGTCGATTGCAATACACCCCAGGAAAAACTGAGGTAATGCTGCACTGTCAGATGAGACGTTAAACTGAAGCCCCATCTGCCCTCTCAGAGAGACATAATACATCACTAAAATACGCTGTAATATATCATTGCAATAGTTGTCCGAAGTTTTTCCTGCACAATATCACTATAGTCTTTTGTCTGCTTGGACAGCATAGATGTATTGAGCAGAGTACAGTAGAGGTTGAGTGAGAGCTACACCATGACAGCTTACTGGATTTACAATACAGATTGCTGTACCAGCAACAGGGCTAAAATGGAGGCAGTCTGTGTAATCCACATGACCCTATTACTTTAAAACGTGCTTTCACAGTTTTTCCTACTCTAACTCAGTTCAATATGTTAGATACTAGCCACATGTAGCAAATTGGACTCCAGATGTGGCTAACTGCATTGCAAAAACATTATTGTGCATCAAAGTCAGCACAGTCATATTTATTTTACATTTGAAAAATCTTCCTTTAATATTGCAATATGAGAAAGTTAACAATAGCACAGATTCAGAGATTATCAGCATAATGACTGGAATTAAATTATGTAATATTGGGATATATTCCATCTCTACACCCCTAAAACTAATGAACTGCTCCATTCTGTGCAGATTTCTTACTTTGGATTATATTTTCTGGTGGACCACTTTCCTTAATTATCATCATCCCTTCTTTGTAAATCCGGTGTAGCTCCCACCCAACAACTACTACAATGGGCCGGATATTCCGATCCCTACGGGTGGGTACGCGCTGTGTACCCACCCGTAGGGACATCGGAAATGCCGGTTTCATGCATGCACTGCGCATGCGCTGGAAACCGGCATTTCCGATCTGTCAAGAAATCTCTTGCCAGATCCTTCGGCTGCCCAGGAGAAGGGCCTCTGCGGGCAGAGAGTTCCGCTTTTTGGAGACCCTCCGCCCGCAGAAAACCCTTACAATTCTTGCGCCTGGTAAAAGCAGGCGTAAGGCCTGCTTTTACCAGGAAGAGTTGAAAAAGTAAAAAAAAAAATTTTCCACTGATTTATCATTTAAAAATACTTTAAAAAAAGCTTTTATTTTTAGCCCCGTAAAAAACTTTAATTATTTTTTTCAAAAATTTTAAGTTTTGTTTAAAATAGTTAATTTATTGGACTTTCAAGTCATTTTAAAAATGTGATTTAAAAAAAAAATTATTTAAAATTTTACTATGTTTTGGGGGTGATCTCCATTCATATATTTGACAGGTCTTCCTGTCAAATGTATGAAGGGAAATTTCCTTCTTTGATTGGCTCCCCATGGCCCACGTGATCCCAGGGACGCTGCGAACTACCTGCGCCTCTGGGATACGTGGGCCCTGCGCACCGGCAGTTTGGAGAGGCCCAGGAGCCCTCAGGTAAGGGCGCAGATTTTTCCAGATCGCAGGCCTCCGCCCGCGGGAGGCCTGCGATCGGAATATCTGGGCCATTGTGTTAAATTAGTCTGAGCTCTGAGTTTAAGTGTAAATATATATCTTCATCATATCAGCCCATCCACCCATACCTCTAGACATTTGAAATAAAAAGAGCATGCAATGGGGTGGTGGGGGAGCAGATGTATTCAAAGCAGCTCAATCTATCACACAATGCAAACTACAAACAAAGATGCACTAGTACTTTCAGATTTGAGTTTCAGACAAAATAATCTGCAGATTCAGGGTGCAAAGGTGTTACAGGCTCAGCATCACAGTTTTCATTTGATGTCATCTGACTTTCACTGAATTCTGCAGGTTGTAGAAAGTTAAACAAAACAATGTTAAGAGAAATTGCAAACTGTGGAAGTTTTATTTTTCTCAGAGGGTGATCAACTTGTTGAACAGTATTCCAGAACTGGTATTGAGGACTGATGGCAGTCCTTCAAGACGGCATTAGACCCATTTTTGGAAAACTATGAGATCACAGCAGAAGGAAGGTATGAGTTTGAACAGGTTGGGGCCTTTTGGGCTTTGCCTGATCACCTCTGAGGTGTTGGAGGGGAGCTTTGGACAGAAGTTTGCTTAATTGGCTAGAGGTCTGTGTTTTTTGCTTCTCCCAGGAAATGGGTGGAGAAAAGGAATGGAGATGAGTCAAGTAAAAAATGAGGCAAGTGCTTATGGGCCCGATGGCCTTTCTTGTCCTGAGTACATAACATAATGGGTCGTAATTTGCTATAGGAGTGAATCTAACCACATCTGCAGTTAGTTAGACTTGCCCTTGCATGTTTAGGTTTTTTATTTTTTTGCGTGGCAAGTTGCTGAAAATGTGAGCTTATAATGTCGGAGCGAGGGAAACAGGGCAGCTGGGACCTGAGTGAACAGGGCAACCAACTGTGTATCTCCTTAACCAATCAGATTGAAGGATTGTGAAATTAACAGCGCAAGGACTGAGGAAGTGTAAATTACAATGTCAAAGCAGGTACAGAAAGAAAAATAAAGAGAGGGAAAGAAAGATTGGATTCAGAGAGAGAGAGAAAAATGAGACAGAAAGGAAAAATAAAACTTTTTTATTTTACATTTTTTAAATTTCCAATAACAATTAAAACCTGAAGGAATGAGACTCCACACTTATAATAGTTAATTGTCGGTGCCAGAGAGGTTGATTGACAGTAATTAACACTTATCATGTCGTTAAAGGGGTACTTAGACTGGAATGGACAAGACTTAACTTTCCGTGGCGAGTTTAGTTTGTATCTATCGTGCAAATACAGCAGCTTCACGACATTCAATGCATTTCAATGGTGAGCAAGACAGCGAGATGCTTTTGTCACTAAGCTAACAATGGAGCGGTGTAACTTGGACAGCAACTGTTGAATTTCCGTGTTTAACCGCGCATCTGCTCCTCACCTGAAGTTGCTATACCATTTGCGGATGAATAATGGCGAATGCCATTAACCTCATCATTATTTTGACAGCAAATTATGGCCCATTATAACATAACCAATCAAAATGAGTACAAGCCTATATATATATATATTGCCTTTCTATCTGCCCATACTTATAGTACTCACTTTAGAGTTTTGTGGTGTATTATGAACATTGTGATTTTAGATAGGGCATGTGGAATTGACCATTCCACTGACCTCACTTTACAGCTGAGAAAGCAGGATCTCCTCGCCCTACTTACCTGAGGAAGAAGGATCTCCAGTAACCAGCGTGATCTGGTATGATATGCCACTTTTTCTTCCGTGCATCTTTTCAGGTAATCAACCTCTTCTTGGCATCTATAGTGGATTTCAGCCATGTCCAAACCCAAGTTTCAGTGCTTCTCAAAACTGCTTTCTGTAAAAAAATGTAAGTGTATTCATCTGACAGACTTGCATAAAAGACAATTTTTATATTCTTGCAGCTCTTTTAACACAACAATTTGATGACAGCACTCCATCCAATCTGCTGAAAAGAGGCATTAGGGTAGACTTTCATCCTCATACCACCTGGGCATTAAGAATGGCCTGGGTGGAGCATACAGAGGAAAACCCGGTGGGGAAGATCGAATGCTGGGTAATAGAAACCGCCTGATTTTCCTCCCATTTAAATTAATGAAAGAAGAACTGGACAAGTTCCTTTACAGGCATGTGTTCCTCGCTGTTGCATTTTCCTCTCCGCATTTCACCCAGGAGATGCTTAATACCCAAGCAGTAAAGATCAAAATTTACCATATTATGTTTCCTAACTATTTAAAAACTTTTGTCCTTTACATTATTTTATTTGAACATCAGAAGATAGTAAGGTTATTGAAGTAATAAAATAACCTGAACCAAATGTCCTCAAAGTGTGCCCATAGTCTTTGTTTTCCTTGTTAACAGTGAGTTTCTATTGCTTTGATACATTTAGTGATGGGTCAATAATTGCAGGCAAGTTTCCTGTTCCACTCATGTACCTCCACTTTTACGTTTTCTGTATAAACGTACATTACCATACGCGTTTCCCATCCTTCAATGCAACCTCTTTTCCTATTTCCTTAAAAAAAATGACAAAAAGTGAATCCTCCTGGAATCCAGTAAATCAAATACATCACCTGCATAACAGCCCTTTCAATGATATTACAATTATCTTTAATATTTTGTTTCAGCACACTTGATGAGATAAAATCTCCTAAGCAAACTTGCAGCCATGTAAACCACATTTCAGAAAATATGTTGACAATGATTAAGCAATAGCCAGTAGGTTCAGAAATCTCGGCAAGTTTTCACTGTGGGCATTTTAGTTACTTACATTAAAATGCCAGCAGCTTAAAATGCAGTCATTGTCAAGCAATATCACTCCCGTACCACAACTCCTAGACATATGATTATAAAACAAAGACTTTTATTCAATACCTTTATTGTATTCTGATGTCATTCAAATTAGGTTTTTGCTCCTTACTTATTTTTATACTTCTAAAGCATGATAATGCACCTTTCCAGCAAACTGGATTGCTGCTTCTAAATTGATACATGACAAGAGCACATTTTCATCTTGTTACAGCAAACATTTAGACTCTTTATGCATGATTATTGATATATTTGATTACTTAAAATAGGTAGTAATGGCAGCAATATTTATTTAAAAGTCAGTACCTCTTTCACTGTGGCTTGCTAAATACTGATGTGAACAGTACAGGTGGATATGTGGGAATTATGAAAGTTTTATAATGTTAATTCTCTTGTTGGCTGAAACTGGGTTGAAGATTTGTAAATAAAACCGGAATGAGGAAAACTGTAATAAATACACGAATGAGCTGAATCAACATCTCATTCGCTGAATATCCGAGAACGTTTGAAGGAAATACCATTATAACAGGTTGTTGAGTGGAATGTAATAATCTGGAATAACAATTGGCATGTTGAGGTCTTGCCTGTTTCCTTTCTTCACTTACAATAGAAAAATGATCACATTACTTGTTCAAAAAGAATGTAGATTTAAAACATTATTTGCTTTTAACTTTATTTAGCACAGCAATAATATTTGTCACCTCATTGTTTATGGAAATACATTGATAACATTTAATGATGCCAAATCTACTGAATGGCATCTACAAAGCCTGTGGGAAACATTTCAGGCAGACACTGGAGAACTCCCCCACCTGCAAATGGATGACAGCCAATTTGTTGGCTAATATTATAGCCTTCTGTCCTGCTTTCCCCCTCACTGTCTAAAGCACTGTAAGTACAACTGACAGGCCTGCCGAACTACACAGCCAGATACTAGCATATAATGAACTTGTTGTTTGGGTACAAACAAGTCCAACCAACAGAGACCTGCATCTCAAGGCTGTCAATCACAGAGAGGGCAAGGAGCAAAGAGGTTTTTTTTTGTGACTGAGAGATGCTGCTTAGGGTGCAGGAATCTGAGCTCGCTGACAAGATGCCCCTCTAAGGGATCTCTGCATTACCTTGAGCCAACAGAAAGCTTAAGTCCTGGACATGAATCTGAAACTGCTGTCAGGGAAGCCCTGTCAAAAAGCTGGCAGCTCTCCAAGAAACACAGGCCAATTCAAGCACAGAAGCAAAAAGTTCGTCACCCTTTTTCACAAGACTTACACCTTTACCGTACCAAAAGGGGCTTGTTTTTAAGCAGAATATTTTCAACTGATGCAATCAAAATTGTATATTTTATTCAAGCGCACTTCATTCTTTAAGACAAAATCTTATGTCCTAGGACATGAAATTTGCTTCAATGAAAAACAGTATAAAGATTAGACAACAAGATAAGTTATTATAAACCAAATTAATTTTAGTATGAGCAGAAAATTAGGATGTTACAAGTACTCATATTGAGTCCTTGTGATTCTGTAGAAATCATGACATTCGCCCAGTTACTCAATGTAAACAGTGGCCTTGGATACATGAAGAAAGGCAAGTTTGTGCAGGAGTGTGGCCAATGGTTCCATGCTTAACATAAATAGTATCTTTGATTCGTCAGAAAGTATCATCAAAACACAGGAAGTTATTAACAGCTGCTGAAAGGGCATCATAGAATCTGAAGAAACTATCTTATTACCTAAATACTTAGAGGTACATCATTTTGTCAAACTTTGTCATACAGGTATGAAAGATAGTGGATTTTTTGATAGTGAGATGGAGTGTTAAAAACAAATCTGACAAGCTAATGGGGATTAAGCATTCCTAAACTCCTGTGAACTCCCACTAAAAATAATGGACATTTCTGAAATGCCTGGGTGAGAAAGGGTTAAATTCATACAACATTGTATTTTTCCTCCAGATGTAATATATCTCGTCAGCCATGTATAATACGCCGTGATATTATGCAATTTAATATTTTTAGCACATTTCTGCAAAACTAAATGCTGGGAACATATCGCTTAAGTGTTTAAAGTCCTCAGAGTATCATTGTTTGTGCAGCTTTGAGGTACTGCTATGCTTGTTTAAAATGTAAAAAAAAAAATTGCATTTTGCCATGGATGTCATTCCAGTTGGATCATCTTGAATGAATCTGCTTTAATTAGAATTTTCTGCATAAAGTAAGCTCTGATTGGTGACTGCGATCATCTGGTGACACTGAAGGAGCCGACACAGCAGTCAAGCACATCTGTTACCCAGGAACCCAAGTGATCCGTTAGTGTTCAAAGAGTAGACTTGATAGTACTGTAACTAAGAATTATGGTTATCGTGGTTCTCGCCTGTTTTGCATCATATTTAATTTGCCTGTTATCTGCAGGCGAGTTTTCCTTTGTATCCATAGCAGTTTAACCCTTTCAGTTACACAGTGGTTTTTCAGTACATAAAATAACAATTGACAACAAGGTATTCTGTGGGCATAGTAGATATTTCTGCAACTCCAAACAGTGAAATTTCATGATAGTGCAAATAAAAATTATTTTGCATCCATGTGAAAAACATCCCCGAATATTTCAGTGTCCAAGAACAATCTTAAGCACAAGCCAAACAATGGCCATGGAAGAAATAGATTAGCACACAGTCTGATGGATGTGTTCCAACTGTTCTTTCATTCGTGATGAAAATGTTCAGAGAGCTTTTGTGCTCTACAGTTATAGGACTATCATACTTACACTAATGCATCATCATCTGTGAAATGTTCGACCAATATTTGACTTAAAGATCACTGAAAATTCAGAAATGTCTTTCTGTTGTTATAATTCATCGTAATCAGCATTAGAAAGTCACATCAAATCATTTTTGCAAATGTTATTTGCTACAAAAGATGCGATTATTTCAAATACTGCAGTCAAAGACCATTCAGTATCTTACAAGTCCATCGAGCAGTCGGCAATTTTAATCATCTGATCCGAGATACACCAGCTTACTGCTATCAGGATGCTTTTGATATTCCACATTATATAGATGGGAATGGATTTATTGGACTTATTTTTGTTCTCATAGCCATTCAGATCACAGGAAGTTCCATTTCCCTTCAACAGAAATATTCAATTAAATATCACTCGACACTTTTGATTTATTTTGTAAATAACCAATTTCGCTCTCAACATCCTTCATGTCCAAATAGCATGAGCTCCACCCCTCTGTGTCTTTCCACCATACATATTCAATTCCCTTATAGGCATTTTGCGTTTATTTTCTAGATAGTTAATGTTCAGTGTCCTTCTAATCCCAGTAACTTGAGATCTACAGTTCCATGTCATTCAAACATGAATATTAAATTATATGTTACTTGACAGCTTATGTTTACTTGCTAAAAAAAAAACCCTTGTATTATTTTGTGAAGAAACGATGCTGGGAATGTTTTATGAAATGTAATACTCAAGTTGTCCTGAATGGAATCATACAAGTAAAGTCCGAAGAGTTACAAAAGCGTTTGAAACAAGGAAACTGAGCCAATTGGATGCAGTTAAGATTGCTTGGTTTTACTGTGCATTACATGAAAGGAAGGGAATATTCATACGTAATGATGTTGGATTGGGCTTGCAATAAAGAAAGAAAGACCTGCATTTATATTGCGTCTTTCACGACCTCAGAATGCCCCAAAGCGCTTTATAGCTAATGAAGTACTTTTGTAATGTAGGAAACATTGCAGTCAATTTGCGCACAGCAAGGTCCCACAAATGCGATGTGATAATGACCAGATAATCTGTTTTTAGGTGTTGTTGAGGGATAAATATTGGCCAGGACACCGGGGAGAACTCACCTGCTCTTCTTCGAATAGTGCCATGGTATCTTTTACGTCCACCTGAGAGGGCAGACATTGGTTTAGCATCTTATCCGAAAGACGACACCTTCGATAGTGCCACGCTCCCTCAGTACTGCACTGGAATGTCAAGGTAGATTTTGTGCTTAAGCCCCTGGAGTGGAACTTGAACTCACAACCTCCTGACTCTGAGGCGAGAGGGCTACCACTGAGCCACGGCTGACATGTTAGGGGTGGGTGTGCTGACAAGAGTGAAGGATTTCTCTCAGAAATAATATACACTGTTTTCCAGAGAATTATATTTCAGAATATACAAGGAGAAACATTTACGTTATAGAATATGCACAATTAAAAAAACTGTCACAACAGCAATTGTTCATGATTATATAAAACCTGGCTGAACAAATTCAAAACACAAACATGAGAGTTTTAATTCTCATACAAACCTCATGCATCATCTATTTCTTCTAACTTCAGTTAATCTGTATTGATAAAGCAGTGGTGATTTAGGATTTTAAAACCAGCACACTCTTGTCTGTAATGCAGTCACCAATATCACTGGCTACTGTTGTGTCACAATTAAATTATAGCTTAGTGTACATGTCAGTAGCTCAAAGGATAACATATGGAGTATTTAGCACAAACTGATTAACATAAGCAAGATACAAGTAATTTATCTTTACATAGTAAATCAATGTCATTTCACTAGCTTACATTATTATTATAATTTGCCACGATCCTGTCATGACCCAAAATCTTTGTTTTCCCATTCCTGGGCATGATCTAATTTACTGAGGTCTTGATTCCTATTTTTCTCATCAAAGCTCTCCGATTGCTTCAAGTCTGAGGGAGGAAATAAAATCATATTGTCACGAGCCCCAAGTAGAATTTAGAGCAATTCACCTTACAAATACGCGGATTACTTGTTTTTTCAAAAAATAATTTTAATGGTTGTAAAGACTTACTGGAATGTTTGTAAACTATCTAGAAAGGCTAACAGTCAGCAATTAACTTTCTTCTGGTGGAGGGAACAATGTGCCAAATATACAAAGGCACCATTTTAAAGAGCAACAGAGAAAGAGAGACAGAGAAAGCGGGGGAGAGAGACAATGTTTGGAGGCTAGATGTGAGAGAAAGATTGCCTATCAGACAGTGGGTGAGCTAGGTTTGGGATGGGATTTAACTCAGGAATTGGCCGATTTGGGAAGAAGGGGACTGAGCTGGGAACTGGGTAGCCGATTTACCTAGCCCGAAGGCCCAGCCGGGAACCACACAGACTTGCAGGCTGAACCTGGAGTCTGACGATGAGTGACAGAGGTTCCTGGGAGTTAAATGGAGGCGGTCCTCCAAAGTCATGTTAGCTGACCTCAAAATGATTGGGGGGGTCATGACCCCCTTAACCCCACCCCCAGTGGCTCTGCCACTGCTATCAGATGACAACCTTATTCTTACTGTCTTAAAGTGTAAGAGTAGTCTTAGAAGAGCCTCTCAGATACGAGGTCCATGATTTCCCATTTTGGCACTCTTGGCACGAAGCTTTGACCACGCTCGATCAGCTTCGATGGACGGGCCACATCGTCCGCATGCCCGATACGAGACTCCCAAAACAAGCGCTCTACTCAGAGCTCCGACACGGCAAGAGAGCCCCAGGTGGGCAGAGGAAACGCTTCAAGGACACCCTCAAAGCCTTCTTGAAAAAGTGCAACATCCCCACTGACACCTGGGAATCCCTGGCCCAAGACCGCACAAAGTGGAGGAGAAGCGCCGAACACCTCGAGTCTCTTCGCCGGGAGCAAGCGGAAGCCAAGCGCAAACAGCAGAAGGAGCGCACGTCAACCCAAGCACCCCACCCACCCGCCCCTTCAACCACCGTCTGCCCCACCTGTGACAGAGACTGTAGGTCCCGCATTGGACTCATCAGTCACCTGAGAACTCATTTTTAATGTGGAAGCAAGTCATCCTCGGTTCCGAGGGACTGCCTAAGAAGAAGAGAAGACGACTCTTGGCACATGCTGACAATGGATAATTGGGAAATTCTACACCCCTAGCCCATGATTTTCTAACCTTTTATTTTAACACTTGGAAGTGCACAAATAAGTTTCCAGTCAGAAGCGTATTGAGCGGACCTCAAGATTTTGCGAGGTCCACTCATTTAAATAATTTTTCAGCATTCCCAGGGCAGGATATCTGGCACAGCAAAAGATTTAAGGGTAAGTTTTCTGCTTCTGAGCCTTTGCACAGAGCCTTGCCCACTAGGAGTGCAAATTGAAAAATTGCACAGCCTTGGTTTTCTGCCCATTGATTTTAACAGACAGAACATTAAAGACCGTGCCCACATGATTTTCTGATACGTGTCACCCAGCAGGTTCAGCTCCAGGTCAGGAGCATAGAAGTGGAAAACTTACCCTTTAAAGAACCAATCCTATGCTTTAAAGGAGCAGATACAATCTTAGCATTGCAAGGGAAAAATGTATGTGCTGCATTGAAGCAGATAGTTGAGGATAGTCTAGAAGAGTCCAGAGGAAAAACAGGACTGCCCCCTTTACAGAGAGCACCCTGGAGATGATGCTGAGGAAGCTGCCTCAGGAGAGGGTTTTTATCTTTGGTTTAGTGGGGCACTGCCCTCAGAGGTCTACTGTCCATGCTGCCTTGGTAGGGGTGACAGGGTAGGTGAGCGCCATGTCCTATGTGAAGTCATCGGCATAGATGAGGAAATACTTTAATATGTTGAGCAAGTTTGCCAAGGAACCAAGGTAGCTGCGTCAAATGTAATGCTATGTTTTAGCTGTAACAACTAGCTGTATCTTGAACTTGGACAAAAGATCATTTGGGAAGCCTTTGCTCTTTTTCACCCAATCACAAAGGAGTCCATATTCATGCTTGGAACACCTTGCAACTTCCAAGGAAGCCTTCCAATGATGGGCTCAATTATCAGAATACCAAGCAGCACCCAGCCTAAAATGAAAATGGATGTGATATAATGAGGAAATATCATTCAATAAATGTGGAGGATGGCTCCGCTTCTTCATTAAGACTCCTCCACTAAAAGTAGTGCAAAAGAATGTCATCTCTCCTAGAGTCCATAGTTACCAAATATGGCTCACAGCTATTTCAGGCCATGTTCCAATCACCTTGAATCTCACTCTAGCCAGCCTTCTTGCCCAGCCCGAGTGTAGGTGTCTCGACCCTACCCTTCTTTGTGGCCCTGCTTTCCTAAACTATCTGCACACTTGCCCAATAGGTGTCAGAGAATGAAGGTGCTGAAATGTCCCCAGTGTTTCTGTGGAAAATCAGTAAGACAGTTCTTAAGTGTTATATAATCAACTACGCCACCGCCAAAAGTGCAAATCTTGAGCACAGAATGGTGGATCTGGAGACCCAGCACAAGAGACAAAGGTCAGATAGCACAGAAACAACAATTTATACTTACATAGTACCGTTAATGTAGAAAATAGCCCAAAGTGTGGAGAAAAATAAATAAGATAAAGGAACGGATGCGAGTCATGGAGGGAAAGTTAGGAGAGGAGACTGAAAACCTAATCAAAAAGATGGATTTTGAGAAGGTTTAGAAACATAGGAACATTAGGAACAGGAGTAGGCCATTCAGCCCCTCGGGCCTGCTCCGCCATTCAATTAGATCATGGCAGATCTGTACCTCAACTCCATTTTCCTGTCTTTGCTCCATATTCCTTGATACCATTATCTAACAAAAATCTATCGATCTCAGTCTTGAAAGCTCCAATTGTCTTTTGGGGAAATCCAGTCAGCCAGTTGGAGTTTCGTCCACTACTTAGAAATGAGCCAAAGTTGAAAAATTGTGGATTTAATCACATAATCATTCTGAAATAAATCCTTTAGTCAAATACTCCAGAATGACATTCCTATTTATTTGGTGAAGCAGCATTGTAGTAGCAATTAATCTTTGTCAGTAGTTAGTTATATCAGCATAGTCCCATTCATTGTAACATACAGTGAAACTTGTACTACTCAATCATTGTTTATGCACCACTCAACTACAGTATCTCTGTAGCAAACCTACTAGACATTTTCCTACAATATTTTATGCTGTGGAATGGATTCTTCACCATATGCACCATTTAAAATCTAAAATGTGTAGGTCCTGAGAACCATGTTGCAATAACGATGTACTACATTTACCATTGTACAATACAAACCAACTCTACTTCCAATCTAAACAGGTGGAAATTGACAGCTGACAAACTCAGAATCACAGGCCGGAATTTTCCAGGGGTCAGTGGGCGCGATCGGTGGCGGGTCGGGTGAGAAAGTGAGTTTTTTTCATAGTGGGTCTGGACCCCTCTGTGAACCTGCTGCCACGCGCCTTTCCCGATGTCGAGTCTGTCAGCGCAGAGCAGACCCGGCACGCAGGGGCAGGGGACCCAATTCAGATAATTAATGGCTTGTTTAGAGCCACTTAAGAATGATTTTCAGCCTACCTTTTGCATTTGACAGCTCGCCCACGGGGTCCACACTGGTCGTGGACCACATCTGTCAAGCTGAGGTGGGAGTTCAGTGGCCATTGAATCAGCTGTTGAATTG
This sequence comes from Squalus acanthias, assembly GCA_030390025.1. NCBI lineage: Eukaryota > Metazoa > Chordata > Chondrichthyes > Squaliformes > Squalidae > Squalus > Squalus acanthias. Next base: position 51,809,403 of record CM059425.1, read on the forward strand.
ACAGCTTCAAATGTACAGTAAAAGCTCCCAACTTACAGAGATATCTTCCCTCACCCACAAGCTCTTCCTCACTGCATTTCCACAACAGATTCACCATGCTACAAGTCTTTACACATGTCTCCGTCCAGTCTGACCTCATTACCTTTCTCACCATTGACAGATCGATTCTGTCATCTCTACTTCACCTGCCATCTATTCCATCAGCATAGGTGCACTTTATACTCTCTCACCTTGGTCCTCAGAATTCCACCATGATCAGCCCCAACATCAGTAGCACCAGGCACACCAGCAGCACCAACAACAACACCAACCTTCTCCGCAATCAACTGATGCTGCACAGGACACAGGGCATCAGCACCCGACCACATTGCTGTGCCTCACCATGGCCAGATTTACTTCACTTGACGCTGTACACCCTGGCTGCCACATGATGCGCCAGGTTGGCACCACCCCACGCCAACACCATATAGCATCCCTACAATGCCCATTCCATTCACACTCATCACCATTGTGGGGGCTACTATTATGTTTCACCATTCACTGCATCTCATTAAGCCACTTCCAAAGGTGCACACAAATCTGTCCAAGTACGCTAAGTGTTGAAAATAAAGGTTTCAATGTTTGACACCACATTAACAGAAACTTTACATGAACATTGCATTAAAACACCCAAGTGGCTACCCTTATGTGTTGTTAGTCGGTATGATTGGACTAGGATGAGGGTGAGTGTGAGGGGTGGCTAGTGAGATGGGGATGTGATAATATAGATAAAGAGGGATGGATGAAGGTGCAAGGTAAGTTGGTGTGAGTAAGGATGTGCAGGAGTAGGGTAGGGAAGGCAGAGTGATGGGGATGTGATGAGTGGCACAGCAGGATGAGGTTGAGTGTGGCTTTGTACTTAACATTTCATGATCTAATGAGATCATTGAAACATTTGCGGCACTGCACCCAGATCCTCCTGACCACGTCCCTGCTTGTGTCCTCCTCTGCAATGTGCAACCAGGCTGTGTTGATCTCCTGGGGAGGTCTCTTCCGCCCATTGGAAGGGAAGAGAACCTCCCTGCTTGCTGTGACTCCCTCCATAAACATATGAAGGGAGTCAGGGAGAGCCTGGGTGCAGCCCTGCACCTTTGTGCCGTGCTTGTCAGTGTTTGCAGCACCTCAATGTTGTAGAACACTGACAGCACAAACATCAAAATAAATTAGGACTTGGTCCCTTTAAGGAAATCGGCTGATGACGCGTCATCAAATGATGTCACCAGACCCGCTTCCTCTAATTGGCTGGGAAATGTGCTGGGTGGGCTTAACAAGCCTAATCAAGGGAAATTCATTTCACAGAGCGGGATGGAGCCAGCAGCGGGGTCGGGACCCGTCACCGACGTCGCCCACCACGGACCCGCCGAGGTTAGCAAAATCTCGGTCACAGCCACTGAGTAATGGTTTTACTATAATACACAAAAGACCAGTCAATCACAATTTAAAACAGATTATTACTGGATAAATTATAGTAAGCTAAAACAAACAGAAGAATCTCAGCTTTCAAAGCAATTAAAATGTTAAAAACTCTATCAGCTTTCAAGCAGTTCTCTTTGTACAATTATCTGTAATTATGTCCTCCTAAACACTCTGCTTCCTCCTGCATCCGCACTGTGTTGAAATCATGCCTCGTTGTGGTGTCTCCTGCTCTAATGCAAACTTGCCGAGCACGGGCTCGATGGGCCGAATGGCCTTCTTCCGTGCTGTAACCATTCTATGGTTCTATGAACCTAAAAACTGTCAAACTCATCTCCTTCAAACTTTGCTTCCTCCTAAAATCTTTTAAAAGACTTTTAAAAACCAAACTTGGTCTCACCTAATCACTCATTTTTGATTTATTTCATCTTCTATCCTAGTCCATTCATCCTTGGTGGTATTCTGCATTAGCACAATTTGGGCCTTCCCCTAGATTTGTCTCTCAATTAAAACAAAGTTCAATAAAAATTCTACAGTTGGGGTTCACTGTCTCTGGCATCTAGTTCTGAATCCAGCCCAGACCAATAGGATAAAAACATCCGTTCTCTACAGACTATAACGGTCTGAGGTGAAAACAGCCTGGGCAGTCTCGCCTGAATTCTTGATGGGCTAAACTACACAGCACCAAAGTGCTCACAGTTCAGCACAATCTGGCAATCTGCTTTACAGATGCTGCAAGTAAGTACTTTTCAGAATTTGTGATTAAGATACATTTCTAGAATAGAGTAGAGGAGCTTTACTCCATATTTAACCTGCACTATGTTTAGCCTGGGAGTGCTTGATGATGAAACTGGATAGTACACTTTCCCCTGTGGCTTCATTTGAACAAAGCGTAGATGTGAGTAAACAAGGCAGCAAGACAAGTAGAAAGAAAGAACAGAGCTTTGTCCATTAAAATTACTACTCTGAGGCTTTTGCACAAACTAAAATAGGTGCAAATAAATTATTGGAATAAAACCTCCAAAAATTGCTCATAAGAATTGTGAACACCTTGTTAAACGAATAACCTGATCAACTTGAGCAGAATTGTGCAGGAGGTAATAAAAACAAAAAATGTGTTTCAAAGTTCCTCTCAGAGCAAAGATTAGTCATAAAAAGAAAGGATAAGATGTGGATGGATCAGCACAAAGCATTTTTTGGCTCCACATGGGTGCAGTTGTTATCAGCTATTTCCATGGTGTAGAGAGAGTGGAGGTGGGGGCAGCCCAGGAGCAAAGATGCCACAGGAAGTACAGTGCTGGAAGAACAAATGATTCCAGGGAGCAGATCTAATGCACCCGCTTCATCATGCTGGCCATGACATAGTGCAGGATGAGGCTCAGGCTCACCAAGGGCACCGTGACTGAGGTATGCAACCTGGTTTGAAGACCTACAGCATCAATCAAGCATCTGCAATCCACTACCACACGCACTATACAGGTAGCCACAGAGGACACTGCAGCTGTTAGTCACCATGTCATTCACGGCTGCTTTAATCAACAACTGAAACTCTGCTTTGCCACACGCCCACCTGCATACGTTAACAGAAACATTGAGAGTTTTTCCATTATTGGTGGCTTTTCTAAGGTAAAGGTCATCATTGTCTCCATACATGTAGTCATTTGTGCACCCACCAACAGCGGTTTACCGTATCAGGAAGGACAGTAATTCCCTCAACATGCAAATGGTACGTGAACCCGACTAACAAATAATGCACAGCAATGCATGCTTGCCACAAAGTATGCATGGTGCTTTCGTTCTGAGGTAATGAAAGGTATTTCAGATCTTTGAAGGAGAAGGATCAATGGGGGCTGGGCTCCTTGGAGAGATGGGTTGTGCAGTACAACCGTGGTTGATGACACCTCTGCAGAATTTTCATACCCTAACAGAATATAGATACAACAATGTACATAGTGAACCAAATACCTCACTCAGCAGATATTTGAAGCTCAAAAGCAACACTTCAGGGGGACCTTTTGATGTCTTCAAAATCATCCTTCCTTATTAACAGAACACATCTGTTCTCATGTGCAGTTAACACTTTCTTCTGGGAAGCTTCACCACCAGCTGCAAGCCTTACCACTTTTACCTTTAATAAGAAGAACAATATGGATTAAGGCACAAGTTGAAATTCAGACATTTCTGATGAAAAAATAGCTCTTTAAATTTTATGGCATGTTCATATGTCCATCATATCAATATTAAGAAAGGGCAATTTAGCAATGCTAAATTCACACATTTCTAGAGTTAGTAAAAGAAAAGTACTGAACTTGCAATCCGTCTATGTCGTTCATGTTGATACTTTACTTTACATGAAGAATGTAACCTTTTTCTGGGGGCCTTTTAAAAAATATTTTATGAAGTTCTGGATCTCCTTCCAGTTTCTCATTTATTGGAATCAGAGTTCATCTGCTCTACTCTGTTTTGTCATGCTCTTTGCCCCTGTTGTATGGCAGCTGTCTGCCCTGCGCTACCAAAAATATCATTTCTTTTGTTGATCACAGTATCACTTACCACCTTTGTATCCCTGTCAGCAGATTCAGCTTTACAAATCGGATGGTCAGGCCTTACAACAAAGTTTTGCTCTTTCTTGCTCACTCCACAGCTGGCTGTGTGCATTTTTCATCATTTATATCAGCGGAGTGGCTCACTAGCTGACTGAAAAACATGAAAGGGGTTATTACAGGTGTGTCAGGATTGGCTTGTTGTCGAACATTCCCACTACTAAATTCAGGTTTCATGGAGTCAACTAGAGAAAATGTTTGCTTGGTGGCCACTAAACTTGCCCCAAAATGACTGTTTCTTAGCAAAAGAGGAAAATATTTCCTATAGTGTCAAAAGTGGAAACAGGTTTTATTTTTCAGCACTGGGAGAATTGATTAAGATTAATGCAGAAAACAATTCAACTAAAAGGGGTATTTTATATGGGTTTTTTCCCTCAAATAAAACCATCACTCTAAATAAACAAGGCTTGCCTGTCTGTTACTATATTCCCTTTTAGTTACAGAAATTTCATCTTCATCAACTGCTACATAACTGATAGGAAACAGGTGAGCAACATTTTACTTATTTCCTGCTGCAGTTTCAAGGAGCTTCGGTCACAAAAGAAGCGAATCATTTAGTGAAATATCAATATATCTACACATTGGAGAGCTGAATTTGTTCCTCAAATCCATCTTCTGCTGCCCTACAGCTAGAAGCTGTGCACAGAAGTCATGTGTTGTCATGTCAATTTGAAAGCTAGCATGTTCAGTTAAGTAGAATGGCTGAAAAGCATTGGCAAAAGAAACATTCACTTGCATTTACATTGGATGATGCTCGGAATAATGTGGGTAGAGGCAGTGTCGTTTCAGACATTTCTTCTTAAACATTGATTTCCTGTAGAACTTTGACAGTCACTTCCCCAGTCAGCTAATGCTTACTTACTTAAAGTACGTACTTAACTAAACAAACAGTTGTATCGGATTTGTTATATTTAGAGTATTACAATGTTTGTTCTATGAGCATCAAATCAGAAAAAGGCAGGTTTATCAGTTAGCTACAGTATTGCACTTATACGTGCTGAGTTTATTACTTTAATTCTCAATTCAAATAAATAATGCTCCACCGTTAAAAATAAGTCTGCTCCACATTTCATGCTCAGGATTATTCTAAATGTAACTCATATTGTTTCTCCTTCATCATTGCAAATCATCTTAATAAAAGGAGAAAGGTCAAATCTTTAGGCACTAGGTACTTAATATTTTAATCAGCCACGTTTAAAAATCATTACCTCATCAAGCCTGCAAGGCACTAAAAGATGCATTCAAATTTACATAATATACTCTGCAACTTAGTAAGAAATCCTTTAGGGTACTTAGAACAAATGTGTACAAAGATATACCTAATCCAATCTCATTTCAGCCTTTGCTCTTTTAAATCTGTAAAATTAATAAATCATGATACTAGAAATTACTGTGAGCTTCATGGCCATAATTTTGTTACTTTTAACCTAATTTTTTTTTCCAAAACCCGCCTATAGGCATATGTGCTAATGAACAAGCAATAATATAAAAGTTGAAAAGATGTCCTACTTTACAAGGAAATGTAAAATCCTATTAGTGAGATCAAATACATGCACAGACATTCTTAAGAAATGGATAATTCAAATAAAGGAGAAACTGTAAAGCTAACAAATCAATTGACAATGCATTGAATGTAATCACCATTGTACTCCAGGTCAGTACATGGGATTAACACACTGGTTCAGAAAATATAAGAGAAAGTAAGGCACTGTCATAATATTAAAGTAAGAGAAACATTACACATAATGGTTACCTTACGACAATGATTTTTGTAGTAGTTATTCAAGCTTATTTAGTTGCTGTTCAATTTTATAGCTAACTATGTAGCTGTGTTTTGGGAAGATACAGTCAGGAATGTATAAATTAATGGGATGCCTGGAGATAATTCAGCAGATGGGTTTTGAACATCTTGTGCTGAGCATTTTCTGAAAGAATCACAGGTTGAGGCAAAAATTACTTTCGTAATTTTTTTAGACTCAACATTTGAGCTTTCAAACCCACCGCTGCTGATACGAGATCTCTCACGACACAGAGTATCTTCAAAAGAACATATAATTTGTCATTTTTCCTTTAATCATGGTGCAGCAATACAGTCTTCACATTTTATAACTTTTCTGGAGACAACATTTTAGCTTTCCAACACTCAGAAAGTGAACTGAAATATCTTCAACCCACAGTATTGTTTGAATTTCTGAGGGATGGTTTCAGATTTTAAGCAAACTACTGTGTATATTAGAGCTGGGGAGCTACACATATGGGCATTCCTGACACAGACCCTCGCTTGTTGGGAGCGCATAATCAGGTAACAGCATATATGCAGCCCATGATTTCCATTAATTTAAATTAATAGATGGATGATCATGGGCTGCATACAATTCCCCAAAGCACACTCCTGATGGATGAGCCTCTGCTTCCGGGGTGCACAAGTGGAAAATTTATTTTCTGATGTCTACTAGAGAGGGACTCTCAGCAAAAGTAGTTGAGACTAAGATAATTGAATCAATATCTAGTTGAGGTAGGTATATACTAAGCTGATAAGATACTCCACAGGACAAATGTTTCCAGTGTCATGCAAGCTGAAGGAGGGAGTGGAATGGAGTGACGTATAAAGGGAGATTTTCCTGGATTTGAACTGAATTTGCGCGCCTGTAAAGGAACACCTGTAAAGGAACCTGCCCAGTATTCCTTCCATTTAAATTAGTTGAGGAAAACGGGGCAGGTTCCTTTACAGGTGTGCACACCAACCTTCCCTATCTTCCAATATTAACTGGACCCAGGAAAATCTCCCCTGCTCTCCGGAGCAGGTCAGGATTGAATAGGGGAAATAGTAAGATGGATGAATATTTTTGTTTTTTGCTTGATTTCCAATGAGTCCTCCAACTTTGGATTTTTGTGCATTCCTCCTCTTTTTACTGTCATAGCCTCCAGGCACCTTGGTCCCACTTTCTGGAGCACCCTCTTTGTCTCTCCACTTTTAAAAATCTTCTTAAAACCCATTTTTTCAGTCACCTTTCCTAATCTCTCCCTTCAATACTCCATGTCCATTTACCTATTTATTTCCATTTGTGAAGTGCCTTGGAAGTTACATTAAAGGTGTTATATAAATGCAAGTTGTTGTTGCTATTGTTGCAGATGCTTATTTATATGAGGTGAATCAGTACCAGATGCAGTCCAACACATGCTGTTGACATTGCACAGTGAAAAAATTCTTTGCGGCCCCTCAAGACCCAATCATGGGGCTATTTTCATTGTATAAAGCTGATAATGTCATAAAGAGTCAGTTATTATATCTGCTTGCAGAAATCAGTGGAAGCGGTGTTAAATCTGTTAAAAGTTTTAGTTCAGTTTGTTGCATCAAATAGAATACGGCACAAGACTGCCGACACAGACAGACCCAAGGGCAGTGAGCACTTTTAGGCTTCACTAGCATGTTTGTTTAAAGGACAGTATATTGATAGAAATGCCAGAGAAATGCTCATAATAGGAACACCTTAGTAATAAGCAAAACATTCCTTTTATTTAGTTGATCTTGGCCGTTGTAGGATGTAAAAGGAACCAGTCCTTGTCTCAGGCACTCTCATTAACCCTTTGAGCAGTGAGATCTTTTCAGCTTTGTAATAATACCTGTGCTCCACGCCCACCATACTTACCTGTGCTCATTCCCCTGGCCTTTCCGCTCTGATGCACCTCAGCCCCGACCTGCCACTCACTTCGAATCCTCCCCAAACCCACCCTCCTGCTTAAACCTAGGCCTCCACTCCTCAGCCTATGAGTAACAGCATGGAAGATTTCCTAATTTATATTTAAATTATGAATGAATTGAGTCCGTAATCCAGCAAGTCAGCTGGAGTGGTAAATGTGATAGTGAATTTATCACATCTGTCAATCTGGGAAACAAGCTGAGGCTGCAGGTGGGCAGGAATACACAGCTGTCAACAGCTGAGTCACAATGGAGGGTTGGGTGGGGTAACTGAAACATGACACAAAATACAATTTTAAAGTATTTTTAGTTAAATACTTTATTTGGAAGCTTGTACAACTGTAATATTAACATTCGGTAACAATGGCAAATCAAAGCAATTAGAGGGGAGACTCCTCTGTAGGAAAATCATTGACACAATATAAACAATGCCTTTATGAAATCTTCCCCCTCGTTCTTTTAATGTTGAAGAGTTTGTCTCAGATTTTTCTGTTGGTGCACATGTTCTATTCCACACACATGGAAGGTTAACAGCTGCACAGAGAACAGCAGTGGTGAAAAATTTTGCCAGAAGTTTGTGTCACCCTGGAGGCAATTTATTCGGATCTATACATAGGTCTTCAACGTAAAAGGATTAGAGGAGCAAAGAGAATTGACCACGTCTCTAGGTTACAGGGAAGGCAGCAGATTCTGGAAAAAAAAACACTTGATTGTTTTATGCCTCCACTGAGCCACTGCTAGAATATTTTTTCCCAGATACAAACACCATATGCATCACAGCCAGAGCAATGGCAAGAGCTTCACATTGCGTCACGACGTGTGTCATCCCACAGCCTCTCCCTGCATCCATATTGCTTAGTCCATCCCAGAATGGTGAAAATATAAATCAAACTGTTCAGAAAATAGTCAGTCAAATTATACTATATAAACGATATATTTTTAGCACCAGGAAACAAAAACCTGGTATTGTGCCCTGTCACGTATCTGACTAATAAATATGACCAATTTACAAGAGTGTTAAATATAACTTAGCATTCACCTTACCTCAAAGCAGGAGAAACAACCGAGGTCTGGACGTTCAGTCAGTAGAGCCAATATCATAGTGCCTGTGCGTTTATGTAAATCAGAAGCCTGCATATGTCAGTGCTACTCTATATTTTCTGCATGCACTGAGTGGCTTTTCACCACAACAGTTAGCAAGACTTTCAGTTTAGTGGCACGATGCGTTTAACTAAAAGCAAGTGCTCAATACTAAAAGAGACACTTTACCCCTTTAAGAGAAAATTACAGGAACCAGCTGAAATAGGTTGTCATTATCTCCAGGAGGATAATTAAAAGGTACAACACAAACTGCTATGCAGTGCGGCTGCCAAATCTTCCACAAAACGACTAGGGAAGCAATTTGATAATTAAGTACATCAATGAGGAGAAATAACACAAGAAATATTTTTAAAAACCAGTGAACTCAATTATTATTGGATAAATCATAACCTCGCTCTTGTATTGCAAGTCAATGCCCAGATGCTGTCAACTTGCATGATGAAAGCAATGAAAGATGCCTGTGCTCTTTACCCAGGTGATTCTGAAGCACACAAATAAATTGAGACATGAGTTGCATGGCCTCCATGGGAGGAGTTGTCAATGCTGCAGTCTGGAATGTTCACTGCTTTACACCCATCTCAGCATGGGATGAGAAATATTGGATTTTATTTTCTGCCCTGCGCAAATAAAAATTAGGAAGACAGAAAGCTGGAATGAGGCCCTTGCTTCATCCTGGTGACTCGTACAGAGTCAGTGGCACAAGTGTTTGGAGCTGCCGTCTCTCTCCAGAGGCTGCCATTCATTTCTGTGGGAAAAGGACCACTTATGTGATGATTGTTTCTGCTCAAATTAACAAGACATGAATAATAACAAAAACTAATGCCCTGCTAAGTGTTTGAACTTCTACGCTGATCGCTAATACAGCAGTCACCTATGAGCCTTTTGCTGCCTGAAGGAAAGTAATGGGGCAACAGAGAAGCAGACAGACAGAGAGAGAGATGTAGTATGGCACCGTTCACCTTCTCAGTCAGCAGCTCAGATCTGAGCTTTACATCTGTTTGTGTAAACATGGGGTTGGCGCACTGTTTCACACTGGTGACAGCTGAAGGCAACGTTTCTCGCTGGCCTTTTCATGACTCAGATCCAAAAGAAGATTACAGCGATAGGCACTGATCAGCATATTGGTTGAATATTAATTTACCCCCAAACTGTCAACTCCATCAGTTAAAAAAAATGAATAAAGACAGCATATCCTGATGGTTTCACAAAGTAAAAAGCATGTCTTCATTCACTTAATCTGCAACTTTGAATATAATATTTACCGACAGTGTTTAGAACACAAAAACACAACCACTTTATACTCCGCCTTTTCAATTGTTTTCGGTATGTTGTTCCAGAATATGTCATCGTAAAGAAAATGGAACCAAATCCATGCAAACGGATATTCTGTCTTTTAATTAAAATTCCCAAAATAGTCAAGAACTGCTTCGGTTTTCTTATTTAGTATCAAATTATGGCCTTTCACATATCCTCATAACCCTACAAATGCAGGGATTTTTTTTTTACAGTTTTCCCAGTGCTTGGTGTAATCAGTTGCAGTTTGAGAGATGCAATGAAGCACACAACCCTCATTACTATGAACTCTTCTCTCGACTAGAAAACATATGATCTGAACTGGAAAAGACAGTGGCATCTTTTAATGCACTGCCTTGAATCTCATTCCTATTGCCAGTGTTTCACAGCTGAAAGCCACCACTATGTTCTTGGAATCTGCCATGGCTTCATTCCCCCCACTCCCTAGTATCCCTCTAAATATAGCCCTTACCCTCACAGGATCATAAGAAAGGTACAAATCAGGGAGATCATTAAATTCAACGTAACTCATCCATCCAGAAAGGTCTCTTCACTGCAAAATCCAGCATTTCTTAAATGATTCAAGTTTTTAGCTTCCATTGTATTCCCTGGAGGTCCATTCCATGTGTTGGTCACTCTATGGGGTCTATTTTGACTTTTGTCTGTTCCGGCAGCAAAGAGGTCCCTGTGAGTTTGAAGCCTCAGCTTCATTTAAATTTGGTAGGTGGCCAGTGGGGCGCCAAACAGGCATCCCGATGCACCTCGCTGGATTGAGGCTTCAAGATCGGGCAGGACGACAGCCAGCAAGGTAAGTTGCAAGATAGGGGGGAGGTTGCAATCGCAGAAGGTGGGGGTACTGGGGTGGCAGTGGCCCAGGTTATTTTTGTAGGCTAAGACTCATGGCTTTTGGTCAAATGAGGCTATGGAAACCTCCTGCTGTTCACCACCTAATACGACCCTCCTGAACCAACTGACAAATCAGTACTCCTTCATGTTTAACATTACGTGGAGGAAGCACTAAGGGCAAGCAAGGGCATGGAATGTACTCTGGTTGGGGAACTTAAACATCCAACACAAAGAGTGGCTTGATAGTACCACCACTGACCAAACTGGCTGAGTCCTGAAGGACATAGCTACCAGACTAGGCCTCCATCAGATGGTGAGGGATCTAACACAAGGAAGTAATCTACTTGATGTCATCCTCACCAAAGTTTCTCCATGATAGAATTGATGGCAGTGACTACTGCACAGTTCTTGTGAAGACAAAGCCTCGTCTCCACAGTGAGGACATCCTCAGTCATGTAGTATAGTATGACCACAATGCTAAGAGTAAGGACAGTTCGTGCAGCCCAAAACTGGATATCCATGAGGCACTGTGGTCCATCAGCAGCAGCAAATTGTATACCACCACAATCTGAAACTGCACAGTCTGCTATATCCACAATCCTTGATCATCATCAGACCAGGAGACCAATGCTGGTTCAATGGAAAGTGTAGAAGGGCATACAATGAGCAGCACCAGGCATACTTTAGAATGAGGTACCAATGTAGTGAAGCTACTACACAGAGCTACGTGTAGCTAAACACCAAAAGCAGCAGTCTATAGACAGAGCAAAGCGGTCTCACAGCCATCGATCAGAGAAAGTCGAGAAGGCTCCATGAACACCCCCATCCTCAACCATGGCAGATCCTAGCACATGAGTGCAAGAGACAAATCTGAACTGTTTGCAAATGCCTTCAGCCATGCCAAGTAGACTACCCTACTCAGCCTCATCACAAGGTCCCCACCATCACAGATGCTGCTGTCCAATGAATTTGGTCCACTATGGATATATACTGTCGTTCCTTCATCACTGGGTAAATATCCTGAAATTCCCTACCTAGCACCGCTGGGGAAGCACCTCACCACAAGGACTGCAGCAGTTCAAGGAATAGACCCACCACCACCTTCTCAGGGCAACTTGGTTTGGTCAATTTATGTAGCCTTGCTAGCATTTCCCACATCCTAAGAATAAAAAGACTGTCTATCTCCACACCCCACACCCCTGACCCAGTTGGCATCATCTGCAATCCTCCCACACCTTGCTATCAGCTCTTTCCCCAATAGCACTGTTATCTTCTGCCCCTATCCTTATTGCTTCTGACAAAATGCAACCTCTCCTCTTCAGATTCTGCCAATATCACTGCTTTTTCTCCCAACACTCCTCCAAAAGCCATCATTGATGCCCTCCGCAATGACAATCACCTGTGCTCAATTATTCCTCATTATCTTCTTGAGCAAATATGACTTTATTGCACAACAGTATCAAAACTCTACAGGATAAATTTTCCCAGTGGCAGTATTGCTACCGCAAACGGAATATGGGTGAGCGAAGACCAGGAAGCTCAGGGTTGCTCGCAATTCTGCCCAATTCCTGCTTAACCTGTGCTGTAATCATGTTTCTGTTGAGGGTTTATGCCTGTTCAATTCAATCCTACTCCTTTTGATAGGAGCCTAATTATGCTCATGTTCATCTAGCCCATAAGCAGACCACTTCCAATTTCAAATATTTCTCCGGCAGTATTTCTGCCAGTTATAATCTGGCATTAAAGGGAAGCTGGTTGAAGTCCCTATATAAAGGGACTGAAAAAAAAATGTTTTTCAGGTAATGTTTGGAGTAGCCATTCATTTATTTAATTTTTAACTATTACTTTATGTATTTATTTATGTGGATCAGACCGTGGAGGAAATGTTTATGCAATGAGTGAAGGGACAGAATCATTGGCCCCGATATTAACTTGGAATCACATTGGGAGACACAATATCGTGTGGGAAACCTGGAAGTAAGTTCAGCGTGACTGTCAGTGGCTTTTTAGCTCAGCCAGCTCATTATTATTTTACTTCCAGGTCTGGTGTCCAATCAGTGGGTGTGATGAGGACTTCAGTATTTAAAAGGGCAGTCCGAAGATGGAATTTGGAGGAGTTTGAGTTGGGAAGAAGAGAAGAGGAACTGTGAGAATGCATTCCAGACGGTCCAAGACTGTGCAGTGGTTCAATGACGCCTCACTTGATGTGTTGTTGGGGTCAGTGCAGAGCCGCAGAGAGATACTGTTCCTCAGCAAAGTGAGGAAGAAACCTGCTGACACCAAGAAGGAGTGACTGGAGGTGGCCCAGGATGTCAGCAGCAAGAGCATTGTCCCATGCTCCTGGATTCAGTGCAGGAAATGCTTTAATGATCTAACCAGGTCAGGAAAAGTGAGTACAGTTGCTCATTCACCTACATCCTGCTGTGCACATCACCGCCCCCTCACTCTGCCTTGTAAAGCCTGCTCCATCACATCACTCCTCACCCACTTATCTTGCACACGCACCCATCCTTCTCTTTCTATGCACTTCCTCACATCCCCATCCATCCATCCACCACTGCCACTCACCCTCATTCTTATGCAATTTCATGCTTCTTCCTGATAGTCATCCTCACCAAATGCACTGCATCTATTGGGTGAACCCATGCCATTACAGTCACTCATAGGTCTGTTCTTTCCCCCGTTGCAGGAGAAGAGACCACAGACCACGAAGGAAAGGGAGAGAACCGGAGGTGGGCTTCCACAGATCTGGCAGCTCACAACTGCAGAGGAGGAGGCGCTGGAGATCAGTGGCATTGCAGCATCCCTGGCCATCAGAGATGGGGGGATGGGGAGCTCCCAGCTACCTGGTGACACAATTAAATATCAGCGACCCACATGTCATACTGCACTCAGCCATGTTGTCTTGCTTTCAACAGCGAGTGAAATATGATCATCTCCATAATGATAAGTTGCAACATTCTTACTTTGCCAGGACTAATTCATGTCTTTTATCGCTGACAGGGCCTTCACACGGGCAGTAGAAATTGGTGGACGTTGTGGACGACGATTCCTCAGAGGAGCTTATTCCTTTTGAGATTGCACTGTCACAGTACTCATGTATACCATGCACCAGCTCAGATACTCGCACTTCGGTGGGACCAGTTAGACAGATAGTTGGGTTTTCACCTGGTGACTCACACTTCACAGTGAACAAGAACAGATGGTGGTGGCAGGGACAGCAGTGGAGAGTCTCCATCGGAGGGCACAGCCCTCACCAAGCTCTGCTCAGCTGGACATAAATGCTGTGCACCGGAGGCCGTCGATGAAAAGGAGAATCATTGAGCAGCAGCAAAGAATGTGCGATGTACTGGCAGGCCTTCCAAGCACACTGACCATGATTGTAGAGAGAATGGAGGAGTCCGCCTCAAGCATGAGTGGGTTGATGTCGCAGGACATTGCAATGATGTCTTCTGGTATAGATAGAGTGGCCAGCTTCGTGGAAAGTCAAACACTGCAATCAAATCAGTCGATGCAGGCTTTGCCCATGGCTATGCAGACTCTGGATGCCAACATGTTTGCCATCTTAAATACGATGACAGATGCCTTAGCCTTGACCTTATAGTGCCACACTGATCTGCACCAAAGTGCTCTCCACCACAATGGAGCAGTGAAGTGCGGCTGGGCCATAACAGAGATGATGGCAAAAGGGGAGATGGAAGTGAGGACTCCACTCAAAGCACTTTCACTTCTCACCCATTGCCACCCCCCCCCCCCCCACACTGCGCGCCCCCCCCTCCCACCGTCAGTCAGTAGCCATCATGCTGCCTCGTGTCCCAATGGTAGAGTCTGGTGCAGGTGGAGCCGTCTTTGCCAGGCCCCTTATGGGCTCCAAAACCCAGAGGACGTCGGCCAAGAGCATCTCAGCAGTCAGTGCAGGGATCTGAGCAGCCTCCCTCTACCTCTGCTGAAACCACAGGGGTTGCTCCAAGTAGGAACGGAAGGAAAAGAAAGAGTAAAGCTTAGTAGTTGCACAAAGGTATGCACATGAGTGTATAAGAAAATGTTATGTTGTGAAGTTTCTGTTCTTTATTTCAATCACATAAATTTTATTCTTTTGCACCACTTTCCCATCTTGCCCATTCTTGGTTGCTGGGTGGCAAATCACCTTTTAACTTGTTTGATGGTGAATGGGGAGACATGAATTGACAGTGACCAATGGGAGGATGTGCAGTGGGTGTGGTTGGTTGTTTGTTAGTGGCATTGGTGGGAGAGGGCTGGGAGGTGGGTAGAGTGGCCGTTGTGTGTGCTTCTGACATCGGTCCACTGATGCAAACTAAGTGAACTTTGGCTTAATAAGGGCATCCCTGGCATCCTGGGCAGCAATGTGAGCAGCTGGCGCTGCATTGCCCTCAGATCCGAAGAGGTCAGGGAGCTTGGACTGCCGCAGGACGAAAGCGGCATGGCAGCTCCCCGGGAATCTTGCGCACACCTGCAGAAAGATCTTTTTCTGGTTGCACACCAGCTGCACATTGATGGAGTGGAAACCCTTGCGGTTGACGAATACTCTTGGTTGATCTGGGGGTGCCCGGATTGCCACGTGTGTGCAGTCGATGACACCTTGCACCTGTGGGAAGCCAGCCAGAGACGCAAACCCGAGCACCCACTCATTCTGACTGGCATCATTGCAGGTGAAGTTTACATAATTGCCGGCCCTGGTAAACAAGCCAGTAGTCACCTGTCTTATGCATTTGCGGGCTGCCGACTGGGAGATCCTGCATATGACTCCGGCAGAGCCTTGGAAGGATCTGGAGGCAAAAAAGTTGAGGGCGATGGTCACTTTGACAGCCACTGGTAACTCGTGGCCACCAGGTCCAGCAGGCAGCAGGTCTTCTTCTAGCAGTCTACAGATGTCTGCCACTACCTGACGTGACAACCTGAGCCTCCTGAAACACTGCTGTTCAGACATGTCAAGAAAACTCAGCCTCTGCCTGTAGACCCTGTGTCGTGGGTAATGCCTCCTGCGAGCTGCTCCCCTCTCTGCTGCTCCCCTCTCTTTTGTCCAGCTGTCAGTCTCTCAAGAGTAGGCTGCTGCCGCTGCTGGTCATACCAGTCCTCGTCATATTTGTCCTCATCCGAGATCCAATCTAAGACAGCCAAAGCGTCACCCATCCTGATGTAATTCAGAAAACCTCCAATGTGTAGAAACTAAACTCTCAGCAAAAGTACTGTGAACAAACCCTCCCCCACGAGCAGGTAAGAAAACAGCTGTGGTTTATTGCAGTATTTCCATGAGTTGGAATCAGCCCCCTCAATTGCTGTTGTGTTCTCACCTTGAGTTCACTGGCAAGTTTCAGGAAGCCCGGAAAACCCATTGATGCGCCATTAAATTTGAAAGTGAGTTGAAATCTCGCTCCAATTGAGTGATTAGCATATGTTAATAGGGCTAGGAAAGATAAATGCACAAAATCCAACCGATCTATGGAAGAAAGTATACAGACAAGGAAGGCAACAAATCAGGAAATACTGCAAGCTATTTATACACCATTTACCACTTTGCTGGAAATATCTTGCAGAAGTTCTCAAAGATAATAACTATTATCAATTAGTATAGCTACTGCATGGTTGTGTTTATATTTCCAATTATAGCCTGACTAAATCTGACAAATCCATTTCTACAGACCTTTGGCAAGACTCGGTGTTTGCACATCATACCATAACCTGTCACTTTATATATATATGCTAATGCTAAGGGGAAACCCAAATCAATTCATGAAACTTACTTAAACTGATTAGATCCATTATCCAGGAGTAAAATAATACATCTTATATAGCGACAGCAGCCAGTCAGTAACGGAGAAATGACAACTGAGCTACGTTTATATATTAAAGTTCATCATTATTATAATTAGGATTCAATGAATTAAATTATGTACTAATTATTTTTAATTGCAAAATATCACGGGAGGATTATGTGTGATCACCTCTAACCTTGGACACCAGTAATGTCATCCAATATGTAACATCTGTGACTCCTCCCTTAATTGTTTGCATAATGAGTTTGAGCAGTTTCATTCAGTTACTAGTGGGAACAAGACTCATCAGGCAAAATGCTTAACTGAATTCAACATTTATGGATCAGGGAATGGGGGCTGTGCTTCTTGCCACTGGCTCCAGCTAACCCTGCAAATCATTGCCCTGATGGATTGGGTAGTCCTGCCTGTACAAGTAGAAGAATACCAGTGCTCTGTGCTCGTAAGCTGTGCAGTTTTAGTTGGTTAAACTTCAGCAGTACCCCTTCACACAATTTCATGTGCCTGGGCCTTGGCTCTTACCAACCTGTGCCCAAATTCACTGGGCTTAGCTAGGTGGGATGTGTCCCTACATGGAGAAAGTATTGAATGCATATCAACCAAATGGAAGCTGTAATTGGGCAGAATTCTCTCAGTAGTTTGTTTTAGAAACTCTTTTTAGCACAGTGGTGGGTTTCCATGTATATCAAAATGGCTGACCAAAAATAAAAATAGATAAGGGAATAAAGATGGACAAACCTGTAGCATAAGAACAGGAATAGGCAATTCAGCCTCTCGAGCCTGTTTTGCCAGTAAATCAGATCATGCCTCATGTGTACCTCAACTCCATTTACCTGCCTTTGATCCAAAGTGTCAGTTGTGGTTCAGTGGGTAGCACTCTTTAGGTGGGAGGGGCTAGGAGTGAGCAGGTGCTGCTGGGTGCTTGATTACTGCAGGGAGTTGGAGTGAGTTTGTAAAAAGTTGGTGGTGGATTTTTGTTTTTATTTCAGATTTTAGGGCCTTTTTTGTCCTTAAACAACAACCAGATGTCTGCTCAGGGGCCTGGAGTGCCGGGCCCCTCAGAGGACAATGTTCCCAGGATGAATTTAATCAGGGGAGAAAATGTTGGGGAAGGGAGAAAAAAAGGCCCAAAGATTTGAGCTGGGACCCCAGGAGGTTTGGAAAAGAAAACACGGTGGTGGTTCAGTGCGAGGATAAGGAGATACGAGCTTGGGATATTATCCAGGCGGTACAGGAGGACTGCGGCAAGGGAAGCTGCTTTGCCTGCCGACCACAGCCGAATGTTGGGTTCGAGGTGACGGTCAGTGGCCGAGAGGAGGTGGAAAGACTTTTATTGAGTTTGAAGGTTGGAGATAATTTCTTGGAGGTATCTCTGCTATATTCTGAAGAGGTGGTGGTCTCATTCTTAAACCTGCCGGTTTATATTGAGGATGATGTGCTAATAAAAAAGTTGGAGTCGTGGGACATTAAAATTTGCTCAGCAATAAAGAGGAAATACTATCCAGGAACGTGGGTAGCAGATGGAACCCGTTATGTAAAGGTGCGGTTCCCAGAGTGGGTGAAGTCATTGCCGTATAGCATGAAATTCGAGACAATGGAAGGGGTGCAGTACTTCCAGGTACTGCATGATAACCAGGTGAAGGTTTGTTATTATTGTCGTGGACACGACCATCTTGTCCAGACTTGTACTGTTATAACTGCGGTGAGTCTGAACACATCGCTCGGAGCTGCAAGGCTGTAGGGTGTGTCACAAAGGCCCCACCCACTGTGAGTGTGTGGCAGAAGGAATCCCCTTGAGTGACGAGGAGATGGGAGAAGGAGAGGGAGCAGGAGGTGTGAGTGGACTGGCTGGAGGAGCGGAGCAGGCGGAGGACACAGCTGATGAATGGAAGGAGAAAAGAGGGCAGGAAGTGGCAGAAAATTGCAGAGAAAAGAACAGGATGGAGATGGTGGAAAACACACATAGTACGGTGGAAAAGGACAACGACAGCAATGGGCAGCATGGGTCGAGGGCAGAGTTGAGCCATAATACGGCTCGGCTCTCCCTAAAGAATCTGGTGTCCGCAGGGGGAGAGGAGGCAGGAGCGGGGTGCGGGGTAAGTGTAAGTACTCCAAAGAAAGACGGGGAGTTGGACATCTCGGGGAGCAAGAGGGGGCAAGACAAGGAGAGGGTGCAAGAGGCAGGAGCCTTAATGGGGCAGCAGGACGGGAGTGGAGAGACAAAGATGCCAGAACGGAGCAAGATAGGTGCAGATGCGCCATTGTCCCAGAGAGAGAAGAAACAGGGAGCAAGGGTCAGCAGGTGGAGATGAGGCCAAAGGGAGTGGCACTACTGGAGAAACCGTGATAGCAGGAAGACTCTCTAAGGGAGATTATGTATCTGACGGG
Organism: Squalus acanthias; assembly: GCA_030390025.1. Classification (NCBI taxonomy): domain Eukaryota; kingdom Metazoa; phylum Chordata; class Chondrichthyes; order Squaliformes; family Squalidae; genus Squalus; species Squalus acanthias. The sequence goes on from CM059425.1 coordinate 51,828,578, forward strand.
GAGCAGGGACGGGAGGTTACAGAAGAACTCGAGAGTGAGGAGTCAGAGGGAGACAGAGACATGAAAGTGGGGGGGTGGGGTGGCATTGTGTGGAAAGGGAAAGGTTAGTGAGGGGCAGAAGGAGGGAGATGGGACAGCTCCTTGGCCCAAACCTAATGTAAGTAAAAGGCTAAAACTGCAGGGAAGGTTCAAACAGAAGGTGAAAAAGAGCCAGAGGCTGCAGAAGAAAGCAACAGCTGCCCGAAAAGTTGGGAAAGAGCATGAGAGAAGGGAAGGGCCGGAGATTAAATGATGGGGGGATTATCAGGCACACTTCCCTTATTCGGAGCCATGATTACTGATCAATTTTTAAAGTACAATAGATTAGTATATGTTATGGGAGACAAATTAAACTTCAGGTTTTGATGTTAATATGTGGTGGAGGAATGGCTGTGCAGAGTGACGGAATGGATTTGTATGATACAATGAAATGATCACGATGTTGTAAATGTTTTTAATGTTTAATAAATAATTTTAAAAATTAAAAAATAACAGTGGGTAGTACACTCACTTCTGAGTCAGAAGGTTGTGGGTTCAAGTCCCACTCCAGGGACTTGAGCACATAAATCTAGGCTGACATTCCAGTGCAGTGCTGAGGGAGTGCTGCACTGTCAGAGGTGCCGTCTTTCGGATGAGACACTAAGCCGAGGCCCCGTCTGCTCTCTCAGGTGGATGTAAAATATCCCATGGCACTATTTCGAAGAAGAGCAGAGGAGTTATCCCTGGTGTCCTGGCCAATATTTATCCCTCAATCAACATCACTAAAGCAGATTCTTCCTTCTCTCTTCTTAGAACACTTAATATTTATCCCTCAATCAAAATCACTAAAACAGATTATCTGGTCATTATCACATTGCTGTTTGTGGGAGCTTGCTGTGTGCTAATTGGCTGCTGCGTTTCCCACATTACAACAGTGACTACACTTCAAAAGTACTTAATTGGCTGTAAAGTGCTTTGAGACGTCCGGTGGTTGTGGAAGGTGTTATATAAATGCAAGTCTTTCTTTATTTTTTATATCCATGATATCCTTACCTAACAAATTTCTATTGATCTCAGCTTTGAAAATTTCAATTAACTCCCAGCATCCACAGCCTTTTGATGGAGAGAGTTCCAAGTTTTTACTACAAAAAAATGCTTCCTGATTTCACTCCTAACTGGCCTAGCTTTAATATTAGGATTATGCCCCCTTGTTCTGGATTCCCCCACCATATAACTAGTTTCTCTGTATATACCATATTGAATCCTTTTTTTATTATTATTTTTTTTTAAATTAGTTTATGGGATCAGGGCGTCGCTGGCAATGCCAGCATTTATTGCCCATCCCTAATTGCCCTTGAGAAGGTGGTGATGAGCCACTTTCTTGAACCGCTGCAGTCCATGTGGTGATGGTACTCCCACAGTGCCGTTAGGTAGGGAGTTCCAGGATTTTGACCCAGTGACGATGAAGGATCGGCGATATACTTCTAAGTCAGGATGGTGTGTGACTTGGAGGGGAACTTGGAGGTGGTGGTGTTCCCATGTGCCTGCTGCCTTTGTCCTTCTAGGTGGAAGAGGTCGCGGGTTTGAGAGGTGCTGCCAAAGAAGCCTTGGCGAGTTGCTGCAGTGCATCTTGTAGATGGTACACACTGCAGCCACGGTACGCCAGTGGTGGAGGGAGTGAATGTTTAAGATGGTGGCTGGGGTGCCAATCAAGTGGGCTGCTTTGTCCTGGATGGTGTTGAGCTTCTTGAGTGTTGTTCGAGCTGCACTCATCCAGGCAAGTGGAGAGTATTCCATCACACTCCTTACTTGTGCCTTGTAGATGGTGGAAAGGCTTTGGGGAGTCAGGAGGTGAGACACTCACCGCAGAATACCTAGCCTCTGACCTGCTCTTGTTGCCACCGTATTTATGTGGCTGGTCCAGTTAAGTTTCTGGTTAATGGTCACCCCCAGGATGTTGATAGTGGGGGATTCGGTGATGGTAATGCCATTGAATGGCATGGGGAGGTGGTTAGACTCTCGCTTGTTGGAGATAGACATTGCCTGGCACTTCTGTGGCGTGAATGTTACCTGCCACTTATCAGCCCAAGCCTGAACATCGTCCAGGTCTTGTTGCATGCGGGCATGGACTGCTTCATTATCTGTGGAGTTGCGAATGGCGCTGAACACTGTGCAGTCATCAGTGAACATCCCCATTTCTGACCGTAATCTCCTAAACTCAAGGGAATACGAACCAGGTTTATGCAACCTGTCCTCAAAATTTAACCCTTTTAACCCGGTATCATTCTGGTGTATTTGCATTATATAGTATTACATTGAATTACATAGAATACACAGCACAGAAACAGGCTATTTAGCCCAAAGAGTCCATGTCGGTGTTTATGCTCCACTTGAGCCTCCTCCCATTCTTCCTCAGCTAACTCTTTCAGCATAACCCTCTATTCCCCTCTCCCTCATATGCTTATTTAGCCTCCCCTTAAATGCATCTATAATATTTGCCTCAACTACTCCATGTGGTAGCGAGTTCCACATTCTCATCACTCTCTGGGTAAAGAAGTTTCTTCTGAATTCCCAATTTGATTTTTTTGGTGACTATCTTATACTGTATTGATGGCCTCTAGTTTTGTTCTTCCCCACAAGTGGAAACACTCTGCCAGTATCTACTCTATCAAAACCTTTCATAATTTTAAAGACCACTATTAGGTCACCCCTCAGACTTCTCTTTTCAAGAGGAAAGAGACCCAGCCTGTTTTATCCTGATAGGTATAACCTCGCATTTCTGGAATCATCCTTGTAAATCTTTTTTGCACCCTTTCCAGTGCTTCTATATTCTTTTTATAATATGGCAACCAGAATTGTACGCATTACTCCAAATGTGGCCTAACCAAGGTGCGATGCAAGTTTAGCATCACTTCCCTATTTTTCAATTCTAACCCTCTAGAAATAATCCCTAGTGCTTGGTTTGCTTTTTTTATGACCTTATTAACATGCGGACCTGGAAGGAGTCGGCATCTGAGGTGGCAGCACAGAATGAAGAGCGTGGGAGGCCAAGCACAGCGGACCTGGAAGGAGTTGGGTTTCGGAGCTTGAGCAGCAGCTGGCATAACTGCGGTGCATCCGTGAGGCTGAGAGCTACGTGAATAGCATGTGTCAGGAGGTTGTCACGCCGCAGCATAAGAGTCTGCAGGCAGTGAGGGAATGGGTGACCATCAGACAGACAAGGAGGACCAGGCAGGTAGTGCAGGAGTCCTCTGAGTGCATCTCGCTCTCCAACCAGTATTCACAGGTGAGGGCAATGGTTCCTCTGGGGAGTACAGCCAGAGCCAAGTCCACGGCACCACGGGTGGCTCAGCTGTACGGGGGAGGAGGAAGATCAGGAAGGCAATAGTGGTAGGGTATCAATAGTTCGGGGAACAGACAGGTATTTCTGCAGCCACAGACGTGATTCCAGGATGGTATGTTACCTCCCTGGTGCCAAGGTCAAAGATGGTACATACTCATGTGACTCAGCCAACGTTGTCTACCTCATACGTTGCAGGAAAGAATGCACCGCGGCATGGTACATCGGCGAGACCATGCAGACACTGAGACAACGTATGAACGGACACCGCGCAACAATCGCCAGGCAGGATTGTTACCTCCCAGTCGGGGAACACTTCAGCAGTCAAGGACATTCAGCCTCGGATCTGCGGGTAAGCGTTCTCCAAGGCGGCCTTCGAGACACACGACAACGCAAAATCATCGAGCAGAAACTGATAGCCAAGTATCGCACCCATGAGGATGGCCTCAACCGGGATCTCGGGTTCATGTCACGCTACAGAACGTGACTCGACATCTTTGTCTGGGTTTCCAGTTTTTAAAAAAAGTTAAAAGCTCAACTGCAGACTGCTGCATTTGACACGTTGGACCCCCTGTGACCCACCTCATTGTCTTAGCTGTACTCTGATGTGTCTTTGATGTAATGCCTCCCTGACGGATTGTATCTCTGCAGACAAATTGTTCTCTGTCTATATATACTGTGTAATCGATTTGTATTCCCTCACTGTACCTGTACCTGAAGAAGGAGCAGCGCTCCGAAAGCTCGTAATTTCAAATAAAACTGTTGGACTATAACCTGGTGTTGTGCGACTTCTCATTAAGGTCAAAGATGTCACTGAGTGGCTGCAGAACATTCTGAGGTGGGAGGGTGAACAGCCAGAGGTCGTGGTCCATATAGGTATCAACGACATAGGTAGAAAAAGGGATGAGGTCCTGCTGGCAGATTTTAGGGAGCCAGGAAAGAAATTAAAAAGGAGGACATCAAAGGTAGTAATCTCTGGATTACTCCCTGTGCCATGAGCTAGTGAGTATAGAAATAGGAGGATAGAGCAGATGAATGTGTGGCTGGAGAAATGATGCAGGAGATTCCTGGGACATTGGGAACGGTTCTGGGGGAGGTGGAACCTGTACAGGCCGGACGGGTTGCACCTCAACAGAGCCGGAACCAATGTCCTCGCGGGGGGGGGGGGGTTTGCTAGTGCTGTTGGGGAGGGTTTAAACTAATTTGGTAGGGGGATGGGCACCAGGATGTAGCATTAGAAAGGAGAAACAAAGTGCACAAAGGATGGGGAGAGACAGATAGCACGAGAGTAAGAAATAGTACGGTATTAGGTGGGGTCAGACTAAGAGGGAATACAAGATGGTCTAAGACAGGTTTACAGTGCATGTGTGTAAATGCACGATAAGTGGTAAATAAGGTTGGTGAGCTGCAGGTGCAAATAGCTACATGGGAATATGATGTCGTGGTGATAACGGAGACCTGGCTCAAAAAAGGGCAGGATTGGGTTTTAAATATTCCTTGATATAAGGTGTTCAGGAAAGATAGGGAAGGAAAGAAAGGAAGTGGGGTGGTAGTATTGGTTAAGGAGAATATTACAGTGCTGGAGAGAGAGGATGTCCTGGAGGGGTCAAGGACAGAATCTATTTGGTTAGAGCTAAGAAACAATAGAGGTGCCATTACACTTCTAGGTGTATTCTATAGGCCGCCAACTAGTGGGAAAGATATGGATGAGCAAACTTGCAGGGAGATTACAGAGAGGTGCAAGATAATGGGGGACTTCAATTATCTTAATATAGACTGGGATGGTAATAGTGTAAAGGACAGAGATGGGGAAGAATTTCTGAAGTGTGTTCAGGAGAATGTTTTTGATCAGTATGTTTCCAGCCCAATGAGGAAGGAAGCATTGCTGGATCTGGTTCTGGGGAATGAGGTGGATCAAGTGGAGCAAGTGTCAGTAGGAGAACATTTAGGGAACAGTGAGCATAGTATCATAAGGTTTAAACTAGCTATGGAAAAGAACAGGGAGCAATCTAGAGTAAAAGTATTTAATTGGAGGAAGGCAAATTTCAGTGGGTTGAGAACGGATCTGGCCTGGGTAAATTGTAATCAAAGATTGGCAGGCAAAACTGTAATCAAACAATGGGCTGCCTTTAAAGAGAAGATGGTTCAGGTACATTCCCACGAGGGGGAAAGGTAGGGCAACTAAAGCTAGAGCTCCCTGGATGACGAAAGAGATAGAGAGTAAGATGAAGCAGAAAAGGCACGCATATGACAGATGCCAGGTTGAGAATACAAGTGAGAATCAGGCTGAATATAGAAAGTTCAGAGGGGAAGTGAAAAAGAAAATAAGAGGGGCAAAGAGAGTATGAGAATAGATTGGCAGCCAACATAAAAGGGAATTCAAAAGTCTTCTATAGGCATATAAATAATAAACGGGTAGTAAGAGGAGGGGTGGGGCCTATTAGAGACCAAAAAGGAGACCTGGGCATGGCTGAGGTACTAAATGAGTACTTTGCATCTGTCTTCACCAAGGAAGAAGATGCTGCCAAAGTCATAGTGAAAGAGGAGGTAGTGGAGATACTGGATGAGATAAGAATTGATAAAGAGGAGGTACTAGAAAAGCTATCTGAACTTAAAGTTGATAAGTCACCAGGACCAGATGGGATGCATCCTAGGAAACTAAGGGAGGTTAAGGAGGAAATCGTGGAGGTACTCACCATAATCTTCCAATCCTTAGATTCGGGGGTAGTGCCAGAGGACTGGAGAATTGCAAATGTAACACCTTTATTCAAAAAAGGGTGTAAGGATAAACCCAGCAACTACAGGCCAGTCAGTTTAACCGCGGTAGTGGGGTAGCTTTTGGAAACGATCAGGGACAAATTTAACAGTCACTTTGACAAGTGTGGATTCATTAAGGAAAGCCAGCACGGGTTTGAGGCAGTTCAGAGACGATTCATTAGGTTAATTCCAGAGATGAGGGGTTTGACTTATGAGGAAAGGTTGAGCAGGCTTGGCCTATACTCATTGGAATTTAAAAGAATGAGAGGTGATCTTATCGAAACATATTAGATACTGAGGGGGCTTGACAGGGTAGATGCAGAGAGAATGTTTCCCCTCATGGGGAAATCTAGAACTCGGGGGCACAGTCTCAGAATAAAGGGTCGCCCTTTTAGAACTGAGATGAGGAGGAACTTCTTCTCTCAGAGGGTCGCAAACTTGTGGAATTCTCTGCCCCAGAGAGCTGTGGAGGCTGGGTCATTAAATGCATTTAAAGTAGAGATAAACAAATTTTTGCAAGATAAGGGAGTGAAGGGTTATGGGGAGCTGGCTGGGAAGTGGCTTTGAGCCCTAGATCAGCCATGATCTTATTGAATGGCGGAGCAGGCTCGAGGGGCCAAGTGGCTTATTCCTGCTCCTATTTCTTATGTTCTTATGTTCTTAATTGTTAAAGGCAAATCGTGTTTAACTAACTTGATCGAGTTTTTTGATGAGGTAACAGTGAGGGTTGATGAGGGCAGTACGGTTGACATGGTGTATATGGACTTTCAAAAGGTGTTTGACAAAGTGCCACATAATAGGCTTGCCAGCAAAGTTGAAGCCCATGGAATAAAAGGGTCAGTGGCAGCGTGGATACAAAATTGGGTAAGTGACAGGAAACAGAGAGTAGTGCTGAACCCTTGTTTTTCGAACTGGAGGAAGGTGTACAGTGGTGTTCCCCAGGGGTCAGTACTAGGACCACTGTTTTTCTTGATATATATTAATGATTTGGACTTGGGAGTACAGGGCACAATTTCAAAATTTGCAGATGACATAAAACTTGGAAGTATAGTGAACAGTGAGGAGGATAGTAATAGACTTCAAGAAGACATAGACAGGCTGGTGAAATGGGCGAACACGTGTCAGATGAAATTTAACGCAGAAAAGTGCAAAGTGATACATTTTGGTAGGAAGAACAAGAGGCGGCAATATAAACTAAAGTGTACAATCCTAAAGGGGTTGCATGAACAGAGAGACCTGGGGGTATATGTGCACAAATCATTGAAGCTGGCAGGGCAGGTTGAGAAAGGGGTTAAAAAAGCATACGGGATCCTGGGCTTCATAAATAGACATTCAGCCTCGGATCTGCGGGTAAGCGTTCTCCAAGGCAACCTTAGAAACACACGACAACGCAAAATCATCGAGCAGAAACTGATAGCCAAGTTCCGCACTCATGAAGACGGTCTCAATCGGGATCTTGGGTTTATGTCACGATACATGACGTGATCCGGACTCGAGTCATCGTTAGCTTGTTCACAGATGTGATTCCCAGTAAAAAAGTAAAAATTTTTCCCAGTAAAAAAGTAAAATTTTTTTTAAAGCTTTTCGTTTTACATACAGACGGCAGCTTTTGACACGTTGGAACCCCTGCGACTACACCTCATTGTCTCAGTTGTATCTTGCTATGTCTTTTGATGTGGTACCTTCCTGGCTGACTTAATTAACTTTATCACACCTCGGCAGATAGTCAGGATGATTTAATTTATTGGTCTGCAATTGTAAAGTACACATGCTTTTTTTTTCCATCTATATATGCTCTGGCGATTCTGTATCCAATTTACTTCACCTGAGGAAGGAGCGATAGCTCCGAAAGCTTGTGATTTCAAATAAAACTGTTGGACTATAACCTGGTGTTGTGCGACCTCTCAATTTTGTCCACCCCAGTCCAACACCGGCATCTCCGCATCATGACCACTATCGACACCACAAACTGCCGGCTCAAAGTGGAGAGAATCGCCAAGAAGATCGCGCATATCGACACCGACATCAAGTATCTACAGAGATGCAAGAAAGCAGACAAGATCCCGAAAGGACTACAGATCACGAACCCACTCAAGTCGACATACAACACAGACTACGCTGAGAGACTCTGCCGTCGTACCTCTCGCACACTCCTCAACCATCTCGTACACCAGCTCTACAGCAAACGCCACAACCTCGAAACCAAGATAGAGTCCATGCTCTCAGCCTGTGCTCAGGACACAGCAGACCAGTTACGAGACACCACCAAACAGACGAGGCAACGGAACTACGCTGCCTACATGCGCATCAAGAACAGGAAGCTTGAGAAACTCGGCATCACCACCAGCAGCAACCAAGCCTCCCCCGGTACCACGGCTGCAACCACAGGGAAGTCCATCGTCAACTTGTCCGACCATACCCTTCAACCAGACGAAATCGAAGTTCTCGCCCTAGGGCTCAAGTTCTGCCCAACCACCAAAATGGACCCCATCGGTCTCGCGGCAGACACGGAGGAATTCATCAGGAGAATGAGGCTCCGGGAATACTTCCACAAATCCCAAGATGTCAGCAACAAACCCAATGAGACAATCAATGATCCAGAACAGCAGACAGAGGGACTCGCAGTGCAGCAACCGAAGAAAAAAGAGTCAAACTGGACCCCTCCGGAGGGTCGCTGCCCCAAGCTTGACATGTATGCTCAAGCTGTCAGGAAATGCATCAACGCCAGATTCATCAGCCGCACTCACAAGACAGTCCAGAATGTCACCCGAGCACAACGCAACGCCATCCACGCTCTCAAGACCAACCGCAACATTGTCATCAAACCAGCGGACAAAGGAGGAGCCATCGTCATACAGAACAGAACGGACTATTGTAAAGAAGCATACCGACAACTGGACAACCAGGAACACTACAGACAGCTACCCGCAGATCCGACCAAAGAACACACCCGCCAACTCAATAGACTGATCAAGACCTTCGATCCAGACCTTCAAAACATCCTACGCGCTCTCATCCCACGTACTCCCCGCGTGGGAGACTTCTACTGCCTCCCAAAGATACACAAAGCCAACACACCCGGACGTCCTATCGTATCAGGCAATGGAACCCTGTGTGAGAACCTCTCTGGATACGTCGAGGGCATTCTGAAACCCATCGTACAGGGAACCCCCAGCTTCTGTCGCGACACTACAGACTTCTTACAGAAACTCAGCACCCACGGACCAGTTGAACCAGGAACACTCCTTGCCACGATGGACGTATCGGCACTCTACACCAGTATCCCCCACGATGACGGCATCGCTGCAACAGCCTCAGTACTCAACATCAACAACAGCCAATCTCCAGACGCCATCCTACAACTCATCCGCTTCATCCTTGACCACAATGTCTTCACCTTCGACAACCATTTTTTTACCCAAACACACGGAACAGCCATGGGGACCAAATTCGCACCCCAATACGCCAACATCTTCATGCACAAGTTCGAGCAAGACTTCTTCGCTGCACAGGACCTCCAGCCAACGCTGTACACCAGATACATCGACGACATTTTCTTCCTTTGGACCCATGGCGAAGGATCACTGAAAAGACTACACGATAACATAAACAAGTTCCATCCCACCATCAAACTCACCATGGACTACTCCTCAGAATCGGTCTCATTCCTGGACACACGAATCTCCATCAAAGACGGACACCTCAGCACTTCACTCTACCGCAAGCCCACGGACAACCTCACGATGCTCCACTTCTCCAGCTTCCACCCTAACCATGTTAAAGAAGCCATCCCCTATGGACAAGCCCTGCGAATACACAGGATCTGCTCAGACGAGGAGGAACGCGACGGACACCTACGGACGCTGAAAAACGCCCTCGTAAGAACGGGATATGACGCTCGACTCATCGATCGACAGTTCCGACGGGCCACAGCGAAAAATCGCATAGACCTCCTCAGAAGGCAAACACGGGACACAACCAACAGGGTACCCTACGTCGTCCAGTACTTCCCCGGAGCGGAGAAACTACGACATGTTCTTCGCAGCCTTCAACATGTCATCGATGACGACAAACACCTCGCTAAGGCCATCCCCACGCCTCCACTACTTGCCTTCAAACAGCCGCCTAACCTCAGAAGTACCATCGTTCGCAGCAAATTACCCAGCTTTCAGGATAACAGCGACCACGACACCACACAACCCTGCCATGGCAAACTCTGCAAGACATGCCAGATCATCAACACAGATACCACCATCACACGTGAGGACACTACCCACCAGGTACATGGTACATACTCATGTGACTCGGCCAACGTTGTCTACCTCATACGTTGCAGGAAAGAATGCACCGCGGCATGGTACATCGGCGAGACCATGCAGACACTGAGACAACGTATGAACGAGCACCGCGCAACAATCGCCAGGCAGGATTGTTACCTCCCAGTCGGGGAACACTTCAGCAGTCAAGGACATTCAGCCTCGGATCTGCGGGTAAGCGTTCTCCAAGGCAACCTTAGAAACACACGACAACGCAAAATCATCGAGCAGAAACTGATAGCCAAGTTCCGCACTCATGAAGACGGTCTCAATCGGGATCTTGGGTTTATGTCACGATACATGACGTGATCCGGACTCGAGTCGTCGTTAGCTTGTTCACAGATGTGATTCCCAGTAAAAAAGTAAAAATTTTTCCCAGTAAAAAAGTAAATTTTTTTTTAAAGCTTTTCGTTTTACATACAGACGGCAGCTTTTGACACGTTGGAACCCCTGCGACTACACCTCATTGTCTCAGTTGTATCTTGCTATGTCTTTTGATGTGGTACCTTCCTGGCTGACTTAATTAACTTTATCACACCTCGGCAGATAGTCAGGATGATTTAATTTATTGGTCTGCAATTGTAAAGTACACATGCTTTTTTTTTCCATCTATATATGCTCTGGCGATTCTGTATCCAATTTACTTCACCTGAGGAAGGAGCGATAGCTCCGAAAGCTTGTGATTTCAAATAAAACTGTTGGACTATAACCTGGTGTTGTGCGACCTCTCAATTTCATAAATAGAGGCATAGAGTACAAAAGCAAGGAAGTTATGATGAACCATTATAAAACACTGGTTCGGCCTCAACTGGAGTATTGTGTCCAATCCTGGGCACCGCACTTTAGGAAGGATGTGATGGCCTTAGAGAGGGTGCAGAAAAGATTTACGAGAATGATTCCAGTGATGAGGGTGTACAATTCGCAAAATTATCGCGATTTTATAAAATAAAAAGGAGACATAAAGTTTCGTACAAACAGCTTTATTTCAGCAGAATGCTGTCAGGTTTTCAAAGCGGACACAAACAGCCTGTAAAATGGCCGCCACGCCTCGTGGCAGAACGTTCTAGACTTTCAATGAGCAGACAAGATGGCGTTCCAATAAACATTTGTGCAAGATCGTACAGGACTCAGCACGTTTGAGATAATTGACAAGACATGATGGGTTTGCATTTTATACATAAATACTGGAATCGGTCTCCCAGGTGCGAATAAGGGCTATTGTACCGAGCGATCAAGGACCCATCCAAAGACATTAATATGCAAAATCCCCACGACTCTACGATGAGAGAGCCGTTTGCGGGTAGTTACAGAAAGCATTTGGAAGCCCCAAAACCCCTCCAGGGAGACTACTAGCCGGTTACACAATGGGAGAAGTATTAACGGGTACTCAGACAGTTACAAGTATCACCGAAACCCATTAAAAACGGAGATCACCCTATACAAGAAGTTTGAGCGCCAAAACCCTGACAAAGGATAGACATTAAGATTGGGCGGGAAAAGAGGAATTACAGCACTATAACTGTAAGGTACAACCGTCCATCTGTCTCTTGCCTCTTGCCTTGTTGCTCTTGTCTCTTGCCGCCTGCCTCTTGCTGCTCTTGCTGTTTTGACTCGCTGGAAGACTATTGAACTTTTATTCTCTTGCCTGACGGCTCTGGACTCTGATCCGCTAGGATCAACCTCGTGGCTTGCCGCGAAGATCTGTGTAGAACTGGGCTGTGAGGCCTTGAAACGGGCACACCATCCCGAGAAGTCGGTAAACGGTGTTGGAACCGAAGCCCCGAGAGGAGATGAGATGAGATGAGATGAGATGAGAAGAGAAGAAGACGACAATACGTATCGCCACGGTCAGTAAGCCCCGACCGCGCCTGTAAGTCGAATAAACACTTTCCTTGCCCAGGAAGACCATTCTTTCAGTTTTACAAACTGGTGAGGGCACAGGAAGACTCTTTTTTTGGAATAGTGTCGGAATTCCGAGGACAACACAGATCTTCATGACAGCAGACGGTCCAGCCTGCTAGCCGGAGCAGAAACGAGTAAACAAGTGGGGTACAGAGACCCCTGATCAACACGTGAATAGTCAGGTGCTGCGGTAAAAACATCCGAGCAGAGTTTCGGAATTCTCCGAGTTATCACGAGTGGTGAGCATGAGTCTCGATCCTACAAATCTAGTTTAGGACAGGTATTGATAGGGGAGGGTTTGAGTTTTAAGGATAATTGTAATGTGTGCCCCCTTTTACGATGTGTCATGCGCTCCTCGTTTCCCTAAAATTAGTTACATAACTGTGTGTAAGATTGTACTGTCATTAATCTGTGCTTATGACATGTATCTCGTAATCTTGAATAATATGCAATAAAGATTTTCCATTTCGCACTATTCAACCGGGTCTACCTGAGTTTTCTCTGCATTATTGCTCTCGCACCTAAGTCCAGTGTCAGAACCGTAAGGGCGAGTGGGTCGAACCACTCACAGGTGTCTAGTGTTACCAGGCTGGCTGGAGACCAGAACAGGCAACAAGGCCTAACCCCGCACTAGCACCCAGGCTAAGCACAGAGCCACAGGTCACCCCTTACAACGGACTTCAGTTACGTGAATAGACTAGGGAGGCTGGGGTTGTTCTCCTTAGAGCAGAGAAGGTTGAGAGGAGATTTGATAGAGGTATTTAAAATCATGAGGGGTCTAGACAGAGTAGATAGAGAGAAACTGTTCCCATCGACGGAAGGGTCGAGAACCAGAGGACACAGATTTAAGGTGATTGGCAAAAGAACCAAAGGCGACATGAGGAAAAACTTTTCTACGCAGCGAGTGGTTAGGATCTGGAATGCACTGCCTGAAAGGGTGGTGGAGGCAGACTCAATCATGGCTTTCAAAAGGGAATTGGATAAGTACCTGAAGGAAAAAAATTTGCAGGGCTACAGGGGAAAGGGCGGGGGAGTGGGACTAGCTGAAGTGCTCTTGCAGAGAGCTGGCTTGAGCTTGACCGGCCAAATGGCCTCCTTCTGTGCTGTAGCCGTTCTATGATTCTATGCGTCGCTACTTTTAGTGATTTGTGTACTTGTACTCTCTTTGCTCCTCTACCCCATTTAGATTCTTATTTTCCAAGTAATATGTGACCTCCTTATTTTTTTTTAAACAAAATATAATACCTCACATTTATCTGTGTTGAAAATCATTTGCCAATTATATGCCCATTCTGCAAATTTATTAATGTCTTCTTGTAATTTGTTGCAGTCCTCATCAGTATTGAATATCCCCCCCCACCCCCCCGCAACCAACAAATTCGGTGTCATCCGCAAATTTAGAAATTGTGTTTTTGATTCCAGTCTAAATCGTTAATATAAGTTGTGAACAGTGGTCCCAGTATTGATACTTGTGGGACCCCACTTCCCACCTTCTGCCACTCTGAATATTTACCCTTTACCCTATTCTCTGTCTTGCAGCCAGCTAGCTATCCATTCTACTACTTGTCCCCTGACTCCGCATGCTCTGACCTTATTCATTAGTCTATTATGCAGTATCTTATCGAAGGCCTTTTGGAAATCTAGATATATTACATCTACTATATTATCTTTGTCTACTCTCTCTGTTGCCTCTTCAAAGAATTCAATGAGATTGGTCAAGCAACACATTCCCTTTTGAAATCCAGGCTGACTATACATTATTGGGCCGTATTTTCCGATCGGAGGCTTCCCGCGTGCGGAGGCCTCCGATCTGGAAAAAATCTACAGACTTACCTGAGGGCTCCTGAGGTCCGGACACTTCCACTCCTGGGCCTCTCCAACTCGAAATGTGCAGGTCCCACGTATCCCAGAGGCGCATGCGGTTCGCAAGCGTCCCTGGGATCATGTGGGCCATGGGGAGCCAATCAAAGAAGGGAATCTCCCTTCATACACTTGACAGATGGACCTGTCAAATATATGAATGGAGATCACCCCAAAAACACTGAAAAACAATAAATATTTATTGTTTTACAATCACATTTTTAAAATTAGTTCAAATTACAATAAATTAAATATTTTAAACAAAAATTTAATTTTTTGAAAAAAATAATTAAAGTTTTTTACGGGGCTAAAAATAAAATTACCTTTTTTAAAAGTATTTTTAAATGATAAATGAGTGAAATTTTTTTTTAAAAACTTTTTTCAAATCTTATGCTGGTAAAGCCTGCTTTTACCATGTGTAAGATTTCTAAGGGTTTTCTGTGGGCGGAGGTTCTCCAGAAAGTGGAACTATCCACCCACAGAGGCCCTTCTCTAGGGCAGGCGTCCGATCTGTCAAGAGCATTCTTGACAGATTGGAAATGCCGGTTTTCAGCGCATGCGCTTCGCATGCCTGAAACCGGCATTTCCGATGTCCCTACGGGTGTGTACACAGCCCGTACACACCCGTAGGGATCGGAATATCCAACTCATTATATTTTTGGTTTCTAGATGTTTTTCTATGTTCTCCTTTAGTAGGGATTCCAATATCTTTCCTACAATCGATGTTGAGGTAACTGGTCTGTAGTTCCTTGGACATGTTCTAATTCCTTCTTAAACATAGGTATTACATAAAGTATCCACCAGTCCTCTAGCACTTCAACTTTTTCTAAGAAATTATTAAATATGTGTAATAGTTCCTCTGCTATCTCTTCCCTAGATTCTTTTAAAATGCGCAGATGCAATCCATCCGGACCAGGGGTTTTAGCCTTTTTGAGTTTGATTAGTTTATTTAACATTTCTCCTCTTTTTATTTTAAATGCGGTTATACTATTTCTAATACCATCTTCCGATGCCATGTCCACCTGATCTGTCTCCCTAGTAAATACCGAAGCAAAATAATTATTTAATATTTCTGCCATTTTGCTAGCACTGCCTCCGATTCTATCCTGTCTGTCCCTTAGTGGCTCTACTCCCATCCCGACTATCCTTTCTTTATTTATGTGTCTGTAGAATATTTTACTATTTTGTTTTATGTTCCTTGATAATTTAATTTCATAGTTCCTCTTTGTCTTTCTAATTGTTTTTTTGACTTCTTTCCTAATCTCTTCGTATTCTCTTTTGCATTGTACCCCTCCAAGGCCAATATATCTTTCCTGAGGTGCGGTACCCAAAACAGAGTGCAGTACTCTGGATGGGGATCTGACCAAGGCTCTGTGCAACTGAAGTAAAACTTCCTCATTTTGTATTCCAACTCCCTTGAAATAAAGGGTAACATGCCATTATCTTTTTAAGAACATAAGAAATAGGAGCAGGAGTAGGCCATTTAGCCCTTCGAGCCTGCTCTGCCATTCAATAAGATCATGGCTGATCTTCTACCTCATCTCCACTTTCCTGCACTATCCCCATATCCCTTGATTCCCTTAATATTCAAAAATCTATCGATCTCTGTCTTGAATATACTCAACGACTGAGCCTCCACAGCCCTCTGGGGTAGAGAATTCCAAAGATTCACCACCCTCTGAGAGAAATTTCTCCTCATCTCAGTCCTAAATGGCCGACCCCTTATTCTGAGACTGTGACCCCTGATTCTAGACTCCCCAGCCAGGGGAAACATCCTCCCTGCATCTACCCTGTCAAGCCCTGTCAGAATTTTGTATGTTTCAATGGGATCACCTCTCATTCTTCTAAACTCTTGATTACTTTTGGTACATGTGCGCGGTACAGGTACAAAATTTGCGTGATTTCATAAAACTATGCAAATTAAGCACTTTTTTGCAACTTTTTTTTTTAAAGAGTGTTTTTAAAGCCAGCACGACATGCTGTGCAACCTGTACCCAACTCCTATCTCATCTGCGCATTACCAATAGTGAGGCTTAAAAAATGCAGACTTTAAAGTTAGACTAATATCTTGTTTTTAACTTAATTTCTCACAGGACTCAGCAAATCTTTACAAAGTTTTCTATCCTTGGAAGTTTTACTTTTGGTTATTCACCTTCCTCAATAAATTGAATAAGTTGGGTGACAGTAGGTTGGTGCTGTTCGCTTAATGGGTTGAGTGGCCTTTTAGCATTCCATTCCATAACTTTACGGGTTAAATCTGGCAAGGCTCTACTCCCTGGGCAGGGCCTCATTTGACAGAGCACTGATTGGAGAATCAGACAAGGAAGTACTCACACCCCATCCATGGTGCCCCTTATTTTCCAACGATTAAAATGAATTAGTGGGAAATGGGAAGGGGCTGAGGTTGTGCACATGATTCTCCTATTCACACTCCCTTCAAACGAGGCTACATGTCAGGAGTGGAACCTTGCAAAATTTATTCTTCTGTTTTAACTTGGCACCCAGTTGACAATCTCAGAGGGCCTACAAGGATGGGTGATGTGAGAAATGAAAATGTTGAAGTAACGCAGTAGGGAGCAGTAATCTGAAGTTAGAATTAAAGCAGCGAGCTGCTGACAGAGAGTAAAGGGAGCTTTACTTTACATCTGATCATGCTTTATCTGACCTGTTATACCTGACACTGAGTGACAAAAGGGATTCTAACTGTTCCTTAAATCAGTTTCCAACTGCTTTTCAGGACATCACACTTAGCATTAAGCAGTTAACCATAAAAGCAATGAAATGGCATGCAACTAGGGGTGTTTTTATAGGAAGCCTTATCCGTGACTAAGATTGCCATTTACCTTTACTGAATGGGACTACTAAACAATATGCAAATAAAATCAAAGAGGGTTTTCAAGATTAGAAAGGGATTCTGCACACACTAAGTCATGATTGTCAATCACTAGCCAGCATTAAGGGATATAGATACAAGACTTAAAAGCAACACTTCCCTCTAGCTCTCACTCTGATCAAGGTTTTGAATTTTTGCCCAATGCAAATGTACATCAAAACAAGACTGCCTCCAGCCTGCTGTCATATGTAAGTACAAGTGTAACCAAATACAGATCTCATAAAAAGCCACAAAATGGGGACAAGCACTTCACATTTGATCTGATATTCATACAAGCCTTTTATTATTGTACATCATAAGTATCATTTACCTCCAGAATCTTTTGCACTGCACCATTTTAATACATGTTCAAATGTCTTTAGGTTAAAGCCTAGACATTCAATCACACTGCGCCTCTTTTGCAGGCGTAAAATGAGTGCCCTAGGCCCAATATGGCAGCCGATGCAGCCGGGCTAGAATGCGCCATTCGCTATATTGGATCAGCCGCTTCCGTAGGAGTCCAGAGCTCTCTTCTTCTCTCTCCCTCTTAGGCAGTCCCTCGGAATCGAGGATGACTTGCTTCCACATTAAATAATGAGTTCTCAGGTGACTGATGAGTCCAATGCGGGACCTACAGTGTCTGCCACAGGTGGGGCAGACGGTGGTTGAAGGGGCGGGTGGGTGGGGTGCTTGGGTTGACGTGCACTCCTTGCGCTTGGCCAGAGCATGATTCAGGAAGCTCACTATAATATTAAAATAAGGCTCCTACTCTGGTTGTACCCTAGGGAGACCGTGGAAGCAGTTATTATTGATTCATTCAAATGTAAATTAGATAGATTTCTTTCAGAAAATAACATTTTGGGAGCCAGGTCATGGGGGCGACACTGCTGGCAGTGACGGCCTCAGCGATCTGGTCCCACATCGTTCTTTCTGGAGGGCCTCCTGGTCCTAGTCTACAACTACAGGACCTCTCTTGCAGTGTTGGCCCCCCTGCACAAAGCTGGAGTGCTGTGTGTGAGACCCTGGGTGCCCCTTCCCTGGCTTGAAGAGCCATTTATGTTAATGCTGAAGCACTTAGACCATTTTTTTTTTACGTGCAGAAGGCAGTTCAGCTTTAAGAGCGGAAGACTGCCATTTCGGAATTATTTTTAATGTTTTTTTTTCAGAAGGCAGTTGATTTCTAAGGGCTAAAGACTGCCTATTTTTAAATGATTTTTATTTTTTTCATTTTAGAAGGCAGTTCCCCTCTCGAGACTGCTTTCTAAAATCACAGGCTAGCTTTAAGACAACGCTGCCTTGCTCCAGAGACGCTATGGCCATGGGCTTCCTGCTGAGACTACCACCCAAAACAGCGCATTCCATGATACGTTTTGCGCTCCGAACATTTAAATCAGCAGGCAGCACCAAAATAACCAAATCAAGGGCAACACGGTGGCATAGTGGTTAGCACTGGTGCCTCACAGCGCCAGGGACCCGGGTTCGAATCTGACCTCGGGTGACTGTCTGTGTGGAGTTTGCACATCCTCCCCGTGTCTGCGTGGGTTTCCTCCGGGTGCTCCGGTTTCCTCCCACAGTCCAAAAATGTGCGGGTTAGGTTGATTTGGCTATGATAAATTGACCCTTAGTGTTAGGGGGGGATTAAATATGTGGGGTTATGGAGATAGGATGGGATATGTTAGGGGGAATTAAATACGTGGGGTTACGGGGGTAGGGTGGGATATGTGTACTGTGGGGATTAAAGCAGGGACAGGGTACTGGATTTGGATGATCAGCCATGATTGTATTGAATGGTGGAGCAGGCTCGACGGGCCGAATGGCCTACTCCTGCTCCTAGATTCTATGTTTCTATGTTTACGGATGGGAGTTAACCTCGCCCCTCGGTGGCAGCTATGCCACACTATCGAATTTCTAGGCCATGGTTCCCAAAGCTTTCCACATGTCATTTCTGGGTCTGTTGTAGACTAATTGATAGAGATTGATTGCTATGATTAGTTAACAACTCCATTATTCTATTATGCAACTGCCAGGATGGTAGATGGTGAACTAGATGGACCGTGGTCTATTCCTATGCTCCTCTGTGCAGCAAGTTCATCTCATTTTGCGGAGAATTATTAGGGAAAGCAATAGGAGTAGTTCAGGCAGGGAGCATTGTATATTTTAAGGGAAGAGTAGATAAACTTGTGAAACAGAGGAAGATATAGGTCAATGGATGAGAGCAGGACAGTGGGATTAGTTTTGGATTTCTCTAGTAAAGACCAAGCACAGACACAAAGAGCTGAATGTCTTTCTTCTGTGCTGTAAACCTCTAGAGTTTCATGGATCTATATGACTTAGCTAACATGGGGCAGGGGCCAGCTCATTCCCCAGAGGCTTATATTGAAACTCAGGAGCCAGCCATCTCATGCACGTCTGCCACTCGGGTAATACCTAGGAAGACCACTACATAAAATTTAAGGGTTCAAACGTCATACATTGACACCAAAGGAAAGCATGGCAGTAAGAAAAAGTAAGCATGCACCCATGGTATGGATAGTAAATAATATTATGATTGTTGTGCATGCAAACATTGTTTTCACCAAGGTTGGAGAGTGGCTTTAGTGAGTTGGCATGAATGGGAGCCATGTAAATTGATGCACACAGCAAAAGGTTTGTAGATGATGGCATATTTGTGGCGGGGATGGGGAAGATGTCGGCAGGATAGTTCGTGCAGTGGTCAGATGTGGTAGGGAAGTGAACATCTCCCATATGAAATTGACATGAATATCTCTTTTTTCAGGCAACGAGTTTTCCTCTACAACCCCTTCAGCCTGCTGCTGCTCGTCTGGCTGACCTCCCTGCAGCCCTTCAGTGCCTCATACTTCAGGGGCTCCATGATGCAAAGTTGTGCAGCAGGCAGCACATCACCACAATCCTGGAGACCATAGCTGAACTACATTACAGAGCACCCTCAGATGTTTCCAATTGAGTGCTTTATGGTGAACCTGATGGAAGATTCGGGTTATTGATAGAGGTGCTCATCTGATCTCCTGGAAAAGTGAACAGGTGTCATAAACTATGGCGGTAGAGAGTAGCCTTCATCTCTCAGGAGCCACCCAGAGACTTGCCTTTCTAGGTGAGAGAATGCTGGGATGGCGTACCGCCTTAAAATGAAGGCGAGCATTCACATTTTTAAAATTCGTTCCTGAGATGTGGGCGTCGCTGGCAAGGCCAGCATTTATTGCCCATCCCTAGTTGCCCTTGAGAAGGAGGTGGTGAGCCACCTTCTTAAACTGCTGCAGTCCGCGTGGTGAAGGTACTCCCACAGTGCTGTTAGGGAGGGAGTTCCAGGATTTTGAACCTGCGACGATGAAGGAACGGCGATATACTTCCAAGTCAGGATGATGTGTAACTTGGAGGGGAACTTGCAGGTGGTAGTGCTCCCATGCACCTGCTGCCCTTGTCCTTCTAGGTGGTAGAGGTCGCGGGTTTGGGAGGTGCTGCCGAAGAAGCCTTGGCGAGTTGCTGCAGTGCATCTTGTAGATGAGAGACACTGCAGCCATGGTGCGCTAGTGGTGGTGGAAGTGAATGTTTAAGGTGGTGGATGGGGTGCCAATCAAGCGGGCTGCTTTGTCTTGGATGGTGTCAAGCTTCTCGAGTGTTGTTGGAGCTGCACTCATCAAGGCAAGTGGAGAGTATTCCATCACACTCCTTACTTGTGCCTTGTAGATGGTGGAAAGGCTTTGGGGAATCAAGAGGTGAGACACTTGCCGCAGAATACCTAGCTTCTGACCTGATCTTGTTGCCACAGTATTTATGTGGATGGTCCAGTTAAGTTTCTGGTCAATTTTGACCCCCAGGATGTTGATGGTGGGGGATTCGGTGATGGTAATGCCGTTCAATGTCAAGGGGCGGTGGTTAGACTCTCGCTTATTGGAGATAGTCATTGCCTGGCACTTCTGTGGTGCGAATGTTACCTGCCACTTACCGTCCCAAGCCGAATGTCGTCTAGGTCTTGTTGCATGTGGGCACAGACTGCTTTATTATCTGAGGAGTTGCAAATGGAACTGAACACTGTGCAGTCATCAGCGAACATCCCCATTTCTGACCTTATGATGGAGGGAAGGTCATTAATGCAGCAGCTGAAGATGGTTGGGCCTAGGACACTGCCCTGAGGAACTCCTGCAGCGATGTCCTGGGGCTGTGATGATTGACTGCCAACCACCACAACCATCTTCCTTTGTTCTAGGTATGACTCCAACCAATGGAGTTTTCCCCCTGACTCCCATTGACTTCAATTTTACTAGGGGTCCTTAATGCCACACTCAGTCAAATGCTGCTTTGATGTCAAGGGCAGTCACTCTCACCTCACCTCTGGAATTCAGCTCTTTTGTCCATTTTTGGACCAAGGCTGTAATGAGATGCCAGTGTTGTAGCTGTACTGGAACAGCTTGGCTAGAGGCGTGGCTAGTTCTGGAGTACAAGTCTTCAGCACAACAGCCGGGACGTTGTCGGGGTCCATAGCCTCTTCTGTATAGTCTATAGGTCCCCTCACAGTAGCTACACTGTTGGACAGAGTATAAATCAAGAAATAATGGAGGCTTGTAAGAAAGGTACTGCAATAATCATGAGCGATTTTAATCTTCATAATGATTGGACAAATCAAAATGGCCAAGGTAGCTTCGAGGAAGAGTTCATAGAGTGTATCCGGGATGGTTTCCTAGAACAATACATTGTGGAACCAACCAGGGAGCAGGCTATCTTAGATCTGGTACTGTGTAATGAGACAGGATTAATAAATGATCTAATAGCAAAATACTGCGGATGCTGGAAAACTGAAATAACAACAGAAAATGCTGGAAAAACTCAGCAGGCCAGGCAACATCCATGGAGAGAGAAACAGAGTTAACATTTCAGGTCGAAGACCCTTCGTCAGAACTGAGAAAAAAGCAGGAAATGAAACAGATATAAAAAAGCAAGAGGGAGGCTGGGGAAGGAATAAAAGAACAAAAGGGGAGGTCTGTGATAAGTAGCGACATTAAGAGATGCTCAAGGCAAGACGAGATGGTAATAGGACAGGTTAAGAAACAAAAGGTGGCTCAGAAGTGCGAAGTGTGAAATGCTGGCAGAATGAGAGACAGCTGCTGTGGGGGAGAGAGAGGAAAAAAAAGGGGAAAAGGCACAAACCAAAAGTGTGGATAAAAAAAATATATATATAGTAGGGGCCGAGGTTATGATCTGAAATTGTTGAACTCGATATTGAGTCCGGAAGGCTGTAAAGTGCTATTACCATCTCGTCTTGCCTTGAGCATCTCTTTAATGTCTCTGCTTATCACAGACCTCCCCTTTTGTTCTTTTATTCCTTCCCCCAGCCTCCCTCTTGCTTTTTTATATCTGTTTCATTTCCTGCTTTTTTCTCAGTTCTGACGAAGGGTCTTCGACCTGAAACGTTAACTCTGTTTCTCTCTCCACGGATGTTGCCTGGCCTGCTGAGTTTTTCCAGCATTTTCTGTTGTTATTTTAATAAATGATCTCATAGTAAAGGATCCTCTAGGAAAGAGTGATCATAGCATGGTTGAATTTCAAATTCAATTGGAGGGTGAGAAAGTTGGGTCTCAAACCAGTGTCCTGATCTTAAATAAAGGCAATTACAAAGGTATGAAGGCAGAGTTGGCTAAAGTGGACTGGGAAAATAGGTTAAAGGGCAAGACCGTTGATAAGCAATGGCAGACATTTAAGGAGATATTTCATAACTCTCAACAAAAATATATTCCAGTGAGAAGGAAAGACTTTAAGAGAAGGGAGAAACATCCGTGGCTAACTAAGGAAGTAAAGGATAGTATCAAATTGAAAACAAAGGCATACAATGTTGCCAAGATTAGTGGGAGGCCAGAGGATTGGGAAATTTTTAAAAACCAGCAAAGGACGACTAAAAAAATAATAAAGAGAGAGAAGATGGATTATGAGAGTAAACTAGCAAGAAATATAAAAATAGATAGTAAGAGCTTCTACAGGTATATAAAAAGGAAGAGAGTAGCTAAAGTAAACGTTGGTCCCTTAGAGGATGAGACTAGGGAATTAATAATGGGGAACAGGGAAATGGCAGAGACTTTGAACAAATATTTTTTATCAGGCTTCATGGTAGAAGACACTAAAACCATCCCAATAATACATAATCAAGGGGCTATAGGGAGGGGGGAACTTAAAACAATCACTATCACTAAAGAAAAAGTATACGGTAAAATAATGGGACTAAAGGTGGACAAGTCCCCTGGACCTAATGGCCTGCATCCTAGGGTCTTAAAAGAAGTGGCTGCAGAGATAGTGGATGCATTGGTTGCAATCTACCAAAATTCCCTGGATTCTGGAGAGGTCCCAGCAGATTGGAAAACCGCAAATGTAACGCCACTATTTAAGAAGGGAGGGAGACAGAAAGCAGGAGACTATAGACCAGTTAGCCTAACATCTGTCATTGAGAAAATGCTGGAGTCCATCATTAAGGAAGCAGTAGCAGGACATTTAGAAACTCATAATACAGTCAAGCAGTCAGCATGGTTTTATGAAAGGGAAATCATGTTTGACAAATTTGCTGGAGTTCTTTGAGGATGTAATGAGCAGGGTGGACAAAGGGGAACCAGTGGATGTGGTGTATTTGGATTTCCAGAAGGCATTCGATAAGGTGCCACATAAAAGATTACTGCACAAGATAAGAGCTCACAGGGTTGGGGGTAATATATTAGCATGGCTAGAGGATTGGCTAACTAACAGGAAACAGAGAGTCAGGATAAATGGGTTATTTTCCAGTTGGCAAACTGTAACTAGTGGGGTGCCACAGGGGTCAGTGCTGGGGCCTCAACTATTTACAATCTATATTAATGATTTGCATGAAGGGATCGAGTATAATGTAGCCAAATTTGCTGATGATACAAAGATAGGTGGGAAAGCAAGTTGTGAAGAGGGCACAAAGAATCTGCAAAGGGATATAGACAGGCTAAGTGAGTGGACAAACATTTGGTAGATGGAGTATAATGTGGTAAATTGTGAGGTTATCCACTTTGGTAGGAAAAATAAAAAAGCTAATTATTATTTAAATGGAGAGAGATTACAAAATGCTGGGGTACAGAGGGGGACCTGGGGCTCCATGTGCATGAAACACAAAAAGTTAGCATTCAGGTACAGCAAGTAATCAGGAAGGCAAATGGAATGTTGGTCTTTATTGCAAGGGGGTTGGAGTATAAAAGTAGGGAAGCCCTGCTACAACTGTATAGGGTATTGGTGAGACCACACCTGGAGTACTGCATACAGTTTTGGTCTCCTTATTTAAGGAGGGATATACTTGCATTGGAGGCAGTTCAGAGAAGGTTCACGAGGTTGATTCCTGAGATGAAAGGGTTGACTCATGAAGAAAGGTTGAGCAGGTTATACTCATTGGAGTTTAGAAGAATGAGAGGTGATCTTATTGAAATATATAAGATACTGAGGGGGCTCGACAAGGTAGATGCAGAGAAGATGTGTCCTCTCATGGGGGAATCTAGAATTAGGGGGCATAGTTTCAGAATAAGGGGTCGCCCATTTAAAACTGAGATGAGGAGGATTTTTTTCTCTCAGTGGATTGTAAATCTGTGGAATTCTCTGCCCCAGAGAGCTGTGGAGGCTGGGTCATTAAATACATTTAAGGTGGGATAGACAGATTTTTGAACAATAAGGGAGTGAAGGGTTATGGGGAGCGGGCAGGGAAATGGAGCTGAGCCCAAGATCAGATCAGCCATGATCTCATTAAATGGCGGAGCAGGCTCGAGGGGCCAAATGGCCTACTCCTGCTTCTTATGTTCTTATCCAGTGCACTCAGCCTTTTCTTGATATCACGTGGAGTGAATCAAATTGGCTGAAGACTGGCTTCTGTGATGGTGGGGACCTCAGGAGGAGGCCGATATGGATCATTCACTCGGCACTTCTGGCTGGAGATGGTTGCAAATGCTTCAGCCTTGTCTTTTGCACTCACGTACTGGGCTCCACCATCATTGAGGTTAGGGATATTCATGGAGCCTCCTCCTCCCGTTAGTTGTTTTATTGTCCACCACCATTCACGACTGGATGTGGCAGGACTGCAGAGCTTTGATCTGATCCATTGGTTGTGGGTTCGCTTAGCTCTGTCTATAGCATGCTGCTTCCGCTTTTTAGCATGCATGTAGTCCTGTGTCGCAGCTTCCCCTGGTTGGCACCTCATTTTTAGGTACGCCTGGTGCTGCTCCTGGCATGCTCTTCTACACTCCTCATTGAACAAGGGTTGGTCCCCTGGCTTGATGGTAATGCTAGAGCGAGGGATATGCCAGGTTAGAGATTGTGGTGGAATACATTTCTTCTACTGCTAATGGCCCACAGCTCCTCATGGATGCCCAGTTTTGAGCAGTTCTGAATCTATTCTATTTAGTACAGTGGTAGTGCCACACAACAAGATGGAGGGTGTCCTCAGTGTGAAGACAGGACTTCAACAAGGATTGTGTGGTGGTCACTGCTCCAATGCTGTCATGGACAGATGCATCTGTGACAAGTAGATTGGTGAGGACGAGGTCAAGTAGATTTTTCCCTCATGTTGGTTCTCTCACTACCTGCCACAGGCCCAGTCTGGCACCTATGTCCTTCTGGGACTCGACCAGCTCAGTCAGTAGTGGGGCTACCGAGCCACTCTTGGTGATGGACTTTGAAGTCCCCCACCCAGATTTCACTCTGTGTCCTTGCTACTCTCAGTGCTTCTTCCAAGTGGTGCTCAACATGGGGGAGTACTGATTCATCAGCTGAGGGAGGGTGGTAGGTCGTAATCAGCAGAAGGTTTCCTTGCCCATGCTTGACCTGAAGCCATGAGACTTCATGGGGTCCGGAGTCGATGTTGAGGATTCCCAGGGCCACTCCCTCCCAACTGTATACCACTGTGCCGTCACCTCTGGTGAGTATGACTATGTCAGGCTGTTGCTTGACTAGTCTGTGGGACAGCTCTCCCAATTTTGGCTCAAGTCCCCAGATGTTAGTGAGGAGGACTTTGCAGGGTCAAGTGGGCTGGGTGTGCTGTTGTCGTGTCCGGTGCCTAGGTTGATGCCGGGTGATCCATCCAGTTTTATTCTTATTATTGTTTTTCGTAGTGGTTTATCCATTTCAGAGGGCAGTTAAGAGTCAACCACATTACTGTTGTCTGGAGTCACATATAGGCCAGACCTAAAGTACATTAGTGAACCAGATGGGTTTTTACAACAATCCGATAGTTTCAAGGTCACCATTACTGATACTAGCTTTTTATTCCAGATTTATTTAATTAACTGAATTTAAATTCCCCAGCTGCTGTGGTGGGATTTGAACTCACAGTAACATAACCACTATGCTACCATTCTTGCATGATGTGGTGCTGCTAGTTGCAAATGAGCTGGACGTTGGCATAGTGGAGGTGTTTCCTGCTGACATGTGGCCACATGGGTGAAATCTATGACCCCTTGAACCTCAGTGAATCCTGTAAAATTGGAGTTCCCCGGCATGTCAGTTGTCTATGGGGAAATGGATGAAATAGCTTGCTCTAGAAAACAATACACTTGCAACTTTCATTGTGCATCCGGACATAGCTGATTGACTCATGTTCCTGAAGTGACACCATTGCATAAAATGTCAGTGGTTGTGATCTTCACAGCCACTGCCAATTTGGCGGCTATAGGTGGAGATGGCTATTGGTCAGGTTTTAGCTTGTGGCACAACTTATTAATTGGAAGTGTTGCCTCTGCAAGCAATAGTTCTAAGTCAGCTAGAGTAGTCTGGCCTGTATATTCTGGAGAGAGGGGTACCTATGGTACGTACCATTCACTTCCTATGGTGCCTGACCAGCCTGGCCTCCCTCTGTTGCTCCTCTTCCTACAGTAAACAAAGATACAAAGGAAAACCCATTGTGACCTTTTTAGAATTGGGTGGAGAGGGGGAAGAGGTTGAAATCTTCACAGCACTGCCTTTATATATAGTCTTCAATGTCTTCCAGACACTGGGGAACGCCCTACTTTTTGAGTAGTATCATGGGATCTGTTATATTCACCTGAAAGAGCAGATGGGGCTTCAGTTTAATGTCTCATCCAAGTGCAGCACTCCATCAGTACTGCACTGGAGTGTCAGCCTAGATTATGTGCGCAAGTCCTGCAGTGGGACTTGAACCAACAACCTTCTAACTCAATAGCAAGAATGATATCATTGAGGTCAAACTAATGGTGGTAAAACAGTTTCAGTAGTGGGAACAAAAATCCAAATCAGCTGAGAAATCAGCTTTTGGTGACTCCTCCCAAAATAACTGCTGAACCTTTTAAATCAACCTCCGCCTTTTACTTATCGCCGAGCAAAACTGAATGCATGTGCTATATAGGCGTGATTGACATTCAGTGCTAATGAGACAGTAATGATGGATAATGGGACAGATGACATTGGCAGGTCATTTGTGCCTCATTTAAATACTCTCATCCACTTTAGGGCAGGAACTTGCACTGGTTGCAAATTATAGTGGAAAATTGGGCGGGTGCAAAACTGAATGGGAATCTAGTATATCCCACGGCAATATTGCCCAAAAATTGAGCAGTAAGAAGAAGCTTGTGTGTTTTTTTTCAAAGATAAATACATCCAGGGAACTCTACATGCCAGCACATGTATGTGCATTCATAAAGAGACTTAGCAGCTCACTAAATTAAAACACAGCTAAATTTTAGCCGAACCGCACAAGTGACTTTAGTCTCATGAAGACACTGGGTTTCTTTCACAAATAAGCATGCTGGGAATCATACGTATGCTCATGTGTACATAAACATGTGCATCCATAGATTTACCAGCTCAATCCCATCAAAATGCTTCACCAGAGTTTGACCAAATATCATAAGTAGCTTCCTCTCATTAAACACTGCATGAGTTCCTTTTGAAAATAAACATGCTGGGAACTAATCATCCATGCATTTCTAATGGCTAACTTAATTACTTAGGACAAGTAAATTAAATTAAAAACGAAATACATTGTAATAGATTACAAAATCAAAACTGCACCATATATTTCCATTAAGAACACATGGGGAGGCTGACTTCCTTTGCTTGTACTGCGATTTGGCGCTGGAAGTTGCTGTAATTGCAGTGCATATATAGAATAGTAAAAATAAACTGCACCAACAGGGACATTGCAATTTATGTGATATTTTACTCCTCGTGGATAAGAGGGATCTACTTCTTATTGACTAAGCCTGTTTACTTTAGTTTACTGGCTGTATTTTAAATGATTTTCTATTTCAGTCTATATGGGGTTAATTACTCATTCGTGAACTACTCATTCCAGTAAATTCTAAATCCAATTGTAGTAACTATTCACAAACTTACATTTGTCAGGTAGTGTATTTTTGTAATATTTATGTGATAATTTAGACATGCATAACATATCTGAAAATGCTGGAAACACTCAGCAGGTCAGGCAGCATCTTGGAGAGTTTCTCAGTTCTGATGAAAGGTCATCGACCTGAAACGTTAACTCTGTTTCTCTCTCCACAGATGCTGCCTGACCTGCTGAGTGTTTCCAGCATTTTCTGTTGTTATTTCAAATTTCCAGCATCTGCAGTATTTTGCTATTGTATAACATATCTGATTTTCTTTCGTAAGTCAAATACTGATCACTGACATGTATTTAAATGCATCTCCTAAAATATTCTGTTTAGTAAACACATATATTCTGACCATGGAATTTTTCAACAGCTAACTAGATTATTTCTTGCTAAACTTGCAGTAATGACATCATAGTCAATAATCCTTCACTGTAAATGTTATCCTGCAACAACATCTAACACATTGGCAACCAACACCTACAATTATAGCCACCCTTGGCACTAAAACTAACCCAAAATGGAATAACATTCAACACTTACTTGTGTCCTGTTAGAAAAATATATCAGAGAGTCATTTCAAGCCAATAATCTCATCTCAGGGATCAGAGAACAATTAAACTACTCAAGCTTTGCACTTACAGTTTATAATTTCATCACAACCTTTCAATAAAATCACTGCCATGTGCTCAGTCTCAGCTAATCATTATTTTATACATAAATTGGATGCTACACGAACTATGTTATACAAAAACATTTCTGAAATACGAAATTATAATTTGTATTTATTTCTGTTACACTTACAATGGAACCCACTTAATTGCAACGCTTGGGACAACCTTGCAAATTGTTCCGTTTATTCAATATTACCAAATCACTTTCTCAGATAAACCCATTAAAATAATAACTGTCAATCTGAATCTATAGAGTCTATTCAAGGTTTCTATTTACTAACTAAGATACAAGTAGTTCTCTGTTTTCCGCTACTATAAATTTCCATCTTGCTGTTTACAGAAATCACCACTCAAGCTGAGAACCTTCCAGCAAACTTTAAATGTAAGGAGAATATCTCACCAGGGGAAATGCCAGTTGAGAATGAGATTAAAAAATCTGTAAATGTTGGAAATCTGTCAACATCTGAAAGACAAGGATCAGTTAATGTTTTAGGTGGAGCCTTCATCAAAACAAGCATTCTCAACAAGACCCTTAAATATTCCCAATGCCCCCTCCCTAGAATCTGTCAAATTGTCAGTTGTCCACGGGAAAATGGATGAAATAACTTGCTTTACTTTCCATCGGGCAATTTGTGGACCAGCACAAGAAAATGATCATGAAGCTGTTGGATTGTTGTAAATATCCAACTGGTTCACTAATGTCCTTCAGGGAAGGGAACCTGCCATCCCTACCCAGTCTGGATTACATGTGACTCCAGTCACACAATAGGTAGTTGACTCTAAATGCCCTCTGAAGTGGCCACCACCAGCTTTTCAGGGTAACTAGGGATGGACAATAGATGTAGTCTTGCCAGTGTCACTCACATCCTGAGAACACATTTTTTTTTAAATCAGGTAATTTCAGGAATTGCTTGAATCTATTTGTATTCCCACTGGGAACCATATGAAGTATGGAAATCTCATTGAGAGGAGAGCATTGCCCATAAGTTTTGTTAGCCAGCCTTTGTCTCCCATTCAGTTTGTTCATTACACCGTAACAAGAAGTTTGGGTTTGAGAAGTTTGAGGGTCAATGGCAAAGAAATGTTAATAATAAACAGAGTGAGGTGTCTCGCTCTGTCCAGTACAGGCTTAACATTCTTCCACCTTTATAAACCTTTTTAATTTATTCTGTGTTTTCAGTAGCTCTAAAGCCACACTATTATGAAAGTTCTTTATGTGTTTAGAATGTAATGTTCTGCCAAATGGAATGCTGTCAAGGAATATATGTGGAGGAGGAAAAATCTAAATTTAAAATGAATTTTTACATTAAGTTACATTCTTGAACCCATTTACACTCAAACTATTAGGATTATGTAAGTTTAGTTTTAAATTGAATATTTTTACAACAGATTCCAAAGAATATTTTATTTACACAAAGGGGGAAAAATTTGTTCTCTTAGCGCCTCCCGTTAGTGCCAGCAGATGGTGCCAATGGGGCGCTAGAGCATTATCGCCGGGGTGAGGCAAACCCAGTGCCGCATGCCAAATCCCCCCCCCCCCCACCCTGGTAGTGCCGCCGGTAACAGATATCGCCAGGAGCCTCAACGCCAGGTGGATCGTCACGTCAGTGAGTGTGCAACGCTCACTGACCGCCCGATCTGCAAAATTGATTGTCGCCACCTACCTTAGCGCCTGGAGTAAACAGCAACCGGGAGAGCTGGTATGAAGCACCAGGAAGTTGGCTCCAGGGATGCTATTTAAAGGGATCATCAGTAATGACTCGCAGCTGTCAGGTTAGTGGCATTTCAGTGGTTTCTAGTTTCACCCACTGCAACAGTTTCATTCAGTAATTTCAAGGTTATTTTGTATGAGGAGTGTTGTGGCAACTAAAAAGTAGCTACATTTATTCCTAAAAAAATCAAACTGCTACACTTGGTTATATTAATGGGGGCTGTACTGGCAGTTGACCTCGCCCTCCAGGATCTACGGTGGAGGGAGCGGAGGCGGCGAGAAAGACTGGAACATGTGCCCAGAAGGAGGAGGAGGGCCATCAGGGCTCTCAACAGGAGGCCTTACCCTCCAAGGGTATTCCAAGAGCACTTCCCCTACCTCCAATTAAGTGAGGAGCAGTGTATTAGAAGGCACTACTTCACCAAGGAGGTGGTCACAGAACTCTGCCACCTCCTGCAACCAGACCTCTAGCCTCAGATCAGGGCGACCGCGACTTTCACAGTGGCAGTCAAGGTCACCGTCACCCTCAATTTCTTCACCAGCGGATCCTTCTAGTCTGCAGCAGGAGACATAGCTAACATCTCGCAGTTCGCCATCCATCGCTGCATCCAGGAGGTCACAGAGGCTCTCTACAGTAGGAGAAGAGACTACATTTTCTTCTCCATCACCAGAGAGAAGCAGGACGAGTGTTCATGTGGCTTTGCCAGGATAGCGGGTTTCCCCATGGTGCAGAGTGCCATTGACTGCACCCACGTGGCTTTGCGGACACCGCATAACAATCCTGAGATCTTCCGTAACTGCAAAGGCTACCACTCACTTAATGTGCAGTTGGTGTGCGAATCCTCAATGTCAATGCCCGCTATCCTGGCAGAAGCCACGATGCATTCAACCTGCGCCAGACCGATGTGCCAGCACTCTTCTAGCCACCACATCAAGCTCATGACTGGCTGCTCGGAGACAAGGGCTATCCACTCTCCACCTGGCTCATGACTCCCCTCCGCAACCCCAATACTCCTGCCTAGCATTCGTATAATGAGAGCCATGCTGCCACCAGGAACATCATCGAGCAGACCATCGGCCTGCAGAAGAAACAGTTCCACTGCTTTGACCGCACGGGAGGAGCCCACAAGTACTCGGCTGGACGGGTGTCCCATTTTGTGGCAGTCTGCTACATGCTCCACAACTTGGCCATCATGAGGGCCCAGCCCTTGCCACCAGGGATTGCGGGACCACCTCAGGAGGAGGAAGAGGGAGAGGAGGAGGAGGAGGAGGGGGAGGACGAGGAAGACGAGGAGGACGAGGACGAGGAGGAGGAACAGGAGTGAAGGAGGAGGCAGCCACTCAATCGGCCTTCCGGAAGGACGGTCCATGATCGCCACATCAGACTGCGGTTCGAATGCATTAAACCCCAGATCCCCGTTGCTCACCACATCCCCAGCATTCCATCCCTGTCGCAGGCCATATCACAGTGCAAAGCTGAAATGAGACACACCACAAAAGAATCCAAATTGAATTAATAAATGTATCAAAAATCAGTGAACACATATTTACAACAAAAATATTAACTATTCACCCTTGTGCAATCCCTTAGAGTCTGTCGTTACTGTGCCTTTGCCTACTCTAGTGCTCCTATGAAGTGTTGGCCCAGTGGTTGCAGCAGGGCTGGTGGAAGGCTGTTGAGTGTCCATGCAGGAGACTTCAGATGGCCTTGCAGGACGTCCTCGTCCAGCTCTGGGCCTGGAAGACCCGGCTGTAGACAGCACCACCTCAGCATAGGCGGCAGCAGTCTGAGCTGGCTGGGTGACAGGCAGCGACAAGGGCAATGACGGAGTGGCAGTGGTGGGAGCAGGAATGCTGTCATCCTGAGAGAGGACAGCAGCTTCCTGCTCCACTGACCCACTGCCACTCCCCGGGGCAGCACCTCAGCATCCTTAGCAATCTATTTGAGCATACATTGCTGGCCTGCTGTGACACCGTGAAAGCCCCGGTCGACAGTGGTAGACCCAGTCACGATGGCAGCAGTCAGAGCTTGCGTGGCATCAAGCTGCAGCATTTGAGTCTCCAGCTCAGACAGTGGTTGGGTTTCGGCTTGTCCCCCGCATGTGCACTCCTGCTCCCTCCTGTTGTGAGCCACCTTGGCCTGCAAGAGAAAGGAAAGTGTATGAATGAGTGTGGAGCAATGTGTTTGGGTGATGTGCCTGCCAAAGTTGAATAGCTGTCATTGTGTGCAAGGTGTGAGATGTGGGTGTGAGTGTTGGTAGGTAGAGATTGTTGGTGGGTAAGTGCTAGGGGTGTGGTTCTTTTTGCAGTGTGTGAAGATTGTGGTACAGATGGTGGTATGTAGCATTTGGTGAAGCATTGACTCACCCTGACCACCCGAGTGAGGTCGTTAAATTTCTTCCTGCACTGTGTGTGGGTCCTGGGGACTACACTGCTGCCCGAGACGTGCTGCACTACCTCCCTTCACATGGTTTGGAAGACTTGCGGCGAGGGCCTCCTGCCACTTGCCGGGTACAGCACTGCCCTCCGTCTCTCCACAGTGAACACCAATGACACCAATGCTTGATCAGAGAATCTGTGGGCTCTCTCCCTGGGGCGTGGATCTGCCATGAATACAGCAGCTTCAGTCCTTCGGCGCCCTCTCCTTGTCCAGCTTCTGCTTGCTGAAGCAGCTGCACAGCCAACAATGCTGAGAATTAGGTTCTGCAGCATCAATGAACCTCCCCTGTAAGTACTGAAAAAAGCCTGTGGCAACCATGACTTGTGATTAGACTGCACCCGATATTGGTCCACCCTTTGAGTGTAATGCCAATGACTTGGGCTTTAAGACTTGAATTAGGACTCCAATCATTTTTTTGAGCAGTGAGCACGAATTTTGTGTGAAGTCTAAAGCATTAGTGCCTGGCGCTAATTCTCCAACTTTTCTACTGATACCGCCCATTCCTGGGCTATAAAGAATTTCTAGCCCCATGTTTCTGAAGATTATTTCCAGAATGGGTCGAGGGAGGAGAGAATAGTATGATATGCATTCCTTATTCTTATTCTTATGGTGAATATAAAGCCAGGACTAAACATGCAGCAATTCAAGGAATCTGCTGTTTGCAAAAATGTAGATGCAACACATTGCAATAACACTACTTGACTGTCATATATGGCACCCAAAGGAATTTCACAGTAGCACTGCTGCGAAATAGCCCACTTGCATTCCACATATGACATCCAGTAACTCTGTATCCTGAAACATCATGTAAATGTACTTGAATTTAGCCTTTAATCACACGCCGAAGTGGTGCTCTCCAACTTGATGAAGCCCAATAACGTCTATATGTTTCTTATTTCAACATTACATAGCGCTTTTTTGTATTTATATTTCTCTGCTTGTTGCTTCTTTTCCCCATTTCCATCAGTTTAATATTCCCTGATTCATCTCAAAAGCTTATGTGAGTTGTGGCTGCGCCTGGAGGTAGAAAGTAAGAGTTAGCACTGATCAAGCACTTCCTAAGATTAAAATCCTGTACTTTTACAATTTATGTTCCACTATGCTGCAGCTCTTTAAAATTCTATCCATCTGCCTTCTCAGGTAGACATAAAATATCCCATGGCACTATTCGAAGAGCAGAGAAGTTATCCCCAGTGTCCTGGCCAATATTTATTCCTCAGCTAACATCACCAATAAGACAGGTTATCTGGTCATTGTCTTTGCTGTTTGTGGGACCTTGCTGTGCACAAATTGGCTGCCGAATTTCTAACATAACAACAGTGACTACACTTCAAAAGTACTTAATTAGCTGTAAAGTGCTTTGGGACATCCTGAGGTTGTGAAAGGTGTTGTATAAATTCAAGTTCTTCTTCTTGCTTTCTTGAATAAAACTGATGAAATGTGGCTCAACCTTAACAGTACGTGAAAGCATAGAATACTGACATGGCACACACTAAACCAGTTCTGTACAATACCATTGAATATAAGTGAATTAACTTGAAGACAAATATGACAAATTTATCAAAAAGCAGTTTCAATCCTATCATGTAAAATGAATTCATTTTGAACATAGAAAAGTCAGAATTTGGAAATAACACTAATCAGCTGCAACGTGAAACTAGTTGCACCGCTCATTTCATATTCTTAGATATATGCTCAGTGACCTTTGTGATTAGAATGCTACAAAGAGGTAATCCAGTAACATCATGGCTGACTGCTTAATACCAATCAACGCGCAAGAGGTTCAAGTCTCAGGAGAGCTTGTTGACTGAATTTGTTTGTTTAATGCAGCTGGGACAAGTTTAATCAAGCCTCAACCAGGCTGCTGCGTGTCCCCCTGACAGTGCAGCACCTTGACTGTGGGGTGGGGGAGGGATTTTTTAAAAACTCCCTCTGTTCGCCAGTCACAGAATTTCACTGATGCTGATTTTGAAATAGTAAACAATTTTGAACTGTTCAATTCCACCAGCTGTAGAAGACTGTCTGAGAAGAGCAAAGGAAACAAAATATACAGATGAAAATGAAGTTCAGATTTGAATTGGTGAGATGGTGAAAGCTCTCGCCCAAACAGACTGTTCTATAAAGTTGAAATAAGAACGCTTGAATAGCATTACTGTAGCACGAACAAGGTCTGATTAAAATGCAAAATGTTCACTCTGATTCCACGCAAATGCAGTAACATGGTCTTTGAGCACTTACTGCAAATACCTGCAAAAGGGCTGTTTCCATTGTATTAATTTAACATTGCACAGAATGCACATGGTATGCTGAGAATGTTAATTTGTGAAATTTTGAAAATACCAAACTAATGAGAAGATTACAGCAGGATTCTTTGTTACATTAAAAAGACATTTAGCATTCCAGAAAACTCCATATGAATAAATGAATGCTGACCCATACAGCAGGTTTTCAATGCACACAGCTTAAAATTCAATAGCCACTTTGTCGAGGCATCCAAAATTTAAAGTTAATTAATAAGCTTGCTTCTGGTTTCCATAGATTCCTTTCAAATGCAAGTACCATAATAGATGAACAGTAACTTATGCAAAGTTCTCATTAAGAAGCCCCTTCAGTGGTCACAGTGATTGAAAGGGAAGATTAAAAGCATATGCTGTGTCTACCATTTATATTACCCTTTTGCCAATTTTATCATAAACTTTCATTTCTATATCTGTAATAACTCTGTTCAACTGCAAGAAAGAATAACATGGTACTTTCTAGGCTCTCATGAAGTAATCCTACAGATGATAAACAGCTAGACTATAGAACCCCATACATTTTACAAGTCACTAATGCTTTAGCCTTCTAGTTATTATAACATATGCACTACCTGTAAATACTCACAGGAATAATTATGGTTTTTTGCCTAAAACTACCCATAGTGTACATATAGTGTATATATACACATCACCTAAAAAATAACTTTACAATTGTAATGAGTTTGTAATATTGAACTTCTTGCCTGTAACTTTGAAATTGTGTTAAATTCTTGTACTGAAAGATACGTTTGTATTCACTTGGATTTTTAAAAACTATTATGGACATTTATTAATTTGTTACATTGTTCCTCAGCTCAAATCACAAAAAGAAAAATTAGTGCGATGGAAAACTCTGAGGAGAGAATTTAAACTCAAATACCTTCAAAGAGCATCTCAGATTAGGGTTGCTAATCATCCAGGATTGTTCTCGAGTCTCCAGGAATTAAAAATAAATCTCCTGGACACTGCTATGAGCAATCCAAAAGAAAAAAATCAAAGGGGCATTAAATAAATGTGTATTTGTTTCATTTTCTTTGAATACTTGTTTATTAGTTATAAAAATATTAGAGATGGGAAAAATGGCTGTTTGACTGGATGGGACAGTTGGAGGCAGGAGGTCATGTGATGAAACCTCCAGGAATATGTCCAACCCCATCTCAGATCCAGTTCATTCATTTCTACGTCTCCCAATTAATTCTAGCAACAGTATCATTAATACTATGCATGTCACCAATAGGAGGATCAGAGCATATTGTTTGCAGAGCACAACAGATCAGAAAAGACAACTATGCTGGAAGAACAGCTACTACCCGAAAATGACATTTAAGTGATAGTGTGGGGCAAATGTGGACATGCACAATCCTGACATAAATTAACATACAGCACTGGACAATCAGAGTGCACTAATGTCACCTGAAGGCAAAACGCCAACAACAATGACAATAAGAGAATTGCAGAAAGATGGCAGTAATGATAGAGTGTTCATGGTCAAGGAGACTTTTGGATTAAACAAAGAATTATATGGCTTTTGGAGATTATTATGATAATTACTAACCCTGAGGTTAGTTAACCCAGTAATAAGCAACTCTGGGCTGGTAATGACGATAAAGTAGAAACAAAATTGTGCTACTGCTATTATCAGAGTGAGGTTTTAGGTGGAGCACTCTTTTGTAGTTCTTAACTTGTTAATAGTCCTGTTCCTTGAATTTATCATTGCTCCTTTCAAATCACCAGAGGCCAATTTAGGGCTTAGGGTTTGGATGGCAGAAGGCACGGCTGCCAATGGTGGAGCGAAGAAAATCGTGATGCACAGGGTTCAGAGATAGAGGAACGTAGAGTTCTTAAAGGGTTGTAGGGCTGGGAGAGGTAACAGAGAAAAGGTTCTGCCAGGACCACTCGATTGCAGACCTCATCACAACCTTGATTCAGATATGGACACAAGACTTGAACCTGAGAGAAGAGGTAAGAGTAGATGGCCTCAGCATCAAGACAGCATTCGGCTGAGCATAGCACGAAGGAACATGAGCAAAACTGAAGTCAATGGGGGTCAAAGGGAAAACTCTCCTTTGGCTGGAGTCATACCTGACACAAAGGAAGAAGGTTGTGATTGTTGGAGACCAATCATTGCAAACCCAGGACATAATTGCAGGAGTCCTCACCATTTGTCTGGATAAGTGCAGCTCCTGCAACATTCAAGAAGCTTGACGCCATCCAGGACAGAACAAGGACTGGCACCCCTACCACTGAACTCAATATCCACCCCCTCCATTACTGGCGGATAGTGGTTGCAGTATGTATGATCTACAGGATGCACTACAGCAACTAACCTCAGTAGTACCTCCCTCCCCTGCGACTTATACCACTGAGAAGGAGAAGAGCAGCAGTGTTGTGGGAACACCATCACCTCAAAGTTTACTTCCATGTCACACACCATCCTGGCTTGGACATATACCGTTGTTTCTTCATCATCGCTGAGTCAATATCTGGGAATTCCCTACCTAATACCGTTTCATGAGCATCATCACCACAAGCACTGCAGCGATTCAAAGAGAAGGCCCACTACAACCATCTCAAGGTCTGTAGGGATGGGTAATCAATGTGGCCTTGCCAGTGTCATCCACAATCCAAGAATAAATTTAAAAAGCCTCTAAGTGATAATTCTGATTTAAACCAGACCATTAATATGTTAGTAATTAATAAATTCAGTAATTTGTGTTGCAGAAATGATTGTCCAGCTATTAGTCACACTATACCAATAGTAGTCCAGGTCAGTCAGATTGCAGATGTTTAGAGGGGCATGTGTGGCATTTTTTTTATCTGGTAATATCTATCCAAATTCAGATATAGCGGCTAGGCACAAAGCTGATATTGACATCCTAATGGATAATCTAATTATTCTACATCATTAAAATACAGTGAATGTGTTTTTTCAAAAAATAAAGTGGGATGATCATAAGCCAAGAAGACAAAGAAATAACATTCTAAAGGATTGCGATATATAATTATGTGAGTTTGGGATCAAAGAATAATTGTTAGAACATATCGAACTGTTCAATAGGTGTGAAGAATTTATACGTGGGAATGAAAATCTTTTAAACCCTTTTAAAATGAGCATAACCGATTTAATACTATATCCGAAAACTACTTAGCGCCAAACGTTCTTTCATTAGGAAGAACTTGCATTTATATAGCACCTGTTTCACTTTCAGGTTGTCCCAAAGTGCTTCACAACCAAAGAATGACTTTTAAAGTGCAGTCCCTGTTGTTATGTAGGTAAGCACAGCAGCCAATTTGCACACAGCAAGGTTCTGTAAAAAGTAATGAGAGAAATGACCAGTTCATTTGTTAGTGGAGGGATAAATGTTGGCCAAGACACCAGGAGAACTCCCCGCCCTCTACTAATAATGACATGGGATCTTTTCCATCCACCTGAACAGGGCCTCATTTTAACATCTCATCCAATAGATGGCAGCATTCCCACAATACTGCACTGAAATATCAGCCAAGATTATGGCCCCGATATTAATGTGAGTTGGGGGGGCGGGGGTGCTGGGGGAGGTGGGCCAAACCCAGAAGTCAAGTCAGCAGGTCTGATTCTCCGATTTCAGCTGAATTAAAGCAATACATTTTCACTTCTGGGTTTTGCGACTTCAAGCAGCGCAACGAGTGTGATGCACACCCGCACGACGCGATCTCAACTCTATTTAAAGGAACAATGTAGAAATGGAATTTGGAAGAGTCAGGAGGTCCTTAGGATGGATTCACAGAGAGCAAGAGCAGCAGCCAGACTTAATGATGCAACACTAGAATTACTGGTGAGTGCAGTCAGGAGGAGGAGGGACATACTTCTCCCCAGCAATGGGAGGAAAAACCCCGTGGCTCTCACCAAGAGGGATTGGTTGGAGGTGGCTGAGGAGATGAGCAGCAGGAGCATTGTGCCCCTGTCTTGGATGTAATGTAGGAAGCGGTTTAATGACCTTACCAGGTCAGGAACAGGGAGAACATTTGCCGATTTGCCTACATCCTGTGGTGTAAACCTGCCCCCAGACTCTGTCTTGCCAAGAATACTCCATCAGATCACTCCTCACACCCACTCAACTATCAGCAGCACCCAGCCTTCACTCTCTATGCACTTCATCACTTCCCCATTTATCCATCCACCGTTGCCACTCACCCCAATCCTTATACAGTGTGATGCATCAGTCTTGGAGGTAATTTTTACCCCCAAAAATGTGGGTTTGGGTCAGGTGAAAGTAAAAATGTTAAAGATTTCAAACACAACCCAAACACGCCTCGAACACGCTCACTTCCGTTTTTAACGGAGGCAAGACAAGGGGCGGGCAACCAATCCGCTTTCAGGGGGCGGGTCGGGCATTGAAACTTTTTAAGGAGACTGTATGCCTCCATTTTAACAAGGTTTGTATTTTTAACCACTGTCGGCCAGGTTTCTCTGGCCTCGGGAAACCTGGCAGGTAAAAGGAGGTGAGAAGGGCTGGATCCATAAGATAAGTGCCTTTACAGCACTGCGGGTGGGCCAGGAGGACCGGGAATGTTTATTCCAGGCCCAACAAGCTAACCATGTAAACACCCATCCCCACCTCCATAATCTCCCCCCCCCCCGACACCCCCGCGATCATCAAGCCCCACCCATCTCTCCCCAACCCCCCCGCGATCTGTCATCTTCCCCAAACCCCCCCACGATCTGTCATCTTCCCCAACCCCCCCGCGATCTGTCATCTTCCCCAACCCCCCCACGATCTGTCATCTCTCCCCAACCCCCCCGCGATCTGTCATCTTCCCCAAACCCCCCCCCGTGATCTGTCATCTTCCCCAACCCCCCCCCCGTGATCTGTCATCTTCCCCAAACCCCCCCCCCCCGCGATCTGTCATCTTCCCCAAACCCCCCCACGATCTGTCATCTTCCCCAACCCCCCCACGATCTGTCATCTTCCCCAAACCCCCCCGCGATCTGTCATCTTCCCCAACCCCACACGATCTGTCATCTTCCCCAACCCCCCCGCGATCTGTCATCTTCCCCAAACCCCCCCGCGATCTGTCATCTTCCCCAACCACCCCCCACGATCTGTCATCTTCCCCAACCACCCCCCGTGATCTGTCATCTTCCCCAACCCCCCCGCGATCTGTCATCTTCCCCAAACCCCCCCGCGATCTGTCATCTTCCCCAACCACCCCCCACGATCTGTCATCTTCCCCAACCACCCCCCGTGATCTGTCATCTTCCCCAACCCCCCCCGCGATCTGTCATCTTCCCCAAACCCCCCCGCAATCTGTCATCTTCCCCAACCACCCCCCCGCGATCTGTCATCTTCCCCAAACCCCCCCCCGGCGATCTGTCATCTTCCCCAAACCCCCCCGCGATCTGTCATCTTCCCCAACCACCCCCCCGCGATCTGTCATCTTCCCCAAACCCCCCCCCCCCGCGATCTGTCATCTTCCCCAAACCACCCCGCGATCTGTCATCTTCCCCAAACCCCCCCGCGATCTGTCATCTTCCCCAAACACCCCCGCGATCTGTCATCTTCCCCAAACCCCCCCCGCGATCTGTCATCTTCCCCAAACCCCCCCCGCGATCTGTCATCTTCCCCAATCACCCCCCCGCGATCTGTCATCTTCCCCAAACCCCCCCGGGATCTGTCATCTTCCCCAAACCCCCCCCCCCGCGATCTGTCATCTTCCCCAACCCCCCCCCCGCGATCTGTCATCTTCCCCAAACCCCCCCGCGATCTGTCATCTTCCCCAACTCCCCCCCCGCGATCTGTCATCTTCCCCAAACCCCCCCGCGATCTGTCATCTTCCCCAACCCCCCCCCGCGATCTGTCATTTTCCCCAAACCCCCCCCACGATCTGTCATTTTCCCCAACCC
The DNA here is from genome assembly GCA_030390025.1 of Squalus acanthias. NCBI lineage: Eukaryota > Metazoa > Chordata > Chondrichthyes > Squaliformes > Squalidae > Squalus > Squalus acanthias. Next base: position 51,869,997 of record CM059425.1, read on the forward strand.
CCCCCCGCGATCTGTCATCTTCCCCAAACCCCCCCGTGATCTGTCATCTTCCCCAACCCCCCCCGCGATCTGTCATCTTCCCCAACCCCCCCCGCGATCTGTCATTTTCCCCAACCCCCCCCCACGATCTGTCATTTTCCCCAACCCCCCCGCGATCTGTCATCTTCCCCAACTCCCCCCCTACAGTCTGTCATCTTCCCCAAACCCCCCCGCGATCTGTCATTTTCCCCAAACCCCCCTCATGATCTGTCATCTTCCCCAACCCCCCCCCCCCCACGATCTGTCATCTGTCATGAAACTATCAGATTGTCGTAAAAACCCATCTGGTTCACTAATGTCCTTTAGGGAAGGAAATCTGCCATCCTTACCTGGTCTGGCCTATAATTGACTCCAGACCCACAGCAATGTGGTTGACTCTTAACTGCCCTCTGAAATGGCCCTGCAAACCACTCAGTTGTAACAAACCGCTATGAAAAACTATAATAAGACTAAAACCGGACGGACCACCCGACATCGACCTCGGCACCTACGGACACGACAACGGTACACACAGCCCAGTCGAGCCTGCAAAGTCCTCCTCACTAACATCTGGGGACTTGTGCCAAAATTGGGAGAGCTGTCCCACAGACTAGTCAAGCAATAGCCTGACATAGTCATACTCATAGAATCATACCTTTCAGCCAATGTCCCAAACTCCTCCATCACCATCCCTGGGTATGTCCTGTCTCACCGTCAGGACAGACCCACCAGGGGTGGCAGCACAGTGGTATACAGTCGGGAAGGAGTGGCCCTGGGAGTCCTCAACATTGACTCCGGACCCCATGAAGTCTCGTGACTTGAGGTCAAGCATAGGCAAGGAAACCTCCTGCTGATTACCACCTACTGCCCTCCCTCAGCTGATGAATCAGTACTCCTCCATGTTGAACACCACTTGGAAGAAGTACTGAGGGTAGCAAGGACAGAGAATCAACTCTGGGTGGGGGACTTCAATGTCCATCACCAAGAGTGGCTCGGCAGCACCACTACTGACTGAGCTGGTCGAGTCCTGAAGGATATAGCTGCCAGACTGGGCCTGCGGCAGGTAGTGAGAGAAACAACACAAGGAAAAAACCTACTTGACCTCATCCTCACCAATCTACCTGTCGCAGATGCATCTGTCCATGACAGCATTGTTAACAGTGACCACCGCATAGTCCTTGTGGAAACGAAGTCCCGTCTTCAGAGTGAGGACACCCTCCATCGTGCTGTGAGGCACTACCACCGTGCTAAATGGGGTAGATTCAGAACAGATCTAGCAGCTCAAAACTGGGCATCCATGAGGCGCTGTGGGCCATCAGCAGCAGCAGAATTGTATTCCACCACAATCTGTAACCTCATGACCTTCCATCCATCATAAGGTCAGAAGTGGGGATGCACAGTGTTCAGTTCCATTTGCAAATCCTCAGATAATGAAGCAGTCCCTGCCAGCATGCAGCAAGATCTGGACAATATTCAGGCTTGGACTGATAAGTGGCAGGTAACATTCAACCCACACAAGTGCCAGGCAATGAATACCTGCAACAAGAGAGCGTCAAACCACCGCCCCTTGACATTCAATGGCATTACCATCGCCGAATCCCCCAAAATCAACATCCTGGGGAGTCACCACTGACCAGAAACTTAACTGAACCAGCCACATAAATACTGTGGCAACAAGAGCAGGTCAGAGGCTGGATATTCTGTGGAGAGTATCTCACCTCCTGACTCCCCAAAGTCTTTCCACCATCTACAAAGCACAAGTAAGGAGTGTGATGGAATACTCTCCACTTGCCTGGATCAGTGCAGCTCCAACAACACTCAAGAAGCTCGACACCAACCAGGACAAAACAGCCCACTTGATTGGCACCTCATCCACCACCTTAAACATTCACTCCCTGCACCACCGGCGTACTGTGGCTGCAGTGTGTACCATCTACAAGATGCACTGCAGCAACTCACCAAGGCTTCTTCGACAGCACCTCCCAAACCTGCAACCACTTCCACCTAGAAAGACAAGGGCAGCAGACGCATGGGAACACCATCACCTGCAAGTTCCTCTCCAAGTTACACACCATCCTGACTTGGAAATATATCGCCGATCCTTCATCGTTGTTGGGTCAAAATCCTGGAACTCCCTCTCTAACAGCACTGTGGGAGTACCTTCACCACAAGGACTGCAGCGGTTCAAGAAGGCAGCTCACCACCACCTTCTCAAGGGCAATTAGGGATGGGCAATAAATGCTGGCCTTGCCAGAGATGCCCCAAACACCTCTGCGATCTGTTGCTTTCCCTGTACTCCCACCTCCCCCCCCACCCCCCGTGATCTGTCATCTTTCCCAACCACCCCCCCCCCCCCGTGATCTGTTATTTTTCCTGAACTCACCCCGTGATCTGATATCTTCCCCAACTCCCCGTGATGCCCCCTCTGTCTGCCACGGAGGAAGTGGCTACCTCCATGGATCTTCAAATATGGCTCTATGAGTTCATGCAGACCATTAGCACGGTCATTGGATGCCAACATGTTTGCCACCTTAAACAGGATGACAGATACCTTATCCATGGCCTTACAGCGCGTCACTAGTCTTCACTAAGCTGGGCTGCAGCAGAGTGGTAGGAGTGATGTGGCGCTGGCCCAAGAGAGGGATGATGGCGAAAGGGGAAATAGAAGTGGGAATTCCCTCAAAGCGCTCCCACTTCTCACCCGTTGCCCCACCTCCCCCACCCCCACCCCGCCCCCCCCCCTATCCCGCCCCCAGCCAGTACCCAACATGCTGCCTCGTCTCTCGATGGCCGAGTCTGCCCCTGCACAGGTGCAGGTGGAGCAGCTTTTGGCGGAGCCCTCAGAGGCTTCAAAACCCAGAGGACGTTGACCAGGAGCATCTCAGCAGCCAGGACAGGGATCTGAGCAGCCTGCCTCTACCTGTGCTGAAGCCACATGGGATGCACCAAGTAGAAGCGGTAGGAAGCACAAGAGAAAGCCATTGTAATTCACCAAGGGTATGCACATGGGCGTTTGACAAAATGTTATGTTGTTAAGTCTCCTTTTCTTATAACGACACATAAAATTTATTGCTTAGTGCCACTTCCACATCTTTCCTATTATTGCATGCTGAATGTCAAGTTGCCCTTTCACATGTTTCATGATGAATGTCAATACATGATGGGATCCATTGGGCGGATGTGCATTGGGTGTATGTGTGGTTGAAGGACTGTTTAGTGCAAAGGGAGGAGGGGGAGGGATTGGTGCTGGTGGTGGGAGTGGGCTGGAGGATTTCATTTGTGATGTTTTTATGTGTGAGACACCACTCGCTGAATCTTTAAGCTATTAGGGCGTCCCTGGCAAAAATGTACGTGGCTGATCTGGCGATGGTGGCCAATGCTGGCCTATCTTCATATTCCCCCTCCTCAATGTTCTCCTCATCTGAAAATGAGTGATGAGCGCCTTCGTCTTCCTCTACCTGCAATCCTCTCTGCTGCGCAATGCAGTACAGGACGCAGCACACCACTATTATTCTAGACACCCTCGCTGGCGAGTACTGAAGGGCGCCTCCAGGCCTCCAGAAGCAAAAGTATTGAGGGCGGTGGTGGCTTTCACAACCACTGGTAATGCGTGGCCACCAGGTCCAGCAGGCAGCTGGTCTTCTTCTAGGAGGCTGCAGATGTCTACAACCAGCTGACGTGACAACCTCAGCCTATGAAAGCACTGCTCTTCTGAGAGGTCAAGGAAGCTGAGCATCTGTCTGTAAGCTCTGTGATATGGGTCGTGCCTCCTGCGACCTTGGCCACTCTCTAGTGCACCTCGCTCCTGTGCACGTGCTGATCCCACCACAGTACGTCGTCGCTGCCATGGATGGCAATTGTCTTCCTCTTCTGATGTACTGTCAAAAACATCCAAGGCGCCTCCCATCCAGCTGGCTTCTGATTGAAAGCCTCCAAAGTTCTCCAAAAACTGTTTTGTGACAAGAACTCTCTGTTAAATGTTTGCCAGAGGGAACTGACCAAGCAGCTGTAAGAACTGAGCATATATCACGTTTGGGGTTTCTGAAGTTGATAGACTCTCATGAAGTGGACCTGCAACTCACCTCCTTTTTACTGGTCAGTTTCCCGAGGCCCGGAAAACCCTTGCTGGAGACGTTAAATCAGAAGGAAAGTTAAATTCCTGTGAAAAGGCCTTCATTTGCTTCCAATTATCACCTTAAATGATGTATACATTGCCCACCCACCTGTGCTAATGATCGTGCTGACCCCAGTGAGCTGATTGCTTGCACGCAGCCTCAGTGAAACCCGGAAGTCAGCGCGTTGTAGCTGGGTTGCGGTCATGATTATTTTTTCTACAAATTTAACTATGTACCCAACCCCAACCCACCCGTTCTTGCCTGTTAAAATCCCCCCCCCCTGTGTTGAGACTTGGAGATGAGGGTGCTACCATTGAGCTAAACTGACACATTGGATTGGAATGACAGACATTTTAACTGTTAACATCAAGATGCAGTGGCATTATTCCCTCCAAGAAGAACATACAGTGGGGTATAAAATCCACGACAGGGTGAATTTTCTAAGTTAGTGAACTGACCAACTGCTGCTATTGTACAACATAGATTCCTGCATATGCAGCTGTCTTTTTTAAAAAAGCATTGACAAAAAAATCCCGAGTTTTTCCAGTTACCAGCCACTGTTACATTAAACAACCATTTCCTTCACTATTTCATCACAAGTTAATACTTTGCTTCAGTGGACCCAAAATAAAATCCCCACCTCCAACAAAAAGTGAGAAGTCTGAGGAATCAATAAAAATCAGCAACAGCCTTGTTTACCCAAGCACATTGTAATTCCACATTTGTAATTCCACACACAAGTTGCCACAATAGTGGTTTCTTTACACAAAAACAGATTTCATTTTATGTACTTTACTGGCATGACTATCTCAGCAATATCCACCATCAAACTAAAAGCAAACCAACATAATTATGAAATGACACACAATCAATAAAGGGATCCAGCCCAGCGACTACATAACGCTAAAGCTTGAAAATTGCTGTTTTCTGTTGTAAGGAATATGTCAACAGTCAGACAAAGACAAGTAAGACAATTCTCTGCAATTTTCCATGAAGGGCATACTGTACAGCAGATGAAGTAAAGTGAAAAGTAAGCACGAGTTATATTATGTTTACATATAGTACACACAGATAGGATTGTTTGTTTCAAAATCAAAAGCACAATAATTTCTTCCCTAGTATTCACTGAGATGTGTAGCCGTGTTATCTACAATTACAGATGTCTTGTCAGAAAGCCCCAAGGAATCATAGTAATTATCTCGTTATTTATAGAAATTACATTGGATATTGATATTTGTAGTCCAAATTCTGAATTTTTTATTATGATTTTCCTGACAAATGCTGCCAAGCGGAGGTTGTTCATCTATGCTGATTCAGGAGGGGAACAAGGATTTTTCTTTATGCCTCCAAAGGACATAACATTTTATAAATCCAAACACTGATCCCAATGAACAAGCCCCATCAGACTGCTGGGAACGCAGATGCATTTCCCACCACAGTGCCAGGGAACACTGACATATACTTACCAACACCCCTTTTCCTGTCCCAATAGGTTGCCGTACCACCAAACCAACAGACAGCATTGACCTATTTGCACTCCCAGAATTATGTCCTACCAGTAGAGCACCAGTAGTTAGAAAGATTATTATTTTTAAAGGGATTGGCTGCACACTCCAGCCCAAGCTCAATAAAGGCTCACTTACTAGAAAATGGCTTCCTCCTGTTTTTGCTTCTAGATAATTCATAGGGCAACTGAGGGAACAGCATGTTTATGCAAAATAGCTGAGAGACAGCTGTACCCCAGAAAGTTGCATGAGAGGAATAGGAAATGCTACAATTACCCAGAGGGCAGCAAATTACAACCATGTACAGCGACAAGGCACAGGTCCAGTACACTGTTAAATTGGCTACAAATCTGCTCGACCTTCATAATTTTATAGCCTCCAATTTCAGCAGCGCAGTTTATAAACGAGTGTACCCTTTGGTTGTGCTTATTGAAAATGACAACCACAAAATAAAAGTAAAGCTTATGGATTGATGCAATCTATACACAAAATGTCAGGCTAGATATCTAAAGAAGCAGGCAGTAGCTTACTGGAGAAGCTTGGAGTCGATATGAAGGATAACAATTGTAAAAGAGGCATTGAAGAACATGAAGAAGTTTCTGTGTGGCCATAAAACAAGCTGGTGCTAAGAATATGGTGCTGGTACAGAGCAGAATAGTGATAGACTTCAAGAGGACATAGACAGGCTGGTGGAATGGGCGGACTCGTGGCAGATGAAATTTAACGCAGAAAAATGCGAAGTGATACATTTTGGTAGAAAGAACGAGGAGAGGACATATAAACTAAAGGGTACAATCATAAAGGGGGTGCATGAACAGAGAGTCCTGGGGGTATATGTGCATACATTTTTGAAGGTAGCAGGGCAGGTTGAGAAAGCAGTTACAAAAGCTTATGGGATCCTGGGCTTCATGAATAGAGGTAGAGAGTACAAAAGCGTGGAAATTATGATGAACCTGTATAAAACACTGGTTCGGCCTCAACTGAAGTATTGTGTCCAATTCTGGGCACCGCACTTTAGGAAGGATGTGAAGGCCTCAGAGAGGGTGCAGAAAAGATTTACGAGAATGATTCCAGGGATGAGGGACTTCAGTTACGTGCATAGACTGGAGAAGCTGGGGTTGTTCTCCTTAGAGCAGAGAAGATTGAGAGGAGATTTGATAGAGTGTTCAAAATTATGAGGGGTCTGGACAGAGTAGATAGAGAGAAACTGTTCCCATTGGCAGAGGGGTCGAGAACCAGAGGACACAGATTCAAGGTGATTGGCAAAAGAACCAAAGGTGACATAAGAAAAACTTTTTTACGCAGCGAGTGGTTAGGATCTGGAATGCACAGCCTGAAGGGTGGTGGAAGCAGACTCAATCACTGCTTTCAAAAGGGAATTGGATAAGTACCTGAACGAAAAAAATTCACAGGGCTATGGGGAAACGGTGGGGGAGTGAGACTAGCTGAAATGCTCTTGCAGAGAGCCGGCACGGGCTCGACAGGCCAAATGGCGTCCTTCTGTGCTGTAACCATTCTATGATTCCAAGCTCTGCACAAAGCCCTGTGCAAGGTTGGTGTCGGACTTCTCCATGCTCCTTGACATTGCACTCAGGCTTTCTGGCAGGCCTGCAATGCACCAAGCATTTCATTGTGCATACCCATCAGCGTTCTTCTGTAGGCCGCCCCATCAAAGTCCTCATCTGAGTCCTCTGCAGCAGAACCTGTGTACGACCTCATCCTCCGAGGAGCTGGTGCCTGATCTACCCTTTGCCCCTGCCCTGGCTGCAGGCCACTCATGCCCGGTGTCTCACCACGTGCAGATCCCGCCTCTAACCTATCCTCTAAAGTACTCGGAGTGTCAGTATCTGAGCTGGTGGCTGCGAGTGTGAAATTGAGTGACGGTGCTGTGTCTTCATCATCAGTGTCTTGGTGGTCCTCCACCACTGCCTGGCCAGGTGGCAGTTCTTGACTATCTGAAAGGAAAAGGCACAAGAGTAGAGTTGTGGTAAGTGGAGGAGGGAAAGCAAGATGTGCATGCTTACATCGTCAGCAGCTTGTAAGTGAGAAGAGATTGTGGGATATGGGGAAGTGGTATGTGCGTGTCTCAGTGAGGATTCTTCAATCTGATTGGTTGAAGAGACACGCTGTTTCTTGTCCTGCTCACACATGCCACAGATCCCCTGTAGAGGGCGCCGCGCTGGATCAGACGCCCGAAGACAGCAAGTCTCTGCTCAAAAGCCCGTGGAAACTCTGTGGGCAGCTGTCAGCCCAGTGAACAGCGAGCGCCGTTCCTTCGCTGCTGAATGTAAAATCTGGGTCATCATATTTACAAAGCAGATTAAAATATTGACTCTTTGAATCTTTGGACACCTTAAAATTGCACAAAAGAGTCTGAATAGATTCCCAAGCCAAGAAATGACTGATTGAAACTGATCTTTTCCTCACTTCCAGGAGGTGATTGGTTGCTTCTCAGAGATCTTCAGACTGATTCCCCCTGATTCAGGCAGAATCGATCTTTTATATCTCAGAAGAGTTACCAGGACATTCTGAAGTTTGACTATCCCTCAAATTTAAAAAGGAGTCATCATTCATATACAACCTAAACCAGTTAGGTGTTTATTTTCTTTGCTTTGTATATCTTTAGTGGTCAGATTTATTTCTGTGACAGATATAAGTCAATGAAATATGATTTTAAAAACATCGGCCCAGAATTTGCGGTCAGCAGCGAAGCGAAGGCATTCTAACTTTTTAAAATAGTTAGAGAGAGCAAAACAAAGACTGGGCTCTCACATGAGGAACGGGCAAACCTGAAGTAAAGAAGGACAAACTTTTAAAAAAATGTTTACATTTTTATTAAAATGGACAAATTTCACACTGCTCAAAATTAAAATTAGTTTTCCAGGCCCTTAACATTTGTTTAGCAGTAATAACACTGTCAAAACCCCAGTTACACCCTTTGTGTCTAACTAAATTTGGCAGCGCACTTACTGCGGAAGAGCTAAAGTTTTCATCAGTTTCCCTGATTTGGCTGATTACGCAGATTGCCGACTCTGTGGGGAGACAACGCAGCCTGTTTTGGAGCGATCATTGACAGACCGCAACTTCAGGGTTTCCGAATGCGCCTGCGCCAAATCCCGAAGTTGCGGTCAGTTTCAGAGGCGGAATGACGGTGAACGCTGCCAGTTCACAATCATCCGACCGCAAATTCCAGACCGTACAATTTATCAAGATGCCCCATTGAGAATAACATCGCTGTCTGCAGCAACTTTTTTTTTTAGTCATTCATGGGATGTGGGCGTCGCTGGCAAGGCCAGCATTTATTGCCCATCCCTAGTTGCCCTTGAGAAGATGCTGTTTTTCTTATGTAAATATTGGAAATGTACATCTCTCCATTCACTGAAGACTGTTTCCTACATTTCCCAGCAAGAGATCTAGAGGAATGTTATAGCCTGTATTCAGCAATAATACAAATTCAAAATGAAATTGCAATGTTGTCTGATTTTAGTATCAGATAAGTTTAGGAAATCAGATTGAGCCTGATTTCCAAGATCAGCTTGGCTGCAGCCTGTACAGTATTCCTTTCTGGGACAGGCTAGGGGTAAGGTCTAGCATTAAATAATATCATCCCTCATTCTTGATATTTTGAATTATGGGCAGCCTAATCTTGCTCGCAGATATCAGGCACACCTCAGGTACTTTTTCTGGAATTAGTTTGAAGAAAGTGAAAATAACAATTTTAGGGTAGACCAGAATCTGTTCTCGACTTAATAGATCTTGGCACTTCTGCTTTGATAGTACTTCTGTTGAAAGCTCTCTGAGTGGAAGAGCTACCTTTTAGAGATGATAGAATTCTGATGAAAAGTGATGGGTCCCAGGAGCATTTTCCTATTGCCATTAAATTAATTACATTCTCTTCATTTATTCCAGTATGAAGCACTTCAGTTTATAACACTCCTGCTCTTCAATTGAGGAGAAAGCAATCTTACGAATCACCTTAAGTCATTCTACATCTACAGTGAGTAAAACCGTTTCTCCACAATACAACTGCAGACAGTTCAAAAAAAACTAGAAAGAGGATTCAGTTTGTAACAAAATTATCTTTTGTTAAGTGCACCTGAATTTCCCTTTAATCATAGAATCATAGAAATTTACGGCACAGAAGGAGGCCTTTCAGCCCATCATGTCTGTGCCGGCCGAAAAAGAGCTATCCAGCCTAATCCCACTTTCCAGTTCTTCGTCTGTAGCCCTGTAGGTTACGGCACTTCAAGTGCATATCCAAGTACTTTTTAAATGTGTTGAGGGTTTCTGCCTCTACCACCATTTCAGGCAGTGAGTTCCAGACCCCCACCATCCTCCGGGTGAAAAAAGTTCTCAACTCCACTCTAATCCTTCTACCAATTACTTTAAATCTATGCCCCCTGGTTATGGACCTCTCTGCTAAGAGAATTAGGTCACTCTAGTTACTCTATCTAGATCCCTTATCATTTTATACACCTCAATTAAGTCTGCCTTTCGGATGAGACATTGAACCGAGGCCCCGTCTGCTCTCTCCGGTGGATGTAAAAGATCCCATGGCACTATTTCGAAGAAGAGCAGGGGAGTTATCCCCAGTGTCCTGGCTAATATTTATCCGTCAATCAACATAATAAAAACAGATTATCTGGTCATTATCACATTGCTGTTTGTGGGAGCTTGCTGTGCACAAATTGGCTGCCGCGTTTCCTACATTACAACAGTGACTACACTCCAAAAGTACTTCATTGGCTGTAAAGTGCTTTGAGACGTCCGGTGGTCATGAAAGGCGCTATAGAAATACAAGTCTTTCTTTCTTTCTTCTTTCTTTCTCCCCTCAGCCTCCTCTGTTCCAAAGAAAACAATCTCAGCCTATCCAATCTTTCCTCATAGCTAAAATTCTCCAGTCCTGGCAACATCCTCGTAAGTCTCCTCTGTACCCTCTTTAGTGCAATCACATCCTTCCTGTAATGTGGTGACCAGAACTGCACGTAGTATTCTAGCTGTGGCCTAACTAGTATTATGTACAGTTCAAGCATAACCTCTCTGCTCTTATATTCTATGCCTCGGCTAATAAAGGAAAGCATCCCGTATGCCTTCTTAACCACCTTATTTACCTGTATTGCTACCTTCAGGTGTCTGTGGACATGTACTCCAAGGTCCCTCTGTTCCTCTACACTTCTCATTATCCTACAATTTATTGTGTATTTCCTTGATTTGTTAGCCCTCCCCAAATGCATAACCTCACACTTCTCCAGATTGAATTCCATTTGTCACTTTTCTGCCCACCTGACCAGTCCATCAATATCTTCCTGCAGTCTACAGCTTTCTTCCTCATTATCAACCACCCAGCCAGTTTTTGTATCATCTGCAAACTTCTCAATCATGCCCCCTACATTGAAGTCTAAATCCTTGATACATACCACAAAAAGCAAGAGACCTAGTACTGAGCCCTGCGGAACCCCACTGGAAACAGCCTTCCAGTAACAAAAACGTCGACCATTACCCTTTGCTTCCTACCACTGAGACAATTTTGAATCCAATTTGCTATTTTCCCTTGGATCCCATGGGCTTTTACTTTTCTGACCAGTCTGCCATGTGGGACCTTGTCAAAAGCCTTGCTAAAATCGATGCAGACTACATCAAATACGCTACCCTCATTGACCTTCCTTGTTACCTCCTCAAAAATGTAATTAAGTTAGTCAGACACGACCTTCCGTTAACAAATCCACATTGGCTCTCCTTGATTAATCCGTGCCTTTCAGAATGACAATTAATACTGTCCCTCAGAATTTTTTCCCAATAATTTGCCCACCACCAAGGTTAGGCTGACTGGCCTGTAATTACTTGGTCTATCCCTTTCTCTTTTTTTAAACAACAGTACAATGTTAGCAGTCCTCCAGTACCACACCTGTAGCCAGAGAAGATTGGAAAATGATGGTCAGAACCTTCGCTATTTCCTCCCTTGCTTCTCGTAACCGCCTGGGATACATTTCATCCAGATCTAGCAATTTATCTACTTTCAAAGATGTTAAACCCCTTAATATTTCCTCTCCCACTATTTTTCTCTCATCTAATATTTCACACTTCTCCTCCTTAACTACAATGTCTGCATTGTCCCTCTCTTTTGTGAAGGCAGGCACAAAGTATTCATTAAGAACCATACCCCGCCTTCCGCCTCAACACAAAGGTTACCTAATAGGCCCTACTCTCTCTTTAGTTATCCTCTTGCTCTTTATGTATTCATAAAACATCTTTGGGTTTTCCTTGATTTACTTGCCAATATTTTTTCATGCCCTCTCTTTGCTTTCCTAGGGCTCGATTTTGCCAAGCACAAGGAGGCGGGTTTGGAGGCGTGCGAGGTGGTAAAATCGCAAAATATGGTGGGCGGGCCCGATCCCACCTCCGAGCAATTTTCCCAAATGCGTGTTTTCTGACCCCCTTTCCATCCCGCCTCTTGGAGGCGGGATAGGCCCTTAAGGCCCTTAACAACCACTTAAATGCCTCTATAATCCCATTTTGAGAGGCCTTTCTGATTTTTAGACATTTCCCCCATCCTACACGCCTCCTCTGGAACACATCAGGTAAACCTGGCGGCCTCACAAGTGGACTGCTTACTAACAGCTGCAGCTCCACCATTAAAAAGGAGTTTTCAGCAATCATCATTTGCAGGTGGCAGAACTTTGTTGTCTCAGGTCTGGGGGAACTTTTAGCAGGCCTACTCATTGTTGTGGATGTTTGGAGCCTGAGACCCATCTGCAGTGTGACCTCCTGGGAAACCCCTCTCCCCACCTTGACTGAGCGCTTCTTCAACTGAGGCATATACCAGAAGCATGGAACCATTTATTTCCTTTCCTCCTGGACATCACATTCGGACAAAGACCACCCACGGCAGCAGCAGAACCCTGAACAACAGCAGCACCAACAGCAGCAGCAACAACAGGAGCGCCAAGCTGCTGCTCACCCACTTGAAGCTGCACAGGCCAAAAGATGCCAGAGCGTGACCACATTGCTGCCCGGGATGCAAGGGACGCACTCATGTTGGCCAGATTTGCTTAGCCTGCACAATCAAACACTTTTGCCTCGCACGTTCTTAGCAGAGTATCGACAATGGACAAGAACCTGCGAATTCCTATCACTCTGGCCACCATACTGACAATTGCAAGTCGCTCTAAGCCCTCAATGTGGAAGTCCCATTTGCGAAATGACACAGGCCACAACTTCAACAGTTTGCCATCAGAAATTTTTATCACAAGAAGCAACTGATGGCATTTCAAAAATAAACACAACATAACACCCAAGTGACTACCCTTGTGACTACTTGTACATTATCTTCTTCTTATGCGTGCTCCTACGTGGTGCTTCCCCTGTGGCTTCAGCAGATGTGGAGGCCCCTTGCTCACTTTCTTGCTGCTCCTGTCTCGTCACCTTTGGTGGTCGTCCTCTGGGGTTGCGAACCTATGAGGGCTCGGCAACAGTCTGCTGCTCCTGCGGCTGTGCAGGGGATGAGACGCCCATCTCAGTTGGGTGAGGACTCTGGTGGGACACTGACCGAGGGCTTTGCAGTGGCATGGTCGTGTGAGCACTTGAAGAGGAGCCCCTACTTCCTTGTTGTCTGCCACCAACATCCCTCTCATGGGTCAGCCCCACTTCAGAACTAGCAAGTGGCTTGACAGCACTTTGCTGCACTTCAGGGGGGCCATGAGGACCCATTTCTGCACTGAAAGTCCTACTCCAGCAGACTTCCATGAAGGTCTGGTTTCTATGCTCAATAGCTGACCATTGCTCCTCAAGAGATGCCAGTCTATTCTGAATAATGACCATGTTTTCAACACTCTGGTGACTTAGCTCCTCCATGGCCATAGCCATCCTCTCCTCTGCCATAGCCATCCTTTCCACGGAGGTTGCCATCCTTTCCGCAGTGATGCATTCATGCGCCAATGCCTCCACAAAGGCTCTGCTTATATTCACGATGGACTCCTCCATTCGCTCCACACTCGCAGCGACCCTGGAGACAAAACCTGCCAGAGACTCCTGCACCTGTTCCTGAAGTTCCAGCACCGCTCTCCTTCTGGATGGACCCGGAGGCACAGGGTCGACATGCAGCTGAGCCGAGCTGGCAGAGTCCTGCGACCTCCGACGAGGACTCTCCACTGCTGTCCCTGTCTCCACCATCTGCTGATGCTCACTTGTGAGCTGTGATACGCCAGTTGACAACACTACTCTAACTCACGAAGGTCCCACCGAGGTGTGAGTGTCTGCGCTGGTGAAGGGTGCACTGAATTCTGCTGACGCTGCACCCTCAGAAGTTGCAGCTTCCTTTGAGGAGTCTGGAAGCTCAGGCTCTTCCTCCTGGACAGTGGGGACGGGGGCTTTCGATGGTCCTGTGGGGGAGTAAAGGAAAGAGTTAGAGATGTGAGGTCAAGGTTACATGAAAATTGAATAGTGCAGATGATCATAAGTCAATCTGTTAGAGCATCAGATTCATTATCAGTGACTCATGCAATGTCAATGAGAGAGATGCCAAACTATTCTGTCACCAGCTTGCTGTGATGTGCCCGTCTGTCCGTCCCCCACTTGGGAATCGTCCTCGATCCCAGCGATTTCCAGGGCCGCCTCCTGCCTGGTGGTGAGCTGGGCTACTGAGGGTGGCCCTCCTCCTGTCATGGCTCTTTCCCTCTTATTGTGGGCTCTCTTTTCCTGCAATGAGGGACACAAGTGGAGTTTGAGTGAGAATGAAGGAGTAAGTTTAGAGAATCCATAGCATAGATGCTTAGAAGGATACAAAGGACCCTCCATGTGTGTTGTAAGTTGTTGTCATTGCGTCACAGTGATAGGGAGTGTGAGGACTGCATGGTCGAATAGTTAGTTGAATGTGACCATAGAGAGAGAGGGAATGGGTAAGGGCGCAGGGATGTAAGTGTCAAGTGGGATGTGGAGGAAGAGGTTGGCAAAGCAGAGTGCTGGTGAGGAGAGGCGATGGGGATTAGATTGAGGGTGATGAGAAAGTCATACTCACTTTTCCTGTGCGGAGAAGGTCATGAAACCTCTTCCTGTATTGTAGCCAGGTTCTGCAGCTCATCGAAATAGAGTTCACCTCCTGGGCCACTTGCGGCCACACAGCTTTTGTCTACTGGGGTGACTTTTTTCTCCCTGTGGAAGGGAACATCACCTCCTTATTACAGCTGGCTCCGTGCACCAGAGCTTGGAGGGAGGGCTCATCAAACCGAGGTGCACACTTTTGCTTGATCGTGGACATTGTCGGGAAATCAACTCCTTCATACAATTTGCAAAGCGTTTGCAGACTCTAGAAGAATCAAGGCTGCTTGCAGGCCTTAAATCCAGCAGCATTGATGATGTCATCGGAGGCGACTTTCTGTATGAAAAGACTCAATGGGCCAGGGGTTCCCACACGCAGGAAATCAAATTGCCCAATTAGGGGAAATCGCACTTTTTCAACACTTCACTTAGGAGTCGGGGTCCGGACACGATTTCCACCTGACACGCCCCAGCCCGCCCACACTGACAAAATCCAGCCCCTAATTTCCTTTTTAATTTCACCCCTGCATTTTCTGTACTCCTCTAGGCTTTCTGCAGTATTTAGCTCTCGGTATCTGACATAAGCTTTCCTTTTTTGCTTTATCCTGTCCTGTATACCCCTTGACATCTAGGGGGCTCTAGATTTGGAAGTCCCACCCTTTTTCTTTGTGGGAACATATTTGCTCTGAACCCTCACTATCTCCCCCTTGAATGGCTCCCACTGCTCTGACACTGATTTACCTTCAAGTAGCTGTTTCAAGTTTACATTTGCTAAATCACATCTCAGCTTAGTAAAATTGGCCTCTCCCCAATTGAAAACTTTTACTCCTGGTCTATCTTTGTCCTTTTCCATAACTATGTTAAATCTAACTGAATTATGATCACTACCACCAAAATGCTTTCCCACTGATGCCCCTTCCACCTGCCCAGCTTCATTCCCTAAAACCAAGTCCAGAACTGCCCCCTCTCTTGTTGTGCTTGCTACGTACTGGCTAAAAAAGTTCTCCAGAATGCATTTTAAGAACTCTGCACCCTCTATACCTTTTACACTGATTCTATCCCAGTTAAGAACATAGGAACATAAGAAATAGGAGCAACAGTAGGCCATATGGACCCTTGAGCCTGCTCCAATATTAGGGTAGTTCAAATCCCCTACTATTACTGCCGTATTGTTTTTGCACTTCTCAGAAATTTGCCTACATATTTGCTCTTTTATCTCCCTCTGACTATTTGGGGGGGTCGATATAATTGATACAGACTAAGCAAGTGTTTAGGCGTGACAGTTTTCTTATAGCATTATTGTGTTTACTGCATTTTCTGTCTTTTTTAAGGAAGTGTTAAGAAGGACAGGATCGAGCCAGAATATGGGAAGGGGGCAGGGGCGTTCCATTCTGCTGCCTTGGCTACGGCACTGCTTTAGGAAAATTGAATATTCTTAAAGCTTACAATGTGAAATGTATTTCAGATGTGTGGCAGTCACACTCATTCTTTACCCAGACAAATTATTGAGTATTTAAACACAACGGTCTTTTGTTTGGTTACACTGTCCATAGTGCTCTCTAATCAATGTTTCTATATATTCAGCACCTAACCTAGCTTTTCTTAAATCAACAGATTAGTTTTTATTACAAAATAACAGCAGCAATGAAACACATAATTAAACAGCACATCTGTAGATGTATCATCGTAAATTGCACAGTATTTATTAGCTTTCATGTTAAGCTGTGTTTATAGGACATCTTAAAACTGGAACCTGTAGCAAAAAATCTTTTCCAGCTTGCGCCTGGCACATGTCTGACATGTTCATAAGCATGGGAATGTGTCTAATATATCCAGAAGCCAAATTGTCTCACGTCCCTTTGGCACAAAGCATTTCCCCCTATTTTTCCCCTTCATTTAATTCTTCTCCTCCCCGCCCCCCTCTATTTTAGCGAGTCCCCTCATGGTGAAACTTACTCTCCACTTCTCTCGTTATACTTACAAGCTGACTCTGTTCCACCTGTCCCCATCACTGGCCTGCCTTTCTCTCTCAAGACTCTTGGGCTTGCCTTCTCCTCTGTTACTGGAATTTGGATATTTCAGTTGGGATCTTCTTCCCCAATGTTCTTCACTGGTCCAAGCACTTGCAGGATACATCTCCTGACTCCCCAAAGCCTCTCCACAAGGCACAAGTAAGGAGTGTGATGGAATACTCTCCACTTGCCTGGATGAGTGCTGCTCCAACAACACTCAAGACGCTCGACACCATCCAGGACAAAGCAGCTCACTTGATTTGCACCCCATCCACCACCTTAAACATTCCCTCACTCCACCACTGGCGCACCATGGCTGCCGTGTGTATCATTTACAAGATGCACTGCAGCAACTCACCAAGGCTTCTTTGACCTCCCAAACCTGCGACCTCTACCACCTAGAAGCACAAGGGCAACAGGCGCATGGGAACACCATCACCTCCAAGTTCCCCTCCAAGTCACACACCATCCTGACTTGGAAATATATCACCGTTCGTTCATCGTCGCTGGGTTAAAATCCTAGAACATCCCTCCCTAACAGCACTGTGGGAGTACCTTCACCACATGGACTGCAGCGATTCAAGAAGGTGGCTCACCACCACCTTCTCAAGGGTAATTAGGGATGGGCAATAAAAGCTGGCCTTGCCAGCAACGCCCACATCCCATAAATGAATAAATAATAATAATAATAAAAAGCCTGAGTGATGATTTGTGGCTCCACATGTATGCATGACCTCAGAGCCAGTCAATATGCAAGGGTGACATCTGGTCTAATCTCAAAGGAAATAAATGACATGCAATGAGAATGAAGAGAGAGAGAAAAAGGGCTCAAGGATGGGAAAGGTGCAAATAATAGCAAGACAAAGAATGACAGAGAGGTATTAGAAAATGTAAAGGAAGGGACAGAGAGCATAACAAAGGTAATAGGACATTAGTGACTAAGGTGACATCAGGGAAAAATAGAGAAAAGTCAAAGCTAAAGGCACTAAATTTGAATGCACGAAGCATTCACAACAAAATAGATGAATTAATAGCGCAGATAGAAAGTAATAGGTTTGAGCTAATAACCATTACGGAAACGTGGTTGCAAAGTGACCAAGGTTGAGAACTAAATATTCCAGGACACTTAACTTTTAGAAGAGGTAGACAAAATGGAAAAGGAAGAGGGGTAGCCCTGATAATAAAGGATGGGATAAAGACAGGAGAGAGAAAGGATTTTAGCTCCGAAAATCAAGAAGTAGAATCAGTTTGGGTGCAGCTAAGAAACTGCAAGGGGCAGAAAATATTGGTGGGCGTTGTTTATAGGCCCCCAAACAGTAGTTGTAATGTACGGCAGAACATAAATCAGGAAATTAGAGGCGCATGTAACAAGGGTAATACAGTGATCATGGGGGGCTTTAATCTACATATAGACTGGGCAAACCAAAATTGCAGTAATAGTGTGGGACACGAGTTCATGGAATGTATACAAAATAGTTTTCTCGATCAGTATGTTGAGGAACCAACTAGGGAACAGGTTATTTTAGATCTAGTATTGTGCAATGAGAAGGGTTAATTAATAACCTTGTAGTAAAGGGGCATTTAGGGAAGACTGACCATAATATGGTAGAATTTTATATTGAGTTTAAAAGTGATTTAGTTAAATCCGAAACTAAGGTCTTCAATCTGAACAAAGCAAACTATGTAGGTATGAGGGGCGAGTTGGCTAAGGTAGATTGGGAAACTACATTAAAAGATATGATGGTAGACAAGTAATGGCTAGCATTTAAAGAATTAATATATAATTTACAACAAATATACATTCCTTTAAGGCACAAAAACCCCACAGGAAAAGTGGTCCAACCGTGGCTAACAAGAGAAGTTAAAGATCGTATTAGATCAGAGGAAGAGGCTTATAATGTTGCCAAAAAGAGTAGAAATCCAGAGACATAAAAACAGATTGTAAACGTTTCTATAGGTATGTAAATAGGAAGAGATTAGTGAAAGTAAACGTGGGCCCATTCGAGGCAGAGACAGGGGAAATTACAATGGGCAATAAGGAAATGACAGAGACATTAAACAAATACTTTGTATCTGTCTTCATTGTAGAAGACACAAAAAACATTCTGGAAATAATGGAGAACCAAGGGTCTAGAGAGAATGAGGTAGTTAAAGAAATCAGTATAAGTAAAGACATAGTACTGGAGAAATTAATGGGACTAAAAGCCAATAAATCCCCTGAACCTGATGTCCTGCATCCTAGGGTTTTAAAAGAGGTAGCTGCAGAGATAGTGGATGCATTGGTTTTAATCTTCCAGAATTTCCTAGATTCTAGAACAGTCCCCAAGGATTGGAAGGTAGCAAACCTAACCCCGCTATTTAAGAAAGGAGGAAGAGAAAAAACGGGGAACTATAGGCCAGTTAGCCTAACATCAGTAGTTGGCAAAATGCTAGAATCTATTAGGGACGTGGTAACAGGGCACAAAGAAAATCATAACATGATTACGCAGAGTCAACATTGTTTTATGAAAGAGAAATCGTGTTTGGGAACCAGTGGATGTAGTGTATTTGGATTTTCAAAAAGCATTCGATAAGGTGCCACACAAGAGGTTATTATACAAAATTAGGACTCATGGGATTGGGGGTAATATATTAGCACAGATTGAGGATTGGTTAATGGACAGAAAACAGAGAGTAGGAACAAACGGGACTTTTTCAGGTTGGCAGGCTATAACTAGTGGGGTACCGCAAGGATCAGTGCTTGGGCCTCAGCTATTTACAATCTATATTAATGACTTAGATGAAGGGACTGAGTGTAACGTATCCAAGTTTGCTGATGATACAAAGTTAGGTGGGAAAGTAAGCTGTAAGGAGGATGCAAAGAGGCTGCAGAGAGATATAGACAGGTTGACTGAGTGGGCAAGAACATGGCAAATGGGATACAATGTGGGGAAGTGTGAAGTTATCTACTTTGGTAGGGAAAACAAAAAAGCAGAATATTTTTTGAATGGTGAGAGACTGGGAAATGTTTGCACTTAGAGGGACCTGGGTGTCCTTGTACAAGAATCACAGAAAGTTAACATGCAGGTACAGCAAGCAATTAAGAAAGCAAATGGTATGTTAGCTTTTGTTACAAAGGGGCTTGACAGGGTTAATGCTGAGGAATGTTTCCCCTGGCTGGGGAATGTAGAACACGGGGTCACAGTCTCAGAATAAGGGGTCGGCCATTTAGGACTGAGATGAGGAGAAATTTCTTCACTCAAAGGTTTGTGAATCTTTGGAATTCTCTACCTCACAGGGCTGTGGAGGCTCAGTCATTGAGTATATTCAAGGCAGCAGTCGATAAATATTTGGGAACTAAGGAGAATTAAGGGATATGGCGATAGTGCGGGAAGGTGGAGTTGAGGTAGAAGATCAGCCATGATCTTGTTGAATGGCAGAGCAGGCTCGAAGGGCCAAATGGCCTACTCCAGCTCCTATTTCTTATGTTAAGGAGGCATGGCAGGCAAGAGAGATGAGAGATGAAGAACTCATATTCTCAAGATATCCCAAATCATTTCACAGTGAAATGTAGTCACTGTTGCTATGTTGGCATACATGGCAGCCAATGTTCACACAGCACGGAAATAAAAATCGGGAGAGACGTAAAATGGGCTGCCGATTCACTATCACTCATCTTACACTATCACACAAAGTCAAATCTACCCTGATATATCTATTCTCTTGAGGGTTTTTAATGGGCCGAAAATTGATCCCGGGACGCGAGAGTACGCACTGCATACTCTCGCGTATTTCCACTCCAATTGCCGGTTTTCTGCATGCCCTGCGCATGCGCTGAAAACCGGCAATTGCTCTTCCGAAAAGGGGGCGGGGCCTGAGTGCATCGCGTGCGCGCTACAGGCTGCGCGCACGCTGTGCACTTCATGCTTTGGACGCGCAGGTAAGTAGGGAAGATTTTGGAAATGTAAAAAGGAGGAGTAAGACCCGCTTTTAAGAAGGTAAGTAGTGAATTAAGTATTTTTTTGAATTTTTTTTTACAGGTATATCTTTTTTATAGACTTTAAAGACAGGTAAGTTTATTTTTATAACTTTTTAAAAGATTTTAAATTTTTTCAAAAATTTAATTTTTTATTTAAAATGGTTAATTTAATTAACTATACTTATTTTATTAATGTGATGGGTTTTTTTTTAAATTTAATTGAGGTTTAGCTGTTATTTTGGGGGGGTGTAAGATTCATAAGTCTCACAGCCATGCTGTGAGACTTATGAATGGAAGATGGTGTGCTGCCATTGGCTCTAACTGAGTCACGTGATCCCACAGCTCGCACGAATTAACTGCGCCGCTGGGATACGCAAGCCCAGCACAGCTGATGTCTGGAACATCAAGTTCGTGCGAGCTGGATCAGAAAAAGCATAAGCGAGGTGAGACATCGCGGGGAAGGCTTACCCCCGCGGGAATAGAGCGAGATCAATTTCTGGGCCAATATATCATTAAGGCCACATCGAAGCTACCTTTTTAAAAATATATACACCAACGACATGTTACTCCATCTCTCCATTATTTGACTCCAAGACTTCTTGCTTTCTTTCATCTACCTGTCTGTCATCAACTCCTTCATGAGTCAAATTCTGTTCAGCTCAGTGACAGCAAAGTTAAAGCCATTTTTTGTTGCCAATGCTTACAGGCTTCTGGCTCCAACTCCATCAATCTTCAGGGTTGCCCTCGAAGGACAAATCCAGAAGTGAACGATGTTAACGTACAGTTTGATGCCGGGCTAAGCTTCGAACCCCACATCCAGTCTATTGCCAAGACTGCTATCTTACATGTCTGAACATTACCATTTATGCCCTGACTGAAAACCTAATTTATGTCTTCATTACCTCAAGAATCAACTTCTCCAACACTGTTGTCACTGACCTTCCAGCCTTCATGAATTTCAGCTAATTCAGTACTCTGCAGCTCACATCCTCTCCTGCACAAAATCACACATGTTTTAAAGCCCCCAGCTTTGCCAAGCTACCCTGGTTGTCTGCACCCAAGTGAATCAACTTCAAAATCCTTGCCTTTACCTTCAAATTTCTCCTTGTTCCCACTCAATCCTGCCTGAGGGATCTGCTCCAGCCATATGTCCTTGCTCACACCTTCTGTTCCTCTGACACCAGATTACAGCTTTTTCATTGCTCCACCATCTGGGCTGATCTTTCAATCACCTTTCCACACCCTCTGGAATTCACTCCCAAAATACTTCACCTTGCTATCTCCCTCCTTGCCTTCAAAAATCTGCTGAAAACCCTTCTCTTCGGTCATGTCTTCAATTTCCCCTAATTTATCCCTCCTTTTTCTGCTCAGTTTTCACCTGAATGATTTAAGTGTCCTGAAGCATTTTATTTGACATAGAGTAGTATTCTTTTACAATTAAAGTAATAGTCGTTAGTACATGTGCAATAAAACATGATTCATCATGGTGAGGAATTTTGTATAATGACAACTTCATCTGCCTCAAATTCCTTTTTTCCTCTCCAATTTTCTCCCCTCCTCTATTGAGTCGAGCTGTCCTACAGGCACCAGCCATTTGCTGGTAATTCGTTTGAAGCTGCTCTGAATGCATGTGCCTGGACAGTGAGCACTGGCAGGCTATGTAACCACTGAGGACGTGACTGCTAAGTCTGATTCTGTCATCCCCTAACAACCAGATAGGTGCACTTTTCAGTTGCTCGTCTGCCTTTTAAATGGACTTTTTGTATATTTTATCAGCTGATGTACAATTACATATTTTCTTTGTTGCTTTGGCAAAATATGCAAAGGAAGAAACAAAATTACAGTTACCTATGGGGTAGTATCCTTCGTATATCAGTAAGTATTTCCCATTATTCCTTAGGTTGCATTTACTGTTAGTCCCTTGTTATGTTAACCTTTACTTTTTCATTATTACTGCTGGTGTATGCGAGAACAGTGGTGAATCTATAATAATCTGTTCAGCCTGTCAGACTTTCCTGTTTACACAGAAAAAATATCTGTAGAGCAGGGAAAACAAACACTTTTAAAAAAATCTTTGTTGAAAATGAACTGTTGACAACACTGATATCTGTCACAGTAATGCAGAATAGTGAATATTATCAACAAATTTGTGTTTACAGTAATGCTAATCCTAACCACCTGCTCAAATATTACCAGCAACAATTTCATCATATTTATAATGCATCAGTGCTTTCAATCCAGAATCTTTGTCTTTCATATGCACAGCTGCTTCAGTGAGTGCTTTTGTCATCTGCATATAAAGGAAAGCCTGCTTCTACTTAAGTTGCACTACTTTATATTTAATAATAGTTACAACTGAATTGATACTTTGAAAACCAAGAAAAAGAAACACTTCCAGTTATTTGCACCTCATCGGGTCATCAAAATGTCTGGAAGCATTTCATACAATGAATTACTTTTGGAGTGCAGTAACTGTTACGTAGCCAGTCATTCTGTGCGAGCAATATCCCATGGACAGTAATCAGTTTGATGGTTAATCTAAGGTTTTATTTTATAGCTTTGGTTAAGGGAAGAATTTTTGTCTGTTGGTAGGAACAGTGTTTGGGACCAATGCTCTTATCAATGATCTCTACTTGGGTATAGGAGGGTCCCAATTTTAAAATTTGCAGATGACACAAAAATAAGGAGCATGTTTCACTTTGAAGAGGACTGTAAGCGACTTTGGGGGGGTCATAGATATGTTAGTAGATTGAACAGAAGATGTCAGATGAAATTTAATCCAGAAAAATGTGAGGTGATATATTTTGGGAGGAAGAATAAGGAGAGGATATAAACATTGAATAATAAAACTTTAAAAGGAGTAGAGCAGCAGAGACACATAGGGGGTCAGATACACAAATCTTTAAAAGTAAGAGGACAAAGCTGTAAAAAAAAGACACATGGAATCTTAGGCTTTATAAATAGGGGTATCAAGAACAAAAGCAAAGAGGTAATGCTAAATTTATACAAATCATTGATTAGAATTCAGTTAGAATATTGTGTCCAACTTTGGACATGAAGGATGTCAAGACCATGGAGAGGGCGCAGAAGAGATTCACTAAGATGATATCAGAGATAAGAGGCTTTAGTTACGAGTCAAGATGTGAGAATAGGGATTTTTTTCATTAAAACAAAGAAGGTTAAGAGGAGATCTGATAGATGTGTTCAAAATTATGAGAGGTTTCGATAAAGTAAATCGGGAAAGATTATTTCCATTGATCAGTGAACTAGTAACCAGCGAACATAAAGTTAAGATCATCACCAAAAGAATGAAGGGAGAGGTTAGGAGCATTTTTTTTATATATACACAGAGTTGTTAGGACATGGAATGCCTCATCAGAGACAGCGGTAGGAGCAGAATTCATAATAGTTTTTTAAAAGCAAGTGAATAAATATTTGAAAAAATAATTTAATAGGTATGAGGAAAGAGGAGGGGAATAGGATAAACTTTCAGAGAGTAGACACAATGGGCTGAATGGCCTCCTTCTGTGATTCACTCTTACCTCTGAGTCTAATGTTTCTTTATAGTTTAACTGAGCTGTTATATACTGAGGTTACTAAAGATGCACACAGTACCTCCTCAAACCTGTCAGCCAATGATAAGTGAGCCATCTTGTCAGTTGTGAATAGGTTTGGATTAGATGGATGTGGCTAAATTTGGATCTAAATGAACCATTAATCTTCTCCCTGCCCTAAGTTAATTGAATAATGTCTAAATAAATATAAACTGCAAGCGGATTCAAATGTAAAGTAATCTGACTAATGGGAACCATGATACAAAACTGTACAAGGCAATTATACTTTTTTGAGTCTTGCATAGGGTTAGAATGAGACAGACACGGAGTTCGAAGAGTTTAAGTTAGCTAATTCTAATTGCATTTCAGTCAAAACATTTATTCTGAAGAGTTGTGATTTCTGCAGTAAAGTTAGCATCAATATTACTCGTTGAGTACTGTTTTCTTCCTCAGCACTCTTCACAACTCCATTATCCAATATTTTATTCAGGGCTTTTATTGATGTTCTTACTGTTATTAAATGTGTTCTTCTGTACGTCATGGCTTTCAGAGAATGTCAAAATATCAGGATGTGAAAGATCTTTAGTGTGATCATTATCATCATATTAATATTGCAGTTAATATGTGCATGCTTATTACAAGTAATGTGATTAATTTAATATCTGACACCACACAAAAGAACATTAGATTGGACACAGTGGGAAGATTAACACTCAAAAGACATGCTCATGACTATTAGCACTAAAAACTATAGCTTACTGTAGTCCTGTTTATATTCATAGACTAACAAAATACATCAGAAACAGAATGTTACATAGGTACATCAAATACAGCTCAAAGCATGGAGAAAGTGTTATTTTCTGTACTCATAATGCTTGATTTGCCTTTAAAGATCACAGGGATATTTTTTGCCTTGATAAACGACTGGAGGCAGTCCAGCATATATGGGTGATGGGTTGGACTGTGCATGCGGGCCAGATTGTAGAGACATGTAAACTTCTCTTTCAGTGCTCTATGTAGCGTCCTCAGACTTGAAAAGACACATATTGCTGAATATAATGCTGCATCTGGAGCACGTATGGGGGAGCAGTTAGTGCCAGCAGTAGATGTGCATGGTTGGAGCAGCTTGCACTGCCTTTATCCTGTCTTCACAGGACCAAGGCTGGGGTGCTGCTTTCTGTCTGATAGGCTGATGCAGCAAACATATGAGCATGTTTGGCAATGCTCCCAGATCATGATTCAATGTTTCCTGCTAGCTTACTGTTTATCCTGATATGTCCTTGATCATTTTCCTTTATATATCCATTAGCAAAAACGCACCAAGAAAAATAGGAAAACAATTACATTGCTTGGGCATTTTGCTTGACAGTAAAACATACAATCTGTTAAATTATGTTTATTTGAATGGCACATGTTACTTGGGGTGGCAAAGTAAATTCTGGAAGCACAGGCAGCCATTTTGAAATTAGTCAGAGAGCAAGAGCCCCAGATGTTGTTGATTCAGCAGCTTTGCTTTTTTTTTCCTGTGAACAACTCAGACATATTTTCCTATAAAACATAAAAATCCCTGTGTATCTGGGAGTGCAGGGTTACATCTGCACACAGCAACATCAACAATTACTGAATAATTGGGGGATGCACACCTACCACAGCATTTTGCAGGTGAGGACAATAATGTAACAGAAGCTTTCACACTGGGGACACCCTCCATCATGTTGTGTAGCACTACCACCGTGCTAAATGGGATGAATTCAGAACAGATCTAGCAGCTCAAAACTGGGCATCCATGAGGCGCTGTGGGCCAACAGCAGCAGCAGAATTGTATTCCACCACAATCTGTAACCTCATAGCCCGGCATATCCCTCACTCTACCATTACCATCAAGCCAGGGGACCAACCCTGGTTCAACAACGAGTGTAGAAGAGCATGCCAGGAGCAACACCAGGCATACCTAAAAATGAGGTGCCAACCTGGGGAAGCTGCAACACAGGACTACTTTCATGCTAAAAAGCGGAAGCAGCATGCTGTAGACAGGGCTAAGCGATCCCACAATCAACGGATCAGATCAAAGCTCTGCAGTCCTGCCACATCCAGTCGTGAATGGTGGTGGACCATTAAACAACTAACGGAAGGAGGAGGCTCCATGAATATTCCCATCCTCAATGATGGTGGAGCCCAGCACGTGAGTGCAAAAGACAAGGCTGAAGCGTTTGCAACCATCTTCAGGAAGAAGTGCCAAGTGGATGATCCATATCGGTCTACTCCTGAGGTCCTCACCATCACAGAAGCCAGTCTTCAGCCAATTCAATTTACTCCACGTGATATCAAGAAACAGCTGAGCGCACTGGATACAGCAAAGACTATGGGCCCCGACAACATTCCGGGTATCGTGCTGAAGACTTGTGCTCCAGAACTAGCCGCGCCTCTAGCCAAGCTGTTCCAGTATAGCTACAACACTGGCATCTATCCGACAATGTGGAAAACTGCCCAGGTATGTCCTGTCCACAAAAAGCAGGACAAATCCAATCTGGCCAGTTACTGCCCAATCAGTCTACTCTCAATCATCAGCAAAGTGATGGAAGGTGTCATCGACAGTGCTATCAAGCAGCACTTACTCACCAATAACCTGCTCACTGATGCCCAGTTTGGGTTCAGCCAAGACCACTCGGTTCCCGACCTCATTACAGCCTTGGTCCAAACATGGACAAAGGAGCTGAATTCCAGAGGTGAGGTGAGAGTGACTGCCCTTGACATCAAGGCAGCATTTGACCGAGTGTGGCATCAGGGTGCCCTAGTAAAACTGAAGTCAATGGGAATCGGGGGGAAAACGCTCCACTGGCTGGAGTCATACCTAGCACAAAGGAAGATGGTTGTGGTGGTTGAAGGTCAATCATCACAGCCCCAGGACATCGCTGCTGGAGTTCCTCAGGGCAGTGTCCTAGGCCCAACCATCTTCAGCTGCTTCATCAATGACCTTCCCTCCAACATAAGGTCAGAAATGGGGATGTTCGCTGATAACTGCACAGTGTTCAGTGCCATTCACAGCACCTCAGATAATGAAACAGTCCATGCCCGCAGGCAACAAGACCTGGACGACGTTCAGGCTTGGGCTGATAAGTGGCAGGTAACATTCGCGCCACAGAAGTGCCAGGCAATGACTATCTCCAACAAGCGAGAGTCTAACCACCTCCCCTTGACATTCAACGGCATTACCATCGCCGAATCCCCCACCATCAACATCCTGGGGAGTCACCACTGACCAGAAACTTAACTGGACCAGCCACATAAATACTGTGGCAACAAGAGCAGGTCAGAGGCTAGGTATTCAGCAGCGAGTGTCTCACCTCCTGACTCCCCAAGCCTTTCCACCATCTACAAGGCACAAGTCAGGAGTGTGAAGGAATACTCTCCACTTGCCTGGATGAGTGCAGCTCCAACAACACTCAAGAAGCTCGACACCATCCAGGACAAAGCAGCCCACTTGATTGGCACCCCATCCACCAACTTAAACATTCACTCCCTCCACCATCGGCGTACCGTGGCCGCAGTGTGTACCATCTACAAGATGCACTGCAGCAACTCGCCAAGGCTTCTTGGCAGCACCTCCCAAACCTGCAACTTCTACCACCTAGAAGGACAAGGGCTGCAGGCGCATGGGAACGCCACCACCTCCAAGTTCTCCTCCAAGTTACACACCATCCTGACTTAGAAGTATATCGCCGATCCTTCATCGTCACTGGGTCAAAATCCTGGAACTCCCTCCCTAACAGCACTGTGGGAATACCTTCACCACCACCTTCTCAAGGGCAATTAGGGATGGGCAATAAATGCTGGTCTTGCCAGCAACGTCCACATCCCATAAACGAATAAAAAAAAAATGTCTTCACCATTAGGTGACAACTGTTGATTACAAAACGGCACCACTCGCCATATTAAATCTATCTGAATATCCAAGGCAGAATTAGTGTTGATTTCTGTGGACTCTTTCCATCAGGAAACCATTTCTTGCAGTAGTCGATAATTTATCCTTATTTCCAGCAGTTGTAATAACCAAATCTACAGCCACAATACCATGTCTAAACCAGATATTTACAGTTAATGGAATTCCAGAGGTTATAACTCAGCAAACGGATCTCTGTTGAAGAAATCAGAATTACAGCAGTTTGCCAAACACCTTGAATTTCCCCACCATTGAATCATACCATAGTGGCCAGGTGCAAACTCTGAGGCTAAAACTATCAAGAAGCGGATCCATGGTTTAACATGGCAGCCACAACTTTGGACATTCCTGCTTAACTACCGTGCTATGCCTCACTCCACTACAGATGTAGCACCTGTTACAACTTTGTTTCATCATAAATTGGGAATCACAGTGCCTCATGCTGTCACTTTCAAGTGAAATGATAAAAGGAAGATCACAGTGTTAAGCCAAAAATGAAAGAGTTTGCTGATCGAAAACTCCACACCCAATCTAGTGAAATCAAGGTTGTTGACTATGTCCTAGTGAGAAATCATGAGAAAAACTGATACCCCCATGACTCACAGATAAAGGAGGTTCCCATCAAATGACAAGAAATGCATCTTTGTCCAAGTAATAGTATCGCCAGAATCTCAGATTTTTATAAAGACAAACATGATACCGCTTACGTCCTCCCCACCACCACCACCTCCCCCGCACCCCCCACCTTCCCTCCCTTCCTCTGTAAAGGGCCTTGGTACATTTCATTAGGTGAAACGTATTATAAAAATGCAAGTTGTCATTGTTATTCCAGTAAAAATACTGGGAATTCTGATAAATGTGTTGATTTTAATTCAGTCCAACATAATTCTAAGAAAAATTAAGAATTGAAAAGTACTAAACACCATATTTGGGAACAAGTATATGAGGAAACCAGATTATAGATAGAGCCAGGCTTAAGAGACAGCAGCCCGGAATTTACAGGGCCTATGATGGTGTACTGTCGTAAGTGCTGTCAATGGCCCCGCATGTTTCGGGTTTCTGCATGCGCGAAAACACGGAACTTGCGATCTGTCAAGCTTCTCCTTGATAGATCGTTTGCATCCGCTGTAAATTCACTTTCGCTGGCGCAGATTTGGGCTATTTGCTCAACTAATGCCCAGCAAATACCCACGAGACCCTTACGCCTGATAAAAGCAGGCATAAGACCTTCTTTTACCAGCGTAAGGGTTTAAATAAATGCTAAAATAATTTTTTTAAATGATTTAAACATTCACTTACATTTAAAATTAGGTTAGGTCAATTTTGTCCCGGTTAAAAATGTTTAAATTTATCTTTCAAAAAATTAAATTTTTATTTTAAATGTCTAATTAAAGGGTATTTTAATTAATTTTGAACCTGTGATCATTTATTTTTATTTCAGTGTTGTGAAATTGTAACATTAGGTGATTTCTATTAAGCTTATGGGGATTCCGTACGTAAATGGAATCCCCACAAGCATAATAGGAATCCCCTTTTTGTCATTGGTTGGCCTGGCCCACACAATCCCAGGGACGCTTGCAAACTGCATGCGCCCCTGGAATCCGTGGGCCTTTACGCAGGCGTACACCTACAGGCCCAGGACCGGAACAGCTCGAAGCTCCGGAAACACCAGGTAAGTTCGTAGTTTTCTTCCGGCTCAGAGGCGTACGCGGGCGGCAAGCCTCCGACCGCAATTTCCAGACCAACGTTTTTTGTGATTTCTCTATCAGAGAGGAAACCATAAAAAAAAAAGACTTGCATTTATATAGCGCCTTTCACGACCTCAGGACATCCCAAAGCGCTTTACAGCCAATGAAGTACTTTTGAAGTGTAGTCACTGTTGTAATGTGGGAAACGCGGCAGCCAATTTGTGCACAGCAAGCTCCCACAAACAGCAATGTGCTAATGACCAGATAATCTGTTTTAGTGATGATGATTGAGAGATAAATACTGGCCAGGACACTGGGGATAACTCCCCTGCTCTTCTTCGAAGTAGTGCCATGGGATCTTTTACATCCACCTGAGAGAGCAGACGGGGCCTCGGTTTAACGTCTCATCTGAAAGACAGCACCTCCAGCAGTGCAGCACTCCCTCAGCACTGCACTAGAGTATTAGCCTAGATTTTTGTACTCAAGTCTCTGGAGTAAACAGTATGTTATGTCAAAGACTAGGGTACAAAAAATAGTGTTGATCCAGTGTGTTTTCCCTAAATTAATTTTTAAACCATCATGCTACATGATGTAATTGTAAGCCAATCAAAACAAAGATTCAACATCGTGGGCACCATACACAATATTGATTATGTTAATGATTTTATGTGGCTTTTTCCTGTAACTAATTAAATTCTTCCAACTGACAAAAATATATCGTCTAGATTTGAGTCAAACGATCATCCTGTGATAAACAAATTGGTCCAGATGTTCCGATCCCTACGGGTGGGTCCGCGCTGTGTAACCACCCATAGGGACATCAGAAATGCCGGTTTCAGGCATGTACAGTGCATGCGCTGAAAACCGGCATTTCCGATCTGTCAAGAAAGCTCTTGACAGATCCTCCACCTGCCCTGGAGAAGGGCCTATGCGGGCGGATAGTTCCACTTTTTGGAGACCCTCCACCCGCAGAAAACCCTTACAATTCTTACACCTGGTAAAAGCAGGCATAAGGCCTGCTTTTACCAGGATAAGAGTTGAAAAAAAAGTTTTAAAAAAATTTCACTAATGTATCATTTAAAAATACTTCAAAAAAAGGTAAGTTTATTTTTAGCCCCGTAAAAAACTTTAATTATTTTTTTCAAAAAATTACATTTTTGTTTAAAATATTTAATTTATTGTAATTTCAAGTCATTTAAAAATGTGATTAAAAAAAAATTATTTAAAGTTTTATTATGTTTTTGGGGTGATCTCCATTCATATATTTGACAGGTTTTCCGGTCAAGTGTATGAAAGGAGATTCCCTTCTTTGATTGGCTCCCCATGGCCCACGTGATCCCAGGGACGCT
The DNA here is from genome assembly GCA_030390025.1 of Squalus acanthias. NCBI lineage: Eukaryota > Metazoa > Chordata > Chondrichthyes > Squaliformes > Squalidae > Squalus > Squalus acanthias. Next base: position 51,901,169 of record CM059425.1, read on the forward strand.
TGCAAACCGCATGCGCCCCTGGGATACGTAGGCCCTGCACACTTGGAGTTCGAGAGGCCCAGGAGCGGAAGTGTGTGCGTCCCGGGAGCCCTCAGGTAAGGGAAGCCTCCGATCGGAAAATACGGCCCATTATTTTTTTCTCAGTCCCTGCATGTCCTCAGCAGCCTGGAATTTAAGGGGAAATTGGAAATGCTCTCACAAGGATTTGCAAGCTTGCTCTGTGCATGGTCATCCTAAGGAAACAGTGCTGAATTTTCAGGAACCTGTCTGCTGTCACACTAAACATGATAATGCATTGAGACTGGAGTCAGAATGAATTTGGATGAACATTCAGCATATTAAACTCTAAATGCCACTTGAAATCAGCAGCATACATGAAATCATCAGCCAGAAATCAGCAAGTTAACTCTGCTAATGTAAAATTCAATGCAAAATGTTGTCAGACTATCTTCATTATACACTTGGCAACACACACTTTGGTATGCTAATAACCAGCAAGGCCTGCAGTCTTATTATTTAATCAGGACATGAAATGCGTCGAGAGCTCAGAGTTACATATTCCTAAATTCATCACTCGAGCCTCTGACAGATACAAAATTGTTTATGAAAATACATATGTTTTTAAACAGCTGCCCTTTAAGGAATAAATCTACAGAGAGGTTAAGTGACTATCATAGCGAGCCCATAGGCAAATCCTAGTGAAGTTACTGCATTCTGTAGGTAATTAAACATAACCAGTGTTCTCTTACACTAATGTTAAGCTTTCATCCCAAAGACCACGTACACCCTTGGAGGGTTAACATGAAGTCACAGTCTAGCAATAAAATTAGTGTTAATGTGACCTGAGCAAACTTTTAATGCATGCGTCAGCCTTAACTGGTATTCTTACTTTAAAGATAATAATGATAAATAACTGTGCTAAGCTGTGTTAATCTTTGCAAAGTTACACTAACCAATTAACTAATTTTAACCACCTTCATTATCAGAAACTATCTTTTAAGCTATTAAAATTATTCACAGTTCAACTGACCAATTCCTGTGGAGTGCAATGGGAGTGGAAATTTACAAACTGTCTACAGAAACTCAACAACAAACTTTAGGAATGACCTGTGACCATTATATGTATCCTTGTCTTCCAGTAGGCAACACATTTGTGATCCATAGACTTGTTGCATAGAACAGGGTTATTAAAACAGGTGTTATGCCCCTTGAATATGTAAATTAGAGGCCTAATGCCAATTAAAGAACCAATGTGACAAATTGGTCACCGCATGAGGAGGGCAGATGTTGGGCCTGCCCCACTCAGGATTTTTCGGTTCCCATGGCTGCCAATCAAAAGGTAAGTTTTTGAATATTTTGTTTTCTATGTTTCCTATGGAGCCAGGTGTAGTGCTCCCCCGACTCCACACAGGAAATGCGATCGCACCCCCACTCCCCCCCACCCACCCATAGTCCGCTCCAAACCCCAGTCCTGAGGGCCACTGCATCGATCCTTCGGTGCCTTGCTTTGGGATTCAGGCCCAGACTAATTTCTTCCCCCATATTCTCAAAAACATTATACTGATTATTCCTGGCATATAAGCCATGGGACTATATTTTCCACTATAATCGAAAACAGGATTCAGTGCCCTTTTTTCATTGTTATTTATGAGTTACTAACAAACTGATGGAAATGGCAGTTTTGAAACATGTGATTTTGTTAAATGCAATTTCAGTATTGGGAAAAAAAAGGGGAAAAATTTGTCCCCTTAGCGCCTCCCGTTAGCGCCAGTAGATGGCGTTAATGGGGCGCTAGACCAGTATCGCCGGGGTGAGGCAAATCTAGCACTGTTCGTCAAATCCGGCCCCGTATCGCTGCCGGTAAGAGGTATTACTGGGAACGTCAACACCAGGGAGATCGTGACATGAGTGAGTGTGGAACGCTCACTGCCCACACAATTTGCAAAATTGATTCTCGCCACTTACCTTACTGCCTGCAGTAAACACCGACAGTGAGATCTGGCCTGCAGCACCAGGAAGCCGGCTCCAGGGACCTTATTTAAAGGGATCATCAATAATCACTTGCAGCTGTCAGGTTAGTGCAGTTTCAGTTTTTTTGTTAGTTTCACCCACTGCAACAGTTGCATTCAATAATTTCAAGGTTCTTTTGTATCAGGAGTCTACTGGCAACTAAAAAGTAGCTACATTTATTTTTCAAAGATTCAAACTGCTACACTTGGTAACATTAATGGGGGTGTACTGTCATGCCACCTCACCCTCCAGGATCTATAGTGGAGGGAGCGTAGGCATAGAAACATAGAAAAATAGGAGCAGGAGTAGGCTATTTGGCCCTTCGAGCCTGCTCCGCCATTCAATATGATCATGTCTGATCCTCTATCTCAATGCCATATTCCCGCTCTCTCCCCATACCACTTGATGCCTTTTGTGCCTAGAAATCTATCTATCTCCTTCTTAAATATATTCAGTGACTTGGCCTCCACAGCCTGCTGTGGTAGAGAATTCCACAGGTTCACCACCCTCTGAGTGAAGAAATTTCTCCTCATCTCAGTCCTAAATGTTCTACCTCGTATCCTCAGACTGTGACCCCTCGTTCTAGACCCCCCAGCCAGGGGAAACATCCTCCTTGTATCCAGTCTGTCTAGCCCTGTCAGAATATTATACGTTTCAATGAGATCCCCTCTCATTCTTCTAAACTCTAGTGAATACAGGCTATTTCGACCCAATCTCTCCTCATATGACAGTCCTGCCATCGCAGGAATCAGTCTGGTGAACCTTCGCTGCACTCCCTCTATGGCAAGTATATCCTTTCTTAGGTAAGGAGACCAAAACTGCACACAGTACTCCAGGTGTGGTCTCACCAAGGCCATGTATAACTGTAGTAAAAAAATGAGAAGTCGCACAACACCAGGTTATAGTCCAACAGATTTATTTAATTTTACAAGCTTTCGAAGCAGTTTGCTCCTTCGTCAGGTAAGTTAGCAATGAGAGAATCTCCCAGAATTCACAATTTAAACCCAGACAAAATCTATTCACATTATTCCCTACAACAAAGAGCACAGCCAAGACAATGAGATGTGTCCCAGGGGGTCCAACGTGTCAAACCACCTGCTGGCTGCATATCCTGTCAATTTGTGTTCTTGTGTTAAGTCTTTTTTTAAAAAAACCCCTGGGAAGACCGGCCATGATGTCAAGTCACGTTCTGTATCGTGACATGAACCCGATATCGCGATTGAGGCCATCCTCATGAGTGCGGAACTTGGCTCTCATGAGGATGGCCAGAAAAGAATGTATAACTGTTGCAATTCATGCATTCGTTCCTTAAATGTTAGCCATTGCCTATCCACCGTCATGCCTTTTAATGAAGCTTCCCAATCTATCATAGCCAACTCACTCCTCATACCTTCGTAGTTTCCTTTGTTTAGATTTAGGATCTAGTTTCGGATTGGACTTCTTCACTTTTCATCTTAATGAAGAATTCTATCATGTTACGGTCACTAGCGAGAAATACAGGAACATGTGCGCAGAGGGAGGAGGAGAGCCATCAGAGCTCTCACCAGGAGGCCTTACCCTCCAAGGGTATTCTGAGAGCACGTCTCCTACCTTCAATTAAGCAAGGAGCAGTGTATTAGAAGGCTTCGCTTCACCAAGAAGGTGGTCACAGACCTCTGCCACCTACTGCAACCAGATCTCCAGCCTCAGACCAGGGCAACCACGGCTCTCCCAGTAGCAGTCAAGGTCACTGTGACCCTCAATTTTTTTCACCAGTAGATCCTTCCAGTCTGCAACAGGAGACCTAGCTAACATCTCACAGTTCCCCATCCATCGCTGCATCCGGGAGGTCACAGAGGCTCTCTACAGCAGGAGAAGGGATTACATTGGCTTCCCAATCCCCAGAGAGAAACAGGAGGAATGTGCATGTGGCTTTGCCAGGATAGCGGGCTTCTCCCTGGTGCACGGCGCCATCGATTGTACCCACGTGGCTTTGCGGGCACCGCATAACAATCCTGAAATCTTCTGTAACTGCAAAGGCTACCACTCACTTAATGAGCAGCTGGTGTGCGACCACACACAGTGAATCCTCAATGTCAATGCCCGCTATCCTGGCAGCAGCAACGATACCTTCATCCTGTGCCAGACCGGTGTGCCAGCACTCTTCCAGCCACCACATCAAACTCGAGGGTGGCTGCTCGGAGACAAGGGCTATCCACTCTCCACCTGGCTCATGACTCCCCTCCGCAACCCCAACACTCCTGCCCCGCACTCATATAATGAGAGCTATGCTGCCACCAGGAACATCATCGAGCAGACCATCGGCTTATTGAAGCAACGGTTCCGCTTTCTTGACTGCTCGGGAGGGGCCCTCCAGTACTCGCCAGAGCGGGTGTCCCATTTTGTGGCGGTCTGCTACATGCTCCACAATTTGGCCATCATGAGGGTGCAGCCCTTGCCAGCAGGGATTGCGGGACCACCTCAGGAGGAGGACAAGGCAGAGGAGGATGAGAATGTGGACGAGGACAAGGAGGAAGAGGATGATGTGGAGGAACAGGAGGGAGGGAGGAGGCAGTGAGACAATCGGTCTGCTGGACGGGCTGTCCGTGACCGGCTCAACAGACTCCAAGTCACATGAATGAAACCCAAGATCCCCATATCTCACCACATCCCCATCATACAATCCCTGTCTTATGGTGTATCACAGCGTCCTCCTGGGCCATAAAGGAGAGAGAGACCACAAAATACTCCAAAGACCATTAATAAATTTATTTATAAACATATCACACATATCACATGAATTCTAATAACTAATGACCCTTGTGCCTGTCATAGTTGAATAGCTGTCATTGTGTGCAAGGTATGAGATGTGGGTGTGAGTGTTGCTAAGTAGAGATTGTTGGTGGGTGAGTACTGGGGGTGTGGTGCTTTGGGCAGTGTGTGAAGACTGGAGGTATGTAGCATTTGTTGAAGCATTCACTCACTTTGACCATCCAAGTGAGGTCGTTAAATTTCTTCCTGCACTGTGTGGGGGTCTTGGGGACCACAGTGCTGACCGAGACGTGCTGCGCTACCTCCCTCCACATGGTGTGAAAGACTTGTGGTGAATGCCTCCTGCCACTTGCCCTAGAGCACCACCCTCTGTCTCTCCACAGTGAAAACCAAGCCTCCAATGCTTCATTGAAGGATCTGCGGGCTCGCTCCCTGGGGCGCAGACCTGCCATGAGCACACCTGGTTCAGTCCTCCAGCTCCTTCTCCTTGTTCTGCTTGCTGAGGCAGCTGCACAGCCAGTAATGCTGAGAATGAGGTGCTGCAGCATCAATGAACCTCCCCTTTAAGTAGTGAAAAAAGCCTGTGGCAATGAGAGTTGCGATTAGACTGCACCAATATTGGTCCACCCTTTAAGTCTAACGCCAATGAGCTTGGATTTTAAGACTTGATTTAGGACTCCAATCATTTGATTGAGTAGTGCGGATGAATTTTGCGTGCAGTCTACAGCATTTGCGCCTGGTGCTAATTCTCCAACTTTTCTGCTGGTACCGTCCATTCCTTAGCTATAACGAATTTCTAGCCCTCTCATGATGCAACTGCAATGATGAGTCTTTAGTACACATGAATGATACAAAGTTCAGTAATGCAGCTCTGGAGGAAAATTGGAAAAGCTAAGTATACCCATGATGCCTTGCATGTCTAGGAGCCGGAATTTGCGGTGGGTAATAACGTCGAACTAACAGTGTTCGCTGTTATTACCCCATTGAAACTGAACGCAACTGCAGGATGTAATGCATGTGCATCTAAACGCAGAAATCCTAAAGTTGCAGTCAGTCATTCACTGCTCCGACACAGGCTGTGCTGTGGATCCACCCCCCACCCTCACCACCCGAGCCAGAAATCAATGTAATCAGTGAAGTCAATGAAACTGACAAAAACTTGAGCTTTTCCATGGTACTATTGCTGTTAATACCCCATTAAATGTTAGGCCTTGTTGGATTAGGGGTTCCTGGGGTTTTGACAGTGTATTGACTGCTAAACAAATGTTATGGCCCTGAAAAACTAATTTTAATTTTGTGGATTTTAAATTTCTCCATTATAATAAAAATTACAATTTAAGAAACTTTAAAAAAAACTTTTTTTTTTTTTTAAAGTTTGTTCGTGATAATTCAGGTTCTACCTTAACCCCATGTGAGAGCCCCAATTTTTTTTTGCACTCTGTAACATTAGTAAAAAGTCAGGATAAAAGCAGGTTCACATTTCCTGCTTCCCTGTCTGTGAGAATTCTGCAATGTGATTGGCTGCTTAGACATCTTGTTGATGTCACAACATCAGGGGATCCCTACTATACTGCACTGAAATCACTTGCGCGTCGAAAAAGGCAAACTTCTCACCATGGAGATTTCTGTGGGCAGCTTTCTTCGGGGCCAGCGGCAAACAACTTGTCAGCTGCGTTATGGAGAAATGAATGGGACCTTTTTGGTGTGAGGTGACTCACAAAATGATCCAGAGGCAACAAGCATTGATAGTAAAGGTGAACTCAATGCTGACTATTGAGGGAACCTGGCAGGACTTACAGAAGAAGCTGCACAACATAAAAAAAGCACAAAATGCTACGACAAGACTTAGGGGAAAAAATTAGTTATTGACCATTTTGGGGCAATAACATCGCCTGGGCGCTAACTTTAGTGCCCGGTGCTAATTAGCGCCAGCGACCGCAAAATTGAGTTTTAGCGCCCCAAGAGGGAAGTGGAGTGCTCCATTTCCGTCTTAGGGCGTCAACGTCGGAGAGCAGGGCAGAGACTTCAACAGTGCTGCAAACTGGGCCATGAAGCGCTGCCGTGTTCAAAGGCTCCTTCCCTCCCTTAAAGGGAAGGGCCATTGCTGCAGGCTCTGCAATAGAAAAATTACCTACCTGGACCACCAAGGCAGCCGCGATCCAGTGCGATCAGCGGGCAGGAACCCATGAAAAAAAACTAGAACAGGAAAGGTAAGTTTTTTGTTACTTACCTCGGCCACCTCGCCTTTAATCATCACCCCCAAAGCGGCTGGCCGCCCGATGCACGTCTCCTGCAGCTGTCGGTGTTTTCGACCGGCGTTGCTGCAGGGGGCGGAAGTCAATTTCGGGTCCAGGCCTCTACTGGGGCGATGTACACGGCGATGACATCACGATCTCTGGGCGAAGGAGATCAGGGTGCAACGCCATAGCGCTGTCGCAAAACTCCCGCCGAATATGGCGGGAGTCGATGTCAGCGCTACACCTGGTCGCAAAGCCATTTACGCTCTGTTAGTACCCCCCGGGGTGCTAACGGGAGGCGCAAAGGCACCCAATTTCACCCCCTAAATATCTGGAAATACTGTATATGGAAATAAAAGAAAGACATCGGGCTGGATTTTCCCGGGTCCCACACGCACGGTGCGGGAGGACCCAGGAGACAGCGGGAAACCCGGAAGGTCAGGTTTCCCGGCACACTAACTCCACAGCATGCATGTGACGTCAGGGGCGAGTTCCCCACCCAGAAGTCAGCCATTCGTCCCAACAGGTCCATGCCGGCGTTTATGCTCCACACGAGCCCCCTCCCACCTGTGAAGGAATAAGCCATAAAATCTATTCAGAAAAATATACCATTCTATGAAAGAATTCTGGCCTTATTAAAACATGACAGACTAGGTCTGGAAATCTAGAAACCTGGCTATGAAAAGCTGTGATAGCTTTCTGGCTATAGAGATAAGATAGTTGTTGACACTAAATCAATAACCTTATTGAAACAGAAGGTTAAAGGCTCCCGACAGTCTGAATCTTTGGGAATAAACAATGGTTCACCCTAGTTAAGGTGTTCTAATTTACACTTCGTAAAGAAGCACAAACATTTGCCTTAAGTAAAAATGACATCAAATAAAATGCACCTGCTGTTACACCGTTTTTTATGGTAAGCTTGGAACACCTAGAGGAGAGGCATGATTCTGTATTGCTACCAGCTGAGGTGACTGTAAGAATTGCAGAAGTCAGCAGAAAAATGACTAGAGATAATTAGCTTACATCAGCAGAAAACCTTAAAGAAAATACCACTGGAAAAGGGTATAAATATTGAACTCTCAAATGGGATAGTAGACTCGCTGTAAAGGGGCAAAATGATTCTCGGCTTCAGAGACAGCTCTGTAAGTCTACAACTCTTTGTATCTCGGGGATCAAAGGTACTGTATTTGATTTTGGTGGATATCCTGAATAAGACTAAGAACTGTAAAACTGTAGCGAAGTTAAGATTTGAGAGTAAGGATCTCTGATAATAAGATTGTAAAGCTTTCTCTTTTTGGAACTGTTAATGTTGCGATTGACTTACCAACTGTAAAATACATGTCAGTTCTTTAATAAATCTATATATTTTTAGAATTGTCTCACATAATACTTCTGTATCAAACTCGCGAACTCAATCTCTGTACGCTCTTTGGTGAGGAGTTGCAGAATTCTGGGGGAGTTTTCTGGACCCTCATAATATCCGGAATGTTACAGTCTAGCTAAACTTATTAAAAGTGCTATCTGGACGACGGTAACATTTTCAGATTGTTCCTTTCCTTTAGGGAGAGATGGTCTGGACCTTTAGACCCAATTAAGCGTCTTTAGGATTCGGCTACCTCGAACTTTAGTTGAAAGTGAACATCTGAGGAATATGCCTGACCAAGGGTAGCCCTAAAGGGGCTAGGACTAGTAATTATCCCTTCACACCCTTGTCATCGGGAGTGATGATTTTCATGGTGTTCTGGTCCCTCTGCGCATGCGCCCCGTTTGGGGCACCTGAAGACCGTCTGCTAAGCCTGAAGACCATTTTGGTATCGAGCATGTGCACCCGACAGATAAGCCGACCGATACTGAACATCTTATTACTCCATGATGGCACCAGGCCTGAACCAGGATCCCATCACAAGCCGCCGGAGCTCAGGCTGGGGTTAGTCCCCCGTCAACGTGTCCAAAAGCCGGTGAACAGGCCGCGGCCCAAAGTTTCTCTCTCCTTCAGTGATTGGCTGTGGCCCAAGGTTTTCTCTCTCCTTCGGGGTTGAGGCAGCAACTCAACCGGTGGCCCTCTGGGTCTTCACTTTCCCAACAACTGAGCCCAGGAAAAGGCGGCAGTGCCCAAACCACAGCGGGTAACAAAAGGAGGGTGAAGCCTGGGGGCCTACAATCCCCAGGATCCCCAGCAAAAGTTCAATTAACGCCCGGTAACTCTGAGCTGCCATGCCAGGATGGCCCGGGATGGAGATTTTATCTCAGTATTTAATCTGTTCACTCACTGTGGACTCAGTTGGGCACTAGGATTCTCTTCAGTGTTGGTTAAATTACCACAGACCCGGGGAGGGAGGAATTCAAGTTTAAATCAAAAACATGGATCAAGTTTGTTTTACAGGTTCCCCTCAAATGGTTCAATCTTTCCACAGGCCAAGGATTGAGGGAGGAAGGGAGTGAGTGAGAAATAAAGTTAAAGGGCTTCCCATTGACCTCCATTTCCTGTGGGATTTATAACCAAACTGAAGTCACTAAATGCCAGTTTATCAAAAACACACACTTCACCTACCCTTCAAATAAAAAAAATCATAACTTGGGATGGTGAAGCCTGAGCTGATTTAATGCCTTTGGGAAACTAACTTTTTCCACCCACCAAAAGACCAAAAGTACAGGCTCTATGATCCAGAAATTCTTCTCGAGCGGTGGCACAGAACGGGCGATATCGGATCAGCCGCCCATTATATGCAGTGTTTGATATTTAGCTCCGTTGACTGCAATGGAACTGAATATCAGGCGCTGCGTATAATGGGTGACCGATTCGATACCGCCCGTTCTGTGCCACCGCCCGAGAGGAATTTCTAGGCCTATATATTTCTTGTTTCACTTCAATTGGACACAACACTTGGTTCTGGAAGGGGTGTCCCTGGGTCTCCTGTTTACAAAGCAAGTGTTTCAGTTCACTCTGCCACACACCATGGTTGCTTATTGATCAGATGATATGGGGACTGCAGCTGAAAAGGGAGTTTATGCAGAGATTGATCCGCTTTAAACACAAATCTCATCTGTTTGGATTGGTGGATAATTGGAGGATCTTCATAAAGCTAACTATAGTTCCACATTCTGTAGTCTGGCAAGACTGGATCAAGTTACACATTGCAGGGTTGTCTACAGCAGGCAAGATCAAATTACACATTCCAGACAAACTGTTGGGTGTGTCTTGTCCTCTAAGGGGACCAATCAGAAATCTGGTATTCCAAATAGATGCGACCTTCTTCATCTAACCCCATCAACATATCCTTCTATTCCTGTCTCCCTCATGGGTTTATCTAGCTTCCTCTTAAATGCATCCGTGAGAGTCGCCTCAACTACTCCTTTTGGTAGCAAGTATCACATTCAAACCACTCTCTGGGTAAAGAAGGTTCTCCTGAGTTCCCTCTTGGATTTATTAGTGACTAGCTTAGATTTATGGCCCCTAGTTCTGGTCTCCCTCGCAAGTGGATAGATTCCAGTAACTTCCCCACAATTGATGTTACACTGACAGGTCTGTAGTTGCCTGGTTTTTCCCTCCCTCCAGTCTTAAATAATGGAGTGATATTTGCAATTTTCAATCCAAAGGCACAATATCTGAAACTAGAGCTCTTTGGAAAATTATGACTAATGCATCTGCAATTTCCTCACCTATTTCCTTTAACACCCTAGGGTGGAAACCATTGGGTCCTGGAGATCTGTCGATCTTAAGTCCCATTATTATCTCCATTACCCTGTTTGTTATTTATATTAAATACAATAAGCTCTTCCCTTTGACTTGTTAGTTTCCCTTTTCCTCTTCCTCCACTTTGTGGGCGGATACAAAGTACTCATTTAACAAATCTGTTATTTTCTTACTCTCACTTGCATCCGTCTTTAGTGGGCTCACATTCCCCTTCAGCACTTTTTTTTAACATATTTACATATTTATAGAAAAAACTTTTGCTGTTAGCTTTGATATCCCTTACGCGTTTTTTCATATTCCTTTTTGCACCTTATTACTTTCTTTGTATCCCTTTGTTGTTTCCTATAGCTCTCTGTGCGCTATATTTCCACTTTTCCTTGCATTTCTGTAAGCCTTTTCTTTCAGCTTGATACTCTCTCTTTCCTAATTTTTTGACCATGGTTGCTTAATCAGCTAATGGTAGTTTACTGCATTGACATTCTGCACCAGCGAAAGGTGGAATAGGGGTTCACACCCACAAATCCCCAGACGACAAGTTCTTGCTTTCAGCTATGTGCCAGCATTGGAAGGATCCAAGTGGAGTCCAAATACTTTCCTAGTAGGAGAGTGCGAGTCATCCCAGAGCCATAACTAGTTTCAATGTGGCAGATTATTTGCTGTTCAGCCTTGGATGGTACATACAGAGAGATCAAGAGCAGGGAAAGGGAGGTAAATAAATTTTTTTCAAAAAAATATCCCTTACAGTAAAAAATAACAAGCATAGTTATTTTTTATTCATTCACGGGATGTGGGCGTCGCTGGCAAGGCCAGCATTTATTGCCCATCCCTAATTGCCCTTGAGAAGATGGTGGTGAGCTGCCTTCTTGAACCGCTGCAGTCCGTGTGGTGAAGGTATTCCCACTGTGCTGTTAGGGAGGGAGTTCCAGGATTTTGACCCAGTCAAATTATATAAAATTCATTATCTAAATTTTAAGTATGTGAAGACAGTGCAAAGTATTTTTTCAATTAATTTTCGATCATCAGGGGAAACATGCAATAAGCATATAACTGAGGTCATTTGAAATCAGAAATATTTCTGTTTAATGCCAGGAGCTCTCAGGTGTGTGAGAAGCAGCAAGTATTTGTTCCTATTACCAGGTTTCCTTGTAATATTTAATCACTTTATTATAATTTTTTTATCTTCTCCACTCAAGTAAACTAAACATTGACAAAAATGCAGTTTGTCAATGTAGATGTAAATTGAGGTGTTGAAGTAATACTGCCAGATAAACCTTCACTATGGCCTTATTCTCAATAACCTTTTTTTAATCAAGTAACCTCTTCTTTTATATACATTTAAGATATATATATTCTTGTTTACATTCCCTGTAGTTGGAGTCCTTCCGATCTGGGCTAAGATCTTCTTAGCATTTAAAAAATTGGATGAAGAAAACATAAATTTCTCCATTCAGCCCCAGCTCCTTGTCTCTTTGCTCCATTATTGTTTTTAGTGGAGAAATGCGGCAGTGTTAGGGCTGAGGTTAAGCAAAGAAACACCATGGCTGGAATTTTAACTTTGAAGTGCGTGCAGATTTTCGAGCGGGTGGGCAGTTAAAAGCGCTGAAATTGACAGCGTGTCAGGAAGCCAGCTTCAACCCATCGGCTTCCGCCTTTAACTCTGGCGCGTTAGTCAGAAACCTGCTTTGGAGAGGCGGGTGAGCTAATTAAAGTAGTTGAGAGCTTGTAAAGAGGCTATTAACAGCCTTTTTAACCTGATGTTGCAGCTTTTGCTGGCTGTCTATGGGATTCATGGGCTTGCTGAACCTCGCCAATGAAAGCAAGGCAAGAGCAGAGCGGCCATTGTGGGAGTTGAACGATTGATAGTAAAAAAAAAAAATCACAAATACTCACAGCTGCTTCCTTGACTAAGGGAAAGGCTCTTGCTGACACCATTTGTGCTGAGAGTTTGTTTTCAGGAGTTTGCAGGTGATTTCTACAACCTTGGAAGTCACTCTCACTACATTGGAGGATTGTGCCTCTGATCTCCACTTTTCCTGGCATCTATCAGATCAGCATGGGTGCCGCTTATGCTGTCTCACAATGGACCTCAGATTTGGACCAAGATGCGCCCCAGTAGCAACAACACCAGCAGCAGCCTTCTCCTCACCGATCTGCTGCTCCACAGGAGAGAGGGGATCAGCACAGGGGTGCACCTCGCAGGAGGCGATACACCCAACACAGGGTATATAGGCAGAGGATCAGCTTTCTGGACATGACTGAGCAGCAGTGCCTCAGGAGGCTCAGGCTATTGCGTCAGGTCGTGGCAAACGTTTGTACCCTGCTGGAAGAAGACCTGCTGCCAAGTGGACCTGGAGGACACGTGTACCAGTGGCTGTCAAAGTGACCACCGCCTTCAACTTCTTCACCTCAGGCTCCTTCCAGGGATCTGCAGGAGACAGATGCAGTATGTTGCAGTCGGCCACCCACAAATGCATCACCCAGGTGACTGATGCCATGTTTGCTAGGGCAGGCAGTTATGTATACTTTGCCACCAATGAAGCCAGTGTTACTGAGCGGGCGCTCAGCTTTGCGGCTCTGGCTGGCTTCCCACAGGTGCAGGGCATCATCGACTGTACATATGCCAATCAAGACACCCCAAATCACCCAGGAGTGTTCGTGAACCGTAAGGGCTTCCACACCATCAATGTGCAGCTCATATGCAACCACAAAAAGATCATGCATGTGTGCGCCAGATTCCCAGGGAGCTGTCATGATTATTTCATCCTACGCCCTCCCTCATCTCTTCGCACCTCTGACCAGAATTACCGGCTGGCTGCTTGGAGACAAGGGGTATCCACTGAAGATGTGGCTGATGACACCCTTGAGGAGGCCAGGCAATGAGGCAGAGGAGCGCTACAATCAAAGCCAGATGACGACGAGATGTGTAATAGAGCAAGCAATCGGGATGCTGAAGATGCGCTTCAGATGCCTGGACAGATCTGGAGGAGCCCTTCAATATGCACCAACCAGGGTTTCCAGAATGATCGTGGTGTGCTGCGTGCTGCACAACACAGTGCAGCAGCGAGGATTGGAGCTGCAGGAGGAGCAAGGCGCCGAGCCTCTTTGGAGGAGGAGGAAGATGAGGGAGATGAGCAGGAGGTACACAAGGAGGTGGAGGAAGAGGAGGAACCTGAAGTGCAGATGGCACCAGCAGCGGCGCATATTGCTGCCCGGGAGGCTCAGGATGGTCTCATAATGGCACAATTTAGTTAAATTGCACCAGTGCATCCATATGGCACCCAGATGCTGAACCAAATTCTGCCCCCCAACCCCCAACAACACCACAAAGCAATCCTAAAATAGCCAAACCATTCCTATCACACATGCTCAAAGTTAAGAAATGTCTTACCATTCACTTCAACTGACAAGGCCACTTTCCAGGTATCAGGCAAAAATGTACAAGACGGGAAAGTGGTGCAAAGAAATAAATTTATGTGGCTCACAACTGCAACAGAAAATTAACCCTCTAACATTTTATAACACACCCCTGTGCATCTATAATTGTGTCCTTTTTCTTTTTCTGCTACTTCTACGAGGTATAACCCCTGTGGCTTCAGCAGAGGTAGAGGCAGGCTGCTCACATCCCTTCTCTGACTGCTTAGACACTTTTGGGTTTTGGAGCCTTTGAGGGCCCCGCCAAAGACTGCTCCTCCTGCATCTGTGTAGGGGCAGACTTGGCCATCGGGATCTAAGGCAGCATGTGACTGAGAGGGGGGCAACAGGCTAGAAGTGGGAGCGCTTTGTGCAGAGACCCCACTTCCATGTCCCCTCTCACCATCATCCCTCTCATGGCCCACCCACACTTCCCTGCTAGCAAGGAGCTGGAGAGCATTTGTTGCATATTAGTGGGGTGATTAAGGGCCAAGTCTAGGTTTGCATCCTTCCTAGATATGGCTGCAATCAGATTCTGCAAGCTGTTGTTCACAGCAAGCATGCACTCGTTTGACTGGCGTATTTGATGCTCCATGAAGGTGGCCACCCTTTCCATGGACGAACACATCGTCGACATCGCCTGCGACATGGTGCTGCTCATGTTGGAGATGGACTCCTCCATTCTCCCTACAATCGAGCACATCGCGGCTGGAAAAGCAGCCAGATCCTCCCGCATTTTTGTTGCTCCTCAAAAATCATCCTCTTTGTCGAGGGCCCCCGAGGTTCAGCATCTTTGTCCAACTGCTGGTGCGTCCTGCGCCCCCTCGACGAGGACTTTCCACTGCTGTCCCTATCTCCACCATCTGCGCTTGCTCGCATGTGATCTATGAGACACCAGGTGACAACACTACTCTCTCTCTTACTGGACCCACCGACGTGTGCGTATCTGCGCTGGTGCTGGGTGTGCATGAGTCATGTGACGGTGCACCCTCAGAGACCGTGGCCTCCTCTGAGGAGTCGTCTTCCTCCTCTGGCTGGACAGAGTTCTGACGAAGGGTCATTGACCTGAAACGTTAACTCTTTCTCTCTCCACAGATGATGCCTGACCTGCTGAGAATTTCCAGCATTTTCTGTTTTTATTACACCATGAGTGACTGTTGTTTGCCATGTGGCTGTATGATATTTAATTCTGTCACCAGGTAGCTGGGAGGTCCCCCTCTCTCCATCTCCCACCGCCAGCAGCTCCACTGATGTCCAGGGCCTCCTCCTGTGCTGTAGTCAATGGTGTGGTTACTGCAGGGCCTCCTCCAGTTCTCTGCCTCTCCTGGGTGTTCTGTGCTCACTTCTCCTGCAAGGAGGGAAACAAGAGACCTTTGAGTGAGAGTCATGGAATGAGTGGAAGGGATAGATGGGCCACATCTGTAGAGGGTGACTATGAGGGAGTGGCATGACATTGCCGAACGGCCTCCTTCTGTGGCATTAATTTCTATGATTCTATGATTGCATTAGGATGAGGGTGAGTGTCAGTGGTGGATAGTCAGATGGGGATGTGAGTAAGTGCATAGACAGAGAGGGATGGGTGGACCTGCACGGTAGGTTGGTGTGAGGAGTGATGTGCAGGAGTAGGCTTGGGAAGGCAGAGTGAGGGGGTTGGGGCGGCACGCACTTCAGGATGTAGGGAATTGTGGCATTGTACTCACCTTTCTTGACCTCATGAGGTCATTAAAGGGCTTCCTGCACTGGATCCATGACCTGGGAACCACAATCCTGCTGCTCACTTCTTCCGAGATCACCAGCCATGCCTTCTTGGTCTCGGTTGCTGGCCTCTTCCTTCCGTCACCAGAGAAGAGGACCTCCCTGCGGGCCCT
This sequence comes from Squalus acanthias, assembly GCA_030390025.1. Taxonomy (NCBI): domain Eukaryota; kingdom Metazoa; phylum Chordata; class Chondrichthyes; order Squaliformes; family Squalidae; genus Squalus; species Squalus acanthias. Next base: position 51,917,140 of record CM059425.1, read on the forward strand.
GACTCCTTGGAGCAGGATTTCCAGGGAGGCATCACTGAATCTCAGGGCAGCTTAATGGTGCTGAGCCTGCATTTTTGATTATCAAGCAGTATAAATTTATTTACCAACACACAACTTACTATTTACACAATCCACTCTCTTCCCCAACACCCTCTCTAGCCAAGCGTTAATGTTTCTAAACTTTAAAAAAATTCGGTTTTGCACTCCAGGAAGGAAGTGGAGCGCTAAATCAAGCGCACAACTTCATTCCTGGAGCGCAACAGGCAGCAGGCAGGGCAGAGACTTCAGCAGCACTGCACACTGGGCTATGCAGCACTGCCACATTCAAAGGCTCCTTCCCTCCCTCAAAGGATTTGAGCATGTAATCTAGGCTCACACTTCAGTGTAGTACCGAGGGTGTGCTGCATTGTTGGAGGTGCCATCCTTAGATGAAAGTTTGAACCGAAACCCCGGTACTATTTGAAGAAAAGCATGTCTCTCCTTTTGCCATCATTTCTCCCTCAGCCACCATCACCAAAAACATTAACTCATTTGTCTCACTGTTGCTTGCGGGATCTTAGCATGCATAAATTGATTGCCGTTTGTACCTGTAAAACAACAGTACTACAAACTTCAATGTAACTACTTCTATATGAAGCGCTTTTGGGACATTATTGAAGACATAGTAAGCAGCTATATAATTGGAAGTATTTTTCAAAAAATGGTGTGTAGTGTAATGCTGGAATGTGGGTTACCCCTGCAATTTCCCCTCCGTGTACGGAGTTCTCAGACTTCGCTCTGCTGTAATGGCTATTCCATACAATCCACACGAGCCTCCTCCCATCTTACTTCATCTAACCCCATCAACATATCCTTCTATTCCTTTCTCCCTCATCTGTTTATCTAGCTTCCCCTTAAACGCATCTATGCTAGTCGCCTCAACTATTCCTTGTGGTAGCGAGTTCCAGATTCTAACCACTCTCTGGGTAAAGAAGGTTCTCCTGAATTCCCTTTTGGATTTATTAGTGACTATCTTATATTTATGGCCCCTAGTTCTGGTCTTCCCCACAAGTGGATAGATTCCAGTAACTCCTCCACAATTGATGTTACACTGACAGGTCTGTAGTTACCTGGTTTTTCCCTCCCTCCAGTCTTAAATAATGGAGTAACATTTGCAATTTTCCAATCCAAAGGCACAATTCCTGAATCTAGAGAGCTTTGGAAAATTATGACTAATGCATCTGCAATTCCCTCACATATTTCCTTTAATACCCTGGGGTGGAAACCATTGGGTCCTGGAGATCTGTCGATTTTAAGTTCCATTATTTTCTCCATTACCCTGTTTGTTATTTATATTAAATACAATAAGTTCTTCCCATTGAATGTATTTAGGTTCCCTTGTCCTCTTCCTCCACTTTGTGGGCAGATACAAAGTACGTATTTAACAAATCTGTTATTTTCTTATTCTTGCTTGCATCCATCTTTAGTGGGCCCATGTTCCCCTTCAGCACTTTTTCTTAATATCTTTATAAAAAAAACTTTTGCTGTTAGCTCTGATATTCCTTTTTGCACCTTATTACTGTTTATGATCCACACGAGCCTCTTCCCACCTTACTACATCTAACCCTATCAGCACATCTTTCTATCCCTTTCTCCCTCATGTACTTATCTAGCTTCCCCTTAAATGTATCTGTGCTGTTCACCTCAACTACTCCATGTGGTAGCGAGTTCCACATTCTAACCAATTTCTGAGTAAAGAAGTTTCTCCTGAATTCCTTATTGGATTTATTAGTGACTATCTTATATTTATGGTCCCTAGTTTAGGACCCTCACAAGTGGAAACACCTTCCCTACATCTACCCTATTGAACCTCTTCATAATTTTAAAGTCCTCGATCAGGTCACCTCTCAGCCTTCTATTTTCTAGAGAAAAGAGCCCCAGCCTGTTCAGTCTTTCCTGATAGTTATAACCTCTCAGTTCTGGTATTATCCTTGTAAATCTTTTTTTACACCTTCTCGAGGCTATGGCCAGATAGCAGAGGCCAGACACTTTCCCTACATGTAGAGACAGCAAATCAGAAGGGGAGACACCTACGGATGACCTTTATGTAAATCCTTATGTTCAGTTTTACAGCAGCATTGGTGGAGACAAGGAGCAGTCCACTTTCCCACTTTCTCAACTTTGCATGGTGCAAATACTTGTTCTTTTATTAATTGGACACTATGGAGTGATCTTCAGATTCTGAGGGGGCTTGACAGGGTAGATGCAGGGAGAGTTTCAGGATAAGGGGTCGCCCATTTAAAACGGCGATGAGGAGGAATTTCTTCTCTCAGAGGGTCGTGAATCTTTGGAATTCTCTACCCCAGAGAGCTGTGGAGGCAGAGTCATTGAATATATTCAAGGTGGAGATAGACATATATTTGAGCTACAGGGAGTCAAGGGTTATGGGGAGCGGGCGGAAAAGTGGCGTTGAGGCCAAGATCAGATCAGCCATGACCTTAATGAATGGCGGGGCAGGCTCGAGGGACTAAATGGCCTACTCCTGCTCCTATTCCTTATGTTCTTATGTTCAAATACAAAGACAAAGCTATTCTAAGGCTTTATCCCATCGTATTGCTTTATAGAAAATATGCAGTCCTTGAGTTGTATAATCATTAAGAACCTGAGAGAAATGCTGGAGCATTTTTACTGTTAGGTAATGTGTCCAAATGTTGCAACCGGCAGCTTGAGGATAACTTAGTGTGGAGAAAGACAAGAAAATAGGGGTGGTGGTGTGCAGGATGTCAGTTTTACTTGCAGAAAGTATGGTAGGCTTAATCTTTAGATGTCTCTATTGCACTTTGTAAATACAACAACTTGCATTTATATAGTATCTTTAACATAGTGAGCATCCCAAGACACCAAGTAGCAGAACAAACAGCATTAGGAGAGTTGACTGAAGGCATAGTTGAGGACTTGGGTTTTCTAGAGTTTTTTGAAGGTGGGCAGAGAGGTAGCAAAGTGGAAGGGTACTTGGCATTGCATTTACAATGCACAGCTAAAAATCTAAAGTTAGAACAGCAGCACTGGATGAAGTGCATTGATAAAGATAAATTCAAAAAAAAGTTTCATATCTTGAGATTTTGTGTTATTTCTGATTTCCATTAGATTTCTGGGAAATAAAAAGTTATGTAATGCATTTCACAAACTGCAGTGTTTTGTGTGTACATAGTTCTAGCATAAGTGAAAACAGAACCAGTGATTCTCATTAACACATACAATGATGTAAATTAATAGCTCATGGTCCAGCTGAAATACTATCTGAAACAGTAAGATAAGGGAACAGAGGATCATATTTTCCTCTGTTCATAAAAAAAAATAGGGAAATGTTCATATTTGACTAACTAATGAAGAAAACACATCCAATCAAAAATTGCTCAAACAGCAATTTTAACACTTCTCAAGCAGCTGATGAATGAACTGCTATAAAATGTCAAAAATTGTTAATACACCAATGGATACATAATATTTGCACTAAATGGCTCAACAAAAATTGAGAAAAATCATAATATATCCATAAGTTCCTACATGTCAAACAATCAGAAAGAAACATGAATTTCACTACATCTTACAATTAACTGCACCGTCTCACTGTACGGTGATGGTAACTGCACCGTCTCACTGTACGGTGATGGTAACTGCACCGTCTCACTGTACGGTGATGGTAACTGCACCGTCTCACTGTACGGTGATGGTAACTGCACCGTCTCACTGTACGGTGATGGTAACTGCACCTCCTCACTGTACGGTGATGGTAACTGCACCTCCTCACTGTACGGTGATGGTAACTGCACCTCCTCACTGTACGGTGATGGTAACTGCACCTCCTCACTGTACGGTGATGGTAACTGCACCTCCTCACTGTACGGTGATGGTAACTGCACCTCCTCACTGTACGGTGATGGTAACTGCACCTCCTCACTGTACGGTGATGGTAACTGCACCTCCTCACTGTACGGTGATGGTAACTGCACCTCCTCACTGTACGGTGATGGTAACTGCACCTCCTCACTGTACGGTGATGGTAACTGCACCTCCTCACTGTACGGTGATGGTAACTGCACCTCCTCACTGTACGGTGATGGTAACTGCACCTCCTCACTGTACGGTGATGGTAACTGCACCTCCTCACTGTACGGTGATGGTAACTGCACCTCCTCACTGTACGGTGATGGTAACTGCACCTCCTCACTGTACGGTGATGGTAACTGCACCTCCTCACTGTACGGTGATGGTAACTGCACCTCCTCACTGTACGGTGATGGTAACTGCACCTCCTCACTGTACGGTGATGGTAACTGCACCTCCTCACTGTACGGTGATGGTAACTGCACCTCCTCACTGTACGGTGATGGTAACTGCACCTCCTCACTGTACGGTGATGGTAACTGCACCTCCTCACTGTACGGTGATGGTAACTGCACCTCCTCACTGTACGGTGATGGTAACTGCACCTCCTCACTGTACGGTGATGGTAACTGCACCTCCTCACTGTACGGTGATGGTAACTGCACCTCCTCACTGTACGGTGATGGTAACTGCACCTCCTCACTGTACGGTGATGGTAACTGCACCTCCTCACTGTACGGTGATGGTAACTGCACCTCCTCACTGTACGGTGATGGTAACTGCACCTCCTCACTGTACGGTGATGGTAACTGCACCTCCTCACTGTACGGTGATGGTAACTGCACCTCCTCACTGTACGGTGATGGTAACTGCACCTCCTCACTGTACGGTGATGGTAACTGCACCTCCTCACTGTACGGTGATGGTAACTGCACCTCCTCACTGTACGGTGATGGTAACTGCACCTCCTCACTGTACGGTGATGGTAACTGCACCTCCTCACTGTACGGTGATGGTAACTGCACCTCCTCACTGTACGGTGATGGTAACTGCACCTCCTCACTGTACGGTGATGGTAACTGCACCTCCTCACTGTACGGTGATGGTAACTGCACCTCCTCACTGTACGGTGATGGTAACTGCACCTCCTCACTGTACGGTGATGGTAACTGCACCTCCTCACTGTACGGTGATGGTAACTGCACCTCCTCACTGTACGGTGATGGTAACTGCACCTCCTCACTGTACGGTGATGGTAACTGCACCTCCTCACTGTACGGTGATGGTAACTGCACCTCCTCACTGTACGGTGATGGTAACTGCACCTCCTCACTGTACGGTGATGGTAACTGCACCTCCTCACTGTACGGTGATGGTAACTGCACCTCCTCACTGTACGGTGATGGTAACTGCACCTCCTCACTGTACGGTGATGGTAACTGCACCTCCTCACTGTACGGTGATGGTAACTGCACCTCCTCACTGTACGGTGATGGTAACTGCACCTCCTCACTGTACGGTGATGGTAACTGCACCTCCTCACTGTACGGTGATGGTAACTGCACCTCCTCACTGTACGGTGATGGTAACTGCACCTCCTCACTGTACGGTGATGGTAACTGCACCTCCTCACTGTACGGTGATGGTAACTGCACCTCCTCACTGTACGGTGATGGTAACTGCACCTCCTCACTGTACGGTGATGGTAACTGCACCTCCTCACTGTACGGTGATGGTAACTGCACCTCCTCACTGTACGGTGATGGTAACTGCACCTCCTCACTGTACGGTGATGGTAACTGCACCTCCTCACTGTACGGTGATGGTAACTGCACCTCCTCACTGTACGGTGATGGTAACTGCACCTCCTCACTGTACGGTGATGGTAACTGCACCTCCTCACTGTACGGTGATGGTAACTGCACCTCCTCACTGTACGGTGATGGTAACTGCACCTCCTCACTGTACGGTGATGGTAACTGCACCTCCTCACTGTACGGTGATGGTAACTGCACCTCCTCACTGTACGGTGATGGTAACTGCACCTCCTCACTGTACGGTGATGGTAACTGCACCTCCTCACTGTACGGTGATGGTAACTGCACCTCCTCACTGTACGGTGATGGTAACTGCACCGTCTCACTGTACGGTGATGGTAACTGCACCTCCTCACTGTACGGTGATGGTAACTGCACCTCCTCACTGTACGGTGATGGTAACTGCACCTCCTCACTGTACGGTGATGGTAACTGCACCTTCTCACTGTACGGTGATGGTACATCCCCTCTCAATTTTATACAGACAATAAGAATTCCCTCCAGCTGACAAATTTCTTTTTGCCCATGGAAGCAACCTGAAAAGTTTTGATTGATCTCCCTTTCACTTTGCCCTGTATGAATAATTTTACTACTGTTTGAATTTATCTTTCCACAGTCGAAGGAAGGAAGAACAAACTTGCATTTATGTAGTGCCTTTCATGACCTCAGGATGTTCCAAAGCATTTAATTAAGTACTTTTGAAGTGTAGTCACTGTTATAATGTAGGAAATGTGGCAGCCATTTTGTGCACAACAAGGTCCCACAAACAGCAATGAGATAATGACCAGATAATCTGTTTTAACCACCATCACTAAATATTGAGAAGTCGCACAACACCAGGTTATAGTCCAACAGTTTTATTTAAAATTACGAGCTTTCAGAGCTGCTGCCCCTTCATCAGGTAGAGGTACAGTGAGGGAATCTATTACACAGTATATATACACAGAGAGCAATTTGTCTGCAGAGATACAATATGTTAGGAAGGCATTACATCAAAGATACCTCAGAGTACAGCTAAGACAATGAGGTGGGTCACAGGGGGTCCAACGTGTCAAAGGTTGCCGTCTGCAGTTGAGCTTTTAACTTTTTTTTTTTGTTTATTTTTGGGGGTTTTTTGGTTGGTTTTTTTTTTCACTAAATCACTAAATATTCACTTTATTCACTAAATATTGGCCATGCAATGGGGAGAACTCCCCTACACTTCTGCGAAATAGTGTCATCGGATCTTTTCCGTCCACCTGAGAGGGCAGGTTTAACGTCTCATCTGAAAGACAACATCTCCGACAGTGCAGCACTCCCTCAGTACTGGACTAAAGTGCCAGCCTAGATTATGCGTTCAAGTCTCTGGAGTGGGCCTTGAACCCACAACCTTCTGACTCAGAGACGAGATTGATACCACAGAGCCAAGGCTAACACCCCAACATTAATAGGATTATCACTGCTCAGGTAGTACTTTTGAATATTCCCCATTATTAACCTCACCAACATCAATTCTGACCTGGTGTAAGATTTTCACTTTTCATCTCAAGCAGCTGGAGAACATTACACAAGTTCCTCATATGTAACAAGCAGAATTTTGTTTTTATCTAAAGTTTTCACTAATATTCGTTAATCTTGGGAGGCATATGAATCCTCAGATCATCACTTAACATGGTTGAATAGCCCATTGATATTTACTCCACTATCCTTTACTCACATCAAACATTTTCTTAAAATTGTCAGTCAAAAATATGGCCCTGAAAGAGGTCAAGCCTCTTGTGTAACATTTTAACAAATGTCCAAAGTAATGTTAATCTCAAAATTGTCCAGTTATAAAATCCCAATAGTTTTCTGAGGCGTGTGAGTAAAACAGTATTGCTTATGTATGATGTCACCAAATCATTTCCTGAAAAGAGGAATCGGAAAACTAATGTGAAGCTGCTAGGTCAGAAAAACTGATCAGCATAGATGTTGTGAGCGCTAATATCCATAAAAGTCAAATAGATTTTCAGAATGCAAACATTTGCAGATTTGCAAAAAGCAGTCTCATCAGGCTACCTCTCACCCTTCATTTCTCTTCCCATTTCTATTTATCTTTTTCCATTTTATTCCACCTCTGTTCAGGTTCCCAAAACTTTCCAGTGTATCTGCGATCAGCTTTTATGAAGCAGCGGTAGTCAAATTCCTGTAAAAAATGAAAGATAAAACACCTTTGCCTACAAATAACATTACAATGGCGGACTACAAATTGATATGGATTTTGGAACGAAAACTTGAACTGAATAAACTAAATTCAATTTACATAATGGCTCCTCATAATCCAATTCCTCCATCAACTCAATCATTCTCGTTTCTCTCTTCTGTTTCCTCTCAATAGCGGCAATATCCATTTAGTACTGCGGCAACCAGAATTGTACGCAGCATTCTAAATGCGGTCGCACCAATGATTTATATCATGGCAGGATTACCTCACTATTTCGGCTCAATATTGATCAATTAAAACATCCCAACATCTGACTTGCTTTACTCACTGCCACCGAGCATTGTTGCAATAGCTTCAATTTATTGTCAACCAAGACCCCCTGAAATCTTTCATTTTCCATGCACGTTATTTTCTTTCCATTTAACTAATAGTCCCTTCCTGGATTTTTGGTCCCCATGTGAACAGTTTAAAACTCCTTTCAGCAGAAAAGGCTTTGAGTGCTGTTGTAACATTCTCAGAAGATTAAGCAAATTGTTTCCTCTGCAAAATAATGTTTTTGTTCCCTACTCTTGCATTAGGATTTTCTATGTGAATTACAGGAAACAAATAGCATTTATTCTATTCCTCTACCAGTTTTCCTCTCTGAATTATACGAACCTCCAAAGAAATTTATCAACTGTGATTAATACAACTCAAAGTCAACAACATTAATTAGTGAGTTAATCCTTCAAGGACTTCAGTAACTTTTTGGAACAATTTAAAAAATGATGCAGATTACAATTTTCCATTTCCTGTAGAGTATACTGTAAATAGACTGGCTTGTTTGTTCCTAATACATTCAGTATATTATTGGAGGCACTTTACCTGTCTATTCTCCCCTTGTATAGATCAGTCACATCTGTCAGGTGACCTTTTGATGTTTTCAGAGCAGACAAACCATTGAGGAAAAAGAGACAGGCCTAGAAACTCTATTGCACCATAATGGTTTTTCAGGCGGTAAACGTGCGCCTAAGGGTCCAATATGACGGGCGATGCACACTCGGCAGGAGTGTGTTACCCATCATATTGGGTCAGGCTGCTCGAAGGCATCTGGGGTGCCCGCTGGAACAATTGAGGATGCTCATGTAGGTTACTTGCTAGTTTGTCCTTTTAGGCTGCTAGTTATCTTCTGGGTCTTTTGTTGGCCATTTTCTCCATTGCACAAGTGAATTCTGGCTTCTGGGAATAACTTTCTGCTGATGCTGGACTGCTTTGGAAAGTTTATTCTAGTAATGGGTGATCCGATCGCTCTGCCTTTGGGGCTAGTGGAGGAGGCAGAGCAGTGAAGAAAGCAGAAGAGAGCAGGAGCAGGTGGGGGAAGAGGGAGGAGGAGGGCCCTGCACATGAGCGGGTCTTCAAAGAGCACTTCCCATACCTCAACCTCACGAGAAGCACTGTATGAGGTGTCTGCACTTCACCGAGAAGGGTGGCACCGAGCTGTCACCTGCTGTAGCCACAACTGGAGCCGAAACCAGGACACAGACATGGATATCGAGGTCGCCATGGGGTTGTTCCAGACTGCAGCAGGTGACATCACAAAATCTCGCAGTTTGCTGTTCACTGTTGTATCAGGGAACTGACCGAGGTTGTTTACACCAGAAGGAATACATACATCACATTCCCAATGGACAGAGTGAAGCAGGACAAGAGAGCTCTAGGTTTCACCCGCATCGCAGGCTTCCACAGTGTCCAATGTGCCATAGACTGCACCCACACTGCCGAGCGTGCTCATCAGCAGCCTGACATCTTTCTCAATAACAAAGTATATCACTCCCTGAATGTGCAGCTTGTTTGCTACCACAAATAGCACATCATGCAGGGCTATGCCCAATTTCTTGCCAGCAGTGATCAGTGATGATTCATTCATCTTGCGCCAGTCCTCTGCCACCTTCATTTCAACCATAAGCAGGCCAATGGCAACAAGGGATATCCCCTCTGGTGGGAACTGTAATGGAAGCTGTCACCACTGCCAAAGGAAATAGTTTCTCCTTACTTGCTCTATCAAAACCCCTCATAATTTTGAATACCTCTATGAGGTCTCCCCTTAACCTTCTCTGCTCTAAGGAGAACAATCCCAGCTTCTCCAATCTCTCCATATAACTGAACTCCCTCATCCCTGCTATCATTCTGGTAAACCTCCTCTGTACCCTTTCCAGGGTCTTGATATTCGTCCTAAATGTGTGGTGCCCAGAATTGCATACAATACTCCAGCTGAGGCTTGTATTCAATGCCCCTATTTACAAAGCCCATATGATTTCTTAACCACCTTATCAATTTTTCCTGCCATCTTCAAAGGCCCCTCTGTTCTTGCACACACAAGATAGTATCATTTAGATTTTTCTGCCTCTCCATGTTGTTTCTCCTAAAGTGCATCACTTCATAGTTATCCGCATTAAATTGCATCACCAATCTGTCTATGACCTCCTCAAGTCTGCTACTACAAAGCTCACTATTTACTACATTGTCAAGCTTTGTATCGCCCGCAAACTTCAAAATTGTACTCCCTGTACCCAAGTCCAGGTCATTTATATACAACAAGAAAAGCAATGGTCCTAATACTGACCCCTGTGGGACTCCACTGCATACTTCTCCAGTCAAAAAAATATCCGTTCACCACTACTCTCTGTCACCTATCCCTTAGCCAATTACGTACCCAAGTTACCACACCCCTTTAATACCATGTGCTTCTCTTTTCCAAATAAGTCTATTATGAGGTATTATATCAAATGCCTTTTGAAAGTCCATATATACACAACATCTACTGCACCACCTTCATCAACCCTCTCTGTTACTTCAAAGAACTCAATCAGGTTAGTTAGACAAGATTTGCCTTTAACCAATCTGTGCTGGCTGTCCCTTATTAACTGATGCTTTTCCATGTGAGAATTAATTTTGTCCTCAACAATTGTTTCTAGTATTTTTCTCATCACTGGTGTTACTGATTGGCCTGTAGATACCAGGTTTATCCCTCTCCCCTTTTTTGAACAGGGGTGTAACATTTGCAATCCTCCAGTCCTCTGGCACCACTCCAATATCCAAGGAGGTTTGAAAGATTGTGGTCAGAGCTTCTGCTATCCCCATCCTAGCTTCCCTCAGCAACCTAGGATACATCCCATCTGGGTGGGGTGACTTGTTGACTGAGTGATGCCAACCTATTTAGCACTTCCTATCTATTTATATCCTATCCAATATCTCTACTTCACCCTCCTCTACTCTGACATTAACTTCATCCTCTTCTTTTGTGAAGACAGATGCAAAGTATTCACTCAGTACTTCAGTCATACCCTCAAGAAGATTTCGTAGTTAGTGACAACCTTGTGAGCTGTTTTAGGAATGTGCCTGTCATGGTAGAATAATGCAGATGTTGTGTGCAAGATATGAGGTGTGGGGAAATGAGGGTTGAAGTGGTGCTGAGCATAGGAGGTGCAGAGTGTGCGAGTAGGAGAAGCAGGTTACATGAAGTGTGGTGCAGTGTTTAAAAGGAGTTAAGGGAAGAGGGGGGGGGGGGCGGGAGGATTGAGAGTAGTGGGGCTGCAGGTGTGAGGAGAAAGTAGTTGAGCTGAGAGTGCCAATTCTTACCTTGTCAACTCTGCGGAGGTTGTTGAACTTTTTCCAGCATTACAGCCATGTGCTGGGAGCTAATCTCATCACAATGACCTCCTCAGCCACTGCTTCCTATTGGCGACAGAGATGTTGCTGGAGGGCTTTCTGCTTGGGTGGGGGTGGAGAAACATGATCTTCCTCCTCCTGGACCAGGGCCTCCAAAGCAGCAGAGAACCTGAGGGCCTGATCTACAGGTCTTGCAGCCATTTTTCTATTCTGAACTTCAATGCAATTGTAAGGTTATAACTTTGAAGTGAAAATACACAGCAACTCTCAAACCCAGAAATATCCATTTGGAGAATATAAAGTATACATCTTCTAGAATATGCATTTTGGCAGCAATATATATGCAGCTTAAATATATGCACTATGTCATAAAACGGATTTGTTTCTGGAACTATCCTTCAGAGATCCTTCTCGGATTCTGATTAAGGTGTAAAGCCCATTATTGTCAGCTAATATGAGGCAGTACAATCCAAGCTTTTATGCCAATGCAGACCTACTCAGTAACCCTATTAAAATCAATATTGGTGCTTACACTGGCCACACTGAAACCAGGATGATGTAAATAGTAGCACTGGTAAAATATAGATTTGATTTTTTAATTAACTATTCTAAATTTTTGCAGTAACCTTCAATCATGAAACTAAAGGTTTTCTATAACTTGGTGCCCCATTTGAAGACAATGGAATTACAAACAGTCCAAAATGTTATGTCTAAATAAGTTATAGTATTTCCAAGCTGGTGTTCACAGAGCTCCTGGGGCATGAATGAAACTAGATCCTGTCTATGTTGAAAATGATCAAGAAATTAATTTTTAATCATTTTTGTTTACCTTTTGTTGAAATATTTTTGTGCCCATGAAGGCAAGGGATGTCAAGGCAATAAACTAAATATTTTTCAACACTTGCTATCTGCATCAACGCTAACGCTCCTGAGGGTAGGAACATAAAGCTCCTTCTGCTCTGCCTTAATCTTTCTTAACAACTCACTCCAAAAGAGCACTTCCCACACCAAGCATCCTCATGGCCTTTCATCCCAATACCCTTGATAGATTTGAATCTGGGTCCTAAAAGGTAAAAGGACAATACATTAATTCACGAGGCTTCCAAATGCCCTTGAAATTGTATAGATTAAAAAATACCAAACAAGAAAGAAGTTTAGTAAAGTTTGCTGGCTGTCATATCCCTCCCCTTCTTGTACAATTATCAACCTCCCGGATTTTGCAGTCAGCTGCAAAGGAACAGTGCTCACAGTTCATTACGCTTACAGCTACCCACAGACTTTGTGGGCTTTTGTGTGGCAACTTACAGTAATTAAAGATTCATTTCAGTGCGGCACCCTCTACAGGGGATCTTGGGCGTATGTGAACAGGGCCAGCAACAGCATGTCTCCTCAACCAGTTTGAAGAATTCTCTCAGACACGCAGGGCTGAATTTTAACAGCCAAAAATGGGTGGGTTGGGTCAGATGTTAAAATTTTAAAAATCTGAAACCCAACCTCTTCCGGGTTTAACGGAGGTGGGACAAGGGGCAGGGGTGGGGGGGGGGTCGCAATTCAAATATTTTAATGAGGCTGGCAGCTTGTGATTTAACCTGCTCTGCAGGTTTTATAGTGGCCGGCTGGGTTTCCCAGGCCTCAGGAAACCTGGCAGCTGAAGGGAGGTGAGGACAGCTTCAGGGAAAAGGTACGTGCCTTTATAGCACTCTGTGAGCCAGGAGGAGCAGGAGTGCTTCCTCCCGGCCCCCAAAGCTCCCGCTTCCCATCAGGAATCCTCCATGCAAAGATGCCCGGGATCGGACACCCCTGGGGTCGGGGATTGAACCCCCCCCGGATCTGATGGTCCCCACCACCCCCCCCACCCCCAAGGTTGTGGATTGGACCTACCTGCTCAGGAGTTCTCCCTACCCAACTGGAAGCCAAGCCTATCAAGCAGACTTCCAGGCGGGGAACTTATCAAGTACAAAAGACGCACGCTTCCCCGTCTGAAACTCCGCCCCCCACCTACGTAACCCGCCCCGTTAATATCCAGGTCACAGAGTCTAAACCAGGAAGTATAAATTAGAATACTTAATTCAATCTAAAACCATAGAGAGGGAAAGAAAGATGTGATTGAGAGAGAAATAAGAGACAGAAAAAGTAAAAAAACATTTTTAATTTGGTTTAAATTGCCAACAATAATTAAAATCTGAAGGAAAGAGACTCCACACTTATAAAAGTAAATTTTCAGTGCTAGAGAGGTTGTTTGGCAGTAATTAAGACTTATCACACCGTTAAAAATTCACTTACATGAGCCCTAACCTTTTCTGGCGCGTTTAGTGGGTATCTAGTGTGTAAGTGCAGCAACATCACGCTCTTCGTGTGTTTTAATGCAGAGTCTCTCGGCGAGGTACCGGTGCAGCGAAGCTTGTGGGGGAGCAGGGCAAGTCGGACAGTAACTTCCGGATTTCTGCGTTTAATTACGCGTTTGGGGACGCCGGAAGTTGCTGTCCGATTTACTCCATAATAATGGTGAGCGCCGATAGCCCCACCGTTATCCTTACCGCAAAATCCAGGCCTAAATTTATAGCATAGAAGGTAACCATTTAGTCATCTTGTCTGTGCAGGTTCTTTGTTAGAGCAAAGAATCCAAAATGAATCCCACAGCCCGGCTCTCTCCCCATATCCCTGTATCTTCCTTTGCTTCTCCCAGTCGAATAGCCTTCCAACGCTCAGTGAAAGTTCACTTATGATTAATGAATAATGCGGTAATAAAAAAGTTCAACTGACAGTCACTAGAGTTCTTTAATTAGATAACATTACATCAGGAATTTACCAAAAAATACATGGAACACCTAAAGGCCAAGAAGTAGATGTCAGAAAAATCTGCTTTAAGATTTAATATTTTGATTGTGGAATGATGAAACCTATTTAATAACTGATAGCAAAAAAAATCTAAAGTCTACATAGAACATTTAGATAATAAAGTGGCATATGATCCAACTTCCATTTAGAAAATCAATGTATAATTATGTATAGCAAATTATTACAAAGTACAGTAGCTGTTTATAATTAAACTGGAGGGGACAATCAAGGAATGTCAGTATTTTGAATACATTATAGAATTGTGGAATTGACACCCAGGCACCAAAAAATGGAATATGCACCAGACCAAACTGATACTAAGTATCTGCTGAGAGATTTAGATGTATCTAAATGAGGTACATTTTTTTCTAGCACTTCCTGTATTGTCCTATTGTCAATGAAATCTAAATATATTCATAGTCTAAAATTCCTTTCATTAAACAATTTATTTAAACATTAATTCAGATACATACACACCATTTTAGAAAATGCTTACTGGGTCCTTCTTTAACAACTGCGACAACCATTAAATTTTACATTTCACATTGAAGTTCTAATTACAAGAAGTTTAGATATATCAGAGAATGTCCTATTTCACTTCAATTTCTTGTTTCCACATGCTTAAAATAACAAAGGCTACAGCCAATTCTAAAATAACTGGTAGCAGATATATCTTGGGTTTGAGATTAACAGTTAAAATTTTACATTTTAAATGCTCAAAAGCCAACCAACAGTACACCTGCTATAGTAGTTAAAAACAATCCACTCAACAGCTATTTACCCATTGTGACAATTTTTGGATTAAACATTAGCAGAGATTTCAAAGAGAAATTTCAATTAGGAACTTATTTTTGTTTAAAAATGTGCTAAGAAACTGACTGTAGTTATCAAAAATGAGAAGTCGCACAACACCAGGTTATAGTCCAACAGTTTTATTTGAAATTACGAGCTTTCGGAGCTCTGCTCCTTCTTCAGGTGACTGTACCTGAAGAAGGAGCAGAGTTCCGAAAGCTCGTAATTTCAGATAAAGCTGTTGGACTATAACCTGGTGTTGTGCGACTTCTCATTTTTGTCCACCCCAGTCCAACACCGGCATCTCCGCATCATGTAGTTATCAAAGCACGCCATCTATAGGTATGAAGTGAAATTACAGTATTGGCCGTGGAAGATGTTTGGAAAACTGAGTGAGCATAATTTGATGTTCTTAATTCCTTCGTGATCAACTTCAGGGCTCTGTATACTGATGCATGTATTCATATCAAACAATATTAATCTCGATAGCTAATTCTTGAGTAATGTTAACTTTATCTGTGCTTTCAATTTTTGGCAGCATTAAAATGTGTAAATATATTTCATAAGTAACCAGCTTGGGTTTTTTTTAATATATAAAGTACACAAAAATTGTGTTGTGCATATTACAAAATCGATCTTATGCAAGTAAGCCACCTTGATTGAGTAGGAATCATTTGTATACACAAAATTAATTATTCCTTTAAGAACTGGAAATACTGCACAAAATTGATGATCCCCTCCAATTTTACCCAAAAAGAAAAAAAGACAGAATGAAAGCAAAAGTCTCTCATTTTTTGGTAGCTCAAATTCTTCACTAATGTGAGAAGTGGGCAATCCAGATATTTTCAGTGTTGAGCTGAGCCAAGCCAGAATCCCAGCAGGCATCTGACACACCTCAGTCCAAAGGCAAACTGAATGAGAATTACTCTACCCCAAAAGAGAAATTCAATAAAAAGTCAGTATTCTGTACATTATGCATTCACCAGATTCACCTAAACATTAGTTAACAAAACACACACTAAAGCTAGGGGCAGTATGTGCAGTTATCAAGATTTCCCTCAGTAATATGGCAAATCTAATGCAATAGTCTTATGGTCACTCGAGGTCTATCAAATTTGATAAATGTACTGCAGTAAGGGCAAAAGTTATTAACAAATTGAACTCCTGACTAAATGGCCAGTAACAAATTCTAAAGTCTAGGATTGCCCACTGCTCCACTTGTTTTTTTTTTTAAGGTGAATGAGTTTTGTTAGTGATCAATAAAGCGGTCAGATGAGAGGCACATGGTTAAAACTATCAACTGGCTCAGTTAGTTTGATTTGTAGAAATAGCTATTTGGTTTTGCAGTGCACCATATTGACTAAACAATTATCCAGACTCATGTGACATAAGGTGTACGCTTAGGTGGCCATCTTCACTTTCTTTGACTAGGATGGGCATCCTAATATAAAACTAGTTTAATAAGATAGTCCATATTCCCTTTTCTTTGGGATCAAACGGTAGAGAGGAACCACCTCTCCAACAATACAGCGGACTAAAGGTATAGATTTAAAAATTTTAAACGTTAACACAGTAAGCAGAGGCGAGGAGAAAAGATGATATAGTCCCAGAATGAGAAGTGCAATCTATTGCAATCTGCATTCTTTATTCCTTCCAGGACAGGGATGAAAGATAATAAATACCAAAGCAAAATTAAGCAAAGTTCTGTCAAATCTTCTTTAGCAGCAATATCAAAGAAATACTGTTATATAAAAGTGTGCCATTACTCAGGGTAATAAACTATTTAGAGATCTTATATGATAAAGCTTTGGACACCCTGACTTCAAACTATGCCCAGCACACTGGCTGGTCAACTATATCTACTTATTTTTCAGAACATAAAACTTCCTTCGCTCAGCCCCGCTTATTAGCGTGTCCTAGCCAATTATTTTACCTTCAATCAACACCACAAAAAAATAATTATCTGGTCATTATCACACTGCTGTTTGTGGGAGCTTGCTGTGTGCAAATTGGCTGCCGCGTTTCCTACATTACAACAGTGACTATGCTTCAAAAATACTTCATTGGCTGTAAAGCGCTTTGGGATGTCCGGTGGTCGTGAAAAGCGCTATATAAATGCAAGTCTTCCTTCCGGACTGTTCTCGACTGGCCCAAATAAAATCTCATACTCTAATAAGCAGGACTGAGCGAAAGAAGTTTTATGTCCTGAAAAATAAGTGCAAAGATATAGTTGGCCAGCAAGTGTGCTGGGCATAGTTTGGAAGTCAGGGTGTCCAAAGCTTTAGTAAAAAAGACATAGCATCTTCTCACATGGGTGAGGTGCTGCATTTAAAGAAGTGACTGTAATCCCAAGTCAAATGAAATTCCAACACAACTTGGGCAGGAATTTTGGATGAGAACGCAAGCCATTGTTATCTTCATGCCTTAGGAGTCAGAGTTGTTCAACCACAAAATCATGGAACACAGATTTACGTGGCTGAAACAAAGGCAGCACAGAACAAATCTTCCAGGGTGCCAGTTTTAGATCAAAAGCAAACATAGACTCAAAAAGGATACAAGAGCTTACGGAGTGTCAGGTTTAGGTCTCAAGTCAAAAACGGCAGCAGCTCTGATGTGCTATGTAAACTTAAAAGATCAGACAGTAACTGCCCTAGTTATCCTCTATTGGTGGGAAGTAAAGGGCACAAATAGCCATCACATTGCAATGGAGACCAACTTCTATCTCCCATCAAGCAGGATATGAACTAATTCAGAAATTTCTAACTGAGGCATCATAGACAAATCTCTTCCACTCCATTGCAGGAGCCTTTCAATGACAGAATCCATTGTGAATTCTCCAGATTAGGGAGATCCAACTGGACGGAGCTGTGCAAGTTAGGCAATTGCCCTACAATCCAATTCTCTAAAGCATAGCTGGTTTAGCTAATGAGGAACGTACATGTGTAACCCTTTGAGGTGGCGCCATTATAAATATTGAAGACGGAGCATAGTGGACAAGTAGAAATGTAACACCTTGTATTTTGAACAGTTGTTTATCACTTAAAACTGTAGACATTTTCTGGGAGCACATCAAGTATAGGTGGAAGTTTGCAGCACAGAAGAAATTATCCCCTTCGTCCCATTACTCTTCCCTTCCCCCAGAAACTTTTAAATGTATTTATCCACTTCCCTTTCAAAAGCGATTATGGATTCGGCTTCCATTACTGCTGCTGGCAGGGCATTCCATGTCCTAACAACCCTCTGCATAAAACAAATTCCTAATCTCTCCCTCCATTCTTTTGGTAATGATCTTAAATATAGGCCCCCTTATAACGGACATGCGAGGTTCACAGTCACAGTTCAATTTTTGGAGCTTACTTCCTGCATAATTGTGGGCCCTGAATCAAATTTTCTCAAATTTTGGAACAAATAAAACTGACCTAAGCCCGCTTGCTCTTCTGAATAAAATGAAGTAATAACTTGCATTTATTTATCAAACTTAACATAGAAAAACATTCCAAAGCGATTCACAAGCGGCATAACCAAAAAAAAAAAAGGATGCTGAACCAAAGGAGCTTGGTGAAAGAGGTGGGTTTTATAGATGGTCTTAAAGGATCAGAAGAATTAGCTTAGAGAGGGAATGCCAGTGTGTGGGGCCTAGGAATAGCTTAAGACATGGGCACAAATAGTGGTGCAATGGGGGAATGCACAAGAGACCAGAATTAAAGGAACAGAGTGTTCGGGGGAGGAGCAGATATAGGGCTGGGTGAGGCCATAATGGGAGCCATGGTAAATCAGCGAGGAAAGGAGTGCTGGGCAAGCAGGTCTTCCTGTGGGATAGAATAAAGGCAGCAGAGTTTTGGATGAACTAAAGTTTAGAGGGTGGAGGATAGCAGGCTGGCCAGGAGAACATTAGAATAGTCAAGTCTCAGATGGCAGCTGTGGAAGAGGGTTTCAGCGTCAGATGTGTTGATAGGGCAACGGTGCACAAGGTTCTGGAGATGGCAACAGGTGGTCTTTGTGATGGAGAGGATATGGGGTTGGTAGCTCAGCTCAGGGTCAAATAGGATGCCATGGCTACAGTCTTGTTCAGCTTGAGACAGTGGCTGAGTTGTCAAGGGTACAGATCCTGCAGCGGGGGCCAAAGACAATGGTTTCGGTCTTCCCAATGTGTATTCAGTGGAAATTACAGCTAAGCGGTAGAGCCAAGTGTTGTCAGTGTACATGTGGAAGCTGACCCCCTATCTGAAGAGGACGTCGCCAAAAGGCTGCATGTAGATGAAGCGAAGGAAGCCAAGGATATTTGTGGGGCTCCGGAGGTGATGTTAAGAGGGCAGAAAGAGAGTGAGTAGGCATAAAATTCTTCTCTAAGCCTTCTGGTGCTTTCTTGCTAGCTCGAGCATGCTATAAACATCCTACCTCCTTTAGTGGCATGCACTAGGGAAAACAATTAATGGCACAATACACAGGAAAGTCAGAAGCAGCTCCACTAAAGCTACCATCATTATTGGTCACATTCATCCAACAGTGATGGAATCTCACTGACTAGTAAATACTAGGTGCGAAAGACAGACTTACATTTGTATAGCACCTTATTGCACCACTTAAATCCCTAAAACACTCAACATACAATCAATTATTTTGACTAACAGTGACTATTATGTAGGCAAGAATGAAGTGAGGCAAAAGCTATTTGTTTCAAAAACTGAAAACAAGCCATTTGTACAACAATCTACCACCAGAGTTAATTCACACACTACAACCTATATTTAAAAAAATATAAAGCTGTCCAAGTTCAGCCCAAAATTTGATGGGCCATAGATTTACGCTCTACTCTTGACATACTTGACTAGAGACAAGATTTTTCAATTCTCTATCAAAGGATATTAAATTATTCAACAATTCTGATGCTGACCAAAACCTAATAAAAACTTCAGTGATAAATGACCTTTATAGTCTGCATAGGAGCAAGGAGGACCCTGATTAAGTGAGCTGAATACAGACAATAATGATTGCCAGGCTTTCTTTCTCAAAAGCCCTTTAATTGTTCAATCAGATACTGCAGCAAAAGCTTCACAAAATGACACTAAAGATGATCCTAGAGGAACCCATCTCCCTGCTCTTCAAAGTTCTACTCATTATTTATCCCCAAAGGTAAATTGGTGGATTGAACAGATTTCAACAGAAAGACCACAATATATGTTTACTTTGGTAACAAGCCCGGGGGGTTGAGCTGCGAGAAGGTGGACTTGTGGCTCCTACCGCCCCTCAGGAAAGGTAAGGGGAAGTTGGGTATATAAGGCAAAACCCAGATGGCCAAGGGGCTGGGGGAAGAGAGAGACAGGAAAAAGAGAAACACAGAGATGCGACTTCAAGCGTTGACTTGTTTCATTGTTATTTATTATTAAATACATACTTGCATGCATCACTGTGTTTCTAATTTTGTCCGCGCATTGAAGATCATGTTATCTAGGTTTATCTGGGGTTTTCACACCTCATTGCCTAAAGCTATCTGACCCTTGGTGCCAGCACACAGCTTTAGCTAGGGGTTCTTTGAGATCAGCTTAGTTTACCCTACATTCAAACCTTGAATGGAAGTCCACCATTCTATAGTGTACGCCTGTTAATCCACATCTTTTTGTTTGGAAAACATTGAATTAACTAGTAGTTCAAATTAAGCCATTTTAATTAGACAACAGAGGCAATTTCAATTCAGATTCAACAACTTTGAGTTAAGAGTAGACTGTATTGCTAGAGCGACTACATGACCCAGAGAGTCATAGATGGTATTGGGGATAAGTTTCCAGCCTGCATTGCATTGTTCCCACTAGCTGCAAGATACCTGTTGCTAAATGGCCTGCAAAGGAAGTCTAATATGGGGGAAATCAAACATATGGTATTCAATCGTTTCAAAAATGCTTATCTAGTACCAGAAACCTCAAGACAGTAATGTACCTCAGCCTTTCCTTCTTGTTTATAGATTTCCTGGCCTTGCACTTAATATTAGGGGCTAGAAATTCAGTGCTTTTGCACCTCGTTAGCGCCCCCAGGGGGCGAAAACTACTTTTCGCCCAGGTGCGGCGTCACTAACGACTCCCGCTAAGTTGAGCGAGAGTTTTGCAGCGGCAGCAACCAGTAGCGCCCTGCTCCGTTGGCGATGATGACATCATCACGGCGCGCAGCGCCCCGTTTTCACCCTGCCTGCAAAATTGGCTCGCGCCCCCTGAATCTGCGCTGGGCGACGATAGCGATGATTCAGGGGGCGGGAACGGAGTGGCAGGAGGCTCATGGGGCAATAAGGGGAGGTGGCGGGTGGGGAAAAAAAAATTGTCCGACTTACTTTTCGCGACCTGTTGCCTCTTTGAATGCGGGGTCCGTGTCGCGATCTGGCAGCCCGGCACTCTTAGTGTGCTGGGCTGCTGGCACGGCACCCTGCTCCCCGGTGGTCCAGGTAGGGCCCTGCAGAGTTGTGGGCTTGGGCCCTTAATGAGGGGAAGAGCCCTTCCATACGGCAGCGCTACGTGGCCCAGTGCATAGTGCTGCAGAACGCACCACCCTGATATTCGGGGTTAGCGCTCTAAGGAGGAAGTGGAGCGCTTGAATTAGCGCTCCACCTCTCGAAGTGCTAAAACTGAATTTACCGATCACCAGTGCTATTTTTCGCCGGGCGCTAAATGTTAGCGACCCAAAATAGTCGCGAGCGAATTTCCCCCCCCCCTCGATCTTTAGCCATGGAAGGAGGTTTACGAGTTACGTTATGATAAGTCATGACTGTTTACCAAATCATATGGCAAAGAGTGTTTCAGATTTAAAAATCTTGTGTGCTGATCACTCAAGAATATTCAAATCTCACAACATCTCTTTCCCTATATACACATAACACAGCATCTGGGGTTATTGACAACAGCACAGAAATAAAGAGAAATGCTTCACTACTGTGTACACCGGGGTATTTGCAGTTTAATGATGAGGAAAGCGTGTTTACAATTTTACCATCGGTGGAAGAATTCTGCAGTTTTTCCACCACTTGTCGTTTCCAACCTTTTACTCTTTATACTCAAAGAAATACTGCACAGCATGCATGCACAGCAAATAATTACAGCTAATACAACTCTTCAGGAAGAATGTAAGTTCATTATAGAATGTCAAAAAGGAACAGTACAAAATGTAAAAATTATCGACCAATTCTGTTTGTAGCACTGCCAGTCACACAGATGATCAAAATTTGTTCAGAGAACATTTAAATGATCTACAAAATAAATCGAGTTTTGTTGAAATTACTGATGTTTATTTTTAATGGCAAATAAGATTAAAACTCACTAACTTTGAGAAACAGAAAAGCATTCCCTCCCATAACTTACAAGTGCAATGACTTTCAGAATGCTCAATTCTTCTTTCTCCTTTAGCAGTTTTATGTTATTGCCACAATGGAGAACAGTAACCTCAACACCAGAGATGGCAAAGGTAATAGGTTATTTACTAGAGCACTACCTGCAGTAGCTCATTAATACTAAAATTGCTAAGTTAACTTACATACGAACGGCATAACTGTGCTGCATAGCATCCTCCTCAACCCCTCAACACCCCACTTCTAGACCAACAAAATATCCCATGAAGCAATAACTGCGTTCCATATGCAGAGGCACCTGCTGTAGCTGTTTAATCAAAGACCTGTATAAACAAATATACTCCTATTAATATAGTGTTACATCTGTGTACAGCAAGAGGAAGTGAATCCATTATACCTGGATAAAACACTGTACATTTTCTTCAAATAAGTGTTTATAGAACTGAGTTTTAAACTTAATATTCAGTGCTTCAACAACCTCCCTGATTGTATTTAATTATGAACATGAATTTTGTAACATATGCAAAACTTGAGTTATGTTAGTAGCTTCTGATAGGTTCAGCTCCAGATAATTTATTGTTAGAGCATAAATTGTGCAAAAATATTACTTGTGTTTAGCTTGGATTAACTCAGCCTCTGTTTTTCAATGAAACCCAGTTCAATAATGGCTGCCTTTTAGTGAAGTCACAAATATCCCATCAATTATATTTGTAAATGGCTATGTAACAAGGGTTGGAATGCCCTGTATTTAAAGCTTCCAAAGTTCCAAACAGCCTAAGCCCGAAAAGTCCAGAACATCAAGCTCTGACACTATATTCTGATTTCAAAAATCAAGGATTTCAGCTGAAGTGACGACCAAGACGCGCTGATCTGTAGTCGGACCGTAACTGCACAAAGGCATGAAGGATGTTCTTGTCAAGATTAGTCAGTTGCTCTCCAGAACAGACCTGCTTAAGGTTGTCAGGTGCTACTACCAGAAGATTACAGAGTGCATGTAGCGTGTCAAAAAGTTGCAACACCAAGGGGATCTGTAAGGAAAGGCATAAAATGTTCAATTAAAGCAGGAGTTGCAGTAATTCTATAGAGAGCAAATTGCACCTTTTGTGGGGGGAGGGGGGGGGAGGGAAGAACCATTTGCAACCTGAAGAACGCAGAAGGCATGTACCAAATAGGAGGAACAGTAGTTTTGGCAGGAAACTTGTTTTTTGTCCAAAAAATACCCACTATCTAGAATCATTTGCTGGGATATATATAAACTTTTCAAAATTAGTTGATGATTAAGTGTGACTGAGAAACGCTGACAGAAGAGTACAAGAGAAAATGTGTGGTGGTGTGCGCTACATGCAGGTTTATTTAATTACAGATGAATATAGTAGTGGATATCTCATGAAGCGGTCATGGTAAATCAGAGGATATGCTTTTTTTTTTAAAAAAAGGCAAGAGCATTATACCATGCAACACATCATGTATTATTCTGCTAATGGTGCAATTACACTGCATTCTTCAAATTAATGCTTGAATAGATTACAGGTCAGACTGGGATTCACTTTTTTTTTTTAAAAAGTCTAATTCTTATTAAATAAATAGTATCAAAGTCACTCAGTTTAATTGTTTGATCAGGAAACCAGATATAGAAATGCCCTGCTCAGTTTCAGTTATAACAAAGTGTGATGTCTGGAGTGTTGATGTATCATTTTTGAAAAGCTGGCTTGTTAAGAAATAAAAAAATGTTTACCAAAAAAATCAATTTTAAACTACTTCAGCAGTCAAGTTGTTAAGATACAATATTAAGTAGGCTTAAAGAAACAAAATAGAAACTGAATTGAAATAAAATGCCTTTTTTGGAGGCAAAGGAACAGAAAAAAGTTATAGAAATGCTACAAATCAGGTGTGGAGGGATAACATAATTAACTTAGTGGCGAAAGCTCTCACATAGTAACATATTCATAAGGACAATGACAGTACAATTCAGACAAGGTGTTAGGCCTAGGTGGTTTTATATATTGAAAGTCAGGTTATTTATGGCAAGTTTAAGTGTTTATGAAATAAAGCCAAATTAATGAAAAAAGTTTGCTATTTTGGAATTTCATGACAAGCAAAATAGGATACAAATGGGTTTACAATAAATAATGTGAACAAAATGCTGTTTTAGTTGAATAAAAGACCAAAAAAACTGCAAATGCTGAAAATCAACCAAAAACAGAAAATGGTGGAAGCACTGATCGGGTCAGTCAGCATCCATTGAGAACACAGACAAGTTAACGTTTCAGCTGTACACCCATCATCAGGTCCAGCAACACCTCAATTTAAAAATTCTCAAATAACAACAGAAAACGCTGGAAAAACTCAGCAGGCCAGGCAGCATCCGTGGAGAGAGAAAGAGAGTTAACGTTTCAGGTCGATGACCTTTCATCAGAACTGGGAAGAGCCGGAAATCAAATAGATTTAAGGCCAGGGTAAAGCTGGGAAAAGGGGGAGGGGATAAAGGAACAAAGGGGGAGATGAAGAGACATTAAGAGACATTAAGAGATATGCAAGGCTAGAGGTGGTGTTAATGTGACAGATTAAGGCTGAATGAAGTGTGAAATCCACTGGCAGAATGAAGGACAGCTGCCAGCTTCTAGGAGGAAAAAAAAAGGTGGGGGGGGACAAATAAAAGGGTGGAAAAAATAAAATATAAATGTGATTGGAGCTGAGGTTATGATCTAAAATTGTTGAACTCGATATTGAGTCCAGAGGGCTGTAGCGTGCCTAAACGAAAGATGAGGTGCTGTTCCTCGAGCTTACGCTGCGCTTCCGTGGAACAGTGTAATAGGCCGAGGACGGTGAGGTCAGGGTGGGAGTGAAGCGGTGAATTAAAGTGACAAGCCACCGGGAGCTCGGGGTCACGCTTGCAGACTGAACGGAGGTGTTCCGCAAAGCGGTCACCCAATCTGCGTTTGGTCTCCCCAATGTAGAGGAGTCCACATCGTGAGCAGCGAATACAGTATACTAAATTGCAGGAAGTACAAGTAAATCGCTGTTTCACCTGGAAGGGGTGTTTGGGGCCCTGGACAGTGGGAAGAGGGGAGGTATAAGGGCATGTGTTGCATCTCCTGCGCGTGCACGGGAAGGTGCCGGGCGAAGGGGAAGGGGTGCTGGGGGTGGTAGAGGAGTGGACTAGGGTGTCGCGGAGGGAGCGGTCCCTACGGAATGCTGAAAGGGGAGGTGAGGGGAAGATGTGCTTGGTGGTGGGATCACGCTGGAGGTGGCGGAAATGGCGGAGGATGATCCGTTGAATGTGGAGGCTGGTGGGGTGAAAGGTGAGGACAAGGGGAACCCTATCGTGGTTCCGGGAGGGAGGGGCAGGGGTGAGGGCAGAAGTGCGGGAGATAGAACGGACACGGTCGAGGGGAATCCTCGGTTGAGGAAAAAGGAAGACATGTCGGAAGCACTGGTATGGAAGGTGGCATCATCAGAGCAGATGCGGCGGAGACGGAGAAACTGGGAGAATGGAATAGAGTCCTTACAGGAGGCGGGGTGGGAGGAAGTGTAGTCCAGGTAGCTGTGGGAGTCGGTGGGCTTGTAGTGAATGTTAGTCAATAACCTATCCCCAGAGATGGAGATGGAGAAGTCGAGGAAGGGAAGGGAAGAGTCGGAGATGGACCATGTGAAGGTGAGGGAAGGGTGGAAATTGGAAGCATAGTGAATGAAATGTTCTAGTTCAGGGCGAGAGCAGGAGACGGCACCGATACAGTCATCAATGTACCGGAAAAAGAGGTGAGGGAGGGGACCCGAGTAGGACTGGAACAAAGAGTGTTCCACATATCCCACGAAAAGGCAGGCATAGCTTTAAAATTCTCATCCTTGTTTTCAAATCCCTACATGGCCTCACCCCTCCCGATCTCTGTAACCTCTTCCAGTCCTACAACCCTCCAAGATCTCTGTGCTCCTCCAATTCTGGCCTCTTGCGCATCCGATTTTAATTGCTCCACTACTGGCGGCCATGCTTTCAGCTGCCTCGGCCCTAAACTTGAATTCTCTCCCTAAACCTCTCCGCCTCTCTCGCTCTCTCCTCCTTTAAGACGCTCCTTAAAACCACATCGGTCCGAATATCTCATGTGGCTCAATCAAATTTTGTTTGACAACACTCCTGTAAAGAGCCTTGGGACATTTTACTACGTTAAATGCGCTATATAAATGCAAGTTGTTGTTGGTTGTTGTTGGCAGTTCTGTGGAAGAGTTGCACCTTAAATGTTAACTTGTTTATTCTCTCCACAGATGCTGACTGACCTCGGTGAGTACATCCAGCATTTTCTGCTATTTTATTTGAATAAGTTATAGATCAAGCAAAAGTTTGTAACCTTAGAATAAATCAGCCATTAGCTTTTCAGCAAATCTATACTTCCATTGCTACACAGGGTTTCATTTTCCTCTGCTGTATTACAATGGATACAAACGTACCATAATTAGAACTAAATAAAGCATTTAAATTCTTTTGATCCAATAATTCAAATTTCCATATATAATTATTTGTTCTTAGTAAGTCTCCAGCATTAGACTGAAATGCAAGACCATCTGGTGATACAAGCACAGAGATACATCAATTAATTTACTGAAAATGGGACAGGCCTGCATGATCCTCAATTCTGAATGTGGATTTGCTGAATACGTCTGCATGGTTGCATTTAACTACTCTACTTAAATGATTTTCTATCATTTCTAAAATGCAAGCAAACAGGTGTTTAGATTAAAGGCTTTAAGGGTAAACCAAAATTTTAGGTACTAATGTTTTTACTCTTAACTACATTGTTACTCCTGACAAATTAAAAAGGGCCCTTACAATGTAACATTACTCAGTAAAAGACAATAAGATGAAACTAACTACAAAATTATACAGCAATGAAAATTCCTACACAATTAATAGAACAGACATCTTTATGAATTAATATGAGAACATTAAGGCTTTCCAAAACACTCAGATAGTTAAAGTGGTGTTTACTATTGAGGCAGCTTGTCTACTGAATTTGCATTTTTGGGGGATTATGTCAAAATTAAAGCGAAAAGAATTGATACATTTAAGAAAACTATTTTTTTTTTAAAAAAACCTCTAATCACAATAGTTATGGTATCATATGCAACCTAATCATTTAATTTGAACTCGTATTCAAAGAGATAAGAAAATATTACATAATCAGCAAAAAGGCAGTGCAAAGCGCCAACAGCATAAAGCCACAAAAAGTCAATAGGTTAATATTAAGAGTGTATACAACACCTTAAATTCTTTGGCACACTTCCGATATTCAGCTACATCACAGATAGCTAGCATGCCACCCATCGAACTGTACGTATACTGCTGAAGGTGCTCATGAATTAGACGATGGAAGCGAACTCCAAATTCTGTCAGAACAGTATCCACATTCTTCCCATCCATCGAATTTCGATTTTTTTCTACTTGCTTTCCAACATAGCCACAGACTTTGACGCAAGCCTACCCAAAAAGGTCATAGAAAGTGTGACATTAATACAGTTTGCTATTGTATTCTATTTAGTAAAAGCAGGACATTACGTTCTATACTAACCACAGTTGCTTCAAAACTATATGGTGACAAGACATTACAAACTATTTGTAATGGTTTCAAAGTTGGTAAATAATAACGAATAAACATTTAACTTGTTGTATGAACTTTTTTTTACCTGTAGCCCTCCAAAATATCACTTATGCACCAAATCAAGCTTTAATTTTTAAACCCAAATTTATGTACATCTATATTTAGTTTTCAAACATGAGAGGGTAAGCACACAACATTCGTATACAAAACATGCATCTCAAATTAACAAAGACTCGGGGAGCGGCTTTGCAATCAGACTCCTGCTGAGATTAGAACTTTGTGTTCCTAAAGCAGCTACTCCTATGTAGGCAACAAAATGAATGCAGACCCTGGCAAAACATCGCCATTTCTGTCTAAGGATCACTGCACAAAATACTGCCTCTGAGGTATATGCTCTTATTACTATACTCTAGACCAAAACTTGACATGTCAATCTATTATCCCAGCTAGCTGTATTTGCCAAGAATTTTATTTTATACACAAATGTATGAGACCCTCAGCGGTCCTAACTGTAAGAAGTTCATTGTGTAATATGTTAAACTAGCCCAGTACGAAATTTGTGCATTTTGCAAATTCCAAATGTCGCCCAATTTCCAGATTAGAGTTTAAACTGTGAGCAAGTGATGACTTATAAGATTAGCCCAACTGGCTTCCCTCTAGGGGAAAAAGGAAAGTAGTGGCTTCATCACGATCATGGAAGATATGTTCAATTACAGTAATGCCACAGAATCTTGTGTGGTAAAAATCAGGTAGCTCAAACTAAGCACATTAGGGCCTGGCATTTAAAAACCCAAGGTTTCCACAGATATCTGCCAAAGTTATGCCGGACGATCAGGAAAATCCCCAAAGAAATTAATGGTATAGAAAATGCAGCTCTTCCCAACTTTTCACCCAGGAGGTTTCATGCCATCTACCTAGATTGCATTCGGACTCCAATGGCAGAAATGAAGGCAATGTCCTAACTCTACAAGCCAACTATAGCTTGCCACATTAAACTCCTCCAACCATCCTATACTACAGTGGGCCATGATCGTGACAAAGCCACTGTTTTCCTTTTTTCCCCCCTAGAGGGAAGCCAGTTGGGCTAATCTTATGAGTTTTGTACTTGCCACATTAAACTCCTCCAACCATCCTATACTACAGTGGGCAGCAGGCTGTTAAAAGGTATGCAGAGGGAAAAGCTAGCTAATTCTGCTGCTAAGTCCATTGTTCCAAGACATGAACAACAAACACTGTGGAATTTATAGGAAAGCCCACTCCTTATTGATAACTTACATCAAAAACTTAAATCTCTCCAGATATTGTAATAACAGTACAATTAAACATAAGCTATACAACAAATTTACCAAGTGTGGAGTGCTATCAACTGAGCTTGGCTCGTTTGGCTACACTTTTGTCTTAGTCAGATGATCAGGTTTCAAGCTCCATTCCAGGAATTGAGTATGTAATGTAGGTATATTTCAGTTCAGTACCAAGGGAGAGCTGCATTGATGGAGGTGTCATCTTTTGGATGAGACACTAAACCGAAGCATGTTGAGGTAACCAAGAGATTCTGTGGCACTCTTCAATGAGCAGAAAGCTCTCCAAGTGGTGTAGCCAACATTCCCCCCTCAACCATTAAAAAGCAGATTTACTGATCATTCATTTGCTGTTTGTAGAATCTTCCCGTGTACAAATTGGCTGCCATGTTTTCTTACATAACAGTGACTGCACTTCAAAAGTATTTTATTGGATGTGAAGTGCTTTGGAATGTCCCAAAGCTGCAATAAGACACTATAAAATGCAAATTCTTTCTCAGCTCCCGACCTCATTACAGCCTTGGTCCAAACATGGACAAAGAAGCTGAATTCCAGAGGTGAGGTGAGAGTGACTGCCCTTGACATCAAAGCAGCATTTGAGTGAGTGTGGCAGCAAGGAGCCCTAGTAAAACTGAAGTCAATGGGAATCAGGGGGAAAACTCTCCACTGGCTGGAGTCATACCTAGCACAAAGGAAGATGGTTGTGGTGGTTCAAGGTCAATCATCACAACCCCAGGACATCGCTGCAGGTGTTCCTCAGGGCAGTGTCCTAGGCCCAACCATCTGCAGCTGCTTCATCAATGACCTCTCCTCCAACATAAGGTCCGAAATGGGGATGTTCGCTGATGACTGCAGTGTTTAGTGCCATTCACAACTTCTCAGATAATGAAGCAGTCCATGCCCGCATGCAGCAAGACCTGGACAGCATTCAGGCTTGGGCTCATAAGTGGCAGGTAACATTTGCGCCAGGCAATGACTATCCCCAACCAGCGAGTCTAGCCACCGCCCCTTGACGTTCAACGGCATTACCATTGCCGAATCCCCCACCATAAACATCCTGGGGGTCACCATTGACCAGAAACTTAACTGGACCTGCCACATAAATACTGTGGCAACAAGAGCAGGTCAGAGGCTAGGTATTCTGCGGCGAGTGTCTCACCTTCTGATGTCCCAAAGCCTTTCCATCATCTACAAGGCACAAGTAAGGAATGTGATGGAATACTCTCCACTTGCCTGGATGAGTGCAGCTCCAACAACACAAGAAGCTCGACACCATCCAGGACAAAGCAGCCCACTTGATTGGCACCCCATCCACCACCTTAAACATTCACTCCCTCCACCACCAGCATACCAGGGCTGCAGTGTGTACCATCTACAAGATGCACTGCAGCAACTCGCCAAGGCTTCTTCAACAGCGCTTCCCAAACCCGCGACCTCTACCACCTAGAAGGACAAGGGCAGCAGGTGCATGGGAACACCACCACCTCCAAGTTCCCCTCCAAGTCACACACCATCCTGACTTGGAAGTATATCACCCTTCCTTCATCATCGCTGGGTCAAAATCCTGGAACTCCCTCCCTAACAGCACTGTGGGAGTACCTTCATCTCACGGACTGCAGCGGTTCAAGGCGGCGGCTCACCACCACCTTCTCAAGGGCAATTAATGCTGCCATGCCAGTGATGCCCATATCCCATGAACGAATAAAAAAAAAAATTCTCAACATAAAATTCAGTGAAGTAAAAAAAATAGGAGGCTAAAAAAAGTTAGCAATATAGATTCAGACTGAAAGCAGCAGCTATGGAGATAACCGATTGCAGATCAGTAATTCTACCCTAAAAACTTTCAGCACAATCATGTGACATGGTAATTTGGGGGATTAAATAGAACATACATTTTATATGTACAATAAAATGGAGATTATTTTCTGTGATATGTTCTACAAACTGTACAGTGGTTTGTGGATACATACATTAGTATATTGTATTAGTACGTTGTTTTCATCCTCCGGTTTGAAGTCTGTCTTTTTCTGTTCAACAGCCAGGATGTGCTTCATATGTCCAATCATGCAATTCAATGTCCTTCACAGAACAAAGTGGGTACTTTTATTGTGAGATAGAGCAGTTACATTATTCTATGTTGGTACAGGATTACACAATTTTAAAAAAATGCAATGATGGAATAGCATATAATATTACAGATAGTGTAAATTTCAATCTAAATTCGGTGTAAAAAGAGCTAACTTTTGAAATATGTATATCTACAATACTTATAAACGTAAATGTTTGTTACTAGAGATTTCAGTAAAAAATTCTACGATCTACCGGAATTATACCAGAGATGAGATGGGATTGGTGCTAAGGCCATTGCTCTTTACTATTTTTATTAACGATCTAGATGTCAGTGTCGGGGGCACTATCTGCAAGTTTGCAAACGATAAGATTGTGTGTGTGTCAGGGCTATAGACGATGCTCGAATGCTTCAGGCGGATATTGAGGGATTGGGCTCATGACAGGCAAATGATGGTAAAGTGCAGTGTTATGCATGTAGGCTGGTGAATGCTGCACTCTTCAGGGAAAAGCATTAAAGCAGGTGGATGCCGATTTGCTGAAATCCTTTAAGCGAGGGCTGGACTTGTTTCTGGCTGGGGCGGAGAGCACCTCGAAAGAAAGGTAGGTACTGCACAGTATTCAATCAGGGCCAGATTGCCCGAGGGGATCGGTGAGGAATTTCCCAGATTTGGTTCCCTTAAACTGGCCTGGGTTTTTAATCTAGTTTTTTGCCTCTCCCAGGAGATCACATGGTTTCAAGTCGGGTGGAGAGTGTTTATACTGGTAATGACGGTGAACTAACAGCACTCGCTGTTATTACCCCTCTGAAACTGACCACAACATCAGGATTTAGCATACGCACACCTAAATGCGGAAATCCTGAAGCTGTGGTCATTCATTCACTGCTCCGACACGCTGTGGAAACCCCCCATAGCCGGTAATCAGTGGAAATGATGAAAACTTGCGGTTTTCCTCGCTAATATTGCTATTAAAGACCCCATTAAATGTTAAGACTTGCTGGAATAGGTGTAACTGGGGTTTTAACAGTGTATTGGCGATTAAACAACCGTTCCAGCCCTGAAAAACTAATTTTTATATTTGTGAAGAGTCAAATTTCTCCATTATGATAAAAATTTAAAAAATTTTTAAAACTTTAAATTTTTTTCGAAGTTTGTTCATGATATTTCAGCTTCTACCTTATCCTCATGTAAATCTCCCAATCTTTATTTCGTTCTCTAACATTTAAAAAAAATCCGGATAAAAGCTGCATTTCATTTCCTGGTTTGCTGTCTGAGAGAATTCTTCAACGATGTTTGGCTGCTTAGACAGCTTGTTGACGTCACTTCAGCTCTTTGCTTGGAATTCCCATTACAGAGTGCTACAATCAATTGCATGTCAAGAAAGCCAAACATTTCGCTAGAGACCGCGAGATCTCTGTGGGCAGCTTTATTCGAAGCCAGTGGCAAGCGCCTTTGCTTTGCCGCTGACCGCACATTACGGGCCATTGTGATTCAAAGTAACACAATTGTCCATCACTGTTCTTATGTTCGTATGAGGGATTTCAAGTTATGTGAAGAGATTAGAGAAGCTGGGATTGTTCTCCTTAGAGCAGAGAAAGTTAAGGGGAGATTTAATAGAGATGTTCAAAATTACGATGGATAGAGTAAATAAGGAGAAACTGTTTCCACTGGCGGGTGGGTTGGTAACCAGAGGACACAGATTTAAGACAATTAGAAAAGAACCAGTGGAAAGATGAGGAGAATTTTTTTTTGTTTAAAACGCAGGCAGTTATGATGATCTGGAATGCACTGTCTGAAAAGGTGGTGGAAGCAGATTCAATAGTAATTTTCAAAAGGGTATTGGATATATACTTGAAAAGGAAAATTTGCAGGGCTATGGGGAAAGAGCAAGGAAATGTGACTAATTGGATAGCTGTTTCTAAGAGCCGGCACAGGCATGATGGGCCAAAGGCTCTGCTTCTGTGCTGTACAATTCTATGACTCTAAATTTACAAAACTGAGCTAGGCCACTGTATCTAATTTGGGAAACACTGCCATTGTAGTCTCAGAAGAGTCAAAAGACCTTGACATTAATAATTAAAAATAATTTGCTCAAGTAAAGACAGACATTTGCAATAAGAAACTGGTGGAAATTAAACAAATGCTAAAAGAAATGTTTAGCTTTCACATAACCTGGAATCAAATCACTAGAACGTATATACTAGTTTACCATTGTGCTTGCCCATACAAATGTAAAATGCACAGTAATCAATCATGTAAGTGCCAGAGATTTTTCTGATAGAAAGTTAGATACTGTAGAACCTTCAAAATCTTTAAATTAAAATTAATTTACATTAGAAATGAAAATATACTCTCAATTTTCAATTACTGAAACTTTAGAATCTCCCATTCATTTGGATAAAAGGCTTTCTACAGTACAAAAAATGAATTTTTATGGGAGAAAAATGTTTATTTTGCCTAAGGATTAAGCAGCTTAAAGATAACACTGTTTAGTGAAAGGCTGTATCTAACAGATGTCTGATGGATGATTAACCAAACGATAATGAGATGCTGCATAGACAGATGAAAAACTGAGGGGTTTAATGACATCCCTGAAATGGGCATGTTGTGATGAATTTATATTTACCTGTCAATGCCTGTATCCAGTTTAACTTCCATCTGTTCAATCACCTCTTTCTTCTTCTGCAGGCACTCAGTCAGTTTAGGAGAAGAGCTGCAAGTACAATTGTTAAACCATAACCTTTACTTATTTTACTGCCCAGATTTTGAATCTCCCTTAGAGATAGAAGTGAGATTCTGTGAGAAAAGTTTATTTGCAACTTTTTTTCAAAAAAAAAGATCTTTTCTGGATTTTTGAAACCAACCAAAATCAATCATTTTCACAATGGGCATTAAGGATATTGTTTGACTATTTACTACATATATTAGATTAGGTTCCAAACTTTAAAAAAGTTTACATTGCTGTAAATGCACTTTGGAATCAGGTCCCTGTTTCCCTGACTGGCATGCAGAACTCAATTTGCTGGGAAGATATTGCTGTATTTTATGTTGCAAAATCTTCTCTTCACTTTAACAGTCCAGCCACATTTGTTTTTCAAATTACATGTCCTAAATTGTTGCAAAAGCGATCTCCATGAGAAGTTGTTCACCATTCCTCGATCTTTGTTGCTTATATAAACACGGAGGGTGCAGCACATTCATGATTGTGCAAATACTCCACATTAAGCAGGGAGGTACCCAGAAAAGTTAAGATCTGTTACATTTTTAAATTCTCGCTCGAATAAATGAGCTCCATATGATTATTTGCATAATAGTTATCAGTTAAAAGTGTCAGTCAATTAACAAAATTCTCTCACCTAATCAGTGGCATGAGGTGGTCATTAAACTGTTTGTCAAACAAATGAAAAATGGTATTTGCCTGTTGTACAACATCTAAAAAGTAAAGAATTGCAGTCTTGGAATCTGTAGACGGGATTGCTGAGGGGGAAAAAAAAGAGACAACTTTTTCCTCAGATTTCAATCATGATAGAGGACCAATTATTATCAGAACACACAGTTAATCAAATATTGTTTATCCGCTTTATTCATCACAGTTCACAGAAGCAGACTAATGTGGTACCCAAATTCAAAAAGTACGATAAAAGATACGGGCAACTACAGACTCATCAGTCTCATTTCAATTCTTTATAAAATAATGAAAATCAATTATCAGTAAACAGCAGTCAAAATAGTTTCACAAAGTGAAGTTCCTACCTCACCCATTCAATTTCTCAGAGGAAGAGACAACTCAAGTGGAATGGGAAAGTCCTGTGACATGGTTCACCACAACTTCCAAAAGGCTTTTGGTAAGTTCCAAACTAAAGGCTATTAGTTAAACTCAAAGCTGTGGGGATTCAGGGCAAATCTTGGGAATGGCCAAGAAATTCGTGTTTTTTTAATTTTAAAAAAAGTGTAGTTATGTCGAGATAAGTGTGGTGGGGTGTGTGGAGGGAACTGAATAGGGTACCAAGAAACAAAAGGAGACACTCAGGTGGCGGAAGAGTGGAGGTTAGAGCCATGAAGACGATTGTTAGTATGAAAAGTCTTAGTAACGAGGAAAGTGTGGAGAGAAGAGACCTGGGGCTTTCATCTTGGAAACTGGTATTTGTGAGGTGATTTTATAGAGTATGCAAGATAGTCAAGGGAGGAAAAAAGGTAAATCCAGAATATTACTTTAAATTAAATTGCATTGTCCCAGGTTCTAATTAGTAAAAAGAAAATTTAGGACTCATCAGGAAGTTCTTCTTCACACAAAGTAATCATTTTAGAAACTGTGCTGCAATGGGTGGATTGTAGGCCATTTCTAGATGGATGAAGTAAGATGAAGTAAGCCAAAGGCTGCAGAGAGGTCAAGAAGGATGAGGCGGAATAATGGCACCACCATCACAGTGAACGTCATTTGCGACTTTGGTTAGGGCCATTTCAGTGCTGTCTGAGGGACAGAAACCTGATTGGAATGATTCAAACATGGAGGTGCAGGGGAGATGGAAGATAACATGTTCAAGGATGTTGGAGAGGAAAGGGAAGTTGGAGATGTAATGGCAGTTAGTGAGGGCACAGGGATCAAGGCTGTTTTTTTTTAAAAATGAGGCAGCAATATCAATGGTTTTGAAAGGGAGCTGAACAGCACCTGAGGAGAGCAATCCACTTGCAATAGCAGCTAAAATAGGGGGAAGAAGGGAAGTTGGCAGATCATAAATTAAGTGAAAATACAAAATTTTACTCATTCACAGAGAAACTTCCATACAATGAACATTCCAATAATAGGAATTACCTGCAAGTCCAATCTCTAGGGCATAGTCAATATGCTCAACACACAAATACTCCACGAGAATAGTAAATATTCGAAAAGCATTCTTTGGTAAATCAGAAGAGTCAGACAGCTATAAATAAAAAGATAGAATTAGTAAAAGTGGGCACTGCTTAATATAATAGTTATAATTGAGTTGGCACATAGAAAAACTTCTCCAAAATAACCTCTTGTAGGAGTTTCCAAAGTGGAAGACTGGAAGGCATCAACAGTGATACTCTACTATTTGTGGCCTACTTAAGGAAAACCACTGCACAGTTCCAATCTCAAAAGTACAATACAATATTTTAAAAAATGATAGTTAATTTTGTAACATTCTTACCCTATGACACCTCTCAAAGGCCTGTCTGGTTTCCTGCAAAAGATTGACAACTACCTCCTGTGACAGGAAGGTCTCACCATGTGTGTCAATACTTGGCCCCAGTGGTAAGTTGGTACGTTGGCGAATTCGCTCTTTTAGATCCTGAATCCTACAAAATGCACATCCATTATTTTACAAAATAGTCCACAATTTAGGTGTACAAAGATTTACAACTGTACTTACTTATATAAAACCACAAACTTGTATAAAAGTATAGGTTGTGGGTTCAAGTCCCACTCCAGGAACTTGAGCACATAAATCTAGGCTGACACTCCAGTGCAGTGCTGAGGGAGTGCTACACTGTCAGAGGTGCCGTCTTTTGGATGAGACGTTAAAACCGAGG
This sequence comes from Squalus acanthias, assembly GCA_030390025.1. Taxonomy (NCBI): domain Eukaryota; kingdom Metazoa; phylum Chordata; class Chondrichthyes; order Squaliformes; family Squalidae; genus Squalus; species Squalus acanthias. The sequence goes on from CM059425.1 coordinate 51,954,122, forward strand.
CCCCGTCTGCTCTCTCAGGTGGATGTAAAAGATCCCATGGCACTATTTTGAAGAGGAGCAGGGGAGTTATCCCCAGTGTCCTGGCCAATATGTATCCCTCAATCAACATAACAAAAACAGATTATCTAGTGATTATCACATTGTTGTTTGTGGGAACTTGCTGTGCGCAAACTGGCTGCCGCGTTTCCCACATTGCAAAAAGTACTTCATTGGCTGTAAAGCACTTTGAGACGTCCAGAGGTCGTGAAAGGCGCTATATAAATATAAGTCTTTCTTATAACATTAGCAAAAAAAAAAGTCGAGATCGCATAATGTTAAGTCACCTATCATTATAGCCCACAATGCTAGACTGGTGCCGGTCCCAACTGTTCTTGACGTTTTGTACTCATCTGAATTTACGTATTGTTATAGCCGTAACAGAACTTGTCCTTTTTTAGTGAGTTCAGGGCGCAAAATTACTGATCCCTAGTCTGTTCCAATTCCCTTCAGGTTTACTGGGTAAAGGCAACTTGCTGTTTGCCCTCTCTGTGTGTAACTCTCACGCTATGTCTCTCTGTAAGGGTGTAACTCTGGTGCTCTCTCTCGGTCAGTGTGTAGCCCTCCAAAGTTTTCATTGCTTGAACAAATTTTAATGACCACAAAATGACCTGTTTGAATAGTTTACTCATAATTACTCCATCTTCTTACAAGGGCAGGGCTACCTATCAGTGGAAGTTATTTAGGAGAGATTGTTACAGTAGTTTGTCACCCATAGCGGAGGTTATTTTACAATAATTGTGTCACTCAGGCAGCATTAGAAAATCTACAAATAACAATGAGATTCTGCCTTGAAGTGGGTCAGAAGGAGATTTCAGAAGTGACATGAAACAGTTATGCACTTCTAAACTGAAGAACGCTGACGCAGAACTTCTTGAATAGTTCAAGGCAGCGTGCTATAAAAATCTCCCCGGAGTTTTGGAACAAATTTTATTGGAAAAGCCCATCAAAATTGCACAAGATATCAGGTTTAGCGATCTCTAGTCAACTTTGGATAGATCAAGAAATGAAAGTGATCAGAGAAGTTAATAAAGTGACCCCTGAACTGACAAATGGTTTTCAGCAACTCTGCTTGCATTACTTCAAATCCACCAGCCTTGTGATCTGCTCAACTTTGATGAGATGGGACTTTTCTGGAAGCTTCTGCTGGTGGGAATCTCTGCTTTTACGACAGAAAGTGCGTTGGTGGGAAACATAACATGGAGCGCGTGACTCTTCTTCTGGGCGCTAATATGGACGGATCTGAGAAACTTCCTCTTCTGTTAGTCAGTATGTTTCAACAATGTTTGACACTTTCCTGGAGGCATCAATTACCATTTCAAATCAGCGATCTTGGGTGGCTTATATGGTTTTAGTGCGTTTATCCTCTGGATAGAAAATTTCAAGCTCAGGGTAGAGGCGTGTTAATCATTATGGATAACTACCATGCGCATCCTGAAATTCCTGACCCAACGATTGCAGAACCTGTCAGTCTTACAAAGAATAGCACTTCTAAGCTTCAGCCGATGGAAGTTTCTGGCTAGAAAAAGAGACTAGCTGCTTTTTTTTTAATTTGTTTATGGGATGTGGGCGTCGCTGGCAATTCCAGCATTTATTGCCTAACCCTAATTGCCCTGGAGAAGGTGGTGGTGAGCCGCCTTCTTGAACCGTTGCAGTCCGTGTGGTGAAGGTACTCCGCAAGTGCTGTCAGGGAGGGAGTTCCAGGATTTTGACCCAGCGATGATGAAGGATCGGCGATATACTTCTAAGTCAGGATGGTGTGTGACTTGGAGGGGAACTTGCAGGAGGTGGTGGTGTTCCCATGCGCCTGCTGTCCTTGTCCTTCAAGGTGGAAGAGGTCGTGGGTTTGGGAGGTGCTGCCGAAGAAGCCTTGGCAAGTTGCTGCAGTGCATCTTGTAGATGGTACAAACTGCAGCCACGGTACGCCGGTGGTGGATGGGGTGCCAATTGAGGCCATGACTGAATTCTCAGTTTGCTGGATGTTATACATTTCGTTGCTAGATGTTGAGATCTTGTGACTCAGAGCAACATTGCAAACTACTTTTGTCATTTGTGTATGATCAATAAAGAAGGAGAATTTGGTGGAGTTCGAATTTGGGAGCAACTTCAGCAAGCAGAGCCGATCCCTAATACTATTCCTCAGTCTGACTATAATTGCAGTTAATGACTTTGATCACCGAAACTTCCATCAAAGCTTTGAGCCAACCTGAGCCAGAATTAAATAATTAAATTAGTGAGGATAGAGAGAATTTTGAAAATGACGATCCTCTGACTTCAGCAGCCAGTCTCAGGATGCTCTCGGACATTAATTATATGCAGCATTCATCTAGCGACTTATTTGACTCAAAAATGTTGACTAGCCTGGCAAAAATTGAAGTAATCGCTCATGATTAAATTCCAAAGATAAAACCGCCCAAAATAAATTGTTTAAAAAACTAATTGTTGAAATTAAAATAAAACGGAATTATTTTTAAAATTTTCATCTTAAAATTGTAAATGCCTTCAAAACATCCTGCAATTGCTTGCAAGTGTTTATAAGGCACGTTTATTATAGCATGTATGATGTTATAATTTTGTCTAGTCCGAGAGTATAACGTTAATTGTAAAATTTCAAAAAATTCCATCCCACAATAATCCCTTGCTTGGGGGAAGTTGTGAAAAAAATTCAGAAAACAGTTCATTACAGTTTTCAAAAATGTACTACAGGTTGAGCGTCCCGAATCCGGCAACCTCGGGACCGAGGCCAAACCGGTTTTCGTGTTTTTCCGGACGTCGGAACGTGTTTCTGATGTCCGAAGTCCGGAAACGGCCGAGCCCAGGTTGCGATATTTCCGGACTTCGGACATCAGAAACATGTTCAGAGTCCAGAAATGCCTGGGCCCAGGTTACGATATTTCCGGTTTTTTGGCAAGCCTCCCTCAGGGTGTCCGGATTCCGGAACATTTTACGGATTCCGGACGACCCTGCCACCAATCGTCCCGGAGTCTGGAATTCCGGAACTACGGGTTTTGGACGTTCAACCTGTACTACTTTAATAATGCCAAATAAGTTTGTGTGCCGTTTTAATTCTAGTTCTGACACTAGTGTTTTAAAAGACCAAGTATAACATTTACAGAAAGCTTTGATAAGGTGCAGACAATTCTGAAGTCTGGTTAAAACTTAAGTGGAGCATTTTGAAACAGAGGTAACAAGTTAGTGTTCTTGTTCGTGGATGAATCATTCATAGCATAAACGGGGTGGTTTTACCAAAGGGCACTAGTGCCTCCAAATGCTCAGCCATTTTTCAGTGTGGCTTTGCAGCACTGAAAATAATAGGCAATTGCAAAAAGGAGAATTAGCATTTTGCATCTCCTGAATCACACACATTGACTTTTTGCCTAAAAGGAAATGACGCTTCCATTCAACAGAATGCACAAAATTTAATGTGGGGAAACAAACTTGCATGTATATAGTTAATATATACACACACTTGAGCAAATTGGACAACTTTTTAAAAAATCAGCTGCATAGAAATGACAAATTAGTTTCTTCACACTTCACAGTACTGCATTTGCAAATGCTTTTTCAAAGTACTGTCCCTTAAATTTAATTGTGTAATTGTACAGAAATATCAAGCATTACAAAAGGGGACATATGGATGCTGGAGTGCACCTGCTGTGCGTTCAGGTCATGGTATTTAATTAGATAAATTCATAAACCCACTTCATGTATAGAGAAGCTAAGCTGGTTTCTAGACTCTTCTGTGAAATTCAAATTGGATGGCAGGCCTGAAGTAAACTCAGTCACCAAAATAATCATTAAGTTGGCACTGTATATGGCTACCCAATGAAGATGGAAAACCTTTATTGTAGGAGTCTTTTTGTTGAATTGTTTGATTGTGATATAAATGACTTGAGTGATAAGTATATTAACAAAGTGCAAGGAGAGAGATATGCAGATCTTCAAAAATTTGCTCCATAAAGTGTAATATGTAAAGCTGTGCAACTTTTAAGGAAATATTTTACTTTGCTGAACTGACCGTTAACAACTCAAACTACAAAGTCTGTTGAATTTTTTTCTTTTTAAATGAAAATGGTCAATGATGTGGTAATAAACAATTTCTACAATGGGTCACCTTCAGGAAAAAATGGCGCAAGGGCAGGGAACGGAAGTCACTGACCCATTCTTTTGGATTGACCCATTACCAATTGCTTTCAATAGATGAGCATGACTCAGTTTAATCTTCTTCTGAAATTGTGTTTCACACATCACTCAGTTTTTGCTACAGGCTTCATAAACTGATTACACTTGATTTGTTATTGAGGCAGCTTTGATGAGATCATATACTACTACATCTTGCTTCAAAAACTAGATTATTTTGAATTCAATTATGTTGATAAGGTTAGAAAGATTATTTATTGCAAACTATAACCTTTAGAATAAAACAATTTAAGAAATTTACAGTCTTGAAGTTCCAAGCATCAAAATTCTCTTCAGGAGTAAAACAAAGTATTTTGAGAAAACTAGTCTACGTTTCTAGAATCAGTGATTTTGAATACTGTCAGTAAAGATTAGTCCCATCAAGATTTGAGTACTGCCCGTCTTACTTCATCTTTAAAATGCAATTCAAACTATCACCTCATACCCAACACCTAATTTATGGCAGTGATTTAATTACAGAGCTAAAGTCTTGATGCCATCTCAGAACTGTTAATCTGCACCCAATCTAAAAGTTAGGGTACCAATCAGCAAGAGTACCTGATGTAAAAAAGAGGAGATTGTCAGAAAATACCAACAACCATGATTATTTTCTTAAAAATTTGCTTCATTTTCAAGTAATCTACTTACCCTCCAGAGCCATAAGACCGCTTTTGATGATTTTTGGAATCGTAATAACGTTGTAACACCATACTACTCCTATTTTTCAAGTAGCCAGTCTCAATTTCTATATAATTTTCCAGGTATGAAATGAAAATGCCTTTGATCATCTTAGCCAGAAAGGTCTGTTTATCAGTGCCAAGGTCGAACTCTGCTAACTTGCTCGCTAAATTTGTGGTCCTGTAGGGCACAGACAACACACAAAAATGATTACATTTATTAGCTGCTCCCAAGCCCCTACCATCGTACTCAACCAACTGCTAAGATAGCTTTTTTTTTTAATAAATATCAGACCAAGCTGATTTGACTTTTAAGTTTCCCTTCCATTTGTGAAGTACCTTACCTCAACTTGACATGTTCTCCAGAGAGCCCAGTTGAGGTTAAAATGCATGATTTTGAATACTGCCATGCTTGTTTTACTGACATGCTGTGCCACTATGCTACTCTGAGTGTTAAAAATAGAAGTCTTGCAAGAATCTGCTGTTTGGGTTTTGATCTCTAATGATACATATTGCAAACCAAGGAAAACTGAAGGAAATTCAGGCAAAAAGTGCAAATACAAAAGCAGTTTACTGGCTTTGTTGGCATGAAATATTTAATAACAGCTTGAAGTGTAGCCATCGACCTGAATTGAAGGGGATTAGTAAAGTACTCACATATTTTGTAACTGCAGTACAAGTGCTGACATTGAAATAATCTCCCAACAAGTAGAGATCATCATTGCTAGAGGTATGTCACAAGATATTTACAGATGAGGAAGGCTATTCACCTTAGGTTCATCCATCCAGAAAGACCCTCCAGTCCCTCATTGCAGCATCCAATTGTTTCTTAAATTAATCCAAGGTTTTTACCTTCACCACTCTATCTGGAAGTCCATTCCATAATGATTACTGTGCGTAAAGAAAATCTTTGATATCAATCCTCAATTTTTTTTTTTGCTAGTTTGAACCGCTGACCCCTTTTCCTCTGCTTGCAATTTAGTTTGAATTAACTTTCCAGATTTACTTCGTCCATATCATTTATTAGCATATGTAGTAGCTTTCTATCTATATCTATATATAGTATATAATCACCTCTCAGATGCCGCCTTTCAAAGCTGAAAAGCTTAAATTTCTCCAGTCTTTCCTCATAATTTAGATTTCCGACACTAGTGATCAGTCTCATGGGTCTTCTCTGCACTGCCTGAGTGTCTCCCGTGTCTCAATAACCAGAACTGGACACAGTATTGAAGGTGTGGTGGCATCAGGGAACAACACAGTTTGAACAGGAATTTGTTGGACGTGTACTGAACTACTTTGGCCATATTCTATTGGCTTTGCTGATTGATGCTCTGCATTGGAGAGAGACATATTGAGCGTCAAGTTTACTATGATTAGGTCTCTTTCCACTTCATGTTTGGCTATTTCAGCAACTTTCATGGAGTGTATGTGTTGCCCATTTTTCCTTCCAATGTACATTCATCTGTATTAAGTTTCTTCTGCCACTTGTATATAATGTGAAACTCATTGTAATTTGTGAGCTGCCTCCTCTGAATGCTTTGACCCTTCTAGTTTGATATAATCTGAAAATTTAAGCAATTTATATCAAATTTCTGAATCCAAGTCACTGATGTAGTAAGAGCAGTGATCCCAATAATGATACCCCTCATTCCCCCCGCCGACCAGTCCCCGAACAAGTACCCATTATTTTCCACCTTTCAGCCCATTTCTTATCCATTCTCAAGATTTTCCCTGAATCCCCACAGCTTTTAATTTAATATCTTTCTTTGTGGAACTTTGTTAAATGCCTTTTGGAAGTCTCAGTACACCATGCTGTAGCACTTTCCACAGTCCACTTGGGATGCCACTTGCTCAAAAAAAATTGAAGTGGTTGATCAAACAGGAATCTATGTTGACTGGTGTTTAGTAGATTATACGAATAATCCTCAAATTTACTCCCGATAATCAATGTCATTATTTTATACAGGATTGAAAGAACACTGTAGTCTGTAGTTGCCAATGTCATTCTTGTCACCCCTTTTTGAAATTAGGCATCACATTAGCTAGTTTCCAATCTACTGGTACTTCTCCAGTGTCTAATGACTCATTCACGATCACCAGTGCTTCACAAATTTCCTCCCGACTCTCTCAATACCCTGGGATAAGTACCGTTTATCCCATGACATGTAAAGTCCAAAACCAATGCCAAATTACACCGAATTCAGGACTTATTTTCATTTTCTGGTTCCATATCTGCAAAATCTGATTCCATAAACCGGATCTGTAACACTGGGCTGCAAAAGGTTTCATGGGCTATGTGCAAATCACTACAGTGATGCTATAAATAGAAGTGTCATTTCTCAATGCATTCTGAGGTGCGTAATTAAGGCCCAAAATTGGGTTAACATGTACTCTAATCAGGCCACGCTTGAGTTTTCTTTGTTTCAGTATTGCAAATTTTCAGTGGTTTTGCTACATTTGAGGAACTGGATTTCAGAGGTATTTATTTGCTACATAAGAGATACTGAATTTCAGAGGTGAAGCAAAGTACAAGAAACACAAAAGAATATAAAATCAAGCATACCAAGAAAGAACCAATGTATGGCCTATTGGGAGTTGCAAGTGGAAATTAAGGTCCCAATCACAAGTCACTGTACTGAGTCGAGTTTGGGATGCAGTCCCTATTTACCATTTTGCACCTCTTTCTTATTCTTGAATTTCCTTTTTTGAGGCTTTAAAATAATTTTCCCTTCTCCTCCTCCCAGCCACCACAATGCCCCCACCTTCCTATCTACACCCTGTTGATCTGTTTTCAACCGGCAGAGCCTCATTTCCACCACACTTCTGAGGGGATTTTATATTGATGGAAGTCTGTCATCAGCATATTTCCTTTAACCTTTCAGATAATTGTCCTAAACCTTTCAGATAATCCTCTTAATCCTCTCTTTTTCATGTTGTGCACTTTTGGTACTGTCAATACTTTTGACCCCAGTTACAAAGTATATAGGTACTGTAACTGCATCCATTGATTCAACACAACAATGCCCAAAGTCAGTATGTTTTTTAATTCAAGGATCTTTCAGTCAGAGCGCTAACCAATTTAGAGCGGTCTTCCCAGAAGCGAATGTCTCTCAATCAAATCACTTTGTCAGGTAGTTACTGAGCGCAGAGAACTGGTTACAGGTTATTTTCTGAAGAGGAGGGGGGGGGAGAGAATTAAGATAATTTTCCACAACACAGGACAGACAATAAGTTATTTATTTTCTTGCAACATAATCAAGAAAAATATGGATTGGTCCAATTAAATTTGCACTGACAAATTACCATTGACAAATATGGATTAACTCAATGTTAGCCACACATCTTTTCGTGCAATCACCAGAGCCTTTAAAAAAAACAAAAATGGTATGACACAAATATTAGATTTTGAAAAATGTTCAATTTCATACAGATCAATTTAGTTTTCAGAAACTACATTTTGAAACTGAGGTACATTCCCACAATATAGCTTTGAGACATTTATACAAATACTATGGAATATTGTATTAAAGAAAATTGCAATATGATAGAAAAAGTATCACTGCATTTAAGGAAAACCTCATTGATCTCAACAGATACAGTATATCAATCATGTCACTGGCAAAATTGTATTTTAAGCCAAAATGAGGCTAAGTTAACACACAAAAATATTTGTTACTTTCTTATCCCAAAAAAATGCAGGTCTTTGCATATAAGGATTGATATCTCACCTCCTCCCCTCACCCCCACATAGGAATTGTAACATGCATCCTGGGAAGCAATATCTTAATTTGTTGAAGACAATGATTGACACTCAGAAAAAATCTATTTTTTGAAAATGGGCCATACATACTATTTTAGGCACAATACTTGAAACAGAAGTACGAGTTTCTTAAAATTAAAAATATAGCACTAGTGGCAACATCTTACCTTGTGTATAGATCATACAGGTTCTTTAAATATTGTTCTGCATCAGACCTTTTACATTCTTCTAATCGATCTCGGATAAAACTCTAAACAGATATGAAAAGGACAATCATTTTCAACTCTACAGAATTTCTAAATACATAATCTACTACCAGTTAAAGCGACATTAAAGTGACAGCAGCGCACAGCTCAATCACACCAGTGAAAGGACACAGCAGATAAACAGCTCTGCAAGAAAAAAATTGAACTACAATTACAAACACCAGCAAAATGTTCATGATGTTTGAATTTACATTTGAGACGCAAATTAATTAAAAATTGTACTAAGTGATAGCGCTGATGCGCACACAGGAACAAGTTAGAATAACCAAAGGCTGGCAACAAGTCGCAAGAGAGACTGATTTGAATGTCAACAAGATCTCGACTAAATGCCAGATGTTCATTGTTGTTACTGTAGTATAAAGTTTAATACGACATGGAAGCTGAAGGTATAGGGAGTGACAAAAATGGGACTATAGAGTACTGAAGTGCAAAGGGATCTGGGGGTCCTGGTGCACGAAACTCAAAAGGTTAGTATGCAGGTGCAGCAAGTGATTAAGAAGGCAAATGGAATGTTGGCTTTCATTGCTAGGGGGATAGAATATAAAAATAGGGAGGTATTGCTTCAGTTGTACAAGGTATTGGTGAGACCGCACCTGGAATACTGCATACAGTTTTGGTGTCCTTACTTAAGGAAAGACATCCTTGCTCTCGAGGCAGTGCAAAAAAGGTTCACTCGGTTAATCCCGGGGATGAGGGGGTGGTCATATGAGGAGAGGTTGGGTAGATTGGGACTCTACTCATTGGAGTTCAGAAGAATGAGAGGCGATCTTATTGAAACATATAAGATTGTGAAGGGGTTGGATCGGGTGGATGCGGGGAGGATGTTCCCGATGACGGGTGAGACTAGAACTAGGGGACATAGTCTTAGAATAAGGGGCTGCTCTTTCAAAACTGAGATGAGGAGGAACTACTTCACTCAGAGGGTGGTAGGTCCATGGAATATGCTGCCACAAAAAGCTGTAGAAGCTACATCATTAAATAAATTTAAAACAGAAATAGACAGTTTCCTAGAAGTAAAGGGCATTAAGGGTTACGGGGAGCGGGCAGGAATTTGGACATGAGTCTAGGTTCGGATCGGTCATGGCCCTGTGGGTAGTGGAGCGGGCCCAGGGACCGTGTAGCCTGATTCTGCTCCTATTTCGTGTGTGCAATTCTGTTAGATGCAGGAGATGGTTCTGTGATAGTAGATTGGCGGTTAGGATCAGATCAGCCATGATCTTATTGAATGGCGGAGCAGGCTCGAGGGGCCGATTGGCCTACTCCTGCTCCTATTTCTTATGTTCTTATGTTCAGATAGTCGGCTGTAACTGAATATTTTATCCAAACTAAGCTATGTGATAAACAACAACTTGCATTTATATAGCGCCTTTAACATAGTAAAATATCTCAAGGCGTTTCACAGGAGCGTTATCAGACAAAATTTGAGACCGAGCCACGTAAGGAGATATTAGGACAGGTGACCAAAAGCTTGGTCAAAGAGGTAGGTTTTAAGGAGTGCCTCAAGGGAGGAGAGAGAGGGGTAGAAATGTGGAGAGGTTTAGGGAGGTAATTCCAGAGATTAGGACCTAGGCAGTTGAAGGCATGGCTGCCAACGCTAAAGCGATTAAAATCAGGGTTGCGCATGAGGCCAGAATTGGAGGAGCACAGAGATCTTGGAGGGTTGTAGGGCTGGAGGAGGTTACAGAGATAAGGAGGGGTGAAGCCGTGGAGGGATTTGAAAACAAGTATGAGAATTTTAAAATTGAGGCTTTACTGGACAGGGAGCTAATGTAAGTCAGCGAGTACATGGGTGACGGGTGAACTGGACTTGGTGCGAGTTAGGATACGGCAGCAGAGTTTTGGATGAGCTCAAGTTTATGTAGGGTGGAAGATGAGAGGACGGCCAGGAGAGCGTTGGAAGAGTCAAGTCCAGAGGTAACGAAGGCACAGATGAGGGTTTCAGCAGTAGATGAGCTGAGGCAGTGGAGGAGTTGGGCGATGTTAGAGGTGAAAGTAGGTGTGCTTGGTGATGGCACAGGTGTGTGGTCGGAAGCTCATCTCCTATAAAAAGTAGGTTCTAGATCAGGTTAATTAAGTCAATGGGCTAATGCCTTCACTAAATTATTTTCCTTGGTACAACAGCATTTAATTCAAAGACAGGTTCATACATATCAAAAAAATACAACCAGTATCAGTTGCAGCATGAATAGATATTCACACAGATAGGATTTTACTTTTTTTTTTAATTATTTTAAATTTAATCTGCAAAAGTAAAAAAATTACCTGAAGTTTAATCTCAAAAATATTTTGTATAAGTTTGGCCATCACATTCTCTGGACTGCTGAAGATCTCCCGAACTTCTTTATTTACTCGTTGGCATAACGTGGCTGTATCTTCGAATAAATCATTCCTGAAATATGAACCCTACAAATAAAACATTTTAACTATATTACAAATTATGGAATCCAATGGATTAAGATATTACAGAAAATCTAGTTAGAGCTGAAAGAATAATACATTTTGTACATCAAAAACTCAGTGTTGAACAGTTTAACAGAAGGAAATGAATCAACTACACAAAAGATGGATTACAGCAGATTACCTCCTGGCACTGTTTTATATACACGTCCACACAGTGAGAATATCCCTGGAAGAGAGAAAATATGTTCCATATTTCAAAAAGGATTTCAAAAAGTCAAAACGGAAACATCTAGACTAAATTGGAACTCAAATATTCAATAAAAAATACATAATTCTTAGTTCCTTGATTGCAATGGTTTCCCACAAAGACCAATGAATGGCCTTTCCTTATGCATTAAAAAAAAATCAATTGCAAACAATATATCCATATTTTATGTTCGCAGGACAACTTATATATACATACATGCTGGAGGCTGACATAGATAGGAAGTATAAACAGGAAATGCTGAAAATACTCAGGTCAGACAGCATCGCCACAGATGCTGTCTGACCTGCTGAGTATTTCCAGCATTTTCTGTTTACATTACAGCATCCACAGTATTTTTCCTTTTATAAATAGGAAGTAGATGTGGAAGTCTGACTCAGATAGGAGGTAGATGTGAGAGGCTGACAAGTATGAGGTAGATGTGAGAGACTGAAGCAGATATGAGGTAGAGGAGATTGAAATGAATATGAAATAGAGACTGAAGTAGATATGAAACTGTAACAGGTATGAAATATAAGCAAATGAAGTTGAGAACTTAAGTAGATGAGAATCTGAAACCAGTGAGAGGCAAGCAAAAGAAATTGAGACAAGAGATTAAAATAAAATAAATTAGAAATATGAAATAGTTGAGATTGAAATTAATGAGATAGATACAAACAGATATATCAACCCTGAAAGAGGTAAGACAGACTGAAACATATTTATAGAGGGTGATCAGAAGGTAAGAGAGAACTAGGGTAAAAAACTTAACTGCAGAGGCAAAACAAAACAGCAATAAATTCTTTACCAATAAGAGGGTAGTCAGGGATTGGATCAGATCAGAAGCATAAAAGATAAACAGCCTGGAAACAGAAGGATGAGTACGAGATAGTAAGCATTCTGAATTTTTACTTCCTCTGAGTATTCACAAAGGACGTTAAAACACATGCCCTCCCCAAACAGAGATAATCGTTGCAAAATGAATGACCGTATAAATAAGATGGAAGTCCTAGACAAGATAAAATGGCTCAAAAAATCTCCAAGGATAGATGGTATTTATCCCAGAGCACCAAGAGAAACTAGGAAGGCGATGTGGGAGGTATTGATAATCAAAATGAGTGCATTACTGAACACTAGCGAGGTGCCAGTACACGGCAAACCGACCAACACAGTTCTCACCCACAAAGGACGATAAGACAGACACAAGGAACTACAGACCCATTAGTCTTACCTCACACTCCCTGTAAAATAATAAAAATCATGTGTATACTCGATGACTATCTTTACAATAATAAATGAATAAACAGCAGTCAACCTGGGCTCAGAATGGAAGATCCTGCCTGATCAACCTCCTTGACTTCTTTGAGTGACATCCCAAGGGGACTGTGAAAAGCCCTACAAAGTTGTGGGGATTCAGTGAAAATCTTAGGAATAGATAAAAAATTAGTTCAAGGGTAGAAAACAATAGGTACTTGTTCGAGGAGAAGCGACATGAGGCTGATCTCTAGGGTCAGAGGTCGGCGTTATGAGGAAAGACCAGAGGCACTTGGGTTTTCAGCCTTGAAAGATGATGTCCAAGAGGTGATCTTAGAGGTATAAAAGCTAGCTAATAGTATGCAAAAAGTAAATATGGAAATTACTTTAAAAGTAACTTGTGTGAGTAGGACAAGGGTTAAGGATCAAACTAGTAAGAGGTAAGTTTAAGATATCTGGAAGAGTGTTCAATACATGGAATTAAGTCCCAGAAAGCAAGTAAGCAATGGAGGCAAAAACAAATGAATACAGCTAGGAGACACCAAAATGCTTTGATTTTTTTTGCCTCAGTAACTGCAATGTCCAAAGCAAGTTTAAAGTGGAAAAAAAATCAAAGATTACAAATATGATTAATTTTACCCACTAAATTGTCTTGTGCGCCTTTTAATGCCTTCATTAAAGTTTTTACTTGGCCTCAACTTCGGCTAAATGCCAAGGCTTGATCTTGATACTTTTTTGCCTGTGACATTCCGAGCTGAATTTGGATTGTGCAGTCTGAGCATATGCAGTGCACCTAATTCACCAGGTTCTATTAAGTTAAAAAAGACAGAAGTGTGTGTGCGTGTGCGAGAGAGAGCAATAGCTGCAGACACTTTTGTCTTGTGATGTATCATATTAAACAGTGAGTAATCTTCAAATTACAATGGCACTGCACTGAAGAGCAAAATGGAATACAATTTGACCAATCACAATGAGACTGCATGTCAATGAAAGGAAGATGGAGAGAGGGAGTGCAAGGAGGGACGGAGGGGGAGAGAGAGAGAGAGAGAGAGAGAGAATGAGAATATGTGAAGACCTGAACTGCACCAATTGCAGACCCAAGTAGTATTACAGGTTTCAATTAAGGTATTTTAACAGCTGTGAATTAGAAGGGATCGTTCAGATTTAGTTTATAGAAACATAGAAACATAGAATCTAGGAGCAGGAGTAGGCCATTCGGCCCGTCGAGCCTGCTCCGCCATTCAATACGATCATGGCTGATCATCCAAATCCAGTACCCTGTCCCTGTTTTAATCCCCACAGTACACATATCCCACCCTACCCCCGTAACCCCACGTATTTAATTCCCCCTAACATATCCCATCCTATCCCCATAACCCCACATATTTAATCCCCCCTAACACTAAGGGTCAATTTATCATAGCCAAATCAACCTAACCCACACATTTTTGGACTGTGGGAGGAAACCGGAGCACCCGGAGGAAACCCACGCAGACACGGGGAGAATGTGCAAACTCCACACAGACAGTCACCCGAGGTCAGATTCGAACCCGGGTCTCTGGCGCTGTGAGGCACCAGTGCTAACCACTATGCCACCGTGTTGCCCACTGTCTAATAATAGGGCAGATTTTTAAAATAATTTCAACTTTTTGTTCCACAGATTAACCCATAGGACCACAGGTTTAGTAGTGCATAAATAGTTAAAAAAATACTTAAAATAAATACCTTAAAATGGAGTAAAACTGCTGCTACCTCACGCATCCTGGAAATTTCACCTCTTTTCTGCGCATTTGTAAATTCCTGAATCAATTGACATTCCAAGTCATGATATTTACCTAGAAGGACCATAAATCATCTTTTACTTTGCTTGGTACTTGGGGAGCATCGAGTCTGAAAATCATGTTATTAAATCAGTAAGGAGTTCCAAATTCTCAGATTTTAGATCGTATCCACAAGATCCAGTATGTACCATTTTGTATATTTTTTTGTTTAAGATGGCAATTTTACTGTACTTGACATAATATGAAATGCCCATCAATCATAATACGGCACAAAGAGTATTTGGAAAATAATCGGTTTTATGGCTACTGGACATTGCCCAACTTCTCACCAACCTGTTACTGTAGTATTTAACCATCAAAAGTTAACTTCCAGTCCCTACAATGTTTCAGGGCACACTGCCAGAATGTTAGTGTCCAAACTGTGTTTTAGAATATGCCAGTTTGGGGGTTTTCTTGCCAGTGACAGAACATATAGTTACAAGAACTCACTTGCAATTTTTGACTTCACTTCTGCAAACCTGCAAGGAATAAAAAAAAAACATTAATTTAAAAAGAAATGCCCCATAAGAGATCATCTACTGCCACCCTTTAATGTTTACTGAATTTCAAACAAGTGACAATTTTCAACAGATGCCTGATAAACACGAGAGCTATTTATGAAATATAATACCTATTCATACACAATTATTTTAGTTTTAAGTACTGTGCAGTGAGAGAAGAAAAATTAATTTATAGATTTTTAATTGATCTCCTTATCCTTAATCTACACATTTGGAAACAAACAGTCATGGTCTCACTGGTTCAGCATCTGATTCTCAATATATCACTGCACTGAGCCCTGAAAGCTGTTTACATTAAACAGGGAAGAGAAAACAGAACTTAATTGCTGTGTGTGGTTACGTTGCTAACATAACTTATTTTTTTTTAATCCTGCTTTATTAGAGTCAAAATTATTAATAAGCAAGTAATCACTTGTCAATTTCACTCAAATATCTGCCAATTTAAAGTTATGCAATGAAATGCTAATTTGAATGGTTGGCTCACCTGTCAAAGGGCAGTTCTTGAGCAATGAGGTGCAACTTCTGAATGATATCAGCTGCCTCCTTAATCTGCAGAAGAAAAAAGTATATGAATATTTAATTATCTATGAAGTTGAAGATACAGTTCTTTTCTCCACTTCAAAAAAATCAAGAGTTCTATACAAACAGCACATCAAATGTAAAACTGGCTCGTCAAATTTAAGGATCCATTAGCTTGTCTTTCAAAAGGAACATGGTTGGTGAAAAATACAATCTCAGATTATTTTGTTTCATGTATAATTTAGAGATTCAAAATAAAACCAAGAACTTGGAAACGGAGCTAAAAATCTTGAACAGAAAAAGGTACTACAGTATTTCAGTGTATTTTGTGGCTTCAAAGTGCTAATTTTTCTGTTTGAGAATCAAGAGTAATATACAACACTGATGGCCATTAGTAGCCTGCATCCCATCTATACACTGTGCCACATCTTCATGATGCTCAGCTTCCTGCTAACCTGTGGTTTGTGGGACAGGGGGTTGAGCATGCTGAGATATCTGCAGTTTTTGAATAAGCAGAAGTAATGAATATTCCAGAGAAGGATTTAAAAATACATAATCCAACAAAGTGCTGCAAAACTCCTAATAGGATCATGTGGTTGGGACAAGATTTACATTGAGCAGATGAAACTGCTTAAATTTGTGATAACTGATAGGATCTCATTGCGTTTTTTAAGTGCTCTATTTCCAGTATTAAAGGATGCTGTATAGACTTTGGGGTGCAATGATCACTGAAAAATGTATTACCTCATATCACTACTGAAGGATACTGGAATTCTATTAAAATACTAGTCGATCTCTCATGATGTTGCATTGGGGGAGCCAAGGCCAAGTCCAGCAGGTCAAGCAGGTTAGAAAGCGGATGGTCAACTTGACCAGGTGGGGTAGAAGAGTGATGGGAAGAGAGAAAGACCGGGGGGGGGGGGGGGGGGGGTGTAACAGGAGATTTTAAATGAATATTTTGCATCTGTGTTCACTATGGAGAAGGACGATGTAGGCATAGAAATCAGGCAGGGGGATTGTGATATACTTGAACAAATTAGTATTGAGAGGGAGGAGGTACTAGCGGTTTTAGTGGGCTTAAAAGTGGATAAATCCCCAGGCCCAGACGAGATGTATCCCAGGCTGCTGTGTGAGGCAAGGGAGGAGATTACAGGGGCTCTGACACAAATTTTCAGATCCTCTCTGGCCACAGGGGAGGTGCCAGAGGACTGGAGGACAGCTAACGTAGTACCATTATTCAAGAAGGGTAGTAGGGATAAACCAGGGAATTACAGGCCAGTGAGCCTAACATCAGTGGTAGGGAAATTATTGGAAAAAATTCTGAGGGACAGAATTAGTCTCCACTTGGAGAGGCAAGGATTAATCAAGGATAGTCAACATGGCTTTGTCAGGGGGAGATCATGTCTAACCAATTTGATTGAATTTTGAGAGGGGGTGACTAGGTGTGTAGTGCAGTTGATGTAGTCTACATGGACTTCAGTAAGACTTTTGACAAAGTCCCGCATGAGAGACTGGTCAAGAAGGTAAGAGCCCATGGGATCCAGGGCAACTTGGCACATTGGATCCAAAATTGGCTTAGTGGCAGGAGGCAGAGGGTGATGGTCGAAGGTTGTTTTTGTGACTGGAAGCCTGTGTCCAGTGGTGTACCACAGGGATCGGTGCTGGCTCCTTTGCTGTTTGTAGTGTACATTAATGATTTAGATATGAATGTAGGAGGTATGATCAGTAAGTTCGCAGATGACACGAAAATTGGTGGAATGGCAAATAGCGAGGAGGGAAGCCTCAGGCTACAGGACGATACAGACGGGTTGGTCAGATGGGCAGAACAGTGGCAAATGGAATTTAACCCTGAAAAGTGAGAGGTGATGCATTTTGGGAGGACTAACAAGGCAAGGGAATACACAATGAACGGTAGGATCCTAGGGAGGACAGAGGATCAGCGGGAGCTTGGTGTGCATGTACATCGATCCCTGAAGGCAGCAGGACAGGTAGACAAGGTGGTTAAAAAGGCATATGGGATACTTATATTCTATGCCTCGGCTAATGCAGGCAAGAGCAGGGAGGTTATGATGGAGCTGTACAAAACGCTAGTTAGGCCACAGCTGGAATACTGTGTGCAGTTCTGGTCGCCACACTATAGGAAGGATGTGATTGCATTGGAGAGGGTGCAGAGGAGATTCACCAGGATGTTCCCTGGGATGGAGTGCCTCAGCTATGAAGAGAGACTGGATAGAGAAGGCTGAGGGGGAACCTGATTGAGGTGTACAAAATTATGAGGGGCATAGATAGGGTAGATAGAAAGGAACTTTTCCCCTTAGTAGAGGGGTCAATAACCAGGGGGCATAGTTTCAAGATAAGGGGCAAGAGGTTTAGAGGGGATTTGAGGAAAAACTTTTTCACCCAGAGGGTGGTTGGAATCTGGAACTCACTGCCTGAAAGGGTGGTAGAGGCAGGAACCATCACAATATTCAAGAAGCATTTAGATGAGCACTTGAAACGCCATAGCATACAAGGCTACGGACCAAGTGCTGGAAAATGGGATTAGAATAGACAGGGCTTGATGGCCGGCGCGGACCTCTTTCTGTGCTGTATAACTCTATGACTCTATGAGATAGACAGGGTCAGGAGGAGGGAGTGGATGAGAGGGAGCAACAGAAGACAATGGTGGTAGAGGGGCACTAGGCTAGGGCTCTTCGCTTCATTGCAGGGGTGGGGGGGGGGGGGATGACTACATGAGGACGAAGGAAAAGGATGGAGTGCAGAGGAGAGGGGGAAAAAGTGGACAGGGAAGGGTTAGGCGGTACTGGGCCAGAGCCTATTTTCCTCTCAATGGGAGGGGAGCGGTGCATCTGATTTCTCCACTCTGGCTGTTAGGGATGCCGACATCTCTGCTCACCATCTCGGGTGGTGGTGGTGGTGGAGGGTGGCATGATGTCTGCTCAGGGTGGGTATGCGCTGTTTTGGGGAGTGGGGGGAAAGGAGTACAGTTCCTCAGTTGTGGGGTGGAGCTTCTTCATTGAAAGAGGGTGGAGATTTATTTCCTCGCTATGTGGTTTGTGGGACGGGGGTTGAGCATGCTGGGATCTCTGCAGTGAGGAAGACTATGACTCCAGCTCAGTTGGGGAGTGGGGGAGCTTTTCTCTGTGGTGGGTATAGGCAGGAATGGTCCAGATGTAATCTACTTTCAGAGGGGGGAGGGGGTATTGTTCAGCAGCAATGTACACTCAGTGGAGGTGCACCTATCTTCTGCTCAGGCAAGGGGGTGCAGTTCCACTTTTGTGTGTGCGCACGTGTGGGGGGGGGGGAGGGGGGAGAAGAGAGCTTTTGCATTCAAAGAAAGTGAAGGTGGGTAATTGCTCTGTGGGTGGGGGGGGAAGGGGTGAATCTCAAACAGCTTGATTGTTTGTTTATTTATTGGACTATTCAATGCGGTTTGTTGGACTGTGGGTGGGTGCAATTCTATATGCTGTTTCCCCTGATTTTTTACGTCTTGTTCTTCTTTGCTATGGGTGGTCAGTCAGTGGTTCAGCGATTTTCCAAGCAAAGGTATTAATCTTCCGACTGTTACTTCTGTTCCAGCTGCTGCCAGATGCTTCCTTTCTCAATGAATGCCATGGCAAACAGTCCTTGTGGTTTCATTTGGCCATTTCTATTGATACAATAAGATGCCGGCAGCTGTTTTACTGTGACTTTCATGACTCCTTCTATGAAAGTAGATTGGAAGGGTGGGGAGGAGCACTTCAAACTTCCGAGACATGCTCTCCTAAACTTTGTTTAAACAGTTTCAGCAACGGGATAAGCAAGGGCTGGTCATGTTAGGTGTTTCCCTATTATACTCAATTAGTCACGTAATGTATATACATATACACAAACACACACAGCAGTATGACTATTGCTAGTAGTTGTGACTTGGAGGGTTAAAATAAAAGTATATTAAAAATTTAACTATTGAAGTGCATTATAGCTTTTGCCTTCCAAAAAAATTGAAACTTTTCTTAAATACTAACTCACATTCACTCTTCCTCATTTATGCTGCGGATACATTTTTATTAAAATTCTTCAACCACACAATAGAACTCAATTAAAAATAACTAAAGGGGGGGGGGGAAATCTCACTTCTTTATCCATGTGAATATGATTAAGCCAAGAGCCAAAATTCTTAGCTTCATTAGCAAAATTGGAAAATAAAATGAAAAAAAATACCAACCTCATCACTTTCTGAATTTTTGTATACAAATGCTTTATCAGCACTCTGCAGGTTACCACTTTTAATTTACATTTCTGAACAATGAAATTGTTAGACTCTTTGAAAAGTTTAGACTCTCAGTGGTTTGAAGTCTGACCGTGGTAAGTCATGGTAGCAGCTTGTAATTAGAGCAGCACTGCTTACTGCTTTGAACCACTTTTATCCTGCTGACAGCACTTACCTTTTCTGGATTTGTAAAAACGTCAGACTTCAGCTCTCCATCCAGAAACTCATTAAAGTATTTCATCAGTTTCTGTGCCTCTACAGCCCGTTGCCTTGGTGTATTTACTCCCTCCAGTTGGTCTCCAAGGTGACAAACCTTCGTTGCTACGTAGCTGATATGTTCATCCAGCTCCTGGAAATGCTGGAAAGCAATCTATAGGCATAGAAGTGAAGCACTGAAATTAAGGTTACTATTGCAGTAGTACATCACCCAAATATTTCACTTTAATACAAGAAGCCACTAATTTACACATGATATTTAGGGTTCAATGGTCATTAAGAATGAAAAGCTTTTTTTAAAAAAAGTACAAACCGTACCCAAATTTATCTTTTTAAAAACTATCCACCACACTAACCTTTCACCTGGGCCATATGGCTGCACACTTCACTACAGCTTCAGTTAGTGCTTCTATTGGTCGATAGTTCTACGTTTCAATTTTAATCACCTCACTTACCCCCAAAATGTTACACGACAAATTGATTTCAAAATGCTCATCCTTGCCTACAAATTCAGACATGGCCACACACTACTTATCTCTATCTCTGCAACCTTCACAGCCTGCATCATCTACTCTTCCAACTTTGGTCTACTGTGCGTCTCACCCCACTCCATGATTGGCATAGCCTTCAGCAGTTACACCTCAAATCTGGAAGTCTAAGTGTCATCTTGGCTTAGTTGGCAACACTCTCGTCTGAGTCAGATGTCTGAATCCACACTCACTCCAGAACTTTAGTACATAACTTAGACTGGTGTTTCCATTGTTAGAAGTGCCATCTTCGGATTAGAGGTTTAATCAAGATCCCGTTTTCCAGTTCAGGTAGACATTCAAGATTATGTCCCACTATTGAAAGAGCAACGAGTTCCCCCTTAACCAGCACCACCAAAAATAGATTAACTGATCATTTATTTAATTTGCTGTTTGTGAGACATCGTTGGGCGTAAATTGGCTGGTACAATTGTTCACACAATAACAGTGACTGCGCTTCAATGCAATTACATAAGAACATAAGAAATAGGAGTAGGCCATTCGACCCCTCGAGCCTGCTCCGCCATTCAATAAGATCATGGCTGATCTGATCTTGGCCTCAACTCCACTTTTCTGCCCGCTCCCCATAACCCTTGATTGCCCTGTTTTTCAAAAATCTGTCTATCTCCGCCTTGAATATATTCACTGACTCAGCCTTCACAGCTTTCTGGGGTAGAGAATTCCAAAGATTCACGACCCTCAGAGAAGAAATTCCTCATCTCCATTTTAAATGGGCGACCCCTTATTCTGAAACTATGCCCCCTAGTTCTAGATTCCCCCATGAGGGGAAACATCCTCCCTGCATCTACCTTGTCAAGCCCCCTCAGAATCTTATATGTTTCAATAAGATCACCTCTCATTCTTCTAAACTCCAATGAGTATAGGCCCAACCTGATCAACCTTTCCTCATAAGACAACCCCTTTAACTCAGGAATCAACCTAGTGAACCTTCTCTGAACTGCCTCCAATGCAAGTATATTCTTCCTTAAATAAGGAGACCGAAACTGTACGCAGTACTCCAGGTGTGGTCTCACCAACGCCCTGTACAGTTGTAGCAAGACTTCCCTACTTTTATACTCCATCCCCCTTGCAATAGAGGCCAATATTCCATTTGCCTTCCTAATTACTTGCTGTACCTGCATGCTAACATTTGTGTTTCATGTAGAAGGTCATCCAGATCCCTCTGTACCGCAGCATTCTGTAGTCTCTCTCCATTTAAATAATATTTTGCTTTTTTATTCTTCCTGCCAAAGTGGATAACCTCACATTTTCCCACATTCTACTCCATCTGCCAAATTTTTGCCCACTCACTTAACCTATCTATATCCCTTGCAGACTGTGTACTCCTCACAATTTACTTTCCACCTATTTTTGTATCGTCAGCAAATTTGGCAACAGTACACTCGGTCCCTTCATCCACGTCATTAATATAGATTGTAAATAGTTGAGGCCCCAGCACTGATCCCTGTGGCACCCCACTAGTTACAGTTTGCCAATCTGAAAATGACCCATTTATTCCGACTCTCTGTTTTCTGTCAGTTAGCCAATGCTCCAACCAGTCTAATATATTACCCCTAACACCGTGAGCTCTTATCTTGTGCAGTAACCTTTTATGCGGCACCTTATTGAATTCCTTCTGGAAATCCAAATACACTACATCTACTGGTTCCCCTTTATTCACCCTGCTCGTTACATCCTCAAAGAACTCTAGTAAATTTGTCAAACACGATTTCCCTTTCATAAAACCATGTTGACTGCTTGATTGTATTATGATTTTCTAAATGTCCTGCTATTACTTCCTTAATAATAGATTCCAGCATTTTCCCAATGACAGATGACAGATAATAGTTTCCTGCTTTCTGTCTCCCTCCTTTCTTGAATAGGTGAGTTACATTTGCGATTTTCCAATCCGCTGGGACCTCTCAAGAATCCAGGGAATTTTGGTAGATTACAACCAACGCATCCACTATCTCTGCAGCCACTTCTTTTAAAACACTAGGATGCAGGCCATCAGGTCCAGGGGGACTAGTCAGCCTTTAGACCCATTAGTTTGCCTAGTACTTTTTCTCTAGTGATAGTGATTTTTAAGTTCCTCCCTCCCTATAGCCCCTTGATTATCAATTATTATTGGAATGTTTTTAGTGTCTTCTACCATGAAGGCTGATACAAAATATTTGTTCAAAGTCTCTGCCATTTCCCTGTTTCCCATTATTAATTCCCCAGTCTCATCCTCTAAGTGACCAACATTTACTTTAGCTACTCTCTTCCTTTTTATATGCCTGTAGAAACTCTTACTGTCTTTTTATATTTTTAGCTAGTTTACTCTCAATCTATCTTCTCCCTCTTTTTTTTAGTCATCCTTTGTTGGTTTCTAAAAATTTCCCAATCCTCTGGCCTACCACTAATCTTTGCAACATTGTATGCCTTTTCCTTCAATTTGATACCATCCTTAACTTCCTTAGTTAGCCACGGATGGTTCATCCTTCTCGTACAGTCTTTCTTTCTCACTAGAATAAACCTTTGCTGAGAGTTATGAAATATCTCCTTAAATGTCTGCCACTGCTTATCTACTGTCTTAACCTTTAATCTATTTTCCCAGTCCACTTTAGACAACTCTGTCTTCATACCTTTGTAATTGCCTTTATTTAATTTTAGGACACGAGTTTCTCACCCTCAAACTGAATTTGAAATTCAATCATGCTATGATCACGCTTCCCTAGAGGATCCTTTACAATGAGATTAATTAATCCTGTCTCATTACACATTCGGAGATGCCGGTGTTGGACTGGGGTGGACAAAATTGAGAGGTCGCACAACACCAGGTTATAGTCCAACAGTTTTATTTGAAATCACAAGCTTTCGGAGCTATCGATTTGCTCCTTCCTCAGGTGAAGTACTTCACCTGAGGAAGGAGCAAATCGATAGCTCCGAAAGCTTGTGATTTCAAATAAAACTGTTGGACTATAACCTGGTGTTGTGCGACCTCTCAATTTCATTACACATTACCAGATCTAAAATAGCCTGCTTCCTGGTTGGTTCCACAATGTATTGCTCTGAGAAACCATCCCGAATACATTCTATGAACTCGTCCTCAAGGCTACCCTTGCCAATTTGATTTGTCCAATCTATAAGAAGATTAAAATCGCCCATGATTATTGCAGTATCTTTCTTACAAGCTCCGATTATTTCTTGATTTATACTCTGTCCTACAGTGTAGCTACTGTTAGGGGGTCTATAGACTACTCCCACCAGTGACTTCTTTCCCATACTATTTCTTATCTCCACCCAAACTGATTCTACATCTTGATCTTCTGAGCCAATATAATTTCTCACCACTGCACTGATCTCATCCTTGATAAACAGAGCCACCCCACCTCATTTTCCTTTCTGTCTATCCTTCCGAAATGTCAAATACCCTTGAATATTCAGTTCCCAGCCTTGGTCACCTTGCAACCACGTCTCTGTAATGGCAATCCGATCATACCCATTTATTTCTATTTGTGCCGTCAACTCATCCATCTTGTTACGAATGCTGCATGCATTCAGATAAAGAGCCTTTAATTTTGTCTTTTATTACCATTTTTCTCTACTCTGACTATTTGCTGGTGCACTCAAGTTTGCATGCTCTGTCTCTTCCGGTCACACTCTGGTTCTCATTACTCCTATTGCTACCCTGCACTATTACCTTTTCTTTTCTCTTTGAATTTCTAAATTCCCCTTCACCGGAACCCTCCCCCCCACTGTATGTGAAGCACTTCGGGACATCCTGAAGACATGGTAAAGTGCGATATAAATGCAAGCTCCCCCACTTTTGCTCCATCTCTCGCCACCTATAAAAGCCTCCTCAAAACCTTACACTTCAACCACAGTGTCACCTTCAACTGTTCTGACTCTTACTCAGTGCCTTTTCACACTTTGCAACATTAATGGACTATATAAGTGCAAGTAGCTGTACAATACTATCAATTTTTTTTTTAATGTTCATCCCTAAATTCCAAGACAAGATCAGAAAAATAGCCAGTAGATCCTGGACAAAATAAAAGCAGAACTTAATGTTCAAGCCATACCTTGCATGAATGGATGGTCAGGAGGTATTGCCAGTTTAAATAAATGGTTTCCCAACCTCCTTTTATTATCGTCAATAACCCTCAAAATATTTTAAGGTCACCAATATGCTCAATACCAGTAAACATCTGACTACGAATACCGACCCAGGAATGACAGGAATCATATTGATCAGGGCTACAGGTCCTATGTAGCTGACCATGATATACCACTGAAGTCCATTCGTAAAGTATGCATCAATGTCGTACAATTTTTTCAAATAGTGTGTTTTAATTTAAGTTTGTATGAAAAATTACCCAAGTTTCTTGCACACAAACACAAAAGATAACAAGGATAACAATCTATGAAGTGTTTTGGTAGAAAACAGGAGATGGTTAAATGGCTGAACTAGGAACATAGGATCAGTAAGCCATTTAGCCCCTCGTGCCTGTTCTGCCATTCAATGAGATCATGGCTGATCTGTGACCTAACTCCAAATACCCGCCTTTGCCCCATATTCCTTAATACCTTTGGTTAACAAAAATTTATCAATCTTAGATTTAAAATCAACAATTGATCTACCATCAATTGCCGTTTGCTGAAGAGAGTTCCAAACTTCTGTCACCCTTTGCGTGTAGAAGTATTTCCTAACTTCACTCCTAAAAGACCTGGTTCTAATTTTTAGGCTATGTCCCCTAGTCCTAGACTCCCCAACCAGCGGGATAGTTTCTCTCTCTACCCTCAGTTCCCCTTAATAACTTGAAAACTTCAATCAAATCACCCCATACTCTTCTAAATTCCAGGTAATACAACCCTAGTTTGTGTAATCTCTCCTCATAATTTTTTAACCCTAGGAGTCCAGGTATCATTCTGGTAAATCTACGCTGTACTCCCTCCAAAGCCAATATATCCTTCCTACGGTGTGGTGCCCAGGACTGCTCACAGTATTCCAGGTGTGGTCTAATCAGGACTTTGTATAGCTGCAGCATAACTTCTACCCCCTTGTATTCAATTCCTCTAAATATTAAGGTCAGCATTCCATTAGCCTTTTTGATTATTTTCTGTACCTGTCCATGACATTTTAATGATCTATGTAAATGGACCCCCAAGTCTCTTTGGACCTCAACTGTTTCTAGCTTTTCACCATTTAGAAAGTACTCTGTTCTATTCGTTTTAGGTCTAAAGTGGATGATCTCACATTTGCCTACATTGAAATCCATTTGCCACAGCTTTGCCCATTCGCTTAATCTATTAATATCTTTGCAATTTTATGCTTCCATCTACACGGCTTACAATGTCGCTTATCTTTGAGTCATCGGCAAACCTGGATATGTGGCTTTCTATCCCATCATCTAAGTCACTGATAAATACAGTGAATAGTTGAGGCCCAACACAGATGCTTGTGGGACACCACCAGTCACATCCTGCCAATTACAGTACATACCCTACTCTGTCGCCTGCCGCTCAGCCAATTTCCGAACCATGTCAATAATTTGCCCTCAATTCCATGAGTTTCAACTTTAGCGAACAGTCTCTTAGGAGGGACTTTATCAAATGCCTTCTGGAAGCCCATATAAATAACATCCATAGACATTCCCTTATCCACTACTGATATTAACAAGACAATGGAAGGCAGAATGAGAGAAATTAAAGACATTTGAGACACAGAATGTGTGAGGCAGTGGAGTAATCCAAACACATCTTTCCCTACCCTCTCCAAGAGGCCATTCCCTCAGTGACACCTTTTTCCATTCTTCCACCACCTCGACCGTCTGCTCTCCTTCTCCTGGCACCGCCCCAGTTAAGTGCAGGAGATGCAATACCTGCCCATTCACCTCGTCCCACGCTACTGTCCAGACCCCAAACACTCCTTCTGAGTGAGACAACAATTTACGTGTCCTTCCTCCAATTAGTGTACTGTATTTACTTTTGATGGTGCAGTCCCCACTACATGGAGATACCAAACACAGATTAGGCAATTGCTTTGCCGAACACCTCAGTTCTGTCCACAAGTATGATCCTGAGCTTGAGGAATCAACATCAGTAGACACTTTGCAGCCCTCAATACTGACTTTAGTAACTTCAGAACATAACTATAGCACCAGCTTTCTCATCAGTAGGAAGCGTTGCCACTTTGGGATAGGAGTGATGGCATTTCCGGGGGTGGGGGCAAGGGACAGGACAGGAGATAAGGGAGGGACAGGTTAGAGTTTGGGGTGGGACTGTCCCTGGGAATATTATGCTGGTTGGACAGTCTGCATCCTTCATGGTGGCCTGCTCCTTTTACCTTCCAGGCTCCTGGTATGCTGGAGCCTGCTCTGCCCTGCCAGATTTTTTTCTTTTCATTTCTACCTGCCTTGCACCTGACCGCCTCAGATAATCACGGTGTCTCCAATGTGTTTAATTTCTCTCATTATACCTCCTAATGTCTTATGTTAGTATGACTTCAACCAGTGTGAGTGTGAGTGTGAGTGTGAGTGTGAGTGTGAGTGTGAGTGTGAGTGTGAGTGTGAGTGTGAGTGTGAGTGTGAGTGTGAGTGTGAGTGTGAGTGTGAGTGTGAGTGTGTGTGTGTGTGAGTGTGTGTGAGTGTGAGTGTGTGTGTGTGTGTGATTTCCCCTCTCCTTCCTTCCTTGTGTTCTGTTTCTTTTAAAAAATGTTGTTCATTTATCATATACTCCAATTCTGACAAAAGGCCCATACCTGAAACTTATGTTCTTTCCACCTATACTGACTGAGCTGAATTTTCCCAGCATTTTGTTTTTACTGAAGTATTATTTTCTTTAGAGAATGTAAAATGGTCATCTGTAATTAAAGTTTCAACATAGCATAATCCAAAAATAGTATACATTAACACTGTCAGTTTCACTCATTTCAATGCTAAATGGAGCCAATTTTCCACAAACTAAGCTGGTATGGAATAAACTAATTTGAAATAAAAATTATTTTCATGATACATGAAGTTTAAACATATTGTCCATCATCGTCAGCGTACAAAAACAAAACTGATTCAAAGTGGTCCCAATCCCCAATCTTTCAATGGTGCAAGGTCAGCTGACCTTCAAATGATTTCAAGTTGTGTCTAAACCACCTTAAGATGCCAAACAACTTCTTTCTACTGATAGGTAAATTGGTTTGAAATTCACTTGGCAAAACAGCCATCCATCATTGAATGTCTCTCTGGCTTATCCACAAATCAGTCAGAACCTACATTGCCATTATCTCCTATTAAATATTACTTTGCTTCCCAGTTTAAATTTCTAATACTCTTACATTTGCAGCACTGAATAGTAATTAAAAAGCCCCAGTTCGAAGTATCGCTATTATAACGAACATTCCCTTTCTCAGCCCTCTTCTCTACCTGCATTGTTTCCCCCATCTTGGTTTGTGAATGCTCACCATTCAAAAATAAAAACAGAAAATGTTGGAAACACTCAGCATGTCAGGCAACATCATTGAGAGCAGATGAGTTAACATTTCAGGTATAAACCCTTGGACAAAACTGGCACCACTCACCTTGCTCCACACTGACAACACATAACTGAATGGAAAGAGTGGAAGGAAGTGGGTGATAATTCTATTTTCATATCTGCTTGAGCAGAGAGTTACACAGAGCCGCAACACAGAAACAGGTCATTCGGCCAAACTGGTCTATGCTGGCGCTTATGCTCCACACAAGTCTCCTCCCACCGCTTTTCTTCTAACCCTATCAGCAATGTCTTTCATTTCTCCCCTTTCTAAAGATATACTTATTTCAGTTATAAAACAGCTCCAATTGAAAAGTGTATTGAATTGTAAGAAAGCACAACATACCCCATACAACTGTTAAATGATAAAAGATCACCTTTGTTTCAGAAACCTTAATATCGATCTCATTTAACAGCATTGTGCAAATCTGTACTTCAAATAAGGAATCTTGAATGCAATAGGCACTTTTGTATTAATTTTATGCTAAACAACATGCATCTAGAATCCTTGGTTTGAACCTCCATCAAAATTTAATGCTTTGTATTTTCAAATAAAGTTCATGTTCTGTTGCCATGAAACAGTTCTATTGAAAATGCAAGATAATTTTGAGCAAAACTTATCAGAAATCAAACTTTAAAAAATGATCCTAACTACCCAGAAATGGCAACGACTATCACTCAACACACATGTTTTAAATATCTGATAGTTGCAAGGAAATGAGAATGTAGACATTGAATGTTGTTCAATGTTTGGGATTGCACTGCAGTTTTCTCCCTTTGGCTGAATATACTTGCACACTATAGGACCCCATCCTAGTGGTTAGCTGCTTCAAGTTGGTTTATCCAACTGAAACTCAATAGGTTACACTGATCCAAGACAATGGGCCGTATTTTCAGATCGGAGGCTTCCCGCGTGCGGAGGCCTCCGATCTGGAAAATATGTACGCACTTACCTGAGGGCTCCCGAAGTGCGTATAGTTCTGATGCTGGGCCTCTCCAACTCCAAGTGCGCAGGGCCTACGTATCCCAGGGGAGCATGCAGTTCGCAAGCGTCCCTGGGATCACGTGGGCCATGGGGAGCCAATCAAAGAAGGGAATCTCCCTTCATGTTGGCCTTCGTAGCGAGAGGGTTTGAGTACAGGAACAAGGATGTCTTGCTGCAGTTGTACAGGGCCTTGGTGAGACCACACCTTGAGTACTGTGTGCAGTTTTGGTCGCCTTATCTGAGGAAGGATGTTCTTGCCATGGAAGGAGTTCAGCGAAGATTCACAAGGCTGATACCTGGGATGGCAGGAATGACGTATGAGGAGAGATTGGGTCGATTGGGCTTATACTCGCTGGAGTTTAGAAGAATGAGAGGGGATCTCATTGAAACTTATAAAATTCTGACAGGACTGGACAGACTAGATGCAGGAAGGATGTTCCCGATGGTCGGGGAGTCCAGAACCAGGGGTCACAGTCTAAGGATAAGGGGTAAGCCATTTAGGACAGAAATGAGGAGGAATTTCTTCACCCAGAGGGTGGTGAACCTGTGGAATTCTCTACCACAGAAGGCAGTAGAGGCCAATTCATTAAATATATTCAAGAAGGAGTTGGATATATTTCTTAAGGCTAAAGGGATCAAGGGATATGGGAAGAAAGCAGGGACAGGGTTCTGAATTTGGATGATCAGCCATGATCGCATTGAACGGCGGTGCAGGCTAGAGGGACCGAATGGCCTACTCCTGCTCCTATCTTCTATGTTTCATACACTTGACAGATAGACCTGTCAAATATATGAATGGAGATCAGTGAAAAAACATAGTAAAACTTTAAATAAATTTTAAAAACCATCACCTTTTTAAAATTAGTTGAAATTACAATAAATTAAATATTTCAAACAAAAATTTAATTTTTTGAAAAAATTAAAGTTTTTTACGGGGCTAAAAATAAACTTACCTTTTTAAAAAAAAAAAGTATTTTTAAATGATAAATGACTGAAAATGTTTTAATTTTTTTTTTAAATAAACTTTTTTCAACTCTTACCCTGGTAAAAGCAGGCCTTACGCCTGCTTTTACCAGGCGTAAGAATTGTAAGGGTTTTTTGCGGGCGGAGGGTATCCAGAAAGTGGATCTATCCGCCCGCAGAGGCCCTTCTCCAGGGCAGACGTCCGATCTGTCAAGAGCATTCTTGACAGATCGGAAATGCCGGTTTTCAGCGCATGCACTGTGCATGCCTGAAACCGGCACTTCCGATGTCCCTACAGGTGGGTAACACAGCGCGTACTCGCCCGTAGGAATCGGAATATCCAGGCCATTGTAACATTAATTAGAACTACACCTCTGTACTTAATTCTCAAGATGCACATAACCTTGAAACCAGGCCTGCACATTCTCAGTAATACCCATTCTTTTTGGATCGATGCACAAAATGTCCTCAAGCTTAACCAACCTGCATGAAAAATATATATTTTTTTTAAATCATAAACAACTTTATAAACTACAATTAGAGTTTATACACAATAGAAATTCACTGAAGGGTGTGGATGAACAAAGGTATCCAGGCGTTCAAATACATAATTCTTTGAAACGACAGGTAGAGCAAAAAGGCAATGGTAAGGCACAGTTAGAGTACTGTATACAGTTGAGAACTGTATACAGTTGAGAACTCCATTATAGAAAAGACAGTAAAACCATTGAGAGTGTAGATTCACCAAGATACAAGGAGAGGAGATACTGGGACTATTTCCACTAATGTAAAAGAGGTCCAAGAAGGGTTTTAACAGAGGTTGCTAAAATTATGAAGAGTTTTGATAGAGTTAATAGGGAAAGATGATTTCCTCTGGTTGGGGAGTCAGTGGGAAGGGGTCATTTAAAAATGTCACTAAGAAATGAGAGGTTAGCAGAAATTTCTTAACATGGGAGAGTTACAGGAGCACGGAACGCTTTGCCGCAGGGAGTAATTAAATCAGAGACCCTTGCGTTTATTAAGGGGAAGTAGATAAACAAAGCAGAGGAAGATACAGGGCTAGAGAGAACAGGAATTTAATTTGGATTGCTCAACAAAGTGCTGCCACAGGCATGATAGGTCAAATGGAGTTGTATTGTTAGCTTCTATGGAGAAAAGGGTTAGAATGATTGAAGATCTAATACGCCATGAGTGACAAACTTAAGCTATATATCTTTCACAAGTATAATATAGCTAATATCTCAATTCTCTCAATGCTTTCCTTGCATCAAAGTGTGTTTAATTTCAGTGGAAATACTCATTTCCCCCAAAAAACTTTTTTTCTTACTCCAGTCTAGCTCGAAAGAACTCTGTAGCCGACTACAACACAATCATTGGTGAGTACTGTATAATAAAATTGTCACAGACATGGTACTGTGGGAGCTGATTTTCATTTTGATGTGCTGAAAATAACAGATTTGGAAAGCGAGAAAGCAAGAAGCCCAAAACTGTCATTTAAATTGGCACAAATTTGGTCACTAATGTCCTTTAGGAAAGGAAATCTACTGTCTTTACCTGGTCTGGCCTATATGTGATTCCAGACCCACAGCAATGTGGTTGACTCTTAACTGCCCTCTGAAATGGCCTAGCAAGCCACTCTGTAGTGGTTTGGTACAAAAGAACATGCTGACTACCACTTGGAGAAGCACTGAGGGTAGCAAGGGCACAGAACGTACTCAGGGTGGGGGACTTCAATGTCCAGCACCAAGAGTGGCTCGGTAGCACCACTACTGACCAAGCTAACCGAGCTCTGAAGGACCTAGCTGCCAGACTGGGTCTGCGATAGGTGGAGAGAGAACCAACACGAGGGTAAAATCTACTTGACCTCGTCCTCACCAATCTACCTGTCGCAGATGCATCTGTTCATGACAGTATTGGTAGGAGTGACCACCGCACACTCCTTGTGGAGACTCCCGACTTCACACTGAGGGCACTCTCCATCGTGTTGTGTGGCATTATCATTGTGCTAAACAGGATAGATTTAGAACAGATCTAGCAGTGCAAAGCTGGCCATCCATGAGGTGCTGTGGGCCATCAGCAGCAGAATTGTATACCACCTCAATATGTAAACTCATGGCCCGGCATATCCCTCACTCTACCATTACCATCAAGCTAGGGGACCAACCCTGCTTCAATGAGGGGCGTAGAAGAGCATGCCAGGAGCAGCACCAGGCGTACCTAAAAATGAGGTGCCAACCAGGTGAAGCTATAACATAGAACTACATGCATGCTGAACAGCAGAAGCAGCATGTATGACAGAGCTAAGCGATCCCACAACCAACGCATCAGATCAAAGCTCTGCAGTCCTGCCACATCCAGTCGTGAACGCTGGTGGACAATTAAACAACTAACGGGAGGAGGCTCCATGAACATCCCCATCCTCAATGCTGATGGAACCCAGCACGTGAGCGCAAAAGACAAGGCTGAAGCGTTTGCAACCATCTTCAGCCAGAAGTGCTGAGTGGATGAACCATCTCTGCCTCCTCCTGAGGTCCCCACCATCACAGAAGCCAGTCTTCAGCCAATTCGATTCACTCCACGTGATATCAAGAAACGGCTGAGCACACTGAATACAGCAAAGGCTATGGGTCCGGACAACATCCCAGCTGCAGTGCTGAAGACTTGTGCTGCAGAACTAGTTGCGCCTCTAGCCAAGCTGTTCCAGTACAGCTACAACACTGGCATCGACCAGACAATGTGGAAAATTGCCCAGGTATGTCCTGTCCACAAAATGCAGGACAAATCCAATCCAGCCAATTACCGCTCCATCAGTCTACTCAATCATCAGCAAAGTGATGGAAGGTGTTGGCGACAGTGCTATAAAGTGGCACTTACCAATAACCTGCTCACTGATGCTCAGTTTGGGTTCCGCCAGGACCACTCAGCTCCAGATCTTGGTCCAAGCATGAACAAAAGAGCTGAATTCCAGAGGTGAGGCGAGAGTGACAGCCCTTCACATCAAGGCAGCATTTGACTGAGTAAAATTGAAGTCAATGGGAATCAGGGTGAAAAGTCTCCACTGGCTGGCTAGCTCAAAGGAAGATGATTGTGGTTGTTGGAGTCCAATCATCTCAGCCCCAAGACATTTGCTGCAGGAGTTCCTCAGGGCAGTGTCCTAGGCCCAACCATCTTCAGCTGCTTCATCAATGACCTTCCCTCCATCATAAGGTCAGAAGTGGGAATATTCGCTGATGACTGCAGAATCTTCAGTTCCATCTGCAACTTCTCAGATAATGAAGCAGTCCATGCTCGCATGCAGCAAGACTTGGATGACATTCATGCTTGGGCTGCTGAGTGGCAACTAACATCCGCACCACAGAAGTGCCAGGCAATGACTATCTCCAACAAGAAAGAGTCTATCCACTGCCCATGAAATTCAACGACATTACCATCACCGAATCCCCCACCACCAACATCCTGGGTGTCACCATTGACCAGAAACTTATCTGGATCAACCACATAAATACTGTGGCTACAAGAGCAGGTCAGAGGCTGAGTGTCTCACCTCCTGACTCCCCAAAGCCTTTCCACCTTCTACAAGGCACAAGGAGTGTGATGGAATACTCTCCACTTGCCTGGATGAGTGCAGCTCCAACAACACTCAACATCATCCAGGACAATGCAGCCCGCTTGATTGGCATCCCACCAACCACCTTAAATATTCACTCCCTCCACCACCAGTGCACCGTGGCTGCAGTGTGTGCCATCTACAAGACGCACTGCAGCAACTCGCCAAGGCTTCTTTGACAGCACCTCCCAAACCCGCGACCTCTACCACCTAGGAGGACAAGAGCAGCAGGCGCATGGGAACACCACCACCTCCGCCAAATTCCCCTCCAAGTCACACACCATCCTGACTTAGAAATATATCGCCGTTCCTTCATCGACGCTGGGTCAAAATCCTGGAACTCCCTCCCGAACAGCACTGTGGGAGTACCTTCACCACACAGACTGCAGCTGTTCAAGAAGGCAGCTCACCACCACCTTCTCAAAGGCAATTAAGGATGGCAATAAATGCTGGCCTTGCCAGCGACACCCACATCCCATGAACGAATAAAAAAAAAACACTGATCAAAGCAATATAGTCACTGTGGAATAATGCTCAACATTTACTTCCTCACTACAAAACCCCTCACAGTAAGCAAGGTTTTACAACTTAATTTTGAAATAGTTTTGCTTACTATGCATGAGGAAATAGCTTAAATCAAAACATACCCATTTTGTGA
This sequence comes from Squalus acanthias, assembly GCA_030390025.1. Lineage (NCBI taxonomy): Eukaryota > Metazoa > Chordata > Chondrichthyes > Squaliformes > Squalidae > Squalus > Squalus acanthias. The sequence continues at coordinate 51,988,515 of CM059425.1, forward strand.
AGTCTAAATGAAAACAGTTACTCCAGCTACTTTGCAATTTTAAGTCTTTTAATACATCTATATAGATACAGTGTGCACATCTGAAATGATGACACTAATGAAATTCTACTCCTTAGCATTTATTGACAGAAATTTTTATTATTAACATGAATTTTTTAAAGTTTATAAAAGACAACACTGCAATTATATAGGGCCCTGGTGAGACCACACCTGGAGTATTGTGTACAGTTTTGGTCTCCTTACCGAAGGAAGGATATACTTGCCTTAGAGGGAGTGCAACGAAGGTTCACCAGACAGATTCCTGGGCTGGGGGGGATTGTCCTATGAGGACAGATTGAGTAGACTCGGCCTATATTCGAGAGTTTAGAAGAATGAGAGGTGATCTCATTAAAACATACAAAATTCTTACAGGGCTTGACAGGGTAGATACAGGGAGGATGTTTTCCCCTGGCTGGGGAGTCTAGAACCAGGGGTCAGAGTCTCAGAATAATGGGTCGGCCATTTAGGACTGAGATGAGGAGAAATTTCTTCACTCAGAGGGTGGTGAATCTTTGGAATTCTCTACCCCAGAGGGCTGTGGAGGCTCAGTCGTTGAGTATATTCAAGACAGAGATCGATAGATTTTTGAATATTAAGGGAATCAAGGGATATGGGGATAGTGCAGGAAAGTGGAGATGCAGTAGAAGATCAGCCATGATCTTATTGAATGGTGGAGCAGGCTCAAATGGCCAACTCCTGCTCCTATTTCTTATGTTCTTATGTAACACACCACCTGCAGTAAAACAATTATCCCCTTTACTCTAGGTATAGTGAAAATCAGTGCTTTAATTATTCTCAAGGTGGTTAATTCTTTACTACACTGCTGCCAATGACAAGATGCACATAAATTTGTCATCAACACAGAAAATAATCAGCTTAGGTAGGGTACTCGCCTGGTTCCATTCTTATCTATCCAGTCGTAACCAGAGAATCACCTGCAATGGCTTCTCTTCCCGCTCCCACACCGTTACCTCTGGAGTCCATCAAAGATCGAGCCTTGGCCCCCTCCAATTTCACATTTACATGCTACAAATTGGCAACATCATTCAAAAACACGTCAGATTCCACGTGAACGCTGACAACACCCAGCTCTATCTACCTCACCACCACCTCTCAATCTCTCCACTGTCTCTGATTTGTCGTGCTGCTTGTCCAACATCCAGTCCTGGATGAGCAGAAATTTCCTTCAGATAAATACTGGGAAGACCAAAGCCATTGTCTTCTGTCCCTGCCATAAACTCCCTTCCCTAGCCACCGACTCCATCCCTCTCCCTGGTCAACCTTGGCATCCTAATGGACCCAGGGATAAGCTTTCGACGACATATCCACTCCATCACCAAGCCCGCTTATGCCCACCTTTAACATCGCCGGACTTCAACCGTGCCTCAGCTAATCTGCTGCTGAACCCCTCATCCGTGCCTTTGTTGCCTCTTGACTTGACTATTCCAACGCTCTCCTGGATGGCCTGCCACCCTTCATAAACTCAAACTCATCCAAAACTCTGCTGCCCATATCCTAACTTGCAGCAAGTCGCGTTCACCCATCACCCGTACTCGCTGACCTGCATTGGCTCCTGGTCCGGACACTGATTTTATAAAACTCATCCTCGGTTTCAAATCCATCCACGGCCTTGCTCATTCCTATCTCTGTAACCTCCTCCAACCCTACAACTCTGAGGTCTCTGCGCTCCTCTAATTCTGGCCTCTTGCGCACCCCAGATTTGAATCGCTCCACCATTGCCAGCCATGCTTTCAGCTGCCTGGACCCCAAGTTCTGGGAGACTCTCACTAAGCCGCTCCTCCTTTAAGATGCTCCCTAAAATCTACCTCTTTGACCAAGCTTTTGGTCACCTGTATCTCATGGCTCGGTGTCAAATTTTGTTTGTTAATGTTCCTGTGAAGCACCTTGGGGTGTTTTACTATATTAAGTGCTATGTTGTTGGAGGCCTGATGATACCCATGGATCAATAACAGAACAAACTGATCAGGTTCTACCTTTTGTTAATGACACTAGCATATGAATACGAGGCTGACAGAGTTTTATTTGTAAAAATCATTCAATTAAATTACATCCTGTAACATTCTCTAGGTATTATTCTCTATATGGCAATGAGAGATCAAATCTTTGTCTGTTTTAACCACAATCAATAAGGTGGTACATAAGCAAAGAAAAAAGATAGATCAACAAGTTAACAAATTATCCTTTCATGACTACCAAAATTCATTCAAAAATAACAGAATGAAATGAAACTAATTTGAATTATGTGTTCTATTTTTTTTTAAATCTCTCCTTATTTTTCCTCAATATTTCTCCATTTAAGCCTTAATTGCAGCTCTACCCACCTCCCATCAAACAGGTAGAATTCAGGTATTAGCCATGAAGCAGTATTTGGGGGGGGGGGGGGGGGGGGGGGGTGAGGAAAGAAAAGAAAGGAAGGTCTAATGTATTCCTATGCTGTTCTATAACTCCAACAAAGCCACTACTTGAGCAGCACCTCTTAAATGTTGGGTCTGAGTGGAAAATATGAATCACTGAAGAGTCTATGCTTATAACACTCCATTTCCAGAACACCACTCTCAAAAACATAGCACTGCTCAATCTATATATATGAAAAGAACAATTGGAAGGCTGAATTAGCAATATCATAACATTAAACGACAGGACATCTGCGACTTGCCCACTGATATCCCAGTAACATCAGCATCAGATTCCGGATATCTGTTCTTATCTTAGCTGCATCCTGTTGCCAACAGATGTATTTTTTTAAAACTATGTTAATATACAGTCAGAGTGGAGTCAATTACCTTCCTCTGTCAAGATTTCAATTTTTTTTTCAGATTAGCTATGGTAATGACAATGGCCCAGAAATTGATCTCGCTCTGTTCTCGCGGGGGTAAGGCTTCCCCGCGATCTCTCACTCCGCTTGTGCTTTTTCAGATCCAGCTCGCACGAACTTGATGTTCCAGACATCAGCTGGGCAGTGCTTGCGTATCCCACCGGCGTAGTGAATTCGTGCGAGCTGTGGGATCACGTGACTCAGTTAGAGCCAATGGCAGCACACCATCTTCCATTCATAAGTTTCACATACGTGCTGTGAAATCTATGAATCTTACACCCCCCCAAAATAACAGCTAAACCTCAATTAAATTTAAAAAAAAAACCATCACATTAATAAAATAAGTATAGTTAAATAAATTAACCATTTTAAATAAAAAATTAAATTTTTGAAAAAATTTAAAATCTTTTAAAAAGTTATAAAAATAAACTTACCTGTCTTTAAAGTCTCTAAAAAAGATATACCTGTTAAAAAAAATTCAAAAAAATACTTAATTCACTACTTACCTTGTTAAAAGTGGGTCTTACTCCTTTTTCCATTTCTAAAATCTTCCGTACTTACCTGCGCGTCCAAAGCATGAAGTGCACAGCGTGCGCGCAGCCTGTAGCGCGCACGCGATGCACCGAGGAACCGCCCCCTTTTCAAAAGACCAAGTGCCGGTTTTCAGCGCATGCGCAGGGCATGCAGAAAACCGGCAATTGGAGAGAGAATACGCGAGAGTACGCACTCGCAGGATGAATTTTTGGCCCATTATTAAAATTCTCTTCCACTTCTGGCCGATCACTGCTAGTTGCAGGCTTTGCACCTTTCCGGGTTTTTTCTGGTATTTAAGGTGCATTGGAACTAGTTACAAGACTGTTTCCAAGCTATCAGAAATATTTTGCAATTATTGCTTCCTGCTGTGCTTGTTACCATAACCTGCAGTGACAACAATGGTGTCGGAAACTAGTTAGCCCATATGAACTGAAGGTGTGGGGGTTGAAACTGTAATCACTTTAAGTACTTGGGAAACAGACCACCAGAACTAGAGTAGGTGACTGCAACAGGTAAAGGAGTTACAATGAAAACACTGCTGTTTACAACTTATTTACTACACAGGAGTTCAATACGCAAGATGAATTTAAACAAAACAAGAGAATTGGTCTATACCAACTTCAGTAGTTTGGTGGCAAAGCTTGCTACATTCAACAGATAATTACAATACTTTGACTGCAGTAAAAATCCCAAATCTGTTTCAGGTACACTTACAGCACTCTTTTGTACAAAGAACAAGTTGCGAAATCTAAATTGCAAACAATCTGGTTGGTTTAAAATACAGTATACTTCCAAATACAGCATTTTAATCCGACAATATTCCAGAGACACACTATACTGACCTGGTTGCTCTTCTGTAATTCTTGAACCTTCTTAGCAAACTCCTTGGCTTCTTTCTGGCACTGCTGTTCCAGTTTCTCCACTCGCCTTTGGATGCGCTCATCCAGCATCTTCAGCTCCTCAATGTGGTCCACAAATTCTTCCAAAAGCCTGTTGCAAAAGAGTATGTTCATCCAACATGTTCAAATACTAGGTTTACACAAAAAGTAAGTGTCTGTACAAATGTATGCCCTTTAAAAAAGCAGTTTGTGGCTTCTGGTAATTACTGGTAAAGTACAACATCATTGGGCTTCCAATATGGCTAACTACATTATCCCTGACAAATTACTGGGATAATGTATTTCACACACCCATGCCTTTGTCCCCGTGTTGGGCTAAATTATGAAAGTTTTTCATTGAGGGCATTGAATGAATTAAGGCAGCATTTGACCGAGTGTGGCATCAAGGAGCCCTGGTAAAACTGAAGTCAATGGGAATCGGGAGGAAAACTCTCCACTGGCTGGAGTCATACCAAGCACAAAGGAAGATGGTTGTGGTGGTTGGAGGTCAATCATCACAGCCCCAGGACATCGCTGCAGGAGTTCCTCAGAACAAGTGTCCTAGACCCAACCATCTTCAGCTGCTTCATCAATGATCTTCCCTCCATCATAAAGTCAGAAATGGGGATGTTTGCTGATGACTGCAGTGTTCAGTGCCATTCGCAACTCCTTAGATAATAAAGCAGTCCATGCCTGCATGCAACAAGACCTGGACAACATTCAGGCTTGGGCTGATAAGTGGCAGATAACACTCGCGCCACACAAGTGCCAGGAAATGACCATCTCCAACAAGCGAGTGTCTAACCACCGTCCCTTGACATTCAATGGCATTACCATTGCTGAATCCCTCACCATCAATATCCTGGGAGGTCATCATTGACCAGAAACTTAACTGGACCAGCCACATAAATACTGTGGCAACAAGAGCAGGTCAAAGGCCGGGTATTCTGCGGTGAGTGTCTCACCTCCTGACTCCCCAAAGCCTTTCCACCATCCACAAGGCACAAGTCAGGAGTATGATGGAATACTCTCCACTTGCCTGGATGAGTGCAACTCCAACAACACTCAAGAAGCTCGACACCATCCAAGCCAAAGCAGCCCGCTTGATTGGCACCCCATCCACCACCTTAAACATTTACTCCCTTTACTACTGGCGTATCGTGGCTGCAGTGTGTACCATCTACAAGATGCACTGCAGCAACTCGCCAAGGCTTCTTCAGCAGCACCTCCCAAACCCATGACCTCTACCACCTAGAAGGACAAGGGCAGCAGGCACATGGGAACACCACCACCTCCAAGTTCCCCTCCAAGTCACACACCAAACTGACTTAGAAGTATATCGCCGATCCTTCATTGTCGCAGGGTCAAAATCCTGGAAGTCCCTCCCTAACAGCACTGTGGGAGTACCTTCACCACAAGGACTGCAGCAGTTCAAGGCGGCGGCTCACCACCACCTTCTCAAAGGCAATTACGGATGGGCAATAAATGCTGGCCTTGCCAACGACGCACACATCCCACAAATGAATAAAAAAAGTCACAGAGATGATGGATGGATTACTGGCCTGAAATTCTGGCACTGCTGTTCCAGTTTACAAGTGCAAATTCTCTCTTTTGTCCCTGCTATTTTATATTCAAAGTGTCAAAAATTAAACTTTGATTTTCTCAGAAACAGTCATCACTAAACTTGATCTCTGCAATAATGCTCACAGACAAAATAAAAAGTGGGTACAGGAAACTTTCGTTTATCCGGCACCCAAATATCCGGAATTCTCGCTTAACCGGCAAAAATCAGGTAAGTTTTATTGTACAGACAAGACCCCGATTCTGACCTTTCGCCCCCACGAAAGGGGGTCAACGTTCTTCCGACTCGGACCTGTCGCCGCCACGGAGGAAAAAGCCGGAGTCTCGTTTACTTTCCCTCTCCGGGTCCCAATTGTTAAGGCTGTGGCCGTGTACGGGGCTCTCGTACCTTGGTAAGTATACCTCTCTGTAATCCGGCACTTTCGATCAACCGGCACCACGCCGGTCCCGGATAAACGAAAGTTTCCTGTATATCTCTCTCACATTCTAGTTATTTGCATCCATGTACATTTCCATTTGTCTCCATCTTTATGGTTCTCACAAACTTACTCTTGTCATCTCTGTACTTCTTTGACTCTTCTCTTTCTATAAGTCTGAGCTCCCTGTTTCACCTCTTCTGCATGCCCCTCACCTTATGTGAATGAATGTTATAGATGCTCTATTACTAACGTACTGAATTTATCATCTATCGAAGGGCCCATCAGGGCACCTGTCACTACCTCCTTACAAGCAGCAAACCCAACTGCCCCATCCTCTGCTCTCACCCAGCAGGCCCGCTGGGGGCGAATCTCGCTAATCTACTTCCCAACCTGCTCACCTCGCCTATCTCGGACACCAGATCAACAATCACTGCCCCCCTCTACATTTCCACGGCCTTATTGTGGACGACTGCATCGACAACACGGTTTTAACTGAAAGTTGGCTCACAGGTGGCAAAACCTTGTCCCTCACTGAAACTATCCTCCCTGGCTATACTTTCCACCACCTGCCCCAGCTAAACCACAGCAGTGGCAGATTAGCTGATATCACCAAATCCTACCTTGGTCTCCTCCCCTTATTCTTCTGCCACCTTTTCCTCAACCTTCTCATCTCTCCTTTAAAATCCTCATTCCTTACTGCTCTCCGAACCTCATTCCAAGTTCCCCTCCACCTCCCCTAGACATCATTCCTTATTTTCTCCTTCAACTTCTGCACTGAGCGATTCCTCCATCAGAACTCATTTTGCCAAAGTCAAAAGTGACATTCTCTGTAACTGACATGGTGCATTTTCCCTCCTTGTCCTCTCTGCTGCCTTCGACACAGTCGACCACATCGTCCTCTAACCTCGCTCCTCTTCCTCATTTACATGCTGCCTCTTGGTGACATCATCCAAGGCCATGGGGCCAGTTTTCACATATATGCTGATTGCACCCAGCTCGACCTCTCTACAACCTCTCTCGGGCCCTCCACTGCCTCTCTGCTGTCAGACTGCTTGTCCAAAATCCAATCTTGGATGAGCCACAATTTGCTCCAGTTAAACACAGAGAACCAAAGCCATCGTTGCCAGCCCTTGCTGCAATCTCTTTACCTTTGCCACTGATTCCAGCCCTCTCCCCGGCCACACACTCAGGTTGAATCAGACTGTTGGCAACCTCAGCATCTATTTAATTCCAAGCTAAGCTTCTGACCCCATATCTTCATCACAAGAGCACCTACTTCCATCCCTGTAACATCACCCGCCTCCACCCGTGCCCAGCTCATCTACTGCAGAAACTGATCCATGTCTTTGTCACCTCCAGATTCAACTATTCTAAATGCTCTCATGGCTATCCTCCCGTCCTCCATGCTCTATAAACTTCAGTTCATCTCAAACTCTTCTGCCTGTATCCTATCCCTCACCAAATCCTGCTCACCCATCACTCCAATCCTTGCTGACCCATATTGGCTCCCAGTTCCCCAACGCCTCCAATTTAAAATTATCGTGTTTAAGTCACTTCATGGCCTCGCCCCTCCCTATCGCTAACTTCCTTCAGCCCTACAATCTCCCCACAAATCTCTGTTCCTCAAACGCTGGCCTACTGTGCATTCTTCCCCTCTCTATTGGTGGCTGCTTTCATCCCTCTCGGCCCGATGCACTGAAATTCCCTCCATAAACTCTTCCTCCCCCTCCATTAAGCCAGGAAGAACTGACCTAGCTCCAAGCATAAAACTTCCTGGTCGGGACAGACACCCCGAGCCTTAACAAAAGGTGTCTCCTTTCATCCTCATCCCCAGGTGATCATCCTACAGAACCAGCAAGGAACACCTCTCCACAGTTCCTACACATCACAAAAGGCAGATACACTCACCGGTGTTGTGCACAAACTCCCTTCCAAGAGATACAGCCACTGACGAGCCTCTAACTCCCCCCCACCGTGACTCCCCTTGGGACACAGAAGACACAAGTCCCAGCGGACAGGCCATTGCCAAAAGCATCCCAAAGCTCTCCTCGGTCAACTGCCAAAACATGCATCACCACTGATACTGTCCTTGTCCAAAACACAGAGAGCACCACTTAAGATCCTGACTCCACCCACCTCAACACAGATTCCCAGGGACTGCTGACACTGCCCTCCCACATAAACCAGTACAATGCGATTCTAAGGACAGACAAATTAAATCTAGCTAACTTCATTTTGGGGAGGTGGTGGTTGGGAAAAAAAAAGAGCATAAAGCTCAATGAAAGTGCTGTAGCAGCCATCCAGAATACAAATGCAGCGATCAATGAGCTCCATAGTAGGAACACCTGTGTGGAAAACTAAATAAGTGAATTGGAATCCTGAGTTAGCAGAAGCAAGGCCAAGATAAAGATCCTATAGGTTCAGTTACTCTCCTGCTAAAAAGGGACCAAGAAAAGACATAGGCAATTAGGGGTGTTGCAATAACATACATATCCCTGAAGTCCTGGGGATAAATAGGCCTATACCCGTCATCCAAAGCACCTTCAGATATCTCCTTGCTATAGACGACAGTGTGGATCTGGCATTGGACACAGCCCACAGAAGACTGACCACCATACCTACTGATTCACAGCAGCCCAGAGCCTTTGTGGGTACAAGGGGAGGAATTGACAATTGGTCAACTCTACCCCACTGCCCAGCACTCAATAAGGGATCTACCCCAGGGGCACAAACAAGAGGAATAGGGAAAGAAAGGCAGAGAGTAGAACCAGGAGGTACAGTAGCATAGTGGTTATGTTACTGGACTAGTAATCCAGAGGCCTGGACTAATAATCTGGAGACGTGAGTTCAAATCCCACCATTAATTAAATAAAAATCTGGAATAAAAACCTAGTATCAGTAATGGTGACCATGAAACTACTGGACTGTCCTTTCGGGAAGGAAACTTGCCATCCTTACCCGGTCTGGTCTATATGTGACTCCAGACCCACAGCAATGGATTTACAAAAGGTAAATCGTGTTTGACTAATCTACTGGAATTTTTTGAGGATGTAACTGGGAAAATAGATAAGGGAGAACCAGTAGATGTGGTGTATTTGGACTTTCAAAAGGCTTTCGATAAGGTCCCGCATAAGAGATTAGCGTGTAAAGTTAAGGCACATGGGATTGGGGGCAAGGTATTGACTTGGATAGAGAACTGGTTGGCGGACAGAAAGCAGAGAGTAGGAATTAATGGGTCTTTTTCCGAGTGGCAGGCAGTGACTAGTGGGGTACCGCAGGGTTCGGTCCTTGGACCCCAGCTATTCACAATATACATTAATGATCTGGATAAGGGAACTAAATGTAATATCTCCAAGTTTGCAGATGACACAAAGCTGGGTGACGTATGTGCTCGGAGGAGGATACTGAGAAACTCCAGGATGATTTGGACAGGTTGGGGGAGTGGGCAGAAGCGTGGCAGATGCAATATAACGTGGATAAATGCGAGGTTATCCACTTTGGTGTCAAAAACAGAAAGGTAGACTATTATCTGAATGGCAATAGATTGGGAGAAGGGGAAGTGCAACGAGACCTGGGTGTCCTTGTGCACCAGTCGCTGAAGGTAAGCATGCAGGTGCAGCAGGCGGTGAAGAAGGCAAATGGTATGTTGGCCTTCATAGCGAAAGGGTTTGAGTATAGGAACAGGGATGTCCTGCTGCAGTTGTACAGGGCCTTGGTGAGACCACACCTTGAGTACTGTGTGCAGTTTTGGTCGCCTTATCTGAGGAAGGATGTTCTTGCCATGGAAGGAGTTCAGCGAAGATTCACAAGGCTGATACCTGGGATGGCAGGAATGACATATGAGGAGAGATTGGGTCGATTGGGCTTATACTTGCTGGAGTATAGAAGAATGAGAGGGGATCTCATCGAAACATAAAATTCTGACAGGTCTGGACAAACTAGATGCAGGAAGAATGTTCCCGATGGTCGGAGAGTCCAAAACCAGGGGTCATAATCTAAGGATAAGGGGTAAGCCATTTAGGACAGAAATGAGGAGAATTTCTTCACCCAGAGAGTGGTGAACCTGTGGAATTCTCTACCACAGAAGGTAGTTGAGGCCAAGTCATTAAATATATTCAAGAAGGAGTTAGATATATTTCTTAAAGCTAAAGGTATCAAGGGATATGGGGAGAAGGCAGGTACAGGGTACGGAGTTTGGATGATCAGCCATGATCTCATCGAATGGCGGAGGAGGCTCGAGGGGCCGAATGGCCTACTCCTGCTCCTATCTTCTATGTTTCTATGACACTTAAATGCCCTCTGAAATGACCTAGCAACCCACTCAGTTGTAACAAACCGCTACGACAAAGTCAGCAGTGTGGAAGTACCTTCACCGCAAGGACTGCAGCGGTTCAAGGCGGCGGCTCACCACCACCTCCTCAAGGGCAATAAATGTCGGCCTTTCCAGCGACGCCCACATCCTGTGAATGAATTTTTTTAAATTTAGAAGTGTGAGATAATGCATTTGGGGGGAGGGGTGGGTCCTAACAAGGCAAGGGAATACACAATAAATGGTAGGATACTGAGAAATGTAGAGGAACAGAGGGACCTTGGAGTGCATGTCCACAGATCCCTGAAGGTAGCAGGACAGGTAGATAAGGTGGTTAAGGCGGCATACGGGATGCTTTCCTTTATTAGCCGAGGCATAGAATACAAGAGGGAGGTTATGCTGGAGCTGTATAAAACACTAGTTAGGCCGCACTGCGTACAGTTCTGGTCACCACATTACAGGAAAGATGTGATTGCACTAAAGGGTACAGAGGAGATTTACGAAGATGTTGCCAGGACTGGAGAATTTTAGCTATGAGGAAAGATTGGATAGGCTGAGGTTATTTTCTGTGGAACAGGAGGTGGAGGGGAGACTTAATTGAGGTATATAAAATTATGAGGGGCCTAGATAGAGTGGAGGAGAATCACCTATTTCCTTTAGCAGAGAGGTCAATAACCAGGGGACATAGGTTTAAAGTAATGAGTAGAAGGATTAGAGGGGAGTTGAGGAGAAATGTTTTCACCCAGAGGGCGGTGGGGGTCTGGACCTCACTGCCTGAAAGGGTGGTAGAGGCAGAAACGCACATCACATTTAATAAGTACAGGAAACTCTTTCGTATCCGGCACCGACGGGACCGGGATGGTGCCGGTTGATTAAAAATTCCGGATAACGGAGAGGTATATCTACCGAGGCTATTTTTAACAAACAAAAATAAAAAAATCAAGAAATGTGCAGTATAATTGGGTACTCCCCTACAGAATGTTGTGTTAAATGGATGGTGGAAGATGCTTGATTAAGTACAGTAATGCCAGTTGAGGGTAATCCATAACTCTTTAATTACTTAACAGTAAAACAAAACTTATAAACGACTATATACTGTAGTTTTCAGAGTATGAATTCTGCCGGTTATTAGAGAATTCCGGATATTTAGGTGCCGTTTAAACGAGAGTTTCCTGTACTTGGATATGCACGTGAAGTGCTGTAACCTGCAAGGCTATGGACCAAGAGCTGGAAAGTGGGATTAGGCCGTATAGTTCTTTTTCGACCGGCACAGACACGATGGGCCGAATGGCCTCCTTCTGTGCTGTAAATGTCCATGATTCTAGAAGTTGTAGCAGTGCTCATTATACAGACCTAGGTCTCTCCTCAATAGACTATAAAATACTGGCCAAAATCTTAACTTCCAGACTACATGCAGTCTGAGCTGGCCCACACAGCCCGAACAGGCTTTATACAGGGCCGCCACTCGAGAGAAAACACCAGGTGGCTATTTAACGTGGTGCACCACTATAATAAAACACTTGCCCTGGTGCTATCCTCGGCTGTAGGATAGATATTTGACAAAATCAAGTGGAAATTCCTCCTCATGCAAGAATGGGCTTTGGCAACACATTCAGGAAGTAGATTACAATCCTGTATTCACATCCCACATGCATATTGTGTGCCAATGCCCTCAGCTCCCCTGTATTACTACTAATGGGGGGACCAGACAAGATTACCTCCCATCTCATTCCTGTTTGCCCTGGCCACGGAACCTCTAACAAGTGAACCCATGCATCCATGGAGTACAGGAAGGAGGGAATGGAGACAATATATTCCCGTATGCTGATGACATGCTGCTGTGTGTAACCAACCCAACCACCTCATCCCTTAGTATCATCCAAAGCATTAAAAAAATTGGACAACTCTCGGTTACACTCAACCACACTAAAATGGAGGGTATGCCCTCAAACAGGATGTTGCGCACAAATAAGGGCATCCTACCTCTTTCAATGGTTAGGGACTGGCTTCAGATACCTCGATGTAAATATCACACTGAAACTTGCCATCCTGTACAAAAGGAACTCTCTCTTTTCCACCCCACCCCCATACCAGCATATACACTGAACTAACCAAATGGATCCTTCCCTTATCACTCTTTGGCAAGGTGACCACAAAGACGAGCATACGCCCCCGCCTCCTCTACCCATTTCAGATGCTGCCTGTCAAGGTACCAGTCCAGCTATACCATGACCTCTGGGAGGGCAAAAGGCCACAAATACATTTCAAACAGATTTATTCAAATGTGTTTGATTGGCAGTTCAATTCAAATCAGTGAACCTACCTGTAACCTCCACAGTGAATCTACCTGAAGCCTCCCAGAGAATTAATTCAGCCAGTTAACTTCCATAGTTAGTGGGAAAAGAAAAGGAACCACTATGTATGAAAATTAATTACAACGTAGTTTATATAGACGTTGTGAGTTATTTATTAGCGTAGAGTCTGTTACACTTAATAAGTACTGTAGAAAATGTAAGGTTACTAATAATATTCACTTATTCTATTGATGCTTAAATTTGTCTGGCAGTTAAAGCTTAAGACAAGATATACTGTCATGTTATTTTGTAGGCTTACAAAGACAATAAGGAACCCGTGAAGACACAGGATAGAACCAGCAGCTGAAGTAATCTGAAAAAGATTCTCTGTTCATCACCTGGGCACACCATGAACTTTATTTAGATATTAGGACTTGCAGTGTTCCTGGGATGTAGAGAGCTAGAGTTCACCTATGTAAAGTAGCCTGAAACACAGAAGCCAAAAATATGTGGAGCAAGATGAGTAAACGAAACCCCAAAATGTAACGGGTCACTAAAAGTACAATAAGCGGACTTGCAAAAGATACAAACTGTTTCAACGGAAGAAGAGCGAAAGTCCAAAATCCTTGTAGTTCTTTTCAGCAGTCTCAGACTTAAACATCTTGGACAAAGGTTACATGGCAAAGATTTGCTTAGAGAGCCCCTCAACTGTAAAGCAAAGCAAAGAACTGGAGACACTGAGAAAATCTCTGCATTTAATCAGCATTTTTTTTCCTCTGATGAAGAAGTGGGCCCTTTTAAGGTCATCCTTTGCAAACATGCATCACAGCAAACCATATCTTAAATGCTCCAGGAAATAAGCATCATCCTGGGATGTTCACATCTTCCCAGGAGAATGGTCCAGTAAATAAGAATTAACTCTGATGTTCAAATATTCTTAGTATAATTGTTCTCGCTACTCAATGAGAGATTACATTTTATGAAAGCCATCATCAAGAGGAATTCATAATAGCAGCAATATATGGAGGACGTGCAAGGACACAAAAAATACAAGGTATTTTGTGTAACCAAATTTGCATTGAAACAATAAAAAAAAAACTCAAGACTAATGAAGCCTAGGTCTGCTGGCATGAAGTTATTAGTGTTCCCAGGAAGTACAGGTGCCCCTTTTAGACTGGAAACACTAGAAATCAATATATGTACACATTCTTGTCTCAAGAGAGTAAAACCCTTTTGGCAATAGTCATCTGCCATTAAACAGTGGTTTTGCCACTTACATTTTGTAGATCACTCCATATATACAGGACTGTTGCAGCTCAACATGTAAAAACTGTGCACTCAAAACATGCTGTATGAAATGGAGATGTTAACAAGTTTTCTTGTAAATCACACAACAAATACGGGAAGTAGTCTGTTTAACTGAACGTTTAAAAAAATGTTTATACTAAAATCCATGACTCCCTGCTGAAAGGATCTTATAATACTTCCTACCCCATCCACCCAAAGAATATGGAACATAGGAACAGGAGTAGGCCATTCAGCCCCTCGAGCCTGTTCCGCCATTCAATGATATCATGGCTGATCTGCGACCTAACGCCATATACCCGCCTTTGGCCCATATACCCTTGGTTAACAAAGCGCCATCAATCTCAGATTTAAAATTAACAATTGATCTAGCATCAATTGCCATTTGCAGAAGAGAGTTCCAAACTTTTACCACCCTTTGTGTGTAGAAGCGTTTCCTAATTTCACTCCTGCAAGGTCTGGCTCTAACTTTTAGACTATGCCCCCTTGTCCTAGAATCCCCAACCAGCGGAAATAGTTTCTCTCTATCTACCCTATCTGTTCCCCATAATAGCTTGAAAACTTCGTTCAGATCACCCCTGAACCTTCTAAATTTTAGGGAATACAACCCTAATTTGTGTAATCTCTCCTCGTAACTAACCCATGGAGTCCGGGTATCATTCTGGTAAACCTACGCTGCACTCCCTTCCCTCCAAGGCCAATATATCCTTCCTAAGGTGTGGTGCCCAGAACGGCGCTCAGTACTCCAGGTGTGGTCTAACCAGGGCTCTGTATAGCTGCAGCATAACTTCTACCCCTTGTATTCTAGTCTCTAGATATAAAGACCAGCATTCCATTAGCCTTTTTGATTATTTTCTGTACCTGTTCATGACATTTTAATGATCTATGTACCTGAACCCCCCAAGTCTCTTTGGCCCTCCACTGTTTTTAGCTTTTCACCATTTACAAAGTACCCTGCTCTATCCTTTTTAGGTCCAAAGTGGATGACCCCACGTTTGCTTACATTGAAATCCATTTGCCACAGTTTTGCCCATCCATTTAATCTATCAATATCCCTTTGTAATTTTATGCTTTCATCTACACTGCCTACAATGCTGCCTAACTTTGTGTCATCGGCAAATTTGGATATTTGACTTTCTATGCCATCATCTAAGTCGTTAATAAATACTGTGAAAATTTGAGGCCCTAACACAGATCCCTGCGGGACACCACTAGTCACATCCTGCCAATTTGAGTACCGACCCGTTATCCCTACTCTCTGTCTCCTGCCGCTCAGCCAATTTCCTAACCAGGTCAATAATTTGCCCTCAATTCTGTGGGCTTCTACCTTAGTTAACAGTCTCTTATGTGGGACTTTATCAAATGCCTTCTGGAAGTCCATATAAATAACATCCACAGACATTTCCCTGTCCACTACTTTAGTCCCCTCTTCAAAAAATTCAATCAGGTTTGTCAGGCATGACCTACCTTTCACAAATCCATGCTGGCTCTCTCTCTCTGATCAACTGAAAATTTTGGAGGTGTTCAGTCACCCTATCCTTAATTATAGACTCTAGCAATTTCCCAACAACAGATGTTAGGCTAACTGGTCTATAATTCCCTGGTTTCCCTCTCTCGCCATTCTTAAATAGCAGAGTGACAAACGCAATTTTCCAATCTAAAGGAACGGTTCCTGAATCGAGAGAACTTTGGAAGATTATGGTTAGGGCATCTGCAATGTGCTCACCTACTTCCTTTAAAACCCTGGGATGGAAACCATCTGGTCCTGGGGATTTGTCACTGTTTACTGCCATTACTGTTATTTTACTTACGTTAATTTTATGAGTCCCTGTCCCCAATTCAATATTAGTTTCCTTGGGATTTCCGGCACGCTATCCTCTTCTACTGTAAATACTGATGCAGAGTAATTATTCAACATGTCCATCATTTCCTTATCATTGACAATATCACTGCTTTCAGTTTTTAAGGGGCCAACATTGCTCCTGACTACCCTCTTTTTCCTAATGTAATTGTAAAAATCCTTTGTATTGATTTTGATATCCCTTGCAAGTTTCTTTTCATACTCCCTTTTTGTAGCTCTACTATCTGTTTTGTGACCCTTTGCTTTTCTTTGTATCTTTCCCATTCGCCAGGATCTGTGCTATTTTTTTGCACTTTTGTATGCTTTTTCTTTTAGTTTTATGCTGTCCTTTACCTCTTTAGTCATCCATGGCTTTTTTTTTTGGCAAGTAGAGCTCTTGCCCCTCGGGGTATAAACTGGTTCTGTATCACAAATTATTTTTGAACAGCTCCCACTGATCTGTCGTTTTACCCATTAACAGATTTGCCCAGTTTACTGTGGACAGTCTCTGCATCATCCCGTTGAAGTTGGCCTTACCTAAATCTAGAATCTTAGTAGCTGTTTCACATTTCTCCCTTTCAAACGCTACGTTGAACTCGATCATGTTATGATCGCTATTGGATAAATGTTCACGCACAGTTAGGCAGTTAACTAAATCTGGCTCATTACTAAACCCAATATGGCATGCCCCCTTGTTGCCTCTAGGACATATTGTTGCAGAAAACTATCACGGACACACTCAAGAAATTCACTACCTTTCTGGTAGGTGCTGGTCTGCTTATCTCAATCCATATGAAAGTTAAAATCCCCCATTAAAACCATACTGCCTTTACTACACACTTGTCTAATCTCTGCATTTATACAATCTAGCACTTCACAGCTGCTACCAGGGGACCTATACACAACTCCCACTACAGTCAGCCAGCAAGGACAGTCTCAGTGTTTTATGAGACTCAAGTGACTAGGTTTTTATTTTTTTAAATAAAAACTAGGACTATTTGTGGTAGTTCTATCTCTCAGATTATAGGGTTTCTTCAGAGGCCCAGAACATCATGCGGACATAACAGTTGCTCACACATGTGGAAAGCAGGACTTATTTTACGCATTAACACCCAACAGGGAGGGCTTTCATTTGAGCCAAGAGCAGTTTAAAATTATTTAAAATAAGTTATGCATACACTCTCAATCAGCAATCATTAAGTGTCGAGCCCGGATGATAGCTGTCAGAGAAGCTGGGGCATCAACTGTACACAAACAATAATTAAAAAAAACTACCCACCAAGGCTACATCTTACTAACACACACGCACCTCTGACTACCAGATGGCAACCAATGTTATCAGGAGCACTGAGGTGTCAACTGCTCCGGTGTATTCCAGTTTGTCACAATATAAGCTAAGCTAGCTACCTTAAACACCCAGAACAAAAAAAATCCATTAGACTAGAACGTTACTCATAACATAGAGACTTGTTTTTTTTAAATTATACCACACAAAAGATGTACACCATTCCTGCAACAATTTAAAATATGGACTAAAAGCTTTCATTAAAATTCAGCACCTTTTTGGATCAAAGGCTTCTGCTCCGCCTTTGGAACCTCCACCTGGTGTCCTCCATGCCAGACGTTCAATGTACTCATCAACATCGAAAGGTTCCTGAAAACAAAATAAAAATCTATATAACACCAGCCACCTGAAATGTAAATTTGAAGTGCCAAGCACATTTAAATGTACATTGATAAAAATTATGGCACAGCTAATTAGGATAAATTAACAGTATGTCCAATACACCCTTGGGGCAAAGCCTTTGGGGATTTTCCAACACGTTAATATTTCAATTATCAAATATTAAGGATAATGTATTTACTTTCTATTAAAGCAATATTATCAACTTAAAGAAAAGAGGATACCTCCATAGAGGTCACTCAATAAGGTCATTCGCACACAACTACAACAACTTGCATTTATATAGCAAGGAGCGTTATGAAACAAAATTGGACACCAAGCCACATAAGGAGATATTAGGAAAGGTGACCAAAAGCTTGGTCAAGAGGTAGGTTTTAAGGAGTGTCTAAAGAAGTAGAAAGAGGTAGCAAGGCGGGGAGGTTTAGGAAGGGAATTCATGTCAATTCATGCCAAGACATACATGTATTTTTACAGGCAAAAGCAAGTTATTTTATATTCCATAGATCTTTTGTGCAAGTGAAAATGTCTGCTCCAATAATCTTAGATGATTTATTTGGGCTCTTTTCAAATAGGCATTGTATTAATTCAGCTTAATAGATGTTGCACATGTAATTATTTCACCTGAGTATATGCATAAATTATTATTTTGCACTTTCACTTGAGATTGACCCATAAAATCACTCACACCCAAAAAATAAAAGGATTAATTGGACACTCAACAGCAACACCCAATGTGATTTCACACCAAAGTCTTTACTCTAATCCTGCTGCATTTGCACATGAGTCACTACACTGAGTACATAAAATAAACACAAATACAATTTTATTCACAGTTCACAATTTAAAACTCTGGCCCAAATTTCCTGATCGCACGTGCGCAGAATTGACACCGAAATTTCAGCCAGTTTCCGTGCCAATTTGGATGACCGGAACTTACGCCAAAATTTCCTGCGGAGCTCATTTACCTACGCTGGACCGTAAAACCCATCGCAAGCCAATGCAGCGTCACCAACAGGAGTAACAGCAAATGGGCTGCTGTGTTCTGCCATGGCACCTCACACTCAGAACCTCTTCATGCTGCTCCTCCTTTAATATGCACAGAAGGAGTATACTCATTGAGAAGGCCATGCCAGCTGCTTAGTCCTTTGGAATGAGTTGGAGGTAATGGGGGGTCCAAACAATTTCAGCTGCTTTGAGATTGACAGCACTTTGCTTGAGGATAGTGCAGGTCGCAACAGGAAAAATTCTTAAAAGGAAACTGTTATTGAATCCCAGAAATGGCAGTTACGCCAATATCGGATGACAGTGGGCCATGCTGCACCTAATTTTTTTGTACATAAATGTATGTCAGCGTATTATTTGTGAAAATCCATGAAACTCGCGGGAGCGGTTCTTTTGTTTGGGGGTGGATATATGTAAATGAGAGGTGTTGCTGCAAACGATCGAGGAAATTTGTGTGCAGCAACGTTTTAGTGTAAAACTGGTGTAAATGCGTGAATTTCCTTGGGAAAAAAATGGCTCAATACCACCATTACGCCGATCCTTTCCTGGAAATTCCAGATCACTCTACTTAAATTAAGGCTTAGTAGTAACTTTACATAATTAAACTGTGTGCCGATACAGGTGTGAGCTATAATCAGGTGTTTGATTTTTTTTGACAGTTGGAAAAAACTAAGAATTTTATCCCTATTCAACAGAACTGCTAATAGCAAGCCCAGTCTATGAAACATTATTTTACAGCAACGGTTCCTTCCCCTAAAGCTGCAATAAAATTTATATAGAAAGAAACAGTAATAGATTTCAGAACTCGAAGTTAACCTGCCCGCCTTTAGGTGTCAGTTTGGCCCACCCGAGTAAGAAGGTCGAGCTCATGCCACATGCTAGAACTTGAGCACATAATCTAGATTGATACGTCAATACAGTACTTAGGAGTTACATTGTCAAAAGTGGCATCTTTTGGGCAAGACAGTAAACGGAGGTCTAATCTTCCTATTAAAGATGATATTAAAGATCCCTTTGTACTGTTGTCCTGGTGTCAGTTTTTGGGAGGTAACTGGTGTGGAACCATTGCATCTTGCCTAACAAGTCATTACACACAATTTTAAAAAATATTCTCAGGATATGAGCAACTCTGGCAAGACCACATTTATTGCCCATCTCTTGTTGCCCGGAGAAGCTGGTGGTGAGCCTTATCCTTAAACTGTTGCAGTCCTTCTCATGAAGATGGGAAGAGTTTAGAGTCTTTTTGATATGATATTTTAGCTATAAATTGTATAATTACCTATGAATTGGTAGACCTAACATTAAATCATACAATGATACTGCACAGGAGATCGTCATTCGGCCCATCGGTCTTGTGCCGGCTTTTCGAAAGAGCTATCCAATTAGTCCCACTCCCCTGCTGTTTCCTCATAGTCCTGCAAATTTTTTCCCTGATGAGATTTTGTTTGGTAGATGGCAGAGTACATCGGCCCATTTTTAAATTCTTAACATAGTTTCTCCCAACCATATTTACACAGTATTTCCCATCTGAGATTGTGCTCAGGAAATCACCTCCCTTCTCCATTCCCACTATTGAACCAGTCAATAGAAGAAACAAGACTGACCCAGGGTTAATTTCTTCTGATTTTCTATGAAGAAACACTTAATCTCCACTAAGCATCCCCAATGACAGCAGAGATTAGAAACTCACTACCTAGGAATTGGAGGCACAAACCTAAATCTTACTATACCATGAGACTGCTTGCTGAAAGCTCTAATGTAACACCATGCTACTCACAACAAAGTTAGAAGATGAATACCCCTGAATCCATGAGCGCTTGGCACTGCAGCTACCAGTCTGAATGGTTGCATCCACGTGCAGATCTCCACTCCAGCCGATTAAAATTCAAATGTTTTGATTGCAGGCCAGAATGTTCACACACAATTTAAATCAAATTAGGGTAATTTTTTTACAGATCCAATAGGACCTCCTGGGCACTTTTAAAACCACGCTTGACACAACAGTGGAGTTATCTAAATATTTAAAAAGTAGGCTGGCTGTGGTTGCAATTAGTTAACAGAACATTTATTAAAAATGCGTAAGTGGGTCATTTATGCTTAGATCAAGATGACTATACAATGGTTCACACACTAGAATGATATTGTTGGATCAGGTTGATATTTATCTGGATTCTTGGGGGGGGAATGAACTGTTGTAAAATAATGTTTCATAGACTTTCTGGGCTTGCTATTTGTAGTTTTGTTGAATAGGGATAAAATATGAAAGCAAATATATTACACTTGTATGAAAATGCAACTAAGCCATAATTTTAAAATTGCAAGAATTATAGGTAGAATACTTTATAACAGCTGTTAATATTTTCTAGTGTAAATACTTTTAGCTGCAGGATGAAATAGATAGGGTAATAAGCATAAATTAAAAACCTGGGAATATGAATAGATATGGGTAACAACTATTAACGTGAAATGTAATTTTAAAATAAATCACTGCACTTCTAAGTGAGTAGGTACAGAAAACACATACATTGACTAACGAATCAATTTTAGTTCTCCTCTATTAGATCGGTAGGGACGCTGCATGGAATTTAAGACTGTTGCCTTTTATTTTGGTGTCCCTGACACTCCAGCACATGAATCATGTCATCGCTGCACATTAAGAAATCTAACCCATCAGTAATCTCTACATTTTGAAGAAAAGATGCCAAATATTCAATATAAATAATACAATTACATTTACAATTATTGTCCCTTCATCAATATTTCATAAAATCTAATATATCTGACCATTCAGTCCATAGCCACATATAAAGTAATTGTTTTAAAAAGATTTGCATAATTTAGATTTCTTCTGAGGTCAGAGTTAAATATAGTACAGCTGCAAAAAAAAGGTTCTTAAAAGAAATAAAAATGAGTCGTTTCATGAATCTAAATGGACTCATTCCTGATCTGCCCATCCATCTGTATCACTGCAATTGTGCTGGACAAATTGGAGAAAAATTGATTTAAAAAAATACTTGAGTAGCTAGTCTACTATGCATCATGTCAGCTAAGTAGTCATGAATATTTTAAATAGCAAAGCTTCAATTTTTGTTAAATAATATTGAAGTCATGATGAAGCAGCAGCTGTGAAAACATTACAACAGCAATAAAATGCTGTAAGATAGTTGGTATGGTACCCAAGAAAATGGACCGTGGTTGACACAGCATAACTGAAGTTGTACGCAAAAAGTGGCAAGAGCAGGGAACTGGAATCCTACAGAATTACAGCACGAGATTCAAAGATGGGCCTAAACTATGAACTGGGCCTAATGCAGCTAGTTCGGGCAGTCAAGGTGCAATTTTAGTATACAGTTTGAGCCCAATACTTAACAGTGATTTTAGCTAAAGGTCAAGAAATTCTGGAGGTCATTTATCTTTACTGAAAGCACAATAAAAAGTTGAATAAAATCAAAGTGCCCTATTTTTACATGATTGAAACAAAAAGTATATTAAGAGTCCCTGATTCAACTCGAAGTTGCAGGTCACAGTGAAATCAATAACACAGGAAAGAGCAGGATGAAAATCTTGAGTTTGAGGAATCAAGTGCTGAATTAAAAATGAGGTACCCAAGGGTAATAATCTCAGAAATAACAGAAAACGCTGGAAAAACTCAGCAGGCCAGGCAGCATCCGTGGAGAGAGAAACAGAGTTAACGTTTCAGGTCGAAGACCTTTCGTCAGAACTGGAAAAAAAGCAGGAAATGGAATCTATTCCATTTCCTGCTTTTTTTCCAGTTCCGAGGAAAGGTCTTCGACCTGAAACGTTAACTCTGTTTCTCTCTCCACGGATGCTGCCTGGCCTGCTGAGTTTTTCCAGCGTTTTCTGTTGTTATTTCAGATTTCCAGCATCCGCAGTATTTTGCTATGGTAATAATCTCAGGATTACCCGTGCTGCCATGCATTAGGTCAGTTAGGGTGAAGCAAATTAGACACATCAATGTGTGACTTAACAGATGAGACAGTTTCATATTTCCAGAGTGATGGGAAGTGCTACAGGTACCACACTGGTAGTAATGTCCTTACAAAGAGAGTAAATAAAACAGGAGGAGAGGATTTAAACTAGTAAGACAAGGGGAGGAGCAAAGAATTTGGGGGAGGGGTCAAGTAAAGGCGTAACGCAGTCTGAAACAGCGAGCTCAAGAGGTGGGTGGGGTATGGAGATGCATCTGGGACAGATAGAAGAGGTTAAGGAAAAAGAGTGAATCAAATAATAAAAAAGGAAAAGGGTACTATCAAATATAAAAGAATCGGTGTTTATATGCAAATCTGCAAGGCATTAGAACAGAGGGATGTGATACAAACTTGCCTTCAATCAAGGCGAGGCTGGGAACTCTATTCCCACCAATAAAATTTTCAGGAGAATTAAAGAAGGAAAAAAGAAAGGAGGATGATAATATTAAGAACACAGTTACAGTTTTTATTGATGACGGTACTCAGATGGAGTCTGGGTTCAGTTAAAAAACAAGGGATCTGTCGCTATATAGTATAGACCACCAAATAGTAGGAAAGAAATTGAGAACGAAATTTGTAGGCAATTTGGGGAAGGATGCAATGGCAACCGTTGTAATAATGATGGCCTTTAATTATCCCAAGGTCGACTGGGATAAGGTACAGCTTTATGGTCAAACTGTAAGAAGTTTCAAGAATAGATCTAGAATTGTTTTTTTGTCAGTATGGTGCATGCCAAACAAGGAAAGAAGCAATACTAGGTCTGATTCTGGGGAACAAGGCAGGACAAGTAAGTGGCCAGACTATAAACATACTTGGGAAATAGTGACCAACATTTCCACCACCTCTCTCGGACTGCTTGTCTGACATCCAGTCTGGATTGAGCTGTAATATCCTCCAGTTAAGCATTGGGAGGACCAAACCCATTATCTTCAGCGCCCAACACCAATTCTATCCCCCCTCCCTGGCCATTATCTCAGACTGAACCAGACTGCTCGAATTTTGTGTGTCCTATTCATCCCAAACCAAGTTTCCAATCCCATATTATCTCCACCACAAAGACCACCTACTCCCACCTCTGTAACTTCGTCCACTCTGCCCCTACCTCAGCACATCGACTGCCAAAACCGCCATCCATGCCTTTGTCACCTCCAGATTCAGTTATGCAAATGCTTTCCTCAACAGCCTCCCACCCTCCAACCTCTAAACTTCAGCTCATCCAAAGCTCTGCTGCCCCTCTTATCCCACAAGTTCTGGTCACCCATCACCCCTGTGCTCACAACCTACAATGACTCCCAGTCCCTCAACATCTCAGATTTAAAGTTCTCATTCTTGTGTTTAAAACGCCACCCCCACCCCCCCAACCCATGACCTCACTCCTCCCCGTCTCTATAACCCCATCTAGAGTTACACACCTCTTTCCACTGAACTTTCTGTCCCTGATTCAAGTCTTGTGAACCCCTCCGTTCTCCCCCACCACTGGCAGCTGTGCCTTCTAACAGCCTAGACCCCAGGCTCCAAGTTCTCACCCACCTACCTTTCCTTTAAGACCAATCTTAAAACCCACCCCTTTCACCAAGCTTTTGGTCACCTCCAATATCTCCTTCTGTGACATAGCATCCATTTTTTTCTTTGCACCGACTTGAAGTGCCTTGAGACATTTGTCTATGCCCACTCCAGAGACTTGAGCACATAAATCTAAGCTGACATTCCAGTGCAGTGCTGAGGGAGTGCTGCACTGTTGGAGGTGCCGTCTTTCGGATGAGACGTTAAACCAAGGCCCCGTCTGCTCCCAGGTGGATGTAAATGATTCCATGGCACTATTGCTAAGAAGAGCAGGGGAGTTATCCCCGGTGTCCTGGCCAATATTTATCCCTCAATCAACATCACAAACAGATTATCTGGTCATTATCGCATTGTTGCTTGTGGGAGCTTGCTGTGCACAAAATGGCTGCCGTGTTTCCTATATTACAACAGTGACTACACTTCAAAAAGTACTTCATTGCTTGTAAAGCGCTTTGGGACGTCCGGTGGTCGTGAAAGGCGCTATATAAATGCACGTCTTTCTTCCTTTCTTCTTTCAAGGTGCAATATTATTGCAGTCTGGACATTAAGAGTCCAAGTTAAAGGTGCTGCACTGGAAATTAGCTAATTATCAGTGGATGAAAAAGTACCTAGGCCTGATTAATTGGTTGAAAAAATTCACAAACAGATCAGTGGGAAATAGTTATATGAATAAGGTACAGGTTAAATAATTCCTACTAGGAGTAAAGAGGGGTATGTCAAAGATTGTGGTTCGATGGATAAGTAGAGACAAGAGCAAAATAAGGTCCAATGCCCGCATGCAACAAGACCTGGACGACGTTCCAGTTTGGGCTGATAAGTGGCAGATAACATTCACGCCACAGAAGTGCCAGGCAATGACTATCGCCAACAAGCGAGAGTCTAACCACCGCCCCTTGACATTCAATGGCATTACCATCGCCGAATCCCCCACCATCAACATCCTGGGGGTTACTATTGACCAGAAACTTAACTGGACCAGCCACATAAATACTGTGGCAATCAGAGCAGGTCAGAGGCCGGGTATTCTGCGGCGAGTGTCTCATCTCCTGACACCCCAAAGTCTTACCATCTACAAGGCACAAGTAAGGAGTGTGGTGGAATACTCTCCACTTGCCTGGATGAGTGCAGCTCCAACAACACTCAAGAAGCTCGACACCATCCAGGACAAAGCAGCCCGCTTGACTGGCACCCCATCCACCACCTTAAACATTCACTCCCTCCACCACCAGCGTGGCTGCAGTGTGTACCATCTACAAGATGCACTGCAGCAACTCGCCAAGGCTTCTTCGGTAGCATCTCCCAAACCCGCGACCTTTTCCACCTAGAAGGACATGGGCAGCAGACACATGGGAACACCACCACCTCCAAGTTCCCCTCCAAGTCACACACCATCCTGACTTAGAAGTATATCGCCGATCCCTTCATCGTCGCTGGGTCAAAATCCTGGAACTCCCTACCTAACAGCACTGTGGGAGTACCTTCCCCACAAGGACTGCAGCGGTTCAAGGCGGCGGCTCACTACCACCTTCTCAAGGGCAACTAGGGATGGGCAATAAATGCTGGCCTTGCCAGCGTCACCCACATCCCATAAACGAATTAAAAAAAAAAGAATACAATAAATACAGGGGGAATAATTCAGAGAAAAGCTATGAGAAAATAAAAACAGCTAAGAACGGGATTATAAAATACTGGTGGTCAACATAAAGGGAAAGATACAAATGGCTGTTATAAGAATGTAAAAAGTAAATGGATAGTTAAAGAAGGGGTATGACCACTTGTAAAAAAAGGTCATCTTGTCCTTGAGAGTGAGGAAATGATGGAGATACTTGAGTATTTTACCTCATTTTTCACAATGAAGATGGAGGTGGGACTGTATTGGTTAAAAGCAGTTCTGGGCACCATTTTATAGGGAGGATATTAGAACCATGGAAAAAGGTTCACTACAATTATACTGGAAAGGAGAAGTTATAGTTATGAGGAAAGGATTGAAAAATTACAGCTTTTTTCACTGGAACTGAAGGGACTGTATGGAGATTTTCAAAACTATTAAAAGTTAAGAAATAGTGTAACACTGTTTTCATTATGTGGTAAATCACTAAACAGGGGCATAGATTCAGGATTAATAGAAGTAGGAAGTTAAAAGAATGTATTTTCATAAGACTATTACTACAAATTATAAATGGTTATTCACAAAGAGTATAACAACATTTAAAATGAATTAGACAAGAGCAGGGAAACAGGATTTCAATAGATATTCTCAGTTGAGCTAGAATGGGCATGATGGGCCGAATGTCATCCTGTGCTTTTATTTCTATGATTAGTCATCAGTAAATCTTACATAGGATATACGGCCCAACCAGTCCATGCCGGCGTTTATGCTCCACTCGAGCCTCCTCCTGTCTTTCCTCATCTAAATCTATCAGCATAACCCTGTATTCCCTTCTCCCTCATATGCTTGTCTAGCCTCCCCTTAAATGCATCTATACTATTCACTTCAACCACCCGCTGTGGTACCGAGTTCCACATTCTCACCACTCTTAGGATAAAGGAGTTTCTTCTGAATTCCTTATTTGATTTCTTGGTGACTATATTGATGGCCTCTAGTTATGCTCTTCCCCACAAGTGGAAACATTTCCTCTGTATCCACTCTATCAAAACCTTTCATAATTTTAAAGACCTCTATTAGGTCACCCCTCAGCCTTTTTTCAAGAGAAAAGAGACCCAGCTTGTTTATCCTTTCCTGATATGTATACCCTCGCATTTCTGGTATCATCCTTGTAAATCTTTTCTGCACCCTCTCCAGTGCCTCTATATGTCTTGAAGCCAGCTAGCTATCCATTCTGCTACTTGTCCCCTGACTCCGCATTCTCTGACCTTGTTCATCAGTCTATTATGGGGTACCTTATCGAAGGCCTTTTGAAAATCTAGATAAATTACATCTACTGCATACCATTGTCTACTCTCTCTGTTACCTCTTCAAAAAATTCAATGAGGTTGGTCAAGCAAGACTTTCCCTTTTGAAATCCATGCTGACTATTCATTACTATGTTTTTGTTTCTAGATGTTCTTCTATTTTCTCCTTTAGTAGGGATTCCATTATTTTTCTTACCATCGATGTTAAGCTCACTGGTCTAGAATTCCTTGGACATGTTCTATCTCCCTTCTTAAATATAGGTATTACGTTAGCTATCTGCCAGTCCTCTGGTACTACACCTTTTTCTAACGAATTATTAAATATGTGTAGTAATGCCTCTGCTATCTCTTCCCTCGATTATTTTAAAATGCGTGGATGCAATCCATCCGGACCAGGGGTTTTATCCTCTTTGAGTTTGATTAGTTTATTTAATATATCCCCACTTTTTATTTTAAATGCACTTGTCTCATTCCTAATCTCATCATCCAATGTCATGTCCACCTGTTCTATCTCCCTGGTAAATACTGAAGCAAAGTAATTATTTAATATTTCTGCCATCTCTCTATTGTTACCTGTGGTATTACCCTGTCTATCCCTTAATGGCCCTATTCCCATTCCAACCTTACTTTTTTTATGGATGTGCCTGTAAAATATTTTACTATTTTGTTTTATGTTCCTTGATAATTTAATTTCATAGTTCCTCTTTGCCTTCCTAATTGTTTTTTGACTTCTCTCCTAATCTCTTCGTATCCTCCCTTATCATGCACTCGCCTGCTGGCTATGTACTTTATGTATGCCTCTTTCCTTACCCTCAATTGTTCCCTTATGGCTTTATTCATCCATGGAGTCTCATTACTGTTTAGTTTGTTCTTTCCTTTTAGCGGAATATATCGTTCCTGCACTCTGTTGAACACCGTTTTAAATGTTTCCCATTGCTGTTCTACATCGTTTGCCAATATTGTTGCCCATTTTATTTTCCCAAGTTCTATTCTCAGCCCCTCCAAATCAGCTTTTCTCCAATCTATTACCCTGGTTTTTGTCATACTATGTCCTTCTCAATTATCATCTTAAAGCATATTATATTATGGTCACTATTGCCTCGATGTTCCCCTACTTTTACTTCTCTTATCTGCTCTGGTTCATTCCCCATTACTAAAGCCAATAGCAAATTCTCCCTTGTTGGGCTTTTGATATATTGGGTTATAAAGGAGTCCTGTACACATTGTAGGAACTCCATTCTCTTATCCCCTTTGCCTAGCTCTTCTGTCCAATTAATATCATGGTAGTTGAAGTCCCCCATGATTATTATTCTATGTTTTTTACTCATTTCCCTAATTTGTCTGCATATTTCTTCCTCCACCTCCCTTCCACTATTAGATGGTCTGTAGACGACACCTATTAGTGTGATTGATCCTTTATTATCTTTTATCTCTATCCATATGGATTCTATTTTTGTCTTGCTGATAGCTGCGTCACTTTTTTCTACTGCCATTGTTATCCCTAATAAGTACAGCTACTCCACCTCCCCTTTTTCCCTCTATTTTTTCTAAATATGTTATACCCTGCAATGTTTAATTCCCAGTCCTGATTTTTCTGTAACCATGTCTCAGTAATCCCTACTATGTCTGGTTTCTCACAATGCATGATTGCCTCCAGCTCCCTTGTTTTATTACGGACACTGTGTGCGTTGCTTGATGGCCGGCGCAGACACGATGGGTCGAAAGGCCTCTTTCTGTACTCTATGCTGTACAGACAGTTTAACTCATTTTTAATAGGATTTCCTCTCACTTTATGTTTAACCATCTTTTTAGACTCCTGTTCTATAACTTTATGTATTCCCTTGCCATCAATGTCCTTCCTTACTTTATTCTTTCCTATGCTCTCTTTTCCTATTTTGTTGATAATTAGGCTGGTTACATTTCTTGCAGATCCCTCCCCCCTTCTTATTGGTTTAAAGCCTTTGCCACCTCCCTTTTTACCCTTTCCACTGGGACACAGGTCCCCTCCCGGTTCAGGTGGAGCCCGTCCCATCAGTACAGCTCCTTCCTGTCCCAGAACTGGTGCCAGTGTCCAATGAAAAGGAACCCCTCTTTCCCACACCAGCCCTTTAGCCACATGTTAATTCTCCTGATCTGTCTGCTTCTATGCCAATTTTCACGTGGCTCGGGCAATAATCCAGAGATTATTATCCTCGAGGTCCTGCTTTTTAAATTAGAGCCTATCTCCAGAAACTCTTTCAGCAGGACCTCCTCCCTGTTCCTACCTATGTCGTTCGTTCCAACATGGACCACGACAACTGGATTTACCCCCTCCCTTTCCAAGTTCCTCTCCAGCCGCCGTGAGATATCACTTACCCTGGTAGGCAACACACCCTTCGGGATTCTCATTCTTGGCTGCAGTGGACGCTATCTGGCCCCCTAATTATAGAGTCCCCTATCACTGCCACATTTCTATTCTGCTCTTACCCCACACACCCCCCTCCCTTTGGACAACCTTCTGAGCCACGGTGCCTTGGTCTGCATTGTGGCTGTCCTCCTCCTGGTCTTCACAGGTAGTGAGTACTTCGTATCTGTTGGACAGGACCAGTGTCTGCGGGACCTCCTTCTCAACCTCTCCTAAATCCCCGTTATCCGGCTCCTTAGCAGTCACACCCTCCCCTTCCTGAACCTGTGCTTTCCTCTGGGGTGTGACTGCATTCAGGATAAAACTGTCCAGAAATTCCTCCCCCTCCCTGATGTGTCAGAGTGTCTCCAACTCACACTCCGGCTCAATGACTCTGAGCAGGAGAGATTCGAGGTGGAGACATCACCTGCAGACATGCTCGCTCGGGACAGTCTTGCTGTCCACAAACTCCCACATACTGCGGTCCAGACACACAACCTGCCCTGCCATATCTTAGCCTAGCCTTGTTTTATTTATTTAATTCATTAAAGTCTTAGTGTACATCCAAAGTACATTAGATTATCAACACCGAACTGAGCAATAAAAATAGCTTAGAAGAATGACTCCAACGCTGTGCATCAGGGAGTGATACAGAAAACACCCTTGCACCACTCCTTGCCTCTGCGACTCGATAGTGGTAACTGATTTTGTTGAATGAGCCACGGTTAATTATCACATCATTTAACAGACTGCAACAATCTACAACTCAAAACATTACATCCTGACAATGACAGTTAACAATTAAAAGCCCATTTCCGTGCCCAACACATCTGGAGAGTCAGCCATTTTCCCAAATTACCCAATGCACAGAGGCCCGAAGTGAATGAAGCTCGGTGCGAGCATTGACAAAGAGGCTGGGACAAAAAACACACCCGAATGGCAGCGGCGGCCGCCGCCGTTGCTGGGGACCCACCTCGAACAGTTCCGCTGTCGCAGCCATTCCGCCCGAACACAAGAGCGGCTCCTTAACAATGGGCCTAGACGCCTACATACTGAGCAGGAGTGACAGTGCGGCCCGGAAGATGCTACTGTGCCCGCCGAGGTCCGATGGGGGGTTTTGGAGAGGGGGGAGGATTGCTGCCTGGCGCTCCCTCACCGGCCGCTCGGCGTCTCCTCCATGTTTCCGCTTGGCCGGAAGTCGGCCACCTGCGCAACTGGAAGCAAAATCGAAGCCACTGCGCAGCCGGCGCCTGCCCGTGCCCTCTAACCCAGCTGTCAGTGCGCAGGCGCCGTGGCGGTTTCCAGGTTGTCAGCCCCCCCCGCCCTCCGGATCAGGCCGAGTGCCACCGGTCGCTCCTCTCCACCCGGCTCCATTGTGCGTCGCCTCTACAGAAAGAGCATTTATTTGTCCTTTAACAGCAATCTATCTGAGCTCGGCAGAAATGAGTGTTCGGGCAGTTTGGCTGGTGGGGCTCGAGAGGGGAGAAGCGGCGTCAGTGAAGTTTTCGAGGTAAATGTGTGGAATAATCATCAGGCTCTGCCCCCAGTCTGACACCCTCTCCTCATCAGCAAAGGAGACCTGCAGGCAATAATATGCTTTCAGCGTAGTATGTTGTACAAATAAGCACAGGCATTTTTGTACTAAATACATGTAAAATGGTAACAAGTACTGGAAACAAGACCATTTTCTCAGAGGGAAGCAGAACTGAAAATAACGAAACGAAAGACTTGCATTTATATAGCGCCTTTCATGACCACCGGACATCCCAAAGCGCTTTACAGCCAATTAAGTACTTTCATTTTGAAGTGTAGTCACTGTTGTAATGTAGGAAACGCGGCAGCCAATTTGTGCACTGCAAGCTCCCATAAACAGCAATGTTATGATGACCAAATAACAAAAGCAAAATACTGCGGATGCTGGAAACCTGAAATAAAAACAGAAAATGTAAGAAATACTCAGCAGGCCAGGCAGCATCTGTGGAGAGAGAAATAGAGTTAACGTTTCAGGTCGATGGCCTTTAGTCAATGACCAGGTAATCTGTTTTTGTTATGTTGATTGAGGGATAAATATTGGCCAGGACTCCTTGGATAACTTCTCTTCAAAATAGTGCCATGAGATCTTTTACGTCCACCTGAGAGAGCAGATGGGGCCTCAGTTTAACGTCTCATCTGAAAGACGGCACCTCCAACAGTGTGGCACTCCCTCAGCACTGCAATGTAAGCCTAGACTTTTGTGCTTAAGTGTCTGGGGTGGGACTTGAATCCACAACTACTAACTGAGCCACGGCTGACACTAGTCTAACATGCTCTCCTCATCAGCAAAGGAGACCTTCGTGCAGTAATATGCTTTCAGCGAAGTATGTAGTACAAATAAGCACAGGCATTTGTACTAAATACATGTAAAATGGTAACAAGTACTGGAAACATAATCATTTTCTCAGGGAAGTAGAACTGAAAATGTTACATTATACACATTGACCTGGGCTAGGCTCGATTGCAAGAGCATTTGAGGGTCACTGAATCAGTTTTAGCCTTTTTTTTACATATTCGACATTCCAAAGCTCTGCTTACCTGATAGGAGAAATCTTCATTTTAATTCCATTTTGCCGCATCCTGGTGACTGACAATTCATGTCAAGCAATAGCCAGAGAGCTGACGTAAGCTGAGTGGCTATCGAGCAACTTCCTGACCCAAAATGTTGAGTCTCATCAAAACTGGGAAGGGAGTATTAAGGAAAGGTTTCTTCCAGCAGGTGGGGAGAAAAACAACAACAACTTGCATTTATATAACACCTTTAATGTAGGAAAACATCCTAAGGTGACTCACAGGGGCATAATCAGACAAAAATTGACACCGAGCCAAAGAACGAGATAGTAGGTTGGGTGACTAAAAGCTTGGTTAAAGAGGGAGATTTTAAGCAAGGTCTTAAAGGAGGGAGGAGAGAGAGGGAGTCTTTCAGAAAGGAAATAGAGAGAGTACAACACCAACATGTTCCCGTAAAGGTCAAGGGTGGGACCAACAAGCCCAGGGAACCCTGGATGTCAAGGGATATACAAGAATGGATTAGGAAAAAAAGGGAGGCTTTTGGCAGATACAAAGGACTAAAAACAGTGGAAGCCCTAGAGGAGTGTAGAAAGTGCAGGGGGATACTTAAAAAAGAAATTAGGAGAGCGAAGAGGGGGCATGAAAAAACACTGGCGGTCAAAATAAAGGAAAATCCCAAGGTGTTTTATAAGTATATTAAGGGCAAGAGGACAACCAGGGAAAGAGTAGGGCCCATTAGTG
This sequence comes from Squalus acanthias, assembly GCA_030390025.1. NCBI lineage: Eukaryota > Metazoa > Chordata > Chondrichthyes > Squaliformes > Squalidae > Squalus > Squalus acanthias. The sequence goes on from CM059425.1 coordinate 52,021,369, forward strand.
ACCAAAGTGGCAAACTGTGTAGAGCCGGAATGAATATTTTGCATCTGTGTTCACTATGGAGAAGGACGATGTAGACATAGAAATCAGGCAGGGGGATTGTGATATACTTGAACAAATTAGTATTGAGAGGGAGGAGGTACTAGCGGTTTTAGCGGGCTTAAAAGTGGATAAATCCCCAGGCCCAGACGAGATGTATCCCAGGCTGCTGTGTGAGGCAAGGGAGGAGATTGCAGGGGCTCTGACACAAATTTTCAGAACCTCTCTGGTCACAGGGGAGGTGCCAGAGGACTGGAGAATAGCTAACGTAGTACCATTATTCAAGAAGGGTAGTAGGAATAAACCAGGGAATTACAGGCCAGTGAGCCTAACATCAGTGGTAGGGAAATTATTGGAAAAAATTCTGAGGGACAGAATTAGTCTCCACTTGGAGAGGCAAGGATTAATCAAGGATAGTCAGCATAGCTTTGTCAGGGGGAGATCATGTCTAACCAATTTGATTGAATTTTTTGAGGGGGTGACTAGGTGTGTGAATGAGGGTAGTACAGTTGATGTGGTCTACATGGACTTCAGTAAGGCTTTTGACAAAGTCCCGCATGGGAGACTGGTCAAGAAGGTAAGAGCCCATGGGATCCAGGGTAATTTGACACATTGGATCCAAAATTGGCTTAGTGGCAGGAGGCAGAGGGTGATGGTCGAAGGTTGTTTTTGTGACTGGAAGCCTGTGTCCAGTGGTGTACCGCAGGGATCGGTGCTGGGTCCTTTGCTGTTTGTAGTGTACATTAATGATTTAGATATGAATGTAGGAGGTATGATCAGTAAGTTCGCAGATGACACGAAAATATGTGGAGTGGTAAATAGCGAGTAGGGAATCCTCAGGCTACAGGACAATTTAGATGGGCAGAACAGTGGCAAATGGAATTTAACCCTGAAAAGTGTGAGGTGATGCATTTTGGGAGGACTAACAAGGCAAAGGAATACACAATGAATGGTAGGACCCTAGGAAGGACAGAGGATCAGAGGGACCTTGGTGTGCATGTACATAGATCCCTGAAGGCAGCAGGACAGGTAGATAAGGTGGTTAAAAAGGCATATGGGATACTTGCCTTCATTAGCCGAGGCATAGAATATAAGAGCAGGGAGGTTATGATGGAGCTGTACAAAACGCTAGTTAGGCCACAGCTGGAATACTGTGTGCAGTTCTGGTCGCCACACTATAGGAAGGATGTGATTGCATTGGAGAGGGTGCAGAGGCGATTCACCAGGATGTTACCTGGGCTGCAGCGCTTCAGCTATGAAGAGAGACTGGACAGGCTGGGGTTGTTTTCCTTAGAGCAGAGAAGGCTGAGGGGGGACCTGATTGAGGTGTACAAAATTATGAGGGGCATAGATAGGGTAGATAGAAAGGAACTTTTCCCCTTAGTAGAGGGGTCAATAACCAGGGGGCATAGTTTCAAGGTAAGGGGCAGGAGGTTTAGAGGGGATTTGAGGAAAATTTTTGTCACCCAGAGGGTGGTTGGAATCTGGAACTCACTGTCTGAAAGGGTGGTAGAGGCAGGAACCCTCACAACATTCAAGAAGCATTTAGATGAGCACTTGAAACGCCATAGCATACAAGGCTACGGACCAAGTGCTGGAAAATGGGATTAGAATAGACAGGGCTTGATGGCCGGCGCGGACACGATGGGCCGAAGGGCCTCTTTCTGTGCTGTATAACGCTAGGAGGAGAGGAATTCCAGAGCTTAGGGCCGAGACAGCTGAAGGCACGGCCGCCACTTGTGGGGAAAAGGAAGTGGGGGGGATGCACAAGAGGCCAGAATTGGAGGAACACAGAATTCTTGGATGAAAGTGAAAAGGGGTGTACTTTGCTTTGATATTGTTCCGCTTAGTAATATTTGTAAGTTACTCAGGCCAATGCAAGTATTGAAATTTCTGTATCTGTGAGAAACACCATTGGAAATCTACTTCACACCACAGGCCTACTTAGATGATGAACTATGAGCGCCTTTACTCCAATATATATATCCAGTAACTACACAACTGTATTTGATCACATAGTGCTATTTAACTGTAAGTTTCAATTTCAAGTATAAATGGGTTAGAGATGATACTATTAGCACCAAATTACAAATGTACTGGATTGGACTTTGACCTAACTGGTACATTTTAGTATTGAACTATTCCTGATAAAAGTGTATTTCCTTCAACTGGCGAAAAAGAAAATAATTTGCATTGATACAGTGCCTTTCATGAGCTCAGGATGTCTCAAAGAGCTTCACAAGATACTTGGCTCAGTTGATACTCCTGTCACCTCTGAATCAGAAGCTTGTAGGTTCAAGCATCACTTCTAAACACATAATACAGACTGGCACTTCAGTACAGTACTGAGGAAGTGCTGCATTGGTAGAAGTGCTTTCTTTGGATGATGCCTTAAACTAAGGCCATAGCAGCATGCTCATGTGAATGTTGAAGAAACCACAACACTACTTGAAGAAGAACAGGATGTCCTGCCCAAAATTCTTCCTCAACCAACATCACCAAAAAAGATTGCTGTTTTGGGATCTTGCTGTGTGGAAAATGGCTGCTACGTTGGATTAACAACACCACTACATTACAAAATTATTTATTGTATGTGACCTGTTTTGGTACAGTTGTAGGAGACATGATAAGGTGGTATATAAATGCAAGTATTTTTATTACCTACAGTGCAGTTTTTCATAAAGTAAATGCAAGCTGTTTCTATTTTCAATAAAAAGAGCAACATGGAAATTTAAAGTATACAGTGTTCACTACCGTTTCAAATATATATTATTGCATCTGTGAAATCTGGACATTTTAGTAAGTTTACCACTTACTGGTAATACTACTAGTTTCAAGCCAGTAAAAGACCTATGCGATGGTGTATTGATATTAAACCCAGTAAAGTCACTGCCTTCAGGATAGGAGGGGTAATAAATACAGAAAAAATTAAATCTAATTGATTTGAGAGCTTATTTGCTAAATAGGTTATATTGCACATATAAAATAGTGAAATGTCTCTTTTGCATTAAAATTACATCTATTATTTTCATTTTGTGTAATTTCATCAGGCATGTAAAACACCTGCTTTAAACAAACTACTCAAATATTATGTAAATCATTCTATGCTATTTGTTATTGAAAGAAAAACATGCCTTTATTTTATAGACGATATCCAACAGTTGAAAAAAGAGCCAGAATTTTCAATGGAAAAAGCTATACAGAGGTGCCAGAAGACAGGATCTTCCTAAATGCGCTGTTAGTTGAGCTCGGGATGACTGATCTGGATAAGAACTTTGTGGAACACAGAGATAGCTGTTGCAGAATAAATAGGACATCTGTTTATGAAGTGGTTATTGGAGATGGTATTCTTTGGCCTGTCCTTGTAATGACACAAAATGCAATCCTCTATGCTTGTCTTCCTTTAGTTGAACATTCTTTGACTCCCCACCCACCTTTAATAAATCTTTGTGGAATTTCTCCTGCATTTGCACTACTAACAGGGTTAATGGCCTTTTTAAACTTGGCACAAAGAAATGAATCAGAAATTGCTACCAAAGTGGCTCAGCTTCCTGCTATGTTGATGCATGCTTGTCCGTTGGGGACTCCAACAGATACTGACTTTGGATTGCTGCAGGCCCTCTCTGGCAGCCTTGTTCCTCAGAGTTCCTCTTCAGCGCAGGTGCAAAAGCAGCCAGCTTGGAAGCCTGTTATATACAAAGGAAAACCACAAGTTAATGTCTGTGTTACTGAACAGATTAGATCCATGCAGTATGACAAGAAAGATGTCATTGATGTATGGCAGGAGTATGGAACTGTAACATGTAAGGTGAGGTCTGTTTATGTACAGTAAACTGTTTTCAGAAATCACATTTCCAACTAAGATGAGGGAAGCTGTGTTTCTTAAAAGCATTTTACATTTTTAATACTGAAACTCCATAGATATGGATGATTAAATGTTTTACATTTATGTTCTTGATTTATTTAGAGAAATCACTCTTGTTATAGCTGTAAACTTCAATATGTTTCTCTGCTGAATCCTAACTAAATAATTGAAAGGGTACATAATTGAGTTACGGCTTCATGCTTAGTTTCATGAATAAAATTTCTTTTACTTAACATGAATTAGGAGCAGGAGTAAGCTATACGGCCTCTCAAGCCTGCTCCACCATTCAGTAAGATCTTGGCTGACCTTTGACCTCAACTTCACTTTCCTGCCCTATACCCATATCCCTTGATTCTATTTTATTGGTACCCTTTTTATAATGAACCAGGACACTCAAAAATAGGCTAATTCTAACTGAAGGCATCATTCTCTCAGCACATGCGCCTACAACATGAGAGAATTCTCTTCAGTGGTAGCACTCTTGCTTGAGAGTGACAACGTTATTGGTTCAAGCCCCACTCCAGGACATGAGCCCATAACCTAAGATGATACTGATAGAGTGCTGCACTGCCATCTTTCAAAAGCGATGTTACACCAAGGCTTTGACTGCCTATTCAAGTGGGTGTAAAAGATCCCACAATTCTATATGAAAATGACTGGAGGGGTGATCCTGGTGTCCGAGCCAACATTTATCTTTCAATCAAAGCTAACAGATGAACCAAACATTTATGTCATTGCTGTTTACAGGACCATGCTGTGTGCAAATTAGCTGCCGTGTTTATAACAACAGTAGCTACACTTGAAAAGTAATTCATTATCTGTAAGCACAATATAAATGCTCTTCTTTATATCTGTGTATTGCCTATATTAGGCATTGGAAGTATTTACTGCAAGTACTCTGCTAGCAGTTTTTTTTTAAAAAAGCTTGATTCTGATTTCCTTCGTATGGTTATGTTTCTAACTTGCTGTTTTTGTTCCAATTTAGTGTGATCTGGAAGGAATAATGCCAACTGTTACAGTAAGCCTGAATCTACCCATCAATGGGTCTCCTCTCCAGGATATCCTTGTGCATCCCTGTGTTAGTGCAGTTGACTCCACTATCCTTACTTTTAACAGTGTTGACGATATGGATGATTCACTGTTCAATGGACCATACAAGTTTCCCTTCACACCACCATTAGATGTATTTAAACTCTGCTACTACACCTCCCAGGTCAGAATATAGTGTATTTATTACATTTAAAACAAAAAACCTGTAGTGAATTTTGATACAACTGGCGCAGCTTCTTTATAAAAAAGACTCGTGTAAATAAAGGGACATTTTCATTAAAATGGAGTTGTATTTAGTTTGCTTTGGATTGTCAGTTTCAAGATTTGATTCTTCATTTTTATTGGAATCAGGTTGTGGTTTGAAATACAATTCCATTCTAGGCCTGTATATGATGGTTTCTTAAATGTATTCTGAGTGTTGGAGCTCTTGCAGTCCGACACACAAGAAGTTGCAGCTGGAAAAAAAAGCTGCCGTGAAACCAATCTGTAAATTGCAGCAAATAAAAACAGAAAATGCTGGAGCTACTCAGCAGGTCAGGCAGCATCTGTGGAGAGAGAAACAGAGTTAACATTGCAGGTCGATGACCTGTCGTCAGAAAATTGCAGCTTTGTGCAGTTATTTTAATAACTTGCAGACCACGTGATGTAACTCTTGCTCCAGTGGTGTGCAATTAATGGGCAGTATTTTCCGATCGGAGGCTTCCCGCGTGCAGAAGCCTCCGATCTGGAAAAAATCTACGCACTTACCTGAGGGCTCCCGGGACGCACACACTTCCGCTCCTGGGCCTCCCGAACTCCAAGTGTGCAGGGCCTACGTATCCCAGGGGCGCATGCGGTTCGCAAGCGTCCCTGAGATCACATGGGCCATGGGGAGCCAATGGGAGAAGGGAATCTCCCTTCATACACTTGACAGGAAGACCTGTCAAATATATGAATGGAGATCACCCCAAAAACATAGTAAAACTTTAAATACATTTTTTAAAAAACATCACATTTTTAAAATGACTTGAAATTACAATAAATTAAATATTTTAAACAAAAATTAAATTTTTTGAAAAAAATAATTAAAGTTTTTTATGGGGCTAAAAATAAACTTTTTTTTAAAAGTATTTTTAAATGATACATCAGTGAGAATTTTTTAAAAACTTTTTTCAATTCTTATCCTGGTAAAAGCAGGCCTTATGCCTGCTTTTACCAGGTGTAAGAATTGTAAGTGTTTTCTGCGGGCGGAGGGTCTCCAAAAAGCGAAACTATCCGCCCGCAGAGGCCCTGCTCCAGGGCAGGCAGAGGATCTGTCAAGAGCATTCTTGACAGATCGGAAATGCCGTTTTCAGCACATGCGCTGTGCATGCCTGAAACCGGCATTTCCGATGTCCCTACAGGTGGGCACACAGCGCGTACTCACCCGTAGGGATCGGAATATCTGGGCCAATATGTTGCATTTTGTGGCATATGAAAATTACAGAATGTTTGATGATGTCAATGAAATATTCTTGGTCTATGAAATGTAATTTCCCATGTCAATATTTATAAATGTAACCATTTATTCAAAGATTAATAACTCTACAACTCCCATAGCAATTGATCACAATCAGCATTTGTAAGTTGTGATTTATAACCTTCACTGACCCCACCTCTGCTGATGGTAGAAAAGTTCTTAAATAAACCAAAAATTCTTTGTGTTAAAATTTTAAAAACATTACAATTTGCTTGTAATAATTTTGAAGATATTGAGATTATCGCAATATATTCCACAAGAAATTGATTCAGAATTACTGAAATATTTTAAAAGATTGTTTTCATTAATCACGTTTTCAGTTCAGGTTTACTGCATTCAAGTTGAATTGTTTGAGTTTTCAGAATCTTTCAATCTGACAAAAAACATTGGTCCTGAAATTCCGGTGTCTTCGGCGTACACTCAGTGTACACCGTCGGAAAGGGCCGCGAAACCCAGAACTTGCGCTCTGTCAAGGTACGCCTTGACAGACCTACCGAACCGAAAGTAAGATCAGTATCGCTGGCGCAGAGTTGATCTATTTGCCCAACAACTGCCCAGTAATTGCCCACGAAACTCTTACAGCTGGTGAAAGCAGGTGTAGAGTCTGGTTTCATCAGCGTAAGGGTTATTATAAATCCTAAATTAAACATTTAAAAATAAAAAATGATGCACCAACATTGAGGCCGCGATTTTTCCTCTCGATGCGGCTTGGGGGCGGAACAGCTGCCTTCTTGGTTCCAATCAACGACGTCCGACGCACGGACGCAATTTTGCATTAATTGGCCTTGTTAAGCCCGCCCTGCGGGCTTGCCGGCTAATTAAGAGAAAGTCAGTGTCCGGTGACATCAGTTGATGACACGTCATCTGCCGGTTTTCTTAAAGGAGCCACGCACAATTCTTTTTTACAGCTGATTTTTCAGTGTTTTGACAGCATTAAGGTGCTGCAAACACTGACAATCACTGTACAAAGGTGAGCCCTTGCACCCAGGCTCTCCAGTGACGCCCTCCTTAGACTAGAACCGATGGCAGCTGCAGGTGAGGTTACAGAAGCGATCTGTCACTGGTGAGAGAGGTTCTCCCAATGAGGTGGGACTACACAAACAATTCCAAACTTGTCACCTACAGAAAAGTCTAAATACATTAAAAATGATTTTCCCAACATTTTCTTACCTCTGAAACTCTCCAGTGTACCATTGGATCCTTCACACCACTTCTGCAGCTGTCATCAATGCAGAAACATTACAGTGGACCCACAGCATGCCACATTTACCTGGCGTGGTGTCCGAACGTCGGGAAGCCCGCAGTAGACCTGTCAAAATTGCAAAAAGCCTTTTAACTGCCTGTTAACAAGCAGTATAATCCTCTTCCCGCCGCTAGGTGTCGGGTCCATGTGCAAATTGGGGACCCGACACCTGGGAAGATTGTTTGGAGGCGGGATGACAGCGGGTTTCCGACCCGCTGTCAATCTTTGTGATTTTGCCGGATGTCCCGTCTCCAAAACCGCCCCCTGAGCGCCGGCAAAATTCCGGCCTTTAAATTAGTTTAATCAATTTACTCCGGAGGTACGCCTCTGACCGCAATTGCTAGGCCATTACAATTTGATTTGAGCAGAAACAACAAATTGTCGGTCCTTGCCAAACTTAAATAGTCATCTGAATGAACGTAGTTAATTTAGGGCTTGAATAGTTAAGTAATATTGCCATTGCCTCGTTGTTTGCAGGTACCAATCCCTCCGATTCTTGGTTTCTATCAAATGAAGGAAGAAGAGCAACAATTAAAGATTGCAGTTAATCTGAAACTTCATGAAAGTGTCAAAAATGGATTTGAATATTGTGAAGCACACATTCCCTTCTTCAACAGGTAAAGCAGGTGACAACTTGAGAGATCATTTATGCTATGCCAATGAGTGTTTTGTGTTGAAAATGCGTTCACAGTTAGCAGCAAACTTGTGGAGTGGGGGCAAATTGTAAGCGGTATGTTAAACTGCCCAGGAGAATGTGGTGTCTACTAGTTCAGTGGTTTGCTTTGTGGCTCGTTGTTTTGATTTCTGGCAAAGGATGGCAAACTGGTGAAGGTAATGGGTGAGTGGCCTTTGTATGGGATAGGATATGGGCAGCGGAATTCTGAATGAGTTGGATTTTATGTAAGGTGGGGTTTGGGAGGCGAGATGATTTTGTAAAAGTGGAGCCTCTTCTCAAGCGGGACTAGTGCAGATGTAAAAAAAATAAACTACCCCTGATAAATTTGCACTTGAATATCCTAAAGAAAATAGAATTTAATTGCAATTGAATAGATCTTAGTTGTTCTGTAGTCACATTCTGAAATTACAATTGTGGTGTAAATCTCATTGTAACAGAATTTCATCTGTTACGCAATGCATGGTCCTCTAAATCTGTTTTCTTGGTAAATTGCTTATGAACATTGTGAATTTTCCTTTCTGTATATAAAGGACAGGCTATACATACTGTTCCTGTGGACTGTTTGTTTAAGGGATTTTCTTTGGTAATTTAAATAGATGGTTAGAAGCACTGCAAACAAGCCTGACATTTAGAGATACCAGTTACATTAGCAATATTGATTCACATCCAAACTGTTAAATAGTTTTAATAACTGTTTTTACATTTTAACTAAATGTTAATTCTATTAGAACAAAATTATTTGGAGGGGTTTTTCAACTGTGACCATTTTTGAATTCTATTATCCTATCTATTGTCCTTTGTGCAGAGAGTGGTATGTTTTCATTTTGCAAAGTATGATTTTTTAAAAACTTCTCCCTGATATTATTTTACACTGTTATAACTTCTCTGAATTTAGGTAATAAAATTCCAAAGGGTTGCACAGCCCAATAATGCATTTTAGTTTAGTCTCGATGTAAAGTAAGTGTTTACAAAAATGCAACCACAACAACTTTTGAAAGGTTTTTTTCTCATTAGCTGTTGCAGAATTTTTAATAGTTATTACGTTTTCTTTCCTGGTCTTTTCAGTAGTTAGGTTTATAATTGTAATGTTTTTGGCCAGTTGTGTGTATTGATCCTGTGCTTTGAATTAAATTGTTCTTGTAGACAGCATGCAGAATGTTTAACATTGTTCATATGAACTCCATTGTGAGTTTCATTAAAGACAAAATGAAGTCAGTAAACATTTGTCCACATGAAAAATAGCACAATGTTTCTGTTTAAAGCTTAGAATTCTGGTATGTGGTATAGAATAGTTACTAAAGTGAAAGCATCAGAAAATGCAGTTCTACTTGAACATGCATTGAAAGCCAAATAGGAGCTCAGTCTGCCAAAAATCTTCCCAAGTTGGCTGCTGTTACTTATGTCCGTACTGAACTAAATGCTCTTTTTTAGACAGAAATTCAAAATTCTCTCCTTTTAAAAAAGGAAATCAAGATTTTGAGGTTTTCTAATTCAAACAGTCACTGCCTGCTGTATCATTCTGATCTTTTTATAAACAATATATTGCAGATACTAGCAATAGATGTAACGTTATTTAAATCATGCGGATTGCAGAAAGCAGTCTAATAATGTGCCACTGCACCTAATCGTCTCCAGCGAACAATCATCAGGAAGGTCAACAGGTATCAAGTAAATTCAGAGTAGTATGTTATTGAGGATAAACATACTGGGCTTTATTTTGCTTAGTTATTTCAATTTTGGTGTATTAGCCTAATTCTCTGGTTTACTTAGTAAGTGTCATATTTGTTAATTTTAAACATATTATTCCTGAAGGAAGACAAAAGAATACATAAATGTTTTGAAATAAAGAAAAAGATATGAATTCTAAGTGTTTTAAACTGTGTCTGGTTACCCTAATCTCTCTCTTTCTTAATAGGGGTCCAATAGTACACACTGAATGCAAGGTGAGCCACGGGCAGCTGGAGGTGTCACGGGAAAAAAGCTTGCTGGTTTGGGTCATTGGTTAGTTCGCTGACTGTTCTATTTCACTTAAATTTGATTCAAGAAACAGAATTTCTTTTGTAAAGTAACATACTGCAGTCATTCCTGAAACTTAAATAAATTTTCCTTCACTATAAATAAATTAAACCTTGCATTTAATCACATAGGTCAGTGAACAATTGTTAAAATGTACAGCATTAACACTGCTATCTCTTAAACAAAAGCAGTGTCCTCCATGACTATACTTTTAATAGCCAGTGTGACACAGGGAAACTTAACTCGGTCTGTTAAAGGGCTTTTAAATCTGTGCCAGAAAGCCACACGATTGATTTTCCCGCTATGATTGCAGCAATTTCAGCTTTACTAGTAAAGAAAAAGTCCTTTGTATAATCCTGTAATTTATATACCACAAGTTTATGCCCGAAAGAGCTTCATCTATATTGCATTTAATTGGGCATCGGTCACTCAACATGGCCCCCTGTTTTAGTGGTCCGGAAGTGGAAGAAAAATTGTTAAAATGCAGGAGGGGCCTTACTGTTTATTTCCGGCATGTTTAACATGTTGATAACTTCAAATTGGCCGGGACTCTATAGTATGTGGGGCTATTTGGCTTTGCTCAGCAATGTCATCAATGTCACTTATTAAATTGCACGTTTATTATTCACAAGGTGGCTGATTGTTGACACGGAGAGGGAGATTATTTGTGAGGATGGAATGAGATAAATTGTCCAAACATAAATGTAGTTGTATACTCAGGATGGCTGAGCATTTCATGTGATCTTAGCAATATTGTATTTTTGGAGCTTCCCTTTAAATGACACAAGTAGAATATTTATTCACATTGGTTTAATTCCATGTGTGTTTGTTTGCTTCAACAATTAGAATAATTATATTCTTATTGGTGGTAGATGTTCAATTTCTAAGTAATTGAATATTAATGTTAAATAATTTTTAATAAAGTCAATTTATTTTGCTTTGTATTGAAGAGCTCAACAGAAATGTTTACCTGACTTCTCGAGATTTATAATTTTACTAATTTCTTGCATATTTCTAATGTTTGATTAATAAAGAATACTATGATAATATAGAGGTTAACCTACATGTTTATCGTCCAGTATGTTTTCTAACCACTCAACTCCTTATTTTACATTGCTGATTTTTTTTTTCCATTGAGCCAATTTCCTACTTATGGAACAGCAAACCTTCTGTGAAATTGAAGCTTCTGTGCTATTTATTAACCTGTAAAGTTATTGCAAAGCCTTAAAATGTATTTTTTAGTAATTTATATGGGAATTTTCAAGCCAAGCAGATCATGTTGAAATGGAAATTAATTTTGAGAAATCAACTACATTGGTGAATTTAGGAATACTTCCTATAACAGCAATACACTGAATATTAGAAAATATTTTTAATGCAATTAGTATTATGAATGTATTGCAAATACTGTTTGCTTTATTCCATTTTTAGGTCAGAAATTCCCTAAAACTTTGGAAGTATCTTTAACTGGCACAGTAATGTTCCCTGGGTTTGGCGTAGCAAACCATTCAGTGCAGCCAACTGATCCATTCTGCACTGGGCTTACTGCATACGTTAAGGTATGTAGCTTGGTCCTTTACTTGACAAATTTGCTCGAATTCTTTGAGGACGTAACAAACAGGGTGGATAAAGGGGAACCAGTGGATGTGGTGTATTTGGACTTCCAAAAGGCATTTGATAAGGTGCCACACAAAAGATTACTGCACAAGATAATAAATCACGGGATTGGGTAGAAGATTGGCTATCTAACAGAAAACAGAGAGTTGGGATAAATGGTTCATTCTCGGGTTGGCAATCAGTAACTAGTGGTGTTCCGCAAGGGTCAGTGCTGGGACCCCAATTCTTTACAATCTATATTAACGATTTGGAGGAGGGGACCAAGTGCAACGTATCCAAGTTTGCTGACGATACAAAGATGGGAGGGAAAGCAGTGAGTGAGGAGGACATAAAAAACCTGCAAAAGGACATAGACAGGCTAAGTGAGTGGGCTGAAATTTGGCAGATGGAATATAATGTTGGAAAGTGTGAGGTTATGCACTTTGGCAGAAAAAATCAAAGAGCAAGTTATTATCTAAATGGAAAGAAACTGCAAAGTGCTACAGTACAAAGGGATCTGGGGGTCCTGGTGCATGAAACACAGAAGGTTAGTATGCAGGTACAGCAGGTGATCAGGAAGGCCAATGGAATCTTGGCTTTTATTGCAAGGGGGATGGAGTATAAAAGCAGGGAAGTCTTACTTCAGTTGTACAAGGTACTGGTGAGGCCACACCTGGAATACTGCGTACAGTTTTGGTTTCCATATTTAAGAAAAGATATACTTGCTCTCGAGGCAGTTCAGAGAAGGTTCACTCGGTTGATTCCGGAGATGAGGGGGTTGACTTATGAGGAAAGGTTGAGTAGGTTGGGCCTCTACTCATTGGAATTCAGAAGAATGAGAGGCGATCTTATTGAAACATATAAGATTGTGAGGGGGCTTGATCGGGTGGATGCGGGGAGGATGTTTCCACTGATGGGTGAGACTAGAACTAGGGGGCATAATCTTAGAATAAGGGGCTGCCGTTTCAAAACTGAGATGAGGAGAAACTTCTTCACTCAGAGGGTAGTAAATCTATGGAATTTGCTACCTCAGAGAGCTGTGGAAGCTGCGACATTAAATAAATTTAAAACAGAGATAGACAGTTTCCTAGCTGATATGGGAATTAAGGGTTATGGGGAGCAGGCAGGGAAGTGGACGTGAGTCTAGGTTCGGATCAGCCATGATCCTATTGAATGGCGGAGCAGGCCCAAAGGGTCGTATGGCCTCCTCCTGCTCCTACTTCTTATGTTCTTATGTAAATTTGATTATCTAAACCTGTCATTTGAAGAAATGGAAATTTAATGTGAATACATTTAAACTAGTGCAAATGTCAAGTGCAAAAAATCTTGCAATTGGGAAATGTTTGTAGGATGCCCTTTTTAGTTAAACAATATGTTTTACTGACAATTGTACAATTACTGCAGCACTTTGTAATAGCTGAGTATGGAAAGATCCATAGTTAGGAACATTTTCCGTAACTAGTTGATACATTGACCGCTACCTATTAATGGTCTGTTTAGTTAGTTCAGGTGGTGACTTCAGCTACATTTTAAGTCACAACGCGCCATAAATGCTTACAGCGCGGCATTAATGCTTACAGCGCTATCAATGCATTGTGTAATCCAAATCACTTGTGTTGATCTTTGGTAATTAAAACTGTATGTGTCCCCTCAATCATTGCTAATGCCACACTGACAATTTCAGGCCAGTTTCCTCAATTCAAAATTATCTAAATAATATTCAGTTTAAACTGTGAGTAATTTAGAAACCAAATACATTTTTAAAATGTTAATCAAACATCCAAACACCGAACATTGCTTTAATTTCCATGTAAGTTTTAACTGCTGTAAGTTCTGACTAGGTATGGCTATTTTTAGAAACAAGTAAAATGTAATTATTCACATTTTTGTTGACTGATTTAAGTTAATAGTATCAGATATTTCTGTATAAGATGGCATATTGGATACTTGGACGCAATCATTCAAGTATCTCTGGTTTTGAAATTTTATATTTATATTGTGCAATTTTTTCTTCCCTGTCTTTGCTCAATCTTGGGCAAGATAACTTAGTTTCTTATAAGATATGCTAACAAAGGATATGTAAGTGAGTTAATCTACAACAGCAGTTAAAGTCCTTATAATGTTGCTTAAAATATTTAGTAGTGATTGCTCCTACCTTTCAAAAGTGGATGTGATGTATTTGGATTTTCAGGAGGCATTCGATAAGGTGCCACACAAGAGGTTATTAAAACTAGGGCTCATGGGATTGGGGGTAATATACTAGCATGGATTGAGGATTGGTTAATGGACAGAAAACGGAGAATAGGAATAAACGGGTCATTTTCGGGTTGGCAGGCTGTAACTAGTGGGGTGCCGCAAGGATCAGTGCTTGGGCCTCAGCTATTCACAATCTACATCAATAATTTGGATGAGGGGACCAAATGTAATATATCCAAGTTTGCTGATGATACAAAGCTGGGTGGGAATGTAAGTTGTGAGGAGGATGCAAGGAGGCTTCAAGGGGATATAGACAGGTTAAGAGAGTGGGCAAGAACATGGCAAATGGAATATAATATGGAGAAATGTGAAGTTATCCACTTTGGTAGGAAAAATAGAAAAGCAGAGTTTTTTAAATGGTGAGAGATTGGGAAATGTTGGTGTTCAGAGGGACCTGGGTGTCCTTGTACAAAAAAGCACTGAAAGTTAACATGCAGGTACAGCAAACAATTAAGAAAGCAAATGGTATGTTGGTCTTTATTACAAGTCAATTATATAGGGCCCTGGTGAGACCACACCTGGAGTATTGTGTGCAGTTTTGGTCTCCTTACCTAAGGAAGGATATACTTGCCATAGAGGGAGTGCAACGAAGGTTCACCAGACAGATTCCTGGGCTGGGGGGGATTGTCCTATGAGGACAGATTGAGTAGACTAGGCCTATATTCTCGAGAGTTTAGAAGAATGAGAGGTGATCTCATTGAAACATACAAAATTCTTACAGGGCTTGACGGGGTAGATGCAGGGAGGATGTTTCCCCTGGTTGGGGAGTCTAGAACCAGGGGTCACAGTCTCAGAACAAGGGGTCGGCCATTTGGACTGAGATGAGGAGAAATTTCTTCACTCAGAGGGTGGTGAATCTTTGGAATTCTCTACCCCAGAGGGCTGTGGAGGCTCAGTCGTTGAGTATATTCAAGACAGAGATCGATAGATTTTTGAATATTAAGGGAATCAAGGGATATGGGGATAGTGCAGGAAAGTGGAGATAAGGTAGAAGATCAGCCATGATCTTATTGAACGGTGGAGCAGGCTCGAAGGGCCAAATGGCCTACTCCTGCTCCTATTTCTTACGTTCTTATGTAAAAATCTTAGAAAGGAACTAGCTGTTTAAATGATTCGAACAAGATCAAATGATACAAGAAGTACTTTAAATGTCATAATGAATTCAAAGCAAACCTCTAATTAGACTTTAAAAGAACAAGGACTTTGAACAGAATAATGGGTTAATCGTTTTAAAATTGAGAGGTCGCACAACACCAGGTTATAGTCCAACAGTTTTATTTGAAATCACAAGCTCCGAAAGCTTGTGATTTCAAATAAAACTGTTGGACTATAACCTGGTGTTGTGCGACCTCTCAATTTTGTCCACCCCAGTCCAACACCGGCATCTCCGCATCATTAATTGTTTTATCCAGGAAAATAGATTTATTTTTATAAAGTTTCCATAATACATTTTTTCATATGGATTTTGGAGGCAAATTATAAACTTGTTCAGTGCAGAACACAAGATGCAGCTTTAGGGAAAAAGAACTGGTTAAAAGAGCCATTCCACTCAAGTTCCTGCAAACATGGGCGGGGGTGGGGGGTTAACTTTAAAGTTGGCTTAGTATTAGGAAACAAGGTATAATCTTATTAGATGAACCTGATGAGTGTTTAAGAAAATCTTCTTAGAATAAGACCAAAATGTAATTCATGTCTTTCAGCAAGAGGTGTTAACTTAAATGCTTCATATCTAGCAACTATAAATAGGACAAGACCCATTTAGAAACATAGAAACTAGGAGCAGGAGTAGGCCATTCGGCCCGTCGAGCCTGCTCCACCATTCAATACGATCATGGCTGATCATCCAAATCCAGCACCCTGTCCCTGCTTTCTCACACAGAATCCCCATCGAGCCTGCACCGACACATATCCCACCCTATCCCTGTAACCCCACGTATTTAATTCCCCCTAACATATCCCTTCCTATCACTAGGCTCCCCGTAACTCCACATATTTAATCCCCCCCTAACACTAAGGGTCAATTTATCATAGCCAAATCAACCTAACCCGCACATTTTTGGACATTTATCAGCATGTAACTTGGGCCAGAGTTAATTCTCTCATCCTAAAGTTCAGTTGGGTACACTTGATCTGTTGAACAGCTGATCTGTTGATATCCCAGTTACGAAGGTATTTAGACTTCAGCTCATCCCACCCTCTAGAGGAAATTCACTGTGACAATTGAGTGTACATAGAAAGCAAGCTAAATAATGGACATTTTTCAAAATAGACAATGTCGGGATAATAAAACCTGAGTAAACTCTTGTTGCCCTGAAGCTATTAGTTAATCTTTCATTTTCTTGCTTCTATTTTATCAACCCAGCTTTACTTTCGAATCCCAGATTATACATTGACTGGTTGCTACGTGGACCAACATTCTGTACAAGTGTACTCTTCAGCAAAACCCAGAATCATCACATGTAAGCTTCAATAATGTTCTTGGATTGTTTGAACCATAACTATTTTGAATTGTCTGTTAACCAGAATAGATTTCACCTGCAGGGGTCAGTCTTGCCTGCTTTTACATAGCTGAAAGCAATGTACTCTGGTAGAGTGAGGAAAAGATTGACATGCTAATTCACCTTGTCATGTTGTATTTATGGCATGTGACTTGCAATTGTCTGATAAGCTGAGCCCTATTCAACTCAAAAAATGCTACAAGATCTTATTATGACCTAATTATTATGGTAGTTAGAATTATTGATCCTTACTCTTCCCCCTCACCCCAATGTTAACTTTTTAGCTTCTTTAGTGTCCCTGCATCACATACCATTTCTTGTCCAAAAGGACAGTTAGGCAGCTGGCTTCCAGTCCAGTCAATGCTGCTTTTGAGCTAGTCACTGAGGGAGCACTTCTCTATCCAGTTGGAATTTAGACTGACACATATGTAACCTACCTGTTCATTGTAAATTCATGAATTATAAACTTTTCATGTTGTTTTAATAGTATTTCAGAATTGGCATATTTCTGTAGAGTAACAATTTAAATGTTTGCAATTGCTTTGGTCAGTCTTTGACCTTGTGTGTGTGTGAGCACTGAGTTCTACATTCCACTGAAACATGACCAGCGTTTCTTTGTTAACTGGGTAACTTTTTGTTTTTATAGCCAAGGAACTGCTTTCTTCTGAGTACTACATCTGGAACTCCAAAGGTGATGCACCTGTGGCCAGCAGGCCATTAATATCTGAAAGCAATTTGGAGTAACCACATGGACTAAAAATTTCAAAACAAAGGTCACCAGTTTGATTATGCATTTCTTAAAAAAATTAGTCGGTATATTTTTAGTTGTGTTCCGGAAGCTAATCTATTTTAAAGTGTATAAAATGAGAATTTACCATAGTAGTGTTACAGTAAAGTTTGATCATGTGATGTACGAATAATAAATATTGTAAATATTATGATTAATAAAATATATGAAAAACTTGCTCTGAGAAATACAGTAGTTTATTACAAACATGATGAGCTGTAAATTTTTGAAAAGTTCTCTCTTGCACTCCTCTCTCAAATACATTGACTCCTTGCTGGGATACAGTTCTACGGGTGCCCTACAGCACCTTGCTCGAGTGGTCATTATTAATGTTTGAACCTTGACAGTGAGTGTCAGGAGGTTATTCATCCTGGGTCCTCAATGTCACTCACGCATATTGCCAACAAGTTGTGGTCAGGACCAGAAACTTTGATGGATTTTATTTTCTTCTCCTCCCCTCTCCCTGCCCATTGTAGTGTGACTATTGTCATCTGAGTAGAGATCAGCTAATTCAGACCATGGAATGAACCTGGAGCTTTTCTGGTCTGTATGGGGCAGCTTATCACTGGATAACATCGCAGATGAAATTTAACGCAGAAAAGTACAAAGTGATACATTTTAGTAGGAAGAACGAGGAGAGGCAATATAAACTAAAGGGTACAATTCTAAAGGGGGTGCAGGAACAGAGAGACCTGGGGGTATATGTGCACAAATCTTTGAAGGTGGCAGGGCAGGTTGAGAAAGCAGTTAAAAAATCATACGGGCTCCTGGACTTCATTATTAGAGACATAGAGTACAAAAGCAAGGAAGTTATGATGAACCTTTATAAAACATTGGTTCGGCCAAAACTGGAGTATTGAAACATAGAAGATAGGAGCAGGAGTAGGCCATCCAAACTCAGTACCCTGTACCTGCCTTCTCCCCATATCCCTTGATACCTTTAGCTTTAAGTCTATCTGAAAGGGTAGTGGAGGCAGATTCTATCATGGCTGTCCAATTATGAGCACTGCACTTTAGGAAGGATGTGAAGGCCTTAGAGAGGGTGCAGAAAAGATTTATGAGAGTGGCTCCAGGGATGAGGGACTTCAGTTACGTGGATAGACTGGAGAAGCTGGGGTTGTTCTCCTTAGAGCAGAGAAGGTTGAGAGGAGATTTGCTAGAGGTGTTCAAAATCATGAGGGGTCTAGACAGAGTAGATAGAGAGAAACTGTTCCCATTGGTGGAAGGGTCGAGAACCAGAGGACACAGATTTAAGGTGATTGGCAGAAGAACCAAAGGCGACATGAGGGAAAACTTTTTTACGCAGCGAGTGGTTATGATCTGGAATGCACTGCCTGAAAGGGTAGTGGAGGCAGATTCTATCATGGCTTTCAAAAGGGAATTGGATAAGTACCTGAAGAAAAAAACATTGCGGGGGAGTGGGACTAGCTGAAGTGCTCTTGCAGAGAGTCGGAATCTCTGGATTACTCCCTGTGCCACAAGCTTGTGAGTATAGAAATAGGAGGATAGAGCAGATGAATGTGTGGCTGGAGAGATGGTGCAGGAGGAAGGGCTTCAGATTCCTGGGACATCGAGACCGGTTCTGGGTGGGACCTGTACAGGCTGGACGGGTTGCACCTCAACAGAGTTGGAACCAATGTCCTCGCGGTGGGGGCGGGGGTGCTAGTGCTGTTGGGGAGTATTTAATTAATTTGGCAGGGGGATGGGCATTAGAAAGGAGAAACAAAGTGCACCAAGGATGGGGAGAAACAGATAGCACTAGAGTAAGAAATAGTAATGTATTAGGTGGGGTCAGATTAAGAGGGAATACAAGAAGGTCTAAGATAGGTTTACAGTGCATGTGTATAAATGCACGATGAGTGGTAAATAAGGTTGGTGAGCTGCAGGCGCAAATAGACACATGGGAATATGATGTCATGGCAATAACGGAGATCTGGCTCAAAAAAGGGCAGGATTGGGTATTAAATATTCCTGGATATAAGGTGTTCAGGAAAGATAGGGAAGGAAAGAAAGGAGGTGGGGTGGCAGTATTGATTAAGGAGAATATTACAGTGCTGGAGAGAGAGGATGTCCTGGAGGGGTCAAGGACAGAATCTATTGGTTAGAGTTAACAAATAATAGAGGTTCCATTACACTACTAGGTGTATTCTACAGGCCACCAACTAGTGGGAAAGATATAGAGGAGCAAATTTGCAGGGAGATTAAAGAGGTGCAAGAATTATAGAGTAGTGATAATGGAGGACTTCAATTATCCTAATATAGACTGGGATAATAGTGTAAAGGGCAGAGAGGGGGAAGAATTTCTGAAGTGTGTTCTGGAATACTTTCTTGATCAGTATGTTTCCGGCCCAACGAGGAAGGAGGCATTGCTGGATCTGGTTCTGGGGAATGAGGTGGGTCACGTGGAGCAAGTGTCAGAACATAAGAAATAGGAGCAGGAGTAGGCCATTCGGCCCTTCGAGCCTGCTCCGCCATTCATTGAGATCATGGCTGATCTTCTGCCTCAATTCCATTCACCGGCCCTATCGCCATATCCCTTGATGCCCTTACTCATCAGAAATCTATCGACTTCTGTTTTGAATATACCCAGTGACTGAGCCGCCACAGCCCTCTGGGGTAGAGAATTCCAAAGATTCACCACCCTCTGTGAAGAAATTTCTTCTCATCTCAGTCCTGAATGGCCTACCCTTTATCCTGAGGCTGTGGCCCCTGGTTCTAGACTCCCCAGCCAAGGGAAACATTCTCCCAGCATCCACCCTATCAAGCCCTGTAATAATTTTGTATGCTTCAATGAGATCCCCTCTCATTCTTCTGAATTCAAGAGAATACAGGCCTAGTTTACTCAATCTCTTCTCATACGACAGTCCTGCCATCCCAGGAATCAATCTTGTGAACCTTCGTTGCACTCCCTCTATGGCAAGTATATCCTTCCTTAGGAAAGGAGACCAAAATTGTACACAGTACTCCAGGTGTGGTCTCACCAAGGCCCTATATAATTGGAGTAAGACTTTACTCCTGTACTCAAATTTTCTTGTAATAAAGGCCAGCATACCATTTGCCTTCCTAATGGCTTGCTGCACCTGCACATTCACTTTGTGACTCATGTACAAGGACACCCAGGTCCCTTTAAGCATCTGCATTCCCCAATCTTATACCATTTAGGAAATACTCTGCCTTTCTGTTTTTTCTACCAAAGTGTCTAACTTCACATTTATCCACATTATAATCCATCTGCCATGTTCACGCCCACTCACTGAGCCTGTCGAGATCCCCTTGAAGCCTCTTCACATCCTCTTTGCAACTGACACTGCCACCTAGCTTTGTGTCATCAGCAAATTTGGAAATGTTACATTTAGTCCCCTCATCCAAATCATTGATCTAGATTGTGAATAGCTGGGGCCCAAGCACTGATCCTTGCGGTACCCCACTAGTCACAGCCTGCCATCCTGAAAAAGACCTGTTTATCCCTACTCTTTGTTTTCTGTCTGTTAACCAATTCTCAATCCATGCTAGTATATTACCCCCAATTCCATGTGCCCTAATTTTGTTCACCAACCTCTTGTGTGGGACCTTATCAAAGGCCTTCTGAAAATCCAAATACACCACATCTACCAGTTCCCCTTTGTCTACTCCACTAGTTACATCCTCAAAGAACTCCAATAGGTTTGTCAAACAGGACTTCCCTTTCATAAATCCATGTTGACTCTGCCCAATCTTACTATTAGTTTCTAAGTGCCCAGTTATTGCATCCTTTATAATAGATTCCAGCATTTTCCCAACTACTGATGTGAGGCTAACAGGTCTGTAGTTCCCCGTTTTCTCTCTCCCTCCTTTCTTAAATAGCAGGGTTACATTTGCTATCCTCCAATCTGCAGGAACCGTTCCAGATCTATAGAATTTTGGAAGATGACAACCAATGCGTCCGTAGGGGAACATTTAGGGAACAGTGATCATGGTTTAGATTAGCTATGGAAAAGGACAGGGAGCAATGTAGAGTAAAAATACTTAATTGGAGGAAGGCAAATTTCAGTGGGTTGAGAACGGATCTGGCTTGGGTAAATTGGAATCAAAGATTGGCAGGCAAAACTGTAATCGAACAATGGCTGCCTTTAATGAGATGGTTCGGATACAGTCGAGGTACATTCTCACGAGGGGGAAAGGTAGGGCAACTAAAGCCAGAGCTCCCTGGATGATGATAGAGAATAAAATGAAGCAGAAAAAGAGCGCGTATGACAGATGTCAGGTTGAGAATACAAGGCTGAATATAGAAAGTTCAGAGGGAAAGTGAAAAAGAAAATAAGAGGGGCAAAGAGAGAGTATGAAAATAGATTGGCAGCTAACATAAAAGGGAATTCAAAAGTCTTCTATTGGCATATAAATAATAAACAGGTAGTAAGAGGAGGGGTGGGGCCGATTAGGGACCAAAAAGGAGACCTACGCATGGAGGCAGAGGGCATAGCTGAGGTACTAAACGAATACTTTGCATCTGACTTCACCAAGGAAGAAGATGCTGACAAAATCATAGTGAAAGAGGAGGTAGTGGAGATACTGGATGAGATAAAAATTGATAAAGAGGAGGTACTAGAAAGGCTGTCTGAACTTAAAGTTGATCAGTCACCAGGACCGGATGGGATGCATCCTAGGTTGCTGAGAGAGGTTAAGGAGGAAATTGTGGAGGTACTCTAATCCTTCTTAGATACGGGGGTGGTGCCAGAGGACTGGAGAACTGCAAATGTTATACCCTTGTTCAAAAAAGGGTGTAAGGATAAACCCAGCAACTACAGGCCAGTCAGTTTAACCTCGGAAGTGGGGAAGCTTTTGAAAACGATAATCAGGGTCAAATTTAACAGTGACTTGGACAAGTGTGGATTAATTAAGGAAAGGCAGCACGGATTTGTTAAAGGCAAATCGTGTTTAACTAACTTGATCGCGTTTTTTGATGAGGTAACAGAGAGGGTTGATGAGGGCAATGCGGGTGACGTGGTGTAGATGGACTTCTAAAAGGCGTTTGATAAAGTACCACATTATAGGCTTACCAACAAAGTTGAAGACCATGGAATAAAAGGGACAGTGGCAGCATGGATATGAAATTGTCTAAGTGGCAGGAAACAGAGTAGTGGTGAACGTTGTTTTTCAGGAAGGTATACAGTGGTGTTCCCCAGGGGTCGGTACTAGGACCACTGCTCTTCTTGATATATATCAATGACTTGGACTTGGGAGTACAGGGCACAATTTCAAAATTTGCTGATGACACAAAACTTGGAGGTATAGTGAACAGTGAGGAGGATAGTGATGGACTTCAAGAAGATATAGACAGGCTGGTGAAATGAGTGGAGACATGGCAGATGAAATTTAATGCAGAAAAGTGCGGTGATATATTTTGGTAGGAAGAATGAGGAAGGGCAATATAAACTAAAGGGTACAATACTAAAGGGGGTGCATGAACAGAGAGACCTGGGGGTATATGTGCACAAATCGTTGAAGGTGGCAGGGCAGGTTGACAAAGCGGTTAAAAAAGCATACGGGATCCTGGGCTTCATAAATAGAAGCATAGAGTACAAAAGCAAGGAAGTTATGATGAACCTTTATAAAACACTGGTTCGGCCTCAACTGGAGTATTGTGTCCAATTCTGGGCACTGCACTTTAGGAAGGATGTGAAGGCCTTAGAGAGGGTGCAGAAAAGATTTACAAGAATGATTCCAGGGATGAGGGACTTCAGGATAGACTGGAGAAGCTGGGGTTGTTCTCCTTAGAGCAGAGAAGATTGAGAGGAGATTTGACAGGTGTTCAAAATCATGAGGGGTCGAGACAGAGTAGATAGAGAGAAACTGTTCCCATTGGTGGAAGGGTCAAGAATCAGAGGACACAGATTCAAGGTGATTGGCAAAAGAACCGCAGCGAGTGGTTAGGATCTGGAATGCACTATCTGAAAGTGTGGTGGAGGCAGACTCGATCATGTCTTTCAAAAGGGAATTGGATAAGTACCTGAAGGAAAAAAATTTGCAGGGCTACGAGGAAAGGGCGGGGGAGTGGAACTAGCTGAAGTGTTCTTGCAGAGAGCCGGCACTGGTTCGACGGGCCGAATGACTTCCTTCTGTGCTGTAACCATTCTATGATTCTACACATATACAGTAAGCTTCCAGTACCCATTTTTTAAGTTCAACTTAAGATTGTATTGCCACTGCCAAAGTAAGCCATTAGAATGTTACGACATATGAATTTTTAAGTTAACTAGTTCATATATAATTCACTGAGTGTAAATCAACACTAAGAAAAAGGTGTAACTTGAATTCACTGTTAAAAACGGGTGTTCGGGTGTTGCACTGTGTAAAAGTAGTATACATCAAGCATTTTCACCAGGAAGCAGAAGATTGCTAACACTGCAGCTTCACATATCATAGAAAGATGCATGACGGTGGGACTCTTTTACACTAGATTTATTGTTTAATGTTTGAACAATCCGGCCACTCCAAAAACTATATCACCTCCCACCAGAGGTGGAAGTCATTGGAAAAGTAGAATAAAACTGTCACCTTGTTTCATTTTTCACCTGTCTTTTTTTTCAAATGACTTCTCCCAATGCACTCATTTCAAACACAAGCTTATTTCAGAATTCTACAAGTTGTAGCTCGCTTTTAAGAGTTGTGCAAGAACACGTCAGCAATACTTGCCTGGCCACTTCTTCCCCGTAGTGAAGTTCCAAGTCTCCACTCACTAGCTCCTTGATAGCACGGATGAGACTGGATACTCTCTGAAGTATTGTAGGTATGAACCTGTATCCCATCACTGGCAGAGCAGAAAAGTTATTTCTGCAGCTCTCAAACCCAAATGAACAATGTTGAACACATCTCCAGGAATTAATTATCCTTTAATGACTTGAAGTTTTCTCCATGCACATGACAATCAACTACCAAAATATGCAAATAACACACTCTGTCCCAACGCCAAAAATGTGGTGACATTAAAAAGCCTGCCCAATCAATAATTGAGGGCCAAGTTTCAACAACAATGATTCTATTATTACTTCCTTTTTCCCAAGGTAATTGAGAGAAGAGGGGCCACTTGAAAATAATTCTTGCAGAGCTGAGCTCTACCTCGTTAGCGATATATCCACCAACTTTTACGAAATGGCCAGCAGATTTCCCCCTTCCCCCGCCATGGCTAAGTGAGCTTTGCACAGTTTGATACTTAGTTGGCATCTTAAGAATAGTTACTTGGACAGTGTACTGTAAAGACTGCTGGCAGCCATTGATGAGTCAGCATTGATGAGTCAGGCGATTACTGCCAGTCTAAGCAGTGTTTCCTCACTACCGGCTGTCGATGACTTGACCGTAACCTTGCCATGAGGAACGAAGTGCAGTCTGCTACATGGCAATATTTTTTTCCAACTATCGTATTGATTTCATGACACATTTTATTCACATTATGTATTTTTCTTCAGCAGTGATATCCTCTCAAGTTTTAAAAAAAGTGTATGAACTATAAGTGCACACAATTCCAAAAAGTAATTCCAAGAAACTTATGCTGACAACCTTCACCAAATAGTTCCTGTTGTCTGCAAATGAATATACTTAGCTACAAATGATACTCATTTTTGCTCAAGATGCTTAAGCTCAGCACGTCCGTGTTCTAACATCATTTGAAATTATTCCCGTGTGTGAGCAATATAGTTTGGTAGCCCTTTGTAATGATATACAAATGCTCTCAATTCTGTGCACCATCTGAAAGAGAATTCGTTTTTCTGAATCTGCATCTGCATCTCAGTATAATTACATTCTGTAGCACAGATCTAGTGTAAATTAAATAGAATATTTCTTTAAAATAGCAGTGTTTAGCATTTTTGTGCGAATTAGAAATGGCGAACTATGTCGGCATCATTGGTAATATGGGTATCTTGTTAACATACTCCAGTCTAATAACTGGGTGGATTAAGGGCTGGAATTTGAAAGCCAGATGTGTTCTCTGCTAATTTATTTTTGAAAAATTTCCTCCATAATTGCTATGCCTCCAGTTTGGGAAAAAAGTGAACAAATGGGAAGGCCGATGCCATCTGCAGGTTCAGTTTTCCCTCCATCGGGCCTCTAAGGACACAAAGAAAGCAGGAGAGAAGCCCATGCTTTTTACCTTTTGTGGTCAGCTGATCCCACTGAGTTGCTTTTGGTCATGTCTGGAAATCTACTACTTCAGAAAGATTTTTTGAAGGCAGAGTCTGTTTCCAGTTTGGTAGGTGACCTGTTTTGTGTTTTCAGTGTGTCTGGGAACTCCTTAGTGTAATTAGTGACCTTTGAACTCTGAAGCTAATCCTGAGCTGTTTTGTATTCCTTACTCATCTTTAAGGCTGGTCTTCTCTCTTTTTCAGTATCCGTTGCCATAATTAAAGAAGAAACAGCTGCATTTCAAAGGGATTCCGATTCTAGAAGCTTAATCGTGATTGACAAGCCCTTCTTATTCTGGGCAATAAGAAAACTCTGGGAGTCCTTTCTTCTGCTGAAACTTCAATCATTTTCAAAAATTATCTCATTTGGATTTCATTCTATTCCTTTTATAACTATTCTGCTATACAATTTTACAAAGTTGAAAGATGCTTAGTATTTGCAGTATATATGAAATGCATTCATCCCAAGATTGGTGCCAGACCTATATTGTTGACGGGGAGGAAGCTAAAATCCATTTAGCTTCACAACACGGTTATAAAACATTGTGCAAATCCTGCAGACGGTCTTCTGTCACAACACTTTTATCTGTGTACATAAAAGCAGCTTGCAGCATGCTATTCTATAAGCTAAAATGTCCAGGAAGTGTGTGCACATTAAAGCTACTGTTTTAAGTATTTTCACGGCTTTTTGTAAAGGAGACGGTATTTTAAAAGATACTTTGTCAAGTTGAGAAGTTGTAAGTAGATTAGTAAATGAATTCTAGAGCATAGCCTTGTTCTACTCAACTGTACCTATTCAGTAATTATATTTAAAGGGATCAGGTTTGGGGTGTGCAGTTGCTTTCGATTGTTTTGCTGTAATGTCTGTCCTATGTTAGTATCTGAAGACCAAATAAGATCCAATAAACGTAAACTAGTTTTTACCATTAATAAGATAGCTTTTCTTTTTCTCCCAGTGCCCCTTCCCCCCCAAAAAAGAAAAGAGCTGAGTCTTTCTGACGTAGTCAGACCTTTGGTACTTAACTAAAGTGATCATTCTTCATGTGTGAGCCTAGACAGTGAAAATCTATCTGACTGCAGAGGGCATCACAACCGAGCCTAATCCTGTCCTTGCTTGAGGTTCAGGTGTAGTCTTTAGCAGGGGTCACTGGACAGTCTCTGATGCAGAAACCCAGGTACATTTTTCCCTTCTCCAGCCAAAGAAGGTCTAAGATCAATTGCAGCACCCCCTACCACTGTCCCAACTAACTCAATGCTGGGCTGGTGCAGTACCACACCAGGCAGTGTATTTATATAGTGAGCTATCACCATAGCAAATAAAAGCAGTTTTAAAAGGATATATTGTGTCATATTTAGCTGTTCAAATTCCAGCTAAATTAACATAAAAATGGATGTTACACAAGGTCAGGGATAATTAATGATGGTTGTAAACTTCAGCAGAGAAAGACTTCATTTCATGACGTGAGTGGACTATGTATGATCACCACAAAATCAGAAATCTGTCAGAACAATACTTGGCACATTTCTAATTATAATGGCTAACTTTAGTAGGCAAATGATTTAAATAGAAACCTATTAATTTCCTTTTGTATGATGATACATATTATGTCTTTGGCACTAGTAATTTTCACCGTATTAAAATTTGTAACCTAAATCTTCTATTCATCACTAATGTAGTTCTGAGCTTGAAGTTGCAGCTGACATGCATAAAATTGTGGTAATATGTATTCTATATTGAGATAAAACCATGAGACATTCTGAAATGTCTACAAACTGTTCATGTACTTTCGAAGTTCATTTTAAAATAAAACACCTTTACATTCTTAATTAAGTGAGGCTGAAAAGTGTTGTATTTCTTAAAGTAATAGTCTATTAATCCCCCAGTTTAGTTAGGCGAAACCTTACATCAGTACTTCAACCAATCTAAATGTCAGAAATGTAAATAATTTCAATGACAAACTCCATCGCTTCTATACAGTTTTACACAATTCTTCTGTCCACTCCTGCCACTACCCCGCCCACCGCCCAAACATTTCTTGCACATCTGGTTAGTCCCCAGCTACAATTCCTTTTGCAAGAGGACAAGTAGGTGACTTATTCCCAGACCACTCTGCAATTGGTCATTGTGAGGAGGACATGCAATTGGCCTGGGTGACTTGTCCTTCAACCATCTTCCATTCTTCTCTTTCGTATTTGAAGTTGCCTCCTCCTAATGGCTGACCTGAGACAAATTAATCTCATGCATGAACCCTCATCTACTGTGCCTTCATGTTTAGTCACCAGATCTCCTTGGTATATTTCTGCTCATTTCCAGTACACTGAGTATAGTGCTATTTTCCATGATGGCTGCTAAGTACCCAATTACCAGACCAAATTTTGCCAATCTAAATATTTAATTATTTGGCATTATTTGCACCTTAAATACATATTGCAGTCCTACATTAGTTGTTCCAAGATTATAATTTTTTAAGCCTCCAGTCATGCTGCTGTTCTCTTCATAAAGCTCTTATATGCACAGTTCTTTTCTAACCAAGCTCATTCAATGCTTTTATCACTGCAACATTTGTTGTTTAGTTCAAGCCATACTGTGCATATCCAGGAACACTAAGAAAATAATGAAGAGCACTGCTGGGAATACAGACAGCTACCTGAAACTATCCAAGAACACTCCCAAAGTATTAGCCAAATGTGTACCTCTTGACATAGTTTCTAACTGGAACTTTTCAAAATGTTAAAGTTAAATCCCATCTGATAAGACTGTATTATCCATATAAAGTATTGCAGTAAATCACTATAGCTCAACAATGCAAAATAAGATGTATTTGAAAGAGGAAGACAGTTAACAAAGATGTTGAAAAACAATTAACATTGTTCAGATTTCAGGGACTTTTTGGGATTACATCTTAAATGCCAGCAAATCAGATTTGCAGTAACTGAAAGTGAAACTGATACTTCCTTTACTAAAGTTTGCAATACTATCCAATTCCAGCCACCGTCCAGTCAGTTAGCTGTATTATCAGATTAGAATACATTGCAGGGATTGTTATCTGTTCTTACAAAAGGGGACTGCTACCAAAAAAAAGCTAAATGTTAGCTGAATTCTGAACCTTTTAACCTGGCTCAAGCCTGTTGCTCCCTGTTATGCAAATACCTTAAAATCCCCCTGTTTAGTTCAGTGGAAATAATTTTTTGAATGACAGGTTTACTTTGTGTGGATTCAATTGGTGATTAATCCCCCTTTGATCTAGGGTATTTTGCTAAACTACCAGTTACCTCTTCTGACAGAGTGCAACTGAGATTAGGGAGATCATTGGAATGCTATCACGGTGTAGGTTTATTTTCCATAACCTCTTAGAGCAAGGGCGAGGAAAGCAATCTATTTGTAGGATTTGATGCTGTGCGACGCTGTCAATGGAGTCAGGAAGCTGATTGTATTTATTTTAACACTGCAACTGTTTTTTTTACGCAAACAAGGCAGATTTTTGTTAACATTACACATCCTTGTTGATCGGGCAGTTATGTCAACACTCAAACCAACTTGGTAAAGGGAATAATGTTCCGTATTCATCACAAAACATGAAACTCTGTCAAGTTATCCCTTTACCCTCGTCAAGAAGTAAGCAGATTTTCCCTTCAAATAGCTGTCGTGTTGACGAAAAAGTAGCATGGTGAAGATAAAGGTTTTAAGGAGTTGAATAGTCAAAGCCCAGTTTGTAAAAATGTTATTTTACAATGCATTCCTGTTACGGTCACTTTCTGTTTGCCAGATAACGGCACAACAAACACCATCCTTCATTCCGCTATCATAGATTTCCATAGAAACCTTCAATAAGAACTGCCTTGCAAACCCAATATTAAAGAAGTCTCAATGGTGTAACTCATCTCAATTCCAATTTTAATTGTATTTCCTATATTAGGAGAGCTGCAAATTCCTAGCTGTGATTGGTGACACAAATGTGTGAATTGTCATTTTGTCTAACAAGCCACATTACTGCATGAGAAAAAAGTGTTTGAACGACTTAGTTAATAAAATCATACTCTGCTGAAACAGTTTCACTAAGTATTTGTTTCTAATTGCCTATCAAAGAAGACATTTTTAATTTCAAATGAGAATTTTTTTAGATATATGTACATAGCAATGGTGTTTTTTGTGTGAATTAGCCTTGTTTGGAAAAAAAAGAAACACAGTTGCAGTGTTAAAACAAATATCATGAACAAGCATGTATACAGTTTCTTGGCTGCGATAAATCTGAGAATTCAATTAAATGATAATTCATTGTAGGCAATAAAACAATTGTAAATTGGTTCCATTTCTTGTGGTTCAGTTTTACACATATTTTTTAAACAAAGCATGTTCTGATAAAGCATATTGTTGCACATATGAATTCTTGATCTCAGCCAGACTCCCAGGAAAGGCACTGAGTATTGGTGAGGAAAAATTAGAGGACAGGTTAACCTGGATTGCTCTTGTACACCTAATAGTTTTCTATGTTATAGGGAGTCATTGTAAGAAGGTCCTTCCTTGCTCCCACAGGGGAATCATGCAGGGAACTAATGGGGCAATATTAAATAGGGGAAAAAGAGGACTCCCCTGAAGAAGGAAAATCACAATGTTCATGCAGACCACCTTGCGGACGGTTCAGGTAGCATTGCAGAGGCCAGGGTACAGGTTGTTTGGTCACTCGCTTCAGAGCATAAGAAAGCATAGAACAAAAAAAGACAACTCATCAAGCTATGCTATTGTATAATGAAATCCTGCTAGAGTCACTTTCCACTTGCCACATAACAGTGTGATGACCCACTCTTGTGTATTTTTTCTTCACAGAGCATTTGCAGGCCAATCCTGTCATGAATATTGCCCAACTCACTCCACTTCTTGCATAGGAAGAAACCACAGATGTATCTCAATTTGGAAAAATCATGCAGAGAGAAAAGGAAGATAAACAGGCGGGAGGAGGAAGAAACCTGGTGATTCAAGAGTCTCAGCTGTTTGTTTATTCCTTCTGTGTGATATCAAAGAATGAATACTGTAGGTATTTGTAATATAAGCGAGGGCATAATATCAGATTATATGACTCATGCAAGAGTATTCTGAAGCTGTTTTCTGTTATACCCACATTGTGTGTACAGTATATAACATTAATAAAGCTGGGTTGAAGGGAGTAACAATATAGTTGTGGTAGATCATATAAATTGCAGTAGCGAAGCCCAGGTGTTATGTAAATGTCTGAGCTCATGTTACTGCTTTTAATTTGTTTTTTCTAATTTAGGTATGTTTAATTTTTATTCATTACAGTTATTTGTGAATTCCTAATGACTTACACTTACAATATGGAAACTGAATGGAATCTATGTGAAGTGATGCCAGTTACTGTATCATGTTACACTAAGTAAAAGCTTATCAACAATATGACTGGTAGAAGGCTATTATGAGGTTTATGTGTTGTAGTGAGATGCCAGGTATATAGGATTAGCATTAGAATGATCAAAATTATTTATTTTATTGAGAAGCTCCTGAATTTGTGCATTTGGATTATTCAATGTTCTTCATAATATTTCAAGGAATATTACTCATGGAACAGTAATTGCGAACGTGCTTGAATGTATTCTATTAACGGAAAGCAAATCTCCAATATAGTATAGAAAAATAGAAAGAACTTGCCTTTTTATAGCATCTTTCACATTCTCAGGACATCCCAAAGTGCTTCACAGCCAATGAATTACTTTTGAAGGGCAGTCACTGCTGTTTTGTAGACAAACTTGACACAATCCTTGTGCACTGTGTTACAACAAGAACAAACTAACAAATGGCTCGGGAAGCTGTTATCATGAAAGGAGCGAGGTCCCACAAATAGCAATTAGATAATTGGCCAACTAATCTGTTTTGGTGAAGATGATTGAGGGACAAATGTTAGCCAGGACACCAGGAGAACTCCTCTGCTCATCTTCAAATAGCGCCTTTGGGTCTTTTGCATCACTTGAACAGGCAGACTGGACCTCAGTTTAATTTTGCAGCTGAAAGACGGCACCTTTGACAGTGCAACACTCCCTCAGTACAGCACTGACGTATCAGGCTTGATTTATGTGCTCAAGTCTGGAGTGGGGGTTAAATCCATGACTTTCTGACTTAAAGGTGACTGAGACAGGCTGACACCACGTTTATTCAAAACCAGCCTTTCATATAAATAAAATAATTCTCCAGCACCTTTCAAGATAGCAGCTTCCCTAGCCATTTGTTTGATCGTTTTTGTTGTAACACAGTGCACCATGGAGTGTTGAGCTGCAGTTTGGTTCCCGTAATCACCCATATCGTGGGGCCCTGATCACAGGAGGTGCTGAGTAAAGCTTACACGCCCGAAGAGAGCCGGCACGGACTCGATGGGCCGACTGGCCTTCTTCTGTGCCGTTATGACTCTATGACTCCTCAGATTTCTATAAATGTGGTGCTCAGTTTACAGTTAAAACCCTTGGTATTTTTTCCAGGAAATAAACTTTGCACTTTAACCAGCATCCTAACTAAAAACTCTGGAAAACTTTCACCTCAGTCAGAAGTCAGCACTGTGCAGAGAGCTTTCCATTGAACATAATGGGCCATTAAATAAGCCAACAAATTGTGGGGATTGGAGAATCGATTAATTAGCTCCTTAATATGGCACATTGGCAATTGCAAGCGTGCCCAAAATTCACTGGTAGCACCCCAAGAGGGAGGCGGGGCGTTACTGGAAGCACCCCGCCTCCCTCTTGGGGCGCTGCGAGTGAATATTGCGGCGCTATGTGCCACAGCGCATGCATTGTGCCACGGTACTGCAGGCCTTCCTCCCCTTATTAAAGGGGAGGGGCCTAGCGCAGCGCAACCCGGGGCCCTGCTGGGCCACCAGGGATCGGAGTGCCAGCAAAAGAGCCCACCGGGGGCTTCACTGGTGGCCGGAGACAGCAATGGGAGCAAGTGCCGGTAGGCGGCCCGCAACAAAAATGGCCGCCCGGCACCTCCCCTTTAATTTGCGCCACCCCGGCTGCGCGTACGCCCCCCTGACCTTGTTGGACATAGCGTCCGGCATTAGTTCAGGGGGCGCTACTGAAGATCGGGGCTGGGGCGCAAGCGGGGTGCTGCGCATGGCGATGACATCATCGCCCGAGGCGCAGCGCCATGGGGCGCTAACGGTTACCGCCTCCGCTAACCTCCCGCTGAATTTCACGGGAGGCGTTAGCGGTGCCACGCCCGGGCGCTAGTTGCTTTGTACCCCGTTACATGGGAGGCGCAAATCAACTGAATTTTTCCCCCAAAGATAATATTAGAGAACTAGAACTGAACTAATCACTACTAAAGATATCATATAACATTTATTCCAGTGCAGTCTTTAGCCTGGGGTAAAATGCCTAACAAACTTATTATTGAAGCTACACAACAAATATGGTGTGGGCTGTAACAAGAGATAGCACAATGGCAATGAATAGGTTAAACATTAGAATTGGAAATGGTCTTCAGTTCTGTTCAAGAGATCAATTAATAAGATTGGAGCTTGATTCCATGGAGAAATTAATGTCTGCAGCATCTTGTCACATGAGCATGTTTTCTCATTTTTTAATTTTAGCAAGATTTGCATCCTGTAACACTACAATGTTTTAGATTCTAAAGAGAAAAATGAAGAACAGATGAAAGAACGCAAAGAATAATATTCCTCGTGTAGTTATGATTTATTCCTGCATTAGCCTGTTGTGGATTCTAACAGATTAACAAAAGCTGCTGAAAAAAACATATGTGCCTGGAATTTCTGTGGTGGATCTTTGGCAGGAGATCGGCTCAACCCCATGGAAATTCAAGGCCCACGGACTGTATCAAACTGGTAAAATGTGGTACAAATGGTGTATAAAAACTTGGTGGCGTTTTGTCACATTCACAAAGGTTAAATTAGAATTTGCATCTTAACATTTGCATATGCTGCCAAAATCCTCTAAAATATTTGTATACTGTGTCCACTTTGGACTACATCAATCAGAATATTAATTTTTCCCTCATGTACATGGATCAACAATATATAGCTTGATTTGAG
Source organism: Squalus acanthias (assembly GCA_030390025.1). Taxonomy (NCBI): domain Eukaryota; kingdom Metazoa; phylum Chordata; class Chondrichthyes; order Squaliformes; family Squalidae; genus Squalus; species Squalus acanthias. The sequence goes on from CM059425.1 coordinate 52,055,097, forward strand.
GAGTTTACTTCAGAAATGATTAAACTTCATGTAACCATTTGTTTTGCAAACCAGTTCTGTAAATGGCATTTCCATCAGTTTAATGTATTAGATCTTGCCAAGCAACTTTATTGTAATAAGGTTTCCTAAGTAACATGCGCCAATCTTTGCTCTCACTAAACACATAGGATTCAGTCCTCTTTTTATTCTGACTTTTTTAAAATATCTCCTCTTCCACATTGTGTAGAATGATTTTAAAACACAAACCTACAGAATATGCCTCACTCTTGTGCTCTCAGACATGGTGTGCCAGCCCTCTCAATAAATAAATAAAGTCATCAAAATGACAGCAGGGGAAAATGAGAGCCAAGCATTATGTTAAGTTCCAAAGCAAGTTTCTGTTGCTAGAGGGGTTAATACATTTGCACTGATTTCTCTGAAAAGGCCAATGTAGAGAGACATTTAAAAATTAATATTCAATAAAGGATAACAGACAATAAATCAAATATATATACTAAAATAAAAACTTGTCCATCAATCCCCACCACATTTATTCCTAACCTGAATAAAATTAGCAATCAATAATTTTTAATGTAAAACTCTATTTTTGCCACATAAAACCATAATAATAACTGTGAATTTGTGTTAGAAGTAATTTGTAACTGTTATATCCTGTCACAATGCTTTCTTTCTTAACATTTTATTTGTTTTAACTTAGGATCACAAGATTACCTCCCTGTAGGTGTGATTACTTTGGACATTATCAGCCTCAATTGTATGCACAAGCACACAGAGGCACTGTAGCAGGGAGTCTATACACCTCACTCGTGAGGGGTCCAACTTGATTGGATTTGATCATTTTTAACAGAAAGAGGTAATGGTCTTTCACATGATTCAAATCTTTACATTTTGTGTTTTGTTTATAATTACAGTCTATAATTACAGCCAGATAATTAACAGTTGAGAGACACCTTGCAGTGCTATGGTGCTAATATTACAGTATGGTTTGATATATATTGGAAAATGAGATAGCGTGTCAATAGGTCTTAAAGGGGCATTGTCATTTAAACATTCTGGCTTGTAAGCCAGAAATTTCTGCATCAAATTCCTGCCAATTACAGAGGGTATTACAAGTGGTGTAAATCTGTCTGTGACTTTCTCATGAATTAAATTGGTGAAGAGTTTCAAAGACTTATTCTGGATTACATCACAGAAACTGTTCAAGAACATCCTCATTGGCAGATTTGTATGGCTCCTTGTTTACAATAATGCCTCTCTAAATACAGTTGCAAAATCCACTTAATTCCTTGTAGAAGTGAATAGAAAATTGCTTTCTATTTAAAAATACAAAACTACAAGTGGCACGCCAGATGTGACAAGTACTGTGAAGTTCTGCAAGGTTGGCCGTCTGCCTGGGCCTGACAGCAGAATTCTCTACTAGTCTAGTCTGTCCTCTTGTGGCTTATTTAGTACACTGCAGAATGGGAACCTCTACAGAAACAAATTCCCCAAAAAATCAGCCCACCACCATCTTTTGCTTAAATCAAACTGAATATTTTATTTGCAGTTACAGCATTGCATACTGCCCTATATGAGCCACAGATTTCTAACTTCCAAACCAAAAATGTTGGATGACACAGGGTATTTCAACAAAAGTACAGCATAATTGCAGCTACCAACACCACCTAATAATTAAAAATAGTATGTACATTAATCCTTAAATGTCACATATTAATATAACATCTAATAAATTACAATATATAGAGCACTGCATATACCTTGAAGGACCATTTTGTCATGATTATCAGAAATACTGGAGATTTATAGATTCATGTTTTAGCTCTTTTCACCATATTTCACATCCTCTGAACCATTCTCCAGCTGAAAGGATGGATAGATCCATTTTAACAGGCTGCTATCACAGTATAACCAGCTGTTATAGCACTGTGGTATGAGTTTGCTTGTTATATGGATTTGGCTTCTTGGCCTCGGCTCAGGTCCTTCTCCTCCCTCTCCATCTAATGGCTATGGGAATCATCAGCGCTAATCCGCAGCCTAACATTCCACTGAGCATTGCTATAATAATGTGCTATTCACTTGATCATTTTTTTCTTTTCCCTCTAATTTTCTACTCTTTCTTTCTGCAGTTGCCGACTCAGTTTGGGACTTGGTGCCATGAGCACCAGTTGCCTTCCTCTACCTCATCCAAAGTGTTCAATCTTAGATGGTAGGCAGCTATCAGCCATTTTAATGTGGCAAATGGTGACATTGTCATTGTCAAATATCATTGTGCATGCACAGAGGTGCATGATGTGAGCCTGGACAGTGATTAATAGTCATGAGTTTGCCTTAATTCCTGTTGCCTTGTAAACATAGAGAAGCACTGAGGCTGTAATCCGATCCTGTTGTTGAGCATCACTCCTACTTTGGCACCCATATACAAAGACAAAGGGGTAGAAATTTGTTTGCGTTGCGCCCGTTTATTCTGGGCATGCAATGGGCCAGTTTAACAGTGGGACGCCTTACGCAGATTTAGCAGCTGTCAGGCTTACCCTGCTCGGGTAGGCTGGTTTTGTCTGATTATGCTCCTGTAAAGCATCTTGGGATGTTTTACTATGTAAAGGCGCTATATAAATGCAAGTTGTTGTTGCTGCTCAGAATTCTTCAGCGCCCCCTGTGGCTGCCAACTAAGGTAGCGGCCTGACATTCACCCCAGAAAACAGGCCCAGACGAAAATCTGCCCCAAAGTGTCCTCTGTGCATGCATAATAACATTTGACAATGACAATGTCAGCATTTACCACATTATAATCGCTGATAGCTGCCTACCATCGATGAATGATGCTTTTTTATTTAAAAAGTAGCATTTCTTTAGAATTACAAAATAAAAGAATAGTTTGTGTAAAATATTTAATTACCAATGGTCCAGCTGGTCAGGTTTATTTCTCCTGAGTAATGTGGAGGATTTGAATCTGTTTTCTTTTCTCGTCTTGGCAGTCCCTATATATGGTCCATTCAGATTGGTGGGGCCTGAAGCCAGGTCCATGTTCTTTGGTGGAGCTGGCGGTATAATTATGCATTCCATCGAGTTAGGCAGGATGAGAATGTATCTATTTTCTGGTGGTCTTGCCTACCTAGGTGGTCCAGGACTAGGTTTGCATCTGACCACTGACGGTCTCAAGTGGCTGATGCAGTGGCCAGGATTATCAGGATCGGGCTACAGCTTCACGGTTACTCAGATTTCCAGACCTCGGAAGCAAAAGTAAAAACCTAAAAAAGATCTGAACATTTATCCCTAATACGAAATAGATGAGGTAAAACAGACAGAAACACTTAACTTATAAGCAAACTTTAATAGCAATGGCTATAACAGCACGAGATTAAAACTTGTTAAAGACTGGGAACGCCTGAATTATATCAAGTGGATTCTACTACGTACAAAAAATATGCATATATTTTCCTTGTCCTAATTCTCTGCAATCTCATGAACAAGGCTGCTCATGCACACACTTAGCACAGGACAAATTATCTGCTTTTTTGTCATCAGAGTAAAATCTCTATTATTCACTGGAAAGCCTACATTCCTGTTCGTCAACAACATAATAGGGTTTATATTGTTATAATATGTTTTATATCCAATACAATTTGGTTAGCATTAAGTGTTCTTGATTCAGAACATGAACTGTTTACTTTGTTTCTGATGCCTCCTGTATTTTTGTAGATAGAAGTATTTAAAGATGTAACACTTAGTGGAAATATAGGATCTCAGATATATCTGTTGAGTTACAGAATACTGTACAAATATTATGCTACCACCGCTGAGGATTGCAGTGTTTTTTATAAAGTACATCATAAGTCATTGGCCCAGATTTTGCATTAAAAATAACGGTGAGGCTATCAGTACTCACCGTTATTACACAGTAAATCAAACACCAACTTCCGGTGTCCACACATGTGCAGTTAAATGCGGAAATCAGGAAGTTGCTGTCCGATTTGCCCTTGCTCCTCCACAAGCTTCGCTTCACTGGAACCTCGCCGAGAGACTCAGCATTCAAATACATGATGGGCGTGAAGTTGCGGTACTTACCCACAAGATACCTACTAAAGATGCCAGAAGAAGTTAGGGCTGATGCATTCATGTGTACGTGAACTTTTAACTGCATGATAAATCTTAATTACTGCCAAACAACCTCTCTGGTACTGAAAATTTACTTTTACAAGTGTGAAGTCTCATTCCTTCAGATTTTAATTATTGTTGGAGATTTAAAAAAATTAAAATTGAAAGATTTTTTTTACTTTTTCTTTCTGTCTCTTTTATCTCTCTCTCTTAATCCCATCTTTCTTTCCCTCACTTTATTTCTCTTTCGGTACATGATTTTACATTGAATTAAATATTATAATTTATACTTCCCGGTTTAGACTGGGTGGCCGTGACTTCCCCTACCTGAGTGAGTCCATGGCGGGCGAGGTCAGTGGTGGGTCGCGGCCTTGCTGCTGGCTCCATCCCGGCCTCCGACATGACTTTCCCCTGATAGGGCTTGCTAAGCCCGCCCAGCGCGTTTCCCGGCCAATTGAAGGAAGCAGGTCTGATGACGTCATTTGATGACGCGTCATCAGCTGATTTCCTGAAAGGGACCATGCGCAAATCTACTTTGACATTTGTGCTGTCAGTGTTCTACAGCATTGAGGTGCTGCAAACACTGACAAGCATTGCACAGAGGTGCACGGCTGCACCCAGGCTCTCCCATGACTCCCTCCATATGCTTATGGAGGAAGGTCCTCCTCCCTTCCCATGGGCGGAAGAGACCTCCCCAGGAGACCAAAGCAGCCTGGTTGCACATTGCACAGGAGGGCACAAGCAGGGATGTCGTCAGGAGGACCAGGCTGCAGTGGCACAAACCTTTCAATGATCTCAGTAGATCACAAAATGTTACTGCAAAGCCACACTCAACCTCATCCTGCTGTGCCACTCATCACATCCCCATCACTCTGCCTTCCCTACCCGACCCCTGCACATCCTTACTCACAGCAACTTACCTTGCACCTCCACCTATCCCTCTCTATCTATATTATCACTTCCCCATCTCACTAGCCACCCCTCACACTCACCCTTATCCTAGTCCAATCATACCAATAACAACACAACAACACACAAAGGTAGGCACTTGTGTGTTTTAGCCAATGTTCATGTGAAGTTTCTGTTAATGTGCTGTCAAACATTGAAACCTTTATTTTCAGCACTTTGCGTTCTTGGACAGATTTGTGTGCACCTTTGGAAGTGGCTTAGTGAGTTGCAGTGAATGGTGAGACAAAACGGTACCCCCTGCAATGCTGATGAGTGTGAAAGGAATGGCTTGGGCATTGTAGGGATGCTTTATGGTGTTGTTGTGGGGTGGTGCCAACCTGGTGAATCATGTGGCAGCCAGGGTGTGCAGCATCAAGTGAAGTAAATCATGGCCATGGTGAGGCCATCCCTGGCGTTCCGGGCAGCAATGTAGTCGGGTGCTGATGCCCTCTGTCCTGTGCAGCATCAGGTGATTGTGGAGAAGGTTGGTGTGGTTGTTGGTGCTGCTGGTATGCCTGGTGTTGCGGCTGATTGTGGTCAGATTCTGAGGACCAAGGTGAGAGAGTATAAACCATTCCCATGCTGATGGAATAGATGGCAGGTGAACTTGAGGTGACAGAAGCAACCTGTCAATGGTGAGAGAGGTTGTTCCAATGACGTGACATTGGATAGAGAGTTTGCTCCAAACACTTGCAACCTGCATAAAGCTCAATCTGTCTTCCAAATGCAGTAAGCAACAGCTTCTGAGCTTGGAAAGTGAACAGCTGTGAGATGGGAGCTTTTATAGCACATTTCAAGCTGTCAAGTAATGAGATGATTCTATGGCCATTCAACTCCCACCCAGCTTAACAGACGTGATCCCCGAGCAGTATGGACCCCGTTGGCGAGCTGGTAAATTCTAAAGCTCAAAATTGTTGTTAATCCTCTGTTAACAAGGTCATAATGACCTGAATTGCCTCCCCCACCGCTGCCTGTCGGGTCTGCTCAGTGCTGACAGACCCGACATTTGCTAAAGGTGCATGGCGGCGGGTTGACAGCGGAGTTCCAACCCATTGTCAAAAAAAAACACTTTCCCACCCGACCCGCCACCGATCCCGCCTGCTGACCCCCTGGAAAATTCCCCCCAGTGTCTCAGTGAGGAGTCTTCAATCTGATTGGTCGAGGAGATAAACTGTTGCTTTCCCTGCTCACACAGGTCCCAGATCCCCTGTAGAGGGCGCCGCACTGAAAAGGATCTCTAGTAACTGTAAGTTGCCGCTCAAAAGCCCCAAAACGCCTGTGGGTAGCTGTAAGCGTAATGAATGGTAAGCGCCATTCCTTCGCTGCTGACTGCAAAATCCGGGCCATTGTCTCCAAAATAATTACATCTAGTGTCATTGTATTCAGTCCTATACTGCTGTCCTAATAATATTATGGAGTTGCTGAGGGTTCATTGAGCAGTGTTTCAGACTCTGGCAGATGCTTACCTAGAAAATCAAGGGACATTTTTGGCCATCATGAATTATGTGTGTGTGTGTGCATGTGCGCAGGTGATAGTTCAATGATAAGCTAATGATATTTAACCGAAACCTGAAGTAGTATTCAGCAGGCTAATAACGTCATTTTCTGAAGAATGTAATAAAAAAAAAACAGCTAATTACTCTACCAGTGGTTGTTTATGTGACTACAACAACCTCCCGCCCCACAAAAACATAACTATTGGCCCAAAATTTTCTGTCGAAATAACGGCGAGGCTAATGGCGCTCGCTGTTATTTATGCACAAATGCTACAGCAACTTCAGGCGAGGGCAGATGCGCAGTTAAACGCGGAAATCCAAAAGTTGTTGTTCGAGGTGCGCTGCTCCACCGTTAACTTCGCAAAAACGACATCTCACCAACTGCCTCACCATTAAAATTAACATGACGTTGCTGTATTGCGCAGTGGATATGAGCTAAACACGCCACAGAAAGTTAAGTGTTGTCCATTTCAGTCTAAGCACCCTTTTATCAACCTCCCTAGCACTGTAAATTAACTATTACAAGTGTGGCGTCTCATTCTTTCAAGTTTTAATTGTTGTTGGCGATTTTAAAAATGTAAAATGTAACTTTTTTTTTCTGTCTCTTCTTTCTCTCTCTCTGAATCCAATCTCTCTTGCCCTCGCTTTATTTTTCTTTCTGTACCTGATTTGACATTGAATTCACCCATTTTAATTTACACTTCCTTCTCAGTCCTTGCGCTGTTAATTTCACAATCCTTCAATCTGATTGGTTCAGGAGATATACAGTTGTTTGCCCTGTTCACTCAGGTCCCAGATGCCCTGTTTCCCTTGCTGCGACGTTGTCAGCTCGCACTTTCAGCGACTTGCCACGGAAAAAATTTAAAACCTAAATGTGCAAGGGCAGGTGTAAATAATGACAGATGGCATTAGATCACTCCTCCAGCAAATTATGGGCCAATATTCTAGTTTGTACTATTACTTTCCAAAGTATGGGTAAGATCTAGATCTCACAGTGTCACTGTATCAGAAGACATGTTTTGTGACTTGTGACCTTCCACCTCCTGAAGAATGGGGCACCCTGGGAAGACAGAAGTTCTATTCTTCATGTGGATCTTGTAGGTCGACTTCAGATTTTTGATATTGCCAACTATTTACCAATTTTCTTGGTGCTTATTAACTGCACCAATGCAGCCAATACTAAGCAGTCTGTCAGTGCTATTGGTTAATTACCTGTTGTCTTTCTGCATTTCTCTTTTTAAAGTTCATTTGGAAATCTATTTCCCATAACACTGTCTTACTGTTAGGACTAGCTCATTCAAATCTAGCGAAACCTAGTAGAACTAAGACCTAAAGCAATCATTCAACACAAGGTGAGACCCTGCTGGCTTTCTGCTTGATGGACTTCCTGAACTGGAAGCTCATAAAGAAACTTTACTGAAAGAAGCCATAAAGTGATATTTTAACCAAGGAAGCCCTTTATAGTAGAGAACTGAATTTCTGATTGAAAACAATCGGTGTTCTGAGTTATCAGTGTAGGTTCCTTTAAGTCCCTGTACCACATATATATTTGGAATATAGTTTCACAGGATGTACAAGTTCCCCAGCAGGTGCATCGTATCCATTTCTGTGCAGGATAGGGGAGGTTTGTTTGCTGTGTAACTAAAGAACTAAGCACAGGTTGCAGGTGCCACTTCTGATTCACTCCAGTTACCTCTTCACAGGATCACTGGCAGAAACTGAATGAGACGAGAACAGAACGTCCACGGAGCCAAATTAATATCTGAGAAAAAGAACCAAATGTTGGGATAGGCTGAGCACATGAGACAAGCTGTCTCACTAAGGTGCCCTTCAGGAAAATTGTAACTTAGACAGATTGGTGCTGACAAATTCTTTCAGCGCGCTGGATGTGACATCTGCAAGAATGAATTGTTCCCGATTACAGTTAAAGCCATGCTGCACAATGGGATGGCCGGCAAAGTCCTTGCCTTCCTTACTCTCCTGTGCTAGTTGATGCCCTGTCCTACCCTACCCAGAGTGCCACAGTGGATGCTTGAAAGTTATTTTTATATTTGGTCCTTTTAGCAGGCATTGTGGATTATATGTACATTGACCTTCACTTTGATAGTACTATGAGTAGTTGAAGGGAATCTTAAGAATGCAAGGAAGCATGAAATGAATAAATGTCATTCAGCCTATTAAGCCCACTGCCTCCATAAGTCATGCACAATCTATCCTAATCTACCATGGACTCTATACCAGCCATTTACTCTATGAGGAAAGGTTCTATAAAAATACCCCGTGAACTCTAAAAGCTCATCAAATAAAACTCCAAGGTATCCATCTCCACTATTCAATCATGACCTGCTGCTGTCTCTCCACAAACAATCCCTTGAAATCAATTCCTTGAAATTGTGTGTGCAGGTAGATAAAGCCATTAAAAAAAGGCCGATAGAATTTAGGGTTTTATAAATAGAGACATAGAGTACAAGAGTAAAGAAGTATTGATGAATTTCTACACAACATTGGTTAGGTCACAGTTAATACTGGCAATTTTGCCCCCCATTATAGAAAGAACTTTAAAGCTATAAAAAGCAAACAGTGTAGATTTACCAGGATGGTGCCAGGAATGGGAAGTATAGTTATGAGGAATAACTTGAGATACTGGGATTATTTCCACCGAGGCAGAGAACACTGAGGAGATTTAATAAAAGATTTTTGAATTATGAAGGGTGTTGATAGAGTGAATTGGGAAGGACTATTTCCTCTGGTGGTAGAGTCAGTGACGAGAGGCCATCAATTTAAAATCGTTACTGAGAGTGAGGAAAGGGGTTAGGAGAAATTTATTCATGCCAAAGGTTGTTGGAGCATGGAATGCTTTGCCACAGGGAATGTTTGAGACGGAGATTGTTGCATCTTGTAAGGGAAAATTGGATAAGTATTTGAAGCAGAGCTGTGGGGAGAGGGTGGGCAGTGGGGTTAGTTTTGGATTCCTTTAGCAAAGTGTTGAATGGCCTCCTTCTGTGCTCTAAACTTTTCTGGTTTTATGATTTTTGTAAGATGAGATGTGGCACACATAGCGATGATCCAATTAGAGTGCACCAACAATAATGCTGCTGAGCCACTTGTCAATGACCTAATGAGACTCTTAACCGCTTTAAAACGCTCTGTAATCCCACTGTGATAAAGAAAAGTTGTTCCAAATGGAGCAAAGTGTCAAAGCAAGGTGACACTACCCTTGTAGGTGGACTGAGAATAGCAGATTAGCCTTTATAGCACCAAACAAATATGGAATACGGCAGGCTTAGAAAGAGATAACAGAGAGAACTGACACAGTACCATTCAACTGACACACGAGATGAAGTCAGCAAGTGCTGGATTCGGAAATGCAATTCAATTTGGTCAAATTCATACATAAGCTAGGAAGGGACTGTCGCAAGTGAAGGTCAGGACTTCACTAAGAGAAGCAGCATCAAAACATTCCGCATCAGCTTCTACACTTGAAACAAGCACCGTTCCAGAAATAAGCATCTCACAGGTTGATAGTAAGTTTGAGGAGGGATCACTGGGAGAAACACATGGCATGAGTGAGCAAGGGTCAGATTTGATGGGTAAAGAAGGGTGACATAGTTCGAGCAATTATCTACCCAGCACTCTGCTATTTACCAACTGGCAACTGCTGCAAAGACCCCAGTGGTGCAGAAAGAAAGCCCGATCACAACATCTCTCATGAATATTCCCATCAGGGTGTTGAGATCCACACTCCATTATATAATAGTTGCTGGCTTCAACATGCCTGGAGACAAATCATTGACAGTCCCATGAAAGGGGGCTCAGATACCTCGTAGCAATGCAACAAGCTGTGCTAAACCAGATGCGTGACCTACGTGAGAAATTGGCCTCCAGCACAATCATGTGTCGAGCAGCATAGCTGGATATCGGGTTGGCTCCAGTCTCGTGCCATCATGTGCCTCTGCACCAGTGACAGGTGATATTGCTGAAAGCATGTTACCTCCCACAGAAAGTGCATTACAGCAAAGTCCTCGTGCAGATGTGGAGTCCTCTGGGCCACTATCAATTGAGATGGTCAGCCATCACTTTCCCAACAATAGTCAAGGCAACCTTAAGTTCATCCACCTCGCCTACTCCTTCACTTAATGATGCACCTAACAGAAGCAGACAAGTCATTGAATGGTGTACAAGTTGAAAAAGAGGGAACGGCACTGCTGCACATATCATTGAACACATTTAGGTCGCACACACTTAAACTAATAAAAATAAACAGTAGAATTTTATATGTTAAAGTCAGGTTTATTTCATTAACTTTAAGGAAACAGAGACAGCAGCACTTCTTGCTCAAAAAAGAAAAATCAGATGGTTGGTTTAAAGTATCTAATCACAGCAATTATCAGATGAGGCATAACATCCAGGTCACTGAACATTTTCCTGTGCCATATACAGGTATCAGTGTAAAAAGAAGTTTTCAATGAGCACCTGATACGTGGTAGTCTCCTCTCCTACACTGGTATAGAAACATAGAAACATAGAAACTAAGAGCAGGAGTAGGCCATTTGGCCCGTCGAGCCTGCTCCACCATTCAATACGATCATGGCTGATCATCCAAATCCATTACCCTGTCCCTGCTTTCTCACACAGAATCCCCATCGAACCTGCACCGACACATATCCCACCCTATCCCCATAACCCCCCACGTATTTAATTCCCCCTAACATATCCCATCCTATCCCCGTAACCCCACATATTTAATCCCCCCCTAACACTAAGGGTCAATTTTATCATAGCCAAATCAACCTAACCCGCACATTTTTGGACTGTGGGAGGAAACCGGAGCACGCGGAGGAAACCCACGCAGACACGGGGAGAATGTGCAAACTCCACACAGACAGTCACCCGAGGCCAGATTCGAACCCGGGTCCCTGGCGCTGTGAGGCACCAGTGCTAACCACTATGCCACCGTATCTCTCTTCATAGTTCGTCCTGCGGCTCCTCATCTTCATGATCTTCCTCAGATTTTTGCTGCTACTCAACCATTTCCACAGGGAGACCTACGTTGTGAAACATGCAGCACACCACAATCATTTTGCAGATGCTAAGTGGTGCAAACTGTAAAGCCCTCCCCTTTCCCCTGAGTCATAACATGTTTGAGCAGGCCAAATGTCTGCTTGATAATTCAGACACTTATGTGCCTGATTAAGACTGTGATCGGCTGCTGTACAGAGATGTCAAAAAGATGTTAAGAGCCATAGATCCAACCCTCCACATGGACTCCAAGGAGCCAAACTCATAAGCTATCTTGCCCTTGGGACAGTTTAGGCATGCATTAATCGTAGAGAAAATATGATTTATGCATGTGTCCTGGGAAGCATTCATTAATATGCATGATATTCATTCTGTACAGAGCATTTGATGGAGCAATAGCCCTTCCTGTTGATTCAGGGTATTTCATTATATGCAACTGCTTGAATTGTAATGTGGGTGCAGGCAATGCAGCCCTCTACCCCAGGAACCTATGATTATGGAAGGCACCCTTTTCTTCCCCCTTCCTCTCAGCTGAAGGTATTAATTCCTGTTCAGGTAGAATATTATGGTAGAGATCATCCACTGGTACCTTGCTGAGCTGATAACGTAGACAGTGAGTATTGGGGACAACACATGCCTGATGCTATCCTTAGCCAACATCTATACGTGTGCACTTTAGCAATTGGAAGCAGGAACCCTGGCTGATTACACCTCTCTAACCCAGAGGCACTAAGGCTAATTGCAACTCATCTTGCATTAATGTGAAGCAAAAATCACTTTGCACCTTTACAACTGTACAAAACTGCCCCATAATGCATGAAAAATTTGTTTTCGCTTTGTTAATAAATGGGTCTCTTACATATTACTATAATGATTGTTTTAGAAAAAGTAAACTTCAGTGTTGCTGTAGTGTGATGAGAAATGGCTGCAGACAAATAGTGAGTCGATTCATATTTTCGGCAACTAAAGTGGCTATTTTAGTGTGTACCAGTAGGATGCAGCAGGAAGGCAGCCCTGTGTAAATGGTACAGTGAGCTTGCTGGTCAGGGGAGAGAAAATTACCTGCAGAAGAGAAAAGCCATAGTAGCAGAAAATAAGCCTTAATTAAAGTGGCTGAGTAACTGTACTTGGGGGCTCTTATCTAACTGAAAGTGTCGGACCTCATTTACTACATCGTCACTGTCACAAACATATAAGAAGTATGACCTCTATCTGTTCAGAGAAAGAGAGGTTCAGCACTCTTGGAATACTGAGAATTTGATGTACTACATAAAAAATGTAGCCTCAGGACGTCTCAAAACGCCTTACAGCCAAAGAAGTACTTTTTGATGTGTAGTCACTGTTGTAATGTAGGAAGCACGACTGCCAAATTTGTGTACAGCAAGGTGCCATAAACAGCAGTGAGATAAATGACCAGAGAATCTGTTTTAGTGATGTTGGCCAAGACACCAAGAGAACTCCGCTGCTCTTCTTTGAATAGTGCCATGGGATCTTTTACATCCACCTGAGAGGACAGACGGGGCCTTGGTTTAATGTTTTATCCGAAAGACGGCACCTCCGGCATTGCAGCCCTCCCTCAGTACTGCACTGGAGTGTCAGCCTGGATTATGTGCATAAGTCTCTGGAGTAGGGCTTGAAATGTAATGAAATGATATCACAGTCCTAAGAAATTACCCACGACACTGACTGAAGTTTGCCCACGTAGCGTATTCTTGTTTCATGTGTATACCTCAATATATACAAAATACACATTTGTCAAACTGCTCAGGGACAACAATGACACTCCCCTGTACTTTTCTGCAATGACTTGTATTGTCCAACAGGGGTCAGAAAAAAGCTAACTAATGGATTATTTCTATCCGTCTGCCTCTTTCTTCCCACCCACTGTCCCCAGTAAACAAAGTAACCCCACGGGGGTGAATTTCTACGAGGATTCTTCCGCTCGTCCGTCATCAATGCTGTTTATGCCATTTTTCCGGGGTTTCTGCGGCTCTGCCACCGAAGACAGACGGGTGGGAGAACTCCCCTGGAAATACTCACCCGTGGGTTTACATTGTTCACTGGGGACTGTGGGTGGGCAGGAAGGGGCAGACGAGTGGGAGAATCCCCCCGGAAATTCACCCCCAAATAAATGCAGCAGTAAATATATAGAAACATTTAAAATTTTCCTTAAGTGCGTAACATTTGACGCAAACTGCCAACATCTTACAAATATAATCACATGATGAGCACAGATAAAACTTGCAACAAATTGATTTAGAAAGTCATGTTTCCTAGCAATCAGGTAGTTAAAGGAGATTAAATTGCACACAAAGTTTAGAAAGCAGTGGTTTATTTGTGGTGACTTACTTTTCTGCCTCGACTACTTTCCAAAGTTCACATGCCACAGAGTCGAGACCCTCAGTTTTTCCACCCTGCTGAAGGGAACACTCATATAATCTACTACCAACAAATTCGGGTACTAGAAATTTAAATAAAAAGATAAATAAAAATTCCTTCAACCTTGCTAATATGAAAGTACATCTGCTGTAAATGAATCTCTCTTTTAATTCTCTCCTTTGTTTTTTCTTGTTTCTTTTTTGTCTGTTTCCTCCCTTGTGTCAGTTCCGTGTCTCTCATTCTCCTTGCTTGCCTCATTCTCGCTCGGGTCTCTTTTCCTCATTCTCTCACACTTTGAACTGTGGACTTAAGGGTTTATTTGACCCCCAGCTGGGCTGGTTTCTCAGTGGTTGTGTTAGGCAGTCTTCACAAATAAAGAAAGAAAGGACTTGCATTTATATAGCGCCTTTCCTGACCTCAGGGCATCCCAAAGCGCTTTACAGCCAATGAAGTACTTTTGAAGTATAGTCGCTGTTGCAATGTAAGAAAGATAGTTGCAAGATATGCTCAACTAGTTAAACAAAGACCAACTGGACAATAAATATTGGGCCGAGTTTTGCGATCCCAACGGGTGCATACGAGGTGCGCATGTGCCCGTAGAGGCCGCGCAAGTTCTGGGTTTAGGCATGCAAAGCGCATGCGCTGAAACCCGGCACTTGCGATCTGTCAAGAATTCTCTTGACAGATCCTTCTCATCCCCAGGAGATGGGCCTCTGCAGGTGGAGAGTTGCGCTATTTGCACAAGTTCCGCCCGCTGAATGCCTGTGACATTCTTACGCCTGGTAAAAGCAAGCGTAAGGCCAGCTTTTACCAGCATAAGAGTTTTAAAAAATAGAAAAATAAAATGTTATCACTCATTTATACATTATTTTCGTGTGTTGGTGTATTTTTTAGGTGATCCCCATTCATACTTATGACAGTTCCGTACATACAGAACTGTCAAAAGGTTGAATGGGGATTCCCTTCTTTTATTGGTTGGGCCGGCCCACGTGATCCCGGGAGCGCCTACAAACTGCAGACGCCCCTGGGATACGTTGGGGTTCTGCCCGCGCAGACCCGGAGAGGCCCAGGAGCGCAAGCTGCCATTCTTCCCGGGCCACCAGGTACTTTCGTAGACATTTTGCAGGTCGGAGGCGTCGGCCCGCGGGAAGCCTCCGATCGCAAATGTTGGCCCAATATTTGTGTTTTCCGCAACAAATTTCCTGTACCATAATTATCAAGACATCAATTGCGCATAGTGTTCATTATAAACCAGACCTCAAAATTTCCTGGAACGTTTTGGTGTAACTATGGTGTAAGAGCAGCATTGTGCGTTTTTTCCAAAGAATTTGCGTGTAACTGATTTACGGCATTTCACACTGAAGCATCGATACATTTTGAATTTCCTCGATTGTTTTCTCTCCTTGCAAGGTTCGTCTGACGTAACCCTCTGCTGCATATTTACGTAGCTCCTCCCCCCACAAAAGACCACCTCACACGAGTTTCATGGATTTACGCAAATAATGTGCTGCCATAGATTTACGCTCAAAACATTAGATGGCAAATGGCACCCACATATAGAACAATAGAAGTCTATAGCACAGAAGCCCATTTGGCCCATCATGTCTGTACCGATTATTTATTAAAGCAATCCAAAACTATTCCCACTGCCCTGCTCTCCCTGACTCTCCCCCACCAGCCCCCTCCCCCGGCCCCTCCCACCCCAAAATCCTCTATCTTCCTCTGCTTCAAATATTTATTAATTTTTCCCTTAAAAGATGTTTGTCTCAACTACTCACCAACCATTCCATGCTCCTAGCCTCTTTCCTCGGTCTCTTCGTGTCAATTATAAATTGATGACCCCATCTCACTATGTCCAACCAGAGGAAATAATCGGGGTGATTTTCCTCTGGGAGATTCAGTGCACCTGAAGTGCAATATATCTGTGAGGAGCCAGGCCCACTGGGCAATGAGACAGGAGGATGGCAATGCTACCTCCCACCTTATTATTCTACCATCACTGGAGCAGCCCAGTGGCGATGGAGGTCTGACGTAACAGGTCATCATCCCTGTTTCCTCTGCACTGTGCCTGGGGAACACCAATTCCCCAGGTGCAGGGCACAGGAAAGTCAACATCAACTTGCATTTATATCACGCCTTTAACATAGTAAAACGTCCCAAGGTGCTTCACAGGAGCGTAATCAAACATAAATGGACATCGAGCCAAAGAGGAGATATTCGGAAGGATGAATAAAAGCTTGGTCATAGAAGTAGGTTTTAAGGAGCATCTTAAAGGAGGAGAGAGAAGTGGCGAGACAGAGAGTTTAAGAGAGGGACCCCAGAACGGAGGGCTGAGACAGCTGAAGGCACGGCCGCCAATGGTGGGTTAAAGGGAGTGGGGATGCACAAGAGGCAAGAGTTGGAGCAGCGCAACGTTCTTGGATGGTTGTAGGTCTGAAGGAGATTACAGAGATCAGGAGGGGTGAGGCCATGAAGGGATTTGAACACAAAAATAAGAGTTTTAAATTGGAGATGTTGGGGGACGGGGAACCAATGTAGGTCAGCGAGCACAGGGGTGATGGGTGAACGGTACTTGGTAAGGGTTAAGCTACAAGGAGCAGAGTTTTGGGTGAGCTGAAGTTTATGGAGGTTGGGAGGCCGGTCACAAGACCATTGGAATAGTTGAGTCTGGAGGTGACAAAGGTGTGGATGAGGGTTTCAGCAGCAGGTAGGCTGATGCAGGGGCAGATTTGGGGACCGAAGACAATGGCTTCAATCTTCCCAATGTTTAACTGGAGGAAATTGCAGCTCATCCACGACTGGATGTCAGATAAGCAGGTTGACAATACATAATAACAAAGGAAGGTCACAGTTCATATTTATTGCACCTAACATGTATTACACATAAGAGTTGTGCGCAGTGTATGACATCAGTGAGCTCAGGAGCACAGCATACAGCCTATGCATAAGGGATGACACGCCCACAAAAGCTGTCAAAACTAAGCCACGCCCACAGAAACTTCTTTCAGTCTCTGCCATTGAAATTACATTTTAAAAACTTAAATTTTTTTTTTAAACTTCTAAAATCTTTAAAAAACTTTTAATTAAACCGGTACTTGGACTTATTTCATATGTCAGCATTTTCTTTTTTTTTCATCCAAACTCACAATTATTAGTCCCTATGTATACAACTGCCTGGTGATGGAACTGCCTTACTAATTACTTTGGAGTAACATCTTGAAAGTTTTATTTTCGAGTATGTTTCTAATTAGGCTAACATTTAGAAGAAAAATTCAGAGAAATAAATGTTTAGCTGGCTCGAATTTCTGTAATGATCTTGTTCTTCACATTTTCTGACAGTAATCTATTTGATGACAGTCATACTTTTGAACAGGTCAGTGGCAACGCAAATGAGAGATTATGAGAACTAACTCTGTAATGAAAGAAAGTCTGCAATGTTGAAGCAGATCACCATGTTCGGAAGTTCTTCAAGTAAAATTATGTTATTAAGAGATTTTTTTCCACTGGTAAGTCAACTGCGAAATAATCGAAACTCGATTATAAAGAGGCGGTTTGCTCCCTCTGTCACGATCTCCATTGAACATTGAACTAAACATATACAAAGGTTTGCCACATTCCCAGATTTATGTTTTATTATCTAATCTGGTTCACCTTTATTTTGGGGATATTTGATTTGTTTAATATTCCCAGAGAAAAAACAGTATGAATTCCGTCCCATACAGGACGGAGATACCTTCCAGTCACCAGTAAATGCTTTCTTGTGCACGGTTACTTGGGAAGGTGTTTGTGTAAGCAGTTAGTTGTAAAGGCATCTTGGGAGAGATGGAGAACAGCCTAGCTGGGTATCCGTGTAGTATGAAGCTGTAGAAGTGCTCAACAATCTGTAAATTAGCATCCGCAGTTGCAGATATCAAGGTTATTAAAGCGAACCACATATCTTGTTTGTTATGTTGTTCATTTTTGAGTTGAAAGGACAGAATTGGTCATTGAAATCTGATAGATGGTCACTTTATTTAACTTTCTTTTGACTTCCCAGGTAATTAAAATGAAACTCGATCAACAAAACAAGTTTCCTCCACCAAAAGGTACACCATATACATACATAGATCTGCTTTTAAGATGTGAAATAGGCTCCTGCGCCTGCTTTCACTAACCATAAGAAAAACGTTCGTAATTGCTGGGCAGTTAGTGGGCAAATAGCCCAACTGTGCCAGCAATTGGGATTACCAAGGCAGTGCGTACCTTGACAGATCGCAAGTTCAGGATTTAACACATGCACATGCAGAAATCCCGAACTTGCAGTATATTTCAAAGGCGGTATGACGGCATACTCTCAGAGTACGCCACCATACCCACCGCAAAATCCAGGCTATGATATTTTAATTTGCTTCTAACCAGATTTTGTATTAATAGCAATCAGAATGGTGTGACAAACCATTCTGTAATAAGAGCAATATATTGTGCAATATAAGAGTCAGTTCATTAATTATTAAATGTAGGAATATATAAATTTACTGATTAAAATGTAGCTATTAAGTTCCAGCAGGGAACTGGCATGGGTAGTTATGAATCTTTGCAGTGAGGTAGAGCGTCAGTTAGCCTCTGCTGGATAATCACTCTATTAAAGACTGTTTCCAATAGACAACCTTGCACTTCAATATCAGTGCAATTCCCCAACATGGGTCTCTAGTATTTCACAACTGGGTTGTTTGTAAACAGATGGATTGGCCATGCTAATGAAACATAAGTTGAAATCAAAGAAATCCCATCCTGCCAAGGACATTAACCTCCTGTTCACCTTCCTTCTTCTTTTGGCGTCAAAAAAGCATAAATTTAGTTGGATAAAAGAACAGAGCCAACTTTTATTTCAATTCTAATTACTATGTAAATAGAAAAGCATTTACCTCCCTTCAGTTTCAATTTCTGACTCACTACTGTCTCACTAATTACATAATGCCACAAAGAAATGAAGAAGCTGTGAATGATGGAAACACCATGGATCTATGTAAATTAAGTCTTTTAAATTCTGGGAATAATAGCAGGAAACTCTGTGGAATGAATAGACACAGATTTTAGATTTCTCACACATCTGTTTGGGCAGATAATTATTCCTTTGGTCTATTTGTGTCCGCTTTTTTCCTAAACATGCAATTTTGAATATCGCCAATATGTGTCACGAAGAGGACTATTGCCGGTGGATGTCAAATCAACAGTGCCGCCCTAACCAAAGCCAGTGTAAACAATCAAAAGGTGAATATTCTATCGATGGCTCCACGAGTTTATCCAATGAGTAGCTAAGTCACGTAGAACAGGTCGGTCTAAAATCCCTGGTTTGTGGTTAGTTAGCTGATCTCAGCCAGGATGGTGGTGGGGACATTACAATTCACCTCATCACCGCCCCCCGCCCTTCTCCCCCCCGCCCCATGATTAGGGAGGAGAAAATTGGCTGCAGTTCCCACCCTGATAGCTATCGTGTGCACTTTCTGGATGTGCATATTCGTGGATGTTGGGTGAGGACAGCTTAGGGCTGGACTAATGCCCCCTATGGTTCAATAGCCTTCCAATGCTCACTGTCAAAGCTCTCATGTGAAATATGGCCACTTGGTTGAGACACCAGAGACTGAGCAGTGCCCATGTAACCCTACTCCAAAAAAAGTGCATACCTTTAAGAAAGGAGGGAAGAAAATTGCAAGAATGAAAAAGGGTGAACTCTCTACAAAGAATGAAGTGCAGTAATCTATTGTTCTCTGGACTCAGTTACCTTTTATGGAGTGGGATGGGGGTGGGGGAGGTGTTTTTGCAGTTTTCTGTCAATGGCCCTCTGTTAACAGTTAACTAAGAGATGAACATGAATGGTCCAGGTCGATTCATCCTCTGATGTTTCTTCCTTCCTTGTGAGCATGTTCAGGAACTCACCACATGGGAGAACCACATGTTCTGTGCTAACAGACCACCTGAGACCAGACCCTACGTCTCCGCAGCAGGAGAGCTGTAAATCCCAGCTCGACCACAGTACACAGCACCAAGTGAAAGTAAGGATAAAGGGAGGTTGAGCGACCCACCACAGCATCTCCTTCTTGATCGCAGCTCTGTATTGGTGGCACTTCTTGGTGGGGTTACAAAAGGAGGAACAGCCACAGATGATTGTGAAGAAAGCAATAAAAGGAAAAAAGGAAACAACTTTTTTTTAACAAGAACACTAACTTTTAAAATGAGAGCTTTAAAAAATATGTTTATTTCTGCATAATAATGTGAACTTAATTTACATAACTAGCCTCTTAAACTACTTTTTTTTATTCATTCATGGGATGTGGGCGTCACTGGCAAGTCCTGCATTTATTGCCCATCCCTAATTACCCTTGAGAAGGTGGTGGTGAGCCAATTTCTTGAACCGCTGCAGTCCGTGTGGTGAAGGTACTCTCACAGTGCTGTTAGGTAGGGAGTTCCAGGATTTTGACCCAGCGACGATGAAGGAACGGCGATATACTTCTAAGTCAGGATAGTGTGTGACTTGGAGGACATTGTTGTAAGAAGCCAGTGGGGTGGGGGAAGGACTTCCGTAATGAAATCTTTACATGAAGCAACTTTTCAACAGTTTGTAATGGCACAATGTACTGATCTGCAGTAACATATTTCACACTGAAGCAACATAAAACTGGAACAAATAACCTCCTAGTAAATGGGCCAGAATTCCCTCAATCCAACTTTCCCTGAAAGTACGCCAAAATTTAGACCCATTTTTGTACTGATCTTGCTGATGAGCACTTATGCTGAAATTTCCCTAATGTTCCCAAAAGGAAGATGGTGGTGGGCCTTCTTGAACCGCTGGTGGTGAAAGTGCTTCCACAAAGGTATTAGGCAGGAAGTTCAAAAATGTTGACCCAGCGACAATGAAGGGATGGTGATATATGTCCGTCAAGATGGTGTGTGCCTTGGAGTGGAACTTGAAGGTGATGGTGTTCCCATGCACCTGCTGCTCTTGTCTTTCTAGGTGGTGGAGGTCATGGGTTTGGGAAGTGCTGCCAAAGAAGCCTTGATGAGTTGCTGCAGTGCATCCTGTAAATAGGACGCAGTGCAGCTATGGTACACTGGTGGTGGAGCGGTTGGATGTTTATGATATTGGATTAGGTGCCAATCAAGTGGACTGCTTTGTCCTGGATGGTGTTGAGCTACTTGTGTGTTGTTGCAGCTACACTCATCCAGGCACCCCTGACTTGTATCCTGTAGGTGCTGGAGAGGTTTTGGGGAATCGGAAGGTGAGCCACCCTGGCATAAGGTGAGTGATGGTGTGGGGTCTGAGGCGATCACGGTTACGTGAAAGGGAAGGGAAGCCTAGGGCAGGGAAGGCCCAAGGATTCCTGGTGGGATCTGGAGAGTCATTGCTGCTCCTCCTGGCCCACAAGGAAACCTTCATAAAATTCAACATTTTTACTTACCTGAGCCTCTTCTGATCCTGAACGAATCCCCGGGATTGGCACTGTACGCACGCTGCCTGCCTGGGTCGCTGGCCTCTGATGCTGCCCAAAATGAGCTTGTTTAAGTGGAATGGGAATGTGGCATGCACAAGGTGAGTAGCACGCTGCCCCAATTTTAACACTCTGTATGCCCCATTATCATTGTATGCATGGGGTTAATATCGAGCCTCGTAAGTAGGAATTAACCTGGTAATGTTGAGCGAAACCTTGATCATTATCATTTTAGTTATATATAAAAATAACACTATAAGTTAAAATAACATTCAAATTGTATCGCACAAACAGTTGCAAATACAATCCTTGCTAAAAGAACCTTCAAACAGACCATGGAACTGATTAGTTGCACAATGTGAGATTAATGAAAAGTTAAAGGATAGTGTGAGCTTGCCTCCAATGTCCCTATTGTCATCAAGTTGGTGGTTGTGCCTATGGTAACAAGTAAGTTATCAGTTAAAGGAGCAGGATTGTGTAAATTATACATGCCATGGAAAGAGAGTGAATATACTGCATGAAGCAGTTCCCATGGACCAAATACCTCCCTGTCTCAATTTCCACTGCTCTTAGTTTAAAGACAAAATAGATCTACAATAGGAGAGTGAAAGGTGCAGCAGGTGATGGCATCCCAAAGGAGTTTCCCCCCTAGTCTGGAGCCCAGCAGATCAAACCACATAACTGGTAGCACTGAAAAGGGTCAGGGGTGAGATGGGCTCTCAGAGTCTGATAGTATTTTGAGGGTGGTACCAGGATCAGAAGCACTGGAGAGGATGCCAGGAGCTCCAGTAACATTTAAGAGTGATATTCTGGAAACACTGGAGAAGCTCATGGGGTCTGGGCTCACTGGAAGAGGAGTCCTCTGATCTGGAAGCATTGAATAGGGTGATCTCATGGTCTGGAAGAAGTAGAGTGATTCTGGGTTCAGGAGCCACTGTGAATGCAGTTTACTGGTTTATAAACAGTGTAAGTATTGGGAGGGTTTTTGTGATCTGAGAGTGAGAGAAATGTGAGATTGTGGTCCTGAGGCTAGCAGAAATGGGACAGAGTCTGGCAGTATTGGGGGTTACAGGATCCGGCAGTATTGGGGGTTGCAGGGATCCGGCAGTATTGGGGGTTACAGGAATCCGGCAGTATTGGGGGTTGCAGGGATCTGGCAGTATTGGGGGTTGCAGGGATCTGGCAGTATTGGGGGTTACAGGAATCCGGCAGTATTGGGGGTTGCAGGGATCCGGCAGTATTGGGGGTTACAGGGATCTGGCAGTATTGGGGGTTACAGGAATCCGGCAGTATCGAGGGTTGCAGGGATCTGGCAGTATTGGGGGTTGCAGGGATCCGGCAGTATTGGGGGTTGCAGGGATCCGGCAGTATTGAGGGTTGCAGGGATCCGGCAGTATTGGGGGTTGCAGGAATCTGGCAGTATTGGGGGTTGCAGGGATCTGGCAGTATTGGGGGTTGCAGGGATCCGGCAGTATTGGGGGTTGCAGGGATCCGGCAGTATTGGATGCGGAACAGGATCCAGCAGCCTTGTGGGACAGAGGGACCCAGGAGAAAGGGATTCAAACTGGTCTTGTCCCCTTTCGAATCGTCAGGCTCCAGTCTTCCCAATACATTTGCATCTATCAGCCTCATTCCCTGACCAATCTGCAGGACTTTTTGCGCCCTCAGTTTATCACCCCCGACCATTTTTCCCATTGTCAGATAGTCCCTGTCTTTACATTTCTGTCTTAAAGTATTTAAGGATAATTTTCTACTTCTTAAAATTAATGGATAGAGGATCATGGGTTTCGAACATACATTTTCCCAATATGTGGTCTCCAACAGCAGATTTACATTTTAATATGCTATTAATGGCTTTGCCGATGTATATGGTCTGATTTTCAGTTTGGGTGAACATCAGGTGGCGGTAGGCAGAGCGTACCCATCGGACATCTGATTTCACCAGTGAGAGGATCAACCAATCTTCATGACTGAGCCTCATTAGCATGCCATCGGCAACTGCCTGCATGTTTCCTGATTGGGGAGCGGGAAATCCAGCGGTTCCTCCTGGCTCCATAAAAATCATGCATAATACTTACCTTTTCCTTTTTTGGAGTGACCTTCAGGGGTCCTTTTAAGAACCATTGGTTACGCCACTCTACATACACTTCCACTAGGCGGGGCTTGCACAGTACGTACTCTGCCCAGTGGAAGCCCAAAAATATCACCTTGTGGAGGCTGCCGCGAAACACGAATGGAGGCTGAATCCATATGTGGAAAACAAGAAACTTTAATTCACTGCATGGCACACAAAATGGCTGAGAAAGCTGCTCCCAGAATTCTCTGGAAAAACCCTGAAGCCCTGCCCACTCCTGCCTTAAAGGTAAGGTGCCTTAAAGGGAAGGTTCACCGATATATTGTCCACAGACGGAAAAGTGGGTTATGCCCATTTAGGTGGCAATCCGCCACACAGCTCCCCCCAGAATCCGCTTAGGAGGTGTGGACGAGACGGTGCGGCGGTCTGATGGGCCGGCCGGAGCGGCTCTTGTAGGATGCCGGTGGACGTGGAACGGCCGGGCGTGGAGCAGTCGGGTGAACCGGCTTGAGGGCAGGTCGGCCGCGTGGAGGTGGACGAGCTACAGGGACCTGCTCACCGGGCTCTGAGTGTGCTGGCTTGAGTCGGTCAACCGACACTTTTTCGGTCCTGTCGCCCACTTGCAGGGTGAAAAATTTGTCCCCAGCCTGTAGCACCTTGTAGGGCCCGTCGTACGGGGGTTGAAGGGGTCCGCGGTGGGCGTCGTGCCGGACGAAAACAAACCGTGCCTGGTGCAGGCTTAGTGGGACGTGTGAGGTGGATTCGCCGTGTCGAGCAATGGGCACCGGGGCGAACTGCAGCGGCAGTGAGGCGAAGTCGTGGCGTTGCTGGTCGGCTGACCAGGGTGTCGTGGCGGTGGGCAGGAACTCGCCGGCTATGCGCAGCGACTGACCGTACACGAGCTCTGCTGCCGATGCGTGGCAGTCTTCTTTAACCGCGGTGCGCAGGCCGAGGAGGACCCACGGAAGTCGGTCGGTCCAGGCGCCGTCTTGGAGGCTGGCTCGAAGCGATGCCTTCAAGGATCTGTGGAACCGCTCACACAGTCCGTTGGCTTGGGGGTGGTATGCTGTGGTGCGGTGAATGGTCACCCCGAGATTGCGGGCAACGGCGGTCCAGAGTTCAGAGGTAAATTGCGGACCTCTGTCCGACGTCATGTCGGAGGGGACGCCGAACCGTGCGACCCAGGTGCTGATGAAGGCTCTGGCGATGTCGGCGGTGGTGGTAGAGGTCAGTGGAATTGCCTCAGGCCAGCGTGTGGTGCGGTCAATGATGGTCAGCAAGTGCGTGTGGCCTTGCGACGGCGGCAGGGGCCCGACGATGTCCACGTGCATGTGGTCGAATCTCCGCGAGGGGACGGTAAACTCCTCGAGGGGTGCTTTCGTGTGTTGCTGAACCTTGGCCCGTTGGCAGGCTAGGCAGGAGTTGGCCCAAGTACGCACATCCTTGCGAAGGCCGCGCCAGACGAAGTGGTTGGCTACCAATTTGATGGATGCGCCGGGGTGGGAGAGGTTGTGGAGAATGTCGAATACCCGGCGGCGCCAGGACGCTGGGACGACGGGCCGAGGTTGACATAGGGATATGTCGCACTTGACTGTGACTGCGGTCGGGCCACAGGCGACGTCGGCCAGGCGTAGCCCTGGTAGGTTGGTGGGTGCGGAGAGCAGATCAGGGTCGGTGATCTGGTCTGCTGCGAGTTGAGCGTAGTCGACTGCTAGGTGTGCGGCGTGGATGGCGGGGCGGGAGAGGCAGTCGGCTGCCACATTGTCTCGGCCGGAGAAGTGTTGGATGTCCGTGGTGAACTCGGACACTGCCACGAGCTGGCGCTGCTGCCTGGCGGACCAGGGGTCGGTTGTCTTTGCCATTGCGAATGTCAGAGGCTTGTGGTCGACAAACGCCGTGATAGGGTGGCCCTCAAGCAAAAACCGGAAATGGCGGACCGCCAGGAACAGCGCGAGGAGCTCGCGGTCGAAGGTGCTGTACTTGACCTCCGGGGGACGTAGTTGGCGGCTGAAGAAGGCAAGGGTTGCCAGGCGCCGTCGACCCACTGCTCATACACGGCGCCGACCGCGTGGTCGGAGGCGTCCGTGGTGAGCGCTACCCTGGCATTGGGCCGTGGGTGCACGAGCAGGGTGGCGTTGGCGAGCGCGGTCTTGGTGGAGTCGAAGGCAGCGGATTCGTCTGCCGTCCATTCGACTGCCATCTTGCCGCTCCTGCCCCGGAGGGTTTCATACAGGGGCCTCGTGAGGGACGCCGCTTTGGGGATGAAGCGGTTATAGAAGTTCACCATCCCAAGGAACTCCTGGAGGCCTTTGATGGTGCTGGGGCGGGGAATTTGTTGGACGGCATGCACCTTGGTGGGCAGGGGAATGGCCCCAGCATGGGTGATGTGGTGGCCGAGGAAGTCGATCTTGTCCAGGCCGAACTGGCATTTGGCTGGGCTGAGGATGAGCCCGTGGTCGCTGAGGCGCCCGAACAGGATGCGGAGGTGTTCGAGGTGTTCCTGCTTGGAGGAACTGGCTACCAGGATGTCGTCCAGGTAGACGAACAGGAACTTCAGGTCCCGAAGGACCGAGTCCATGAGCCGTTGGAATGCCTGGGCCGCGTTTTTGAGGCCGAAGGGCATCCGCAGGAACTCGAACAGGCCGAAGGGGGTGATTACGGCCGTCTTGGGGACGTCCGCGGGGTGGACGGGGACTTGGTGGTAGCCGCGCACCAGGTCGACCTTGGAAAAGACTGAGCGGCCGGCCAGTCTAGCCGAGAAGTCCTGAATGTGTGGCACGGGGTACCGATCAGGGGTGGTGGCGTCATTGAGGAGGCGGTAATCCCCGCAGGGGCGCCAACCTCCGCCTGGTTTGGGGGCGATGTGGAGTGGGGAGGCCCAGGGACTGTTGGAGCGGCGGATGATGCCGAGCTGTTCCATGGTGGCAAACTCGGTCCGCGCGATCTCCAGTTTGGCCGGGTCCAGCCTGCGGGCGTGGGCGTACACTGGGGGGCCTGTGGTGGGGATGAAGTGTTCCACCCCGTGTTTGGCGGCCTCCGCGGAGAAGGTCGGATTGGTAAGGGCTGGGAATTCGGCCAGGAGTGCCGAGTAGTCATCCGTGGCCCGGGCGTGGCACTGTGACGCCATGTCGGTGGGTTGACGGGGGGCCATGGCGCCCAGGATGGGGGACATGGTGTTCATGTCCACGAGGCGGTGACGGGGGATGTCTACCAGTAGGCCGTGGGCGCACAGGAAATCTGCGCCGATGAGAGGGGAGAGCACCTTGGCAGTGATGAACTCCCATCGGTAGCGGCGACCAGCGAGGTCGAGGGTGACTGTCCGGGTGCCATACGTCCGGATTTCCGAGCCGTTAGCAGCAGCCAGCGCCGGTCCTCGTTCGCCCTTTTGGATGTCGAGGGAGGAGGCCGGGATGATGCTGTGCTGAGCCCCAGTGTCGCACAGGAACCGGCGGCCGGTTTTGTCATCCGTGACGTACAGCAGGGAGCCCGCGTGGCCCACGGCCATCACGGGGGCTGGTACGGGGGCGGACTTGAAAGAGCAGGGAGGTGTGCACCGTTGTGCCCTGGTGCCGAACTGTGCGTGGTAGTAACAGTGGCCCGGGTTAGTGGGGCGTGAAGGCCCCGTGGGCCTGGTGGCAGGCCCTTGTGGCCGCGTGCTGGATGGTGAGGGGCGCGCCCAGGCATTGGCTGCCAGGTCCGGAGTGACGTCGCGGCTGGAGTGAGCGGACAGCAGCTTGTCGGCCTCATCGGCCAGGGCTTCCAGGTTCGTGAGGCCGTACGCCACGATCGCTGGGCGGATGCTGAGAGGGAGCTGGCGGATGAACAGCGTGTGGAAGAGGGATCCGGGTGGGCTCTCGTCGGTGAGGGAGAGCATGTGGGAGAGGAGGTCTGACGGTGAGGCATCACCGAGCCTGGAAGGTCGAGGAGGTGGCAGTTTCGCTGATATGCCGAGGCCGTAAATTTTTTAAGGAGCGCTGTCCTGAGATGTGCGTACTTGCCTTCCTCTGGTGGGTTCTGCAGCGTTGTCCAAACCTTCAAAACTGCGGCGCTACTGAGTGATGTGACGAGATAGTCGTACTTCGTCCCATCTATGGTGATATTTCGCAGCCAGAAGCGAGATTCAGCTTGGAGAAACCAGGCTTCGGGCTGGTTTTCCCAAAACTCCGGCAGTTTCACGGAAACTGCGTTCGTGTCCGCCATTGCAGTGCTCGGAATACGTTCTGAGCGTCGGGGTCACCAATGTGGAGGCTGCCGCGAAACACGAATGGAGGCTGAATCCATATGTGGAAAACAAGAAACTTTAATTCACTGCATGGCACACAAAATGGCTGAGAAAGCTGCTCTCAGAATTCTCTGGAAAAACCCTGAAGCCCCGCCCACTCCTGCCTTAAAGGTAAGGTGCCTTAAAGGGAAGGTTCACCGATATATTGTCCACAGACGGAAAAGTGGGTTATGCCCGTTTAGGTGGCGATCCGCCACAACCTCATTGAATTCCATCTGCCACTTTTTAGCCCATTCCCCCATCTTATCAATATCCCTTTGAAACTTCCTTCGGTCTTCTAAAGAATTAACCATGCCTCCTTTTTTTGCATAATCTGTAAATTTCAACACCACTCATCTATAGGCCTATCTCCAAATTATTAATATGCACAGTGAACAGAAGTGGCCTCAGAAATGAACCCTCTAGGACAGCATTACGCACTTCCAACCACTCTGAAAAATTGTTCTTAACTCCTACGCTTTCTCCCTTCTCCAATCTGTTTTGAGACAGGCTGCGGACATGAAGTAAAAAAAAAGTATTAAAGGAATCAAAAGACGACTCAATGGGTAAATGTAATCATGTTATTGTGAAATATGTAATGCTTTTGATATTCAATTTTTGATTTTATATTTTATTTAAAACCTTATTTTGGGCATAAAAATTTCAGGTAACTGGCTACACAGTGAAATGTCATTAGAAAATGCTTACAAAGGCAATTTTAATGTTAAATGTTGATATAAAAGCATTATCAAAAATGGTACTAACTTAAAATAATGTTTGTAGAGAGGAAGTGCATATTTAAGATTTTTAATAGCATACAGATAGATCTATACGTGTGTATGTGTTGTATATTGAATCATAGAATTGTTACAGCACAGTAGGAGGCCTTTCGGCCCATCAAACCCATGCCGGCTCTCTGCAAGAGCACTTCAGCTAGTCCCACTCCCTCGCCTTTCCCCGTAGCCCTGCAAAACTTTTCTTTCAGGTACTTATCCAATTCCCTTTTGAAAGCTACTATTGAATCTGCCTTTCAGGCAGTGCATTCCAGATCATAACCACTCGCTGCGTAAAAAAGTTTTTCCTCATGTCACTTTAGGATCTTCTGCCAATCATTTAAATCTGTGTCCTCTGGTTCTCGACCCTTCCGCCAATGGAAACAGTTTCTCTCTATCTACTCTGTCTAGACCCCTCATAATTTTGAGCACCTCTATCAAATCTCCTCTCAATCGTCTCTGCTGTAAGGAGAACAACCACAGCTTCTCCAGTTTATCCACATAACTGAAGTCCCTCGTCCCTGGAACCATTCTTGTAAATCTTTTCTGCACCCTCTCTAAAGCCTTTACTCTCTAAAGTGCTGAGCTGAGAATTGGACACAATACTCCAGTTGAGGCCGAACCAGTGTTTTATAAAGGTTCATCATAACTTCCTTGCTTTTGTACTCTATGCCTCTATTTATGAAGCCCAGGATCCTGTATGCTTTTTTAACCACTTTCTCAACCTGCCCTGTCACCTTCAATGATTTGTGCACATATACCCCCAGGTCTCTTTGTTCATGCATCCCCTTTAGAATTGTACCCTTTAGATTATATTGCCTCTCCTCGTTCTTCCTACCAAAATGTATCACTTTGCACTTTTCTGTGTTAAACTTCATCTGCCACATGTCCGCCCATTCCACCAGCCTGTCTATGTCCTCTTGTAGTCTATCCCTATCCTCCTCACTGTTCACTATACTTCCAAGTTTTGTGTCATCCGCAAATTTTGAAATAGTGCCCTCTACACCTAAGTCCAAATCATTAATGTATATCAAGAAATGCAGTGGTCCTAGTACCGACCCCTGTGGAACACCACTGTATACCTTCCTCCAGTCCGAAAAACAACCGTTCACCACTACTCTCTGTTTCCTGTCACTTAGCCAATTTTGTATCCATGTTGCCACTGACCCTTTTATTCCATGGGCTTCAACTTTGCTGGCAAGCCTATTATGTGGCACTTTATCAAACACTTTTTGGAAGTCCATGTACACCACATCAACCGCATTGCCCTCATCAACCCTCTCTGTTACCTCATCTAAAAACTCAATCAAGTTAGTTAAACACGATTTGCCTTTAACAATTCTGTGTTGGCTTCCCATTTGCAGCTTTTAAATAGAAATTTCCAGTAATGAATGTAAAGCAGAGTTAGAGAAATGCCTGCAAAACCAGAGAACAATTGTTGGTTTACAGTATTCTTGTAATAAACAGAGATGTTTCAAAATTGTTGTATTTTATGATTTGCATGCAGAGTGCTCATAGTCTAGTATCTAATGCTATAGTTTAAAAACAGATCCAAGTGAAACATTTCACTCTCTGACTGTGCCCAAATGTACTCAGCAACTTGCTAAAATCCAATGCAGTACAGTAATTCAGGAATGTACAACAGGAAATGTGAGCAAAGTCATATAAACCCCAAAGGACCACAATAATTCACCCCTTTTCTATTATAATTGTGATTAGATTCTGCTACATTTAAAACTCAATAGCTTTGTTTCCAAAATAACTCTATAAACTCACACAGAAAACATGAGCATGAAGCTAACTAGAGAATAAAGAAATTAGGGCAAATCTAAGTGGGGTTATGCAAGAAGATGATGGGGAAGAATAGTCATGTTGTCTGGAGAGGCTGCAAGAGGAAGCAGGTGGAGATGATACCAAGCTACTGAAAAACATGCTGCACTGACGAGGTCATAGTTGAGTGTTTCTCGGAACTTGCATGTGCAGCAGGCAGAAAGGAAACAAATAACTACTGGGAGATTGAGACTTGAAAAAAGCTTTATGGAATGTTAAAATTTATGAGGTGTCATCAGTCTTGCCCTTTGATCGGAAATCCATGATAGAGCAGCACATGCCTAAGGTTGTTATTCTGCTCATTGTATCACACCATACCAGTAAGAATGTTAATTTTATTTTTGCTGTTTTATTGTTTTATTTTTGCACCATCTGTACAGCCTACTGGCTTCTCAATAGTATACAAGAGCTTAATCAGATATAGCCTGAGTCTTAATTTATATTAATGAGCAACTCTTACTCTGAGAATCCCTTTTACAATTGAACAATTTTTTAAAATTCTTATTTTCTGTACCATCTGTATCTAACAATCTATCTATCTGTTTTGGGAGTAGTAAATGTTATAGGTAAATCTATGTGAGAAAAACAATTTCTATCTCACAGCAATAATCACATTGTTTGTACCGCAGTGATGAAATCATATCACAAATAAAATATGAATTAACATTTTGTTTATGTATCAGGTAATTCCTTCAGTGATGCAAAGTTCTTGTGCCTAAAAATGACGGGTAACATGATGCATTCATATGATTATCGGAAATAAAACATATGGTACAGCTTGAGCTGAACTGCTGTGGGTTTATGGGGCTAAAGATTTGGGTGTTTTACTCCACCGTTACCGGCAAAATTTTGCGAAAACACAACGGCCGCCGCTGTTTCGCCAGCTGGTGGCAGGCCCCACGGCGTCCACCATTTTCCAACAGGTGGCAGCACAGCCAGTAAAAGCGATAGCCATGGAAATTTAAATTAGGGAGAGGGTGACGTCAGTCGGCGTGCAACGCTGACTTAACGTCACCTTGGCGAACATGGATATTAGCGCTGAGTTCAGCGCTGGGTCCTAAGCTCACCGTGAAAAGTGTTCAGCAGACTCACAGAGGTGTTGTCAGCTCCTCTTAAAGGGACACACACATCTTTCAGGTAAGTTTACATTTAAGTTTTTGGACTGGATTTTTTAATTTTATTGAAGTAGTGGCTTGCTGCAATACATGTTAAAAGTTTTTAAGTGTGTAGGGAGTGCTGCTGGATGCTTGCAATGCCTCGGATGGTAAAGGAGGGCCTCTGAGAAGACAGAAAATGTTGCAAATACCCAGCCAGTCAAGCAACATCCGTGGAGAGAGAAACAGAGTTCACATCTCAGGCCGAGATGCTCCCAGAGGGAAGAGGAAGACGCAGAAGAGGAAGAAGCAGAAGGAAAGATGCAAGCCAGACAGCCCTTTCTGGCCAGGATATCCGGGATGGAATGATCCGCCTGCGATCCCAGTGACCAAAACCCCTTTCAACATTAGTCCCACACCTTACCTTCCCTCTGTTACTGACCATCACAGCATCCTCTTGGCCACGATGCTGAAATAAAAGCCACCACAAAGCAAACTTTCCAATCCAACTTTATACATCTATCCATCCAATATGACATCAGTAAATCAACTCATCACCCTAATGGATTCTCTTACTGACTGTCTTGTGTGTGCCTTTGCCTATCCTACTGATGTCGCACAGTGCTACCTCAGTGGCTGCAGCATAGCTGGTGGAAGGCTGCTGACTTTCAGTGGGGGACACTGCAAATGGCTTTGCTGGTTGACCTTGAAGAGCTGGTGGCTGGGAGTGTGAAATCAAGTGACGGTGTTTTTTTTTTCTTCTTCTTCTCCTCTCTCCTCTCCCTCTTCTTGGGCAACCACTGGCTGGGAAGGCTGAATTTCTTGGGTGTGTGAAATGAGGAAGGCACAAGGGTGGAGTTGTGGTGAGGGGAGGGTGGGAAAGGAGGATAATGTACGAGGATACCAGCATCTTGTATCCTTTCTGTCCCGCCGCTGGCCAAGGGCTCAGCTATGCCCCTGCCAAGAATGGCCTGCACCGTCTCCTCCAAGGGGGTGAGGTGAAGCTAGGAATAGGAGGTGTGCCTCGTCATTGGTACAGATTGTTGATAGGTGAGTGATTGTGGTGGGGGGAGTCATGCATTGAGAAGTGTGTGAGGCTAGTGATGCAGTTGGTAGGAGACGGCTTTTGAAGATGCATTCACTGACCTTGACCAGTGGTCTGAGGTCAGGAAGCTTCTTTGGGCACTGGCAGTGACAGCCTCGGTGATCTGGTCCCACATCGTTCTTTCTGGAGGGCCTCCTGGCCACTATGGATAGAGGATCTTTCTTGCAGTGTTGACCCCCTGCACAAAGCTGAAGTGCTGCCTGCAAGATCCTGGGTGCCCCTTCCCTGGCTTGCTAAACCATTTGTTATAGTGTTGAAGCACCTTTCCCATTTTTTGAGGTGCGGAAAGGAATTCAGCTTTAAGAGCTGAAGACTCCCATTTGGGAACTTTTTTTCAAATGTTATTTTTTTAAAGGCAGTAGATCTGTAAGGGCTGAAAACTGCATTTTATTTTACTTCATTTTTATTTTTATCAGTTCAGAAGGTTTTAAGCAAATGACAATGCATTGCCCTTTTAATATCCCACAATGCCTAGCAAAATCATAATCTCATTTCCAGAGGCTGTTGGAAGATGGAACGCTGCTTCTGGACGCCACATTTGAGACTGATGCCGGAACTAACGCTACCAGGAGGGCGTTACACGGTCAGTTTAGCGCTGGGCTAATAATCTTTAGTCCTCAGTGCAAATTTTTCACTCCTACCAGCGCCACCATTTTCGGCGGCTGTTAACCCGCGGTTGCGGTGGCAGCGGCAACTTTCGTGTTGCAGTGGAATTCCTACACCCTAGTCTTTACTCTCATTCTAGTCAGTTATTATTGATGCACTTACAGTGTATAAAAGTGCAGAGATATGATTGGCTGAATGCTGTATGTTCAGGCTTGATAGAGAACAGTCAGGCCTAATTGTGTATACCCTCATGAAACACTCCAGCACCTAAAAGAGCCTTAGCCAACCATCCCCTTCAAACTCTCACCAGGTCTTTGTACCCCATTGTTATTTAGGACCAGAAAGTGACTTTTGAAAGTTGCAAAGAACCAGAAAAGGAAAGCAATGAATCTGACAATACCAAAATTGTGACTGAATGGTAATAATGGGCTTGACCTGCAGTTTTATTCATCATGTTGATGTTCCTATCTTCAGTTTCCCAGTATACTACAAATAGTCCTCACACAGAGCCAGATATTCACCACCAGATCTGATTTAACAATCTCTAGCAATACCATTGCTGCTTCCCCATGACCAAACCCACCTGCAACTGCAAGAGCAGAAGGAGCACAACGGTCTTCTTCTTTACCACGAACCTTCTCTTCCAATTTTACTCCATCACACTCCCCATCTTCACTTCAGACACAGAGGCCAGAATTTTGCAGGGGGTCAGCGGGCGTAATCGGTGGTGAGTCAGGTGTGAAAGTGTTTTTTTTCCCTGGCGGGTCGGGACCCCACTGTGAGCACCTTTCCCAATGTCGGGTCTGTCAGCGCAGAGCAGAGCCGACACGCAGCGGCAGGG
Source organism: Squalus acanthias (assembly GCA_030390025.1). Taxonomy (NCBI): domain Eukaryota; kingdom Metazoa; phylum Chordata; class Chondrichthyes; order Squaliformes; family Squalidae; genus Squalus; species Squalus acanthias. The sequence continues at coordinate 52,089,084 of CM059425.1, forward strand.
GACCCAATTCAGGTAATTAGTGGCTTGTTTAGAGCCACTTAAGAATGATTTTCAGCCTATCTTTTGCACTTGACAGTTTGCCCACAGGGTCCACACTGGTCGTGGATCATGTCTGTTAAGCTGAGGCGGGAGTTCAGTGGCCATTGAATCAGCTGTTGCATTGACAGCTTCAAATGTACAGTAAAAGCTCCCACCTTACAGAGATATCTTCTCTCAGCCACAAGCTCTTCCTCACTGCATTTCCACAACAGATTCACCATGCTGCAAGTCTTTGCACAAGTCTCCATCCAGTCTGACCTCATTACCTCTCTCACCATTGACAGATCGCTTGTCATCTCTACTTCACCTGCCATCTATTCCATCAGCATGGGTGCCCTTTATACTCTCTCACCTTGGTCTCAGAATCTGACCACGATCAGCCCCAACACCAGGCACACCAGCAGCACCAACAATAACATCACCAACCTTCTCTGTAATCAACTGATGCTGCACAGGACAGAGGGCATCAGCACCTGATCACATTGCTGCCTGGGAGGCCAGGGATGGCCTCACCATGGCCAGATTTACTTCACTTGACACTGTACACCCTGGCTGCCACATGATGCACCAGGTTGGCACCACCCCACATCAACACCGTAAAGCGTCCCTACAATGCCCAAGCCATTCCTTTCACACTCACCACCATTGCAGGAGGTACCGTTATGTCTCACCATTCACTGCAACTCACTGAGCCACTTCCAAAGGTGCACACATTTCTGTCCAAGAACGCAAAGTGCTGAAAATAAAGGTTTCAATGTTTGACACCACATTAACAGAAACTTTACATGAACATTGCATAAAACACCCAAGTGCATAAGCATATGGAGGGAGTCATCGGAGAACCTGGGTGCAGCCCTGCACCTCTGTGCAGCCATTGTCAATGTTTGCAGCACTTCAATACTTTAGAACACTGACAGCACAAATGTCAAAATAAATTTGGACATGGTCCCTTTAAGGAAACCGGCTGATGATGTGTCATCAAATGACATCACCAGACCCTCTTCCTCTAATTGGCCGGGAAACGCACTGGGCGGGCTTAACAAGCCCAACCAAGGGAAATTCATTTTACAGAGCTGGATGGAGCCAGCAGCGGGGTCGGGACCCACCACCGACGTCGCCCACCACGGACCCGCCGGCCTAAATGCGAGGAACTCATGACTTTCGTCATGCTCAAAATGAAAGCTTTCGACACAGCTGCCTTTGCGTCCTCTGACCTCTGCTTTCCCATCCGCTCAATTCCTAACTCTCTGCCTGCTCCATTGATCCCAAGGCTGGTTCTACACTGTCTAATTATTTGTTGCACATTAAGATCAGGATGAAACAAATTTTCCTCCAAAATAATGTTGGAAAAATTAAAGTGATTCTCTTTGGTTCCTGTGATCACTTACATTCTTCTGGTTTTGACTGCCACCTCAGGCTATGTCTGGAGATGCAAATGTTTAGCGTACCTCTGAACCCTCAGCTTAACTTCCTCCATTACATTCATTACCAAAACCTCCAACTTCACAACATCTCCTGGCTCCAATCCTATCTCTTCTCAATGCTGCTGAAGCCCTAATATTTGTCTTTATTATCTCAAGGCTTGATTTCACTAATGCTCTCCTTGCCAGCCTCCACAAATCATGACTCATTCTGGTATATAAAACCTCCTCAAAACTCTTCTCTTCGACTGCACCTTTGTTTCCACTCCCACCCCGCCGCCCGCCGCCCCTCCCCCCCCGCCCTTCCCCCCCCCTCCCCCCCCACCCCCCCGCCGGCCCCATCCCGCTCCGATCTTTTGCCATTTTCCCTTTTCATCACCTTGTAAAGTGCTTGAAATGCCTTTCTGTATATGGGGAGCACTATAGAAATGTACATTGTTGTTTCTGTATCCCTTATTGTCTAATAACAAGGATATAATTGCTATTAGACTTAGAGTCATAACCGCACAGAAGGAGGCCATTCGGCCCATCGAGTTCATGCTGGCTCTCTGTAGAGCAATCCAGTCAGTCCCATTCCCCCACTCTATCCCCGTAGCCCTGCAAGTTTATTTCCCTCAAGTGCCTATCCAGTCTCCCCTTGAAAACATTGAGTGTGTCCACTTCCACCACTTCCGTCGGCAGTGAGTTCCAGGTCCTCACCACTCACTGTGTAAAAAAGTTTTTCCTCACATCCCCCCTGTATCTCTTGCCCAAAACCTTAAATCTGTGTCCCCTAGTCCTTGCACCATCAACTAGTGGGAACAGCCTTTCCCCGTCTAGCCTATCCAAACCAGTCATAATCTTGTACACATCTATCAAATCACCCCGCAACCACCTTTGCTCTGATGAAAACAAATCCAGCTTCTCCAACCTGTCTTTGTAGCTAAGATCCCCCATCCCCAGAACCATTCTGGTAAATCTCCTCTGCACCCTCTCAAGTGCCTTCACATCCTTCCTAAAGTGTGGTGACCAGAACTGGACGCAATACTCCAGTTGTGGCCTAACCAGCGCTTAATAAAGGTTCAGCATAACTTCTCTACTTTTGTACTCAATACCGCTATTTATGAAGCCCAAGATCCCATATGCTTTGCTAACCACTCTCTCAATGTGTCCCACCACCTTCAGGGACCTATGCACATTAACTCCCAGGTCCCTCTGTCCCTGCACACTCTTTAAAACTGTGCCATTAAGTGTATATTGCCTCTCCCTGTTCCTTCTGCCAAAATGCATCACCTCACACTTCTCTGTGTTAAATTCCATCTGCCACTTATACAAAAGCAAAATACTGCGGATGCTGGAAATCTGAAATAAAAACAGAAAATGCTGGAAATACTCAGGAGGTCGGGCAGCATCTGTGGAGAGAGAAACAGAGTTAACGTTAACGGTTTAACGTTTAAACCTGTTCAATCTCCAGCTTTTTCCAGTTCTGACGAAGGGTCATCGACCTGAAACATTAACTCTGTTTCTCTCTCCACAGATGCTGCCTGACCTGCTGAGTATTTCCAGCATTTTCTGTTTTTATTCCACCTGCCACTTGTCTGCCCATTCTGCTAGCCTTTCTATGTCCTGTTGCAGTCGATTGGTATCATCCTCACTGTTTGCCACACCCCCAAGTTTGGTGTCATCGGCAAATTTAGAAATTCTACTCTGTATTCCAATATCCAGGTCATTTATATATATCAAAAAAAGCAGTGGCCCCACCACTGACCCTTGGGGAACACCACTGTCTACCATCATCCAGTCTGAAAAACAGCCATTTACCACAACTCGCTGTTTTCTGACCTTAAGCCAATTCCTTATCCAAGCTGCCACTGACCCACCTATTCCATGAGCCTCAATTTTGTTAACCAGCCTTCTATGTGGTACTTTGTCAAACGCCTTCCGAAAATCCATGTAGACAACATCCATTGCATTCCCTTCATCAATCCTCTCTGTTACTTCATCAAAAAATTCAATTCGATTAGTCAAACATGATCTGCCTTTTACAAACCCGTGTTGGTGCTCCTTAATTAGCTTAAACCTCTCCAAGTGCCCGTTCTCTTTTTCATACATATTGTTTACAGGGGTGGGCTCCCCTAATGCTGTCTAGAACATAGCCTCCATTTTAAGCCTTTGTAAGCTGCAAATATTCATACCAGGGATGCTCATTTGAGCAGGGATGTGAATGAACTGAAGCCCTGGGTTCAATCCAGCCTAGACAGATGGGATGAAAGTGTTTCCTCCCTGTTGATTGCTGATATTGTAAATGGAATACTTAATAGTTTCAGATCACACTTTCTACAGACATGAACCCACTGTCAAAACTTCACCTTCATTGCAGTTATGAATGCACCATTGTTCCATCTTCCAGTGAGGATTGCACATCATTGTGATAACACTGAATGACTTTACTGATACAAATTCAGCAACATTGTTTTAATTCAATAAGAAAGTTATGTTTTACACATCTCCAGCCTGTCAGTTCAAAACAACATGGGCCGAGGCTTGGGAGCAGGCTGCTTACCCACTTTCATCGACTGCACTTAAAGATTGGCACAGAAAGACTGGGGAGCGATGTAAATAATTGGAAAAAGTGAGAAAGTGTTACCCTCATTAGAAGAAAAAGCATGCAATAAATGATGTATGGATCCCTTCCTGGTGCTAAGTAGGGAGCTGCAGGAAATGTGACCTGATCAGGAAATTTCAAGCAGGACTTCTTCCTGGCACATTGCCAGGGAAATAATCAGTAACTGCTCAGCTGCAAATATCTGGGAGAGATTCAATGTCTGTCTCTAGGGTGAAACCTTCAGGTCTGACAAGCTTTAATGAAAATCTATACTTCAAAGCAACATCACTCTAAAGAAACTAGTTATACTACTCTTAATGTTATTAATGACATATGTGGCAATTCTGCTTTAGCAAACTTATCTTTCGACACCTGCCTCTTTATAAGATATCCAAAAATAATATGCAATCAAACTCTCACTATCTTCATAAAAATAAACAAATATATCCCGTAAGTTCTATGTTTGGACCTTCAATACTGTTATTTTTTTATTATTTTTAACCATGTTTAGGTGGTGCAGTGAGACAGTACAATGATGTAATTATCAGCTGAACACAAATGTAGGATTCCCAGTGCAGATTCACATATTATATGGGTTCCTGATCTCAGCAAAGAAATCACAGGAAGTGAAAGCAGCAGATAGGTGCTTTCCCAGTGAGAGGAGTCAGCCCAGCTGTCCTTCAGTTGCCAATTGCAAAGCAACATTAACAAAAGCTGAAACCAGGTTCTAGTGTAGAGAAAGAAAAAGGGAAGGAAAAATTATTAGGAAATGGTGAAAATATATAAAAGACGTTTGTTAAAATGTAGACATTAGCAACTATACATTTCTTTCCTTCAAGAAACTATAAAGCATTGATTTACCTTTTAGTGGGAGTTGCTTTGCATTTTTTAAACTTACTCATGGGATCAGAACCATAAAAACTGTAGATCATATGATAGAATCAGTTCTGTTGCTGACAACATTTTCAAGCAAACCGCACTGAGCTATTCTCCGCCTTAAAATTTGTTAGAATTTGCTTGCACTTACTGCAGTATTCATACAGACATTTATCCTTTGAAAATCATGTAATTGTTCACTTATTTCAATGCACGTGGTCTGTCTCAAGCTCCTTTTTCTGCAGAAGCTTATCCGTTATTAAACAACAAAGGGTTTGAAAGTAACAAAAATGTTAATATTGTCGTATGAATGCCCTTTGGCTATTATTTCAACAAAGGCATTTTATTTTAAACAGGTTATCACCTTTGTTAAAATAGTGGACAAAGGAATTTCATGCAAATGATTTAACACATTCATTAATAATATTACACTGCGTATTTTCAATTTCAAAGGTCCAAGATCTCCTTGGGGCCTCCTCTGGCCTCCAAATGGATGTAAGTGGACTCCACTGGCAGGTCAAGGCCAAGAAAGCAACCTGAACCCCGAAGAATAGATCTTCCCCCTTACATTGAAGCCAAAGGGAGCATGACTGGGGTCTGAGCAACTCCCCTATGGCAATATGGTACCAGATTTTCCAGTTGCATGGGGAAGGTGGGCACCAGATCTGTGTCTGCTTGCCCTAGTCAAATTAAGTACCCTCCCACTGACCTCATCAACTCAAATGGGTTCAGTGCTGGAGGTCACTGGTGATCGCAGCCTTCAGATTTTTCAGGGCCAAAGTTACATTATCAGGTACATTTTAACCAGTATTTGTAAAGACCTATTATTTGAGTGCAGTCATTGCTCTGATTTTGAATATCTATAATACTCACATTTTTTATCTTTCCAAACAATTAAAGATTTCATATCAGCCATCGACAATTTTATACTTGACAGCTTTGTATGAGAAATGAAACTCCTGTGTGCATTAAAACTACTGCAACTGCCAAGAGTGCATTAATGTGTAGCAATTTAGAGTATTAGAATTAATGGAGTTTTTTATTAATTTTTGCCCTAATAATTTCTCTGAGGAGTAATCCGGTTTAATACATGTTAATACAGGCACAATAATAATGTTTTTTTGTCTTGTTAAGGGCATCTTAAACAACAATTAAAGGCAAAAGTACAAACTTGTTCAAGCATTCCTACCAGCCCACATCGCATTAATGATGCCCGTGATAATAGTGGTGCCGAGTTTCCAGAGAGAGTCAGCAGAGGTCTGGTACGGAGCAGAACAGGAGTCATTGTGAGGAGCTATTCAACTCTTTCAAGTCACACAGCTGTATGAGAACGTCAACAAGTCTCAATTTGCTGGACATGTTGGAAGAGGAACAAGGGAGAGGCACACAGGGTTTTATGAAAGAGGTAGCATTCCCAAGTACAGAGCACCATCAACTGCATGCATATAGCCATTGAGTCACCTGTGCACCACCTCCTGATCTTCATCAACAGAAAGCAATACTACTTTATGAACATTCAACTGATGTTGAATTATGTATGTTGATGCACAGTTTCAAAGGAGTGTGCATGATGAATATCTTAAAGGAATCATGAATCTCACTCATTCCAGGACAACAATAGTTGAATAATTGTCTCCTCAAGATATTTGTCACACACCCAACATGTAGCTCATAACACCACTACACAACTCCTGTAACCCTCAGCAAAGAGCTTATAATGAAGCATAAGAGAGAGGCAGGGAGCTCACAGAGCAGATATTTAACATGCTCCAACAATGCTTTTGATATTTAGGCTGTACTAACGGTGTCCTACAACATGCCCAGAGGGAATGAACAGAATGATAGTTCTGCTCTGTATAGTACACAAGATAGCCAGGGAAAAAGGCAAACATCCATTTGTGGGTGAAAATCAGCAACACAGGGTAGTGGAAATCTGGAACTCTTTCCTCCAGAAAGTTGTTGAGGTTAGGACAATTGAAAATTTAAAAACTGAGATTGATAGATTTTTTTTTAGGCAAGGGTATTAAGGGTTATGGAAACAAGGCGGGTAAATGCAGTTAAGATACAGATCAGCCATGATCTAATTGAATGGAAGAACAGACTCGAGGAGCTAAATGGCCTTCTCTTGTTCCTAAGCCATGACATAGGGGAAAAGATGAAAGGCTGCTGCTAGAATCATGGCAGCCATTTCAGGAAGCAGCACTGGTATGGTAAGGTATGATCGATGAACTCTTTCCCTGAGGCCTATCTCTATTCTCCCACTCCACCTCGATAACTTTGGTGGAAATGCGGCAGAAACCCCATTTACGCACTTCTGCTAAAGCCAGGGCGGCAGAGCCGGAGAAATTCACCCCCTATGTTTCAGTAAAGGTTCTTCTCTATGTTTTCTGTTACTGCCAATTATCTGGAAAATATAGATTTCAAACAAAAACAATGACTGTAAAGTTTACGGTGACGTGTTGTGTATTTAATGAAAATAATTGTGTAGTGTGGGGGTGAATTTCTACAGGGGTCCTCCAGCTTGTCTGCCATAACTTCAGCGAAAGAGACATGGAAATTCCAGCAACAAAGCTCTATGCATATTACATAGGATTACATAGGATATACAGCACAGAAACAGGCCATTCGGCCCAACCAATCCATGCTGGCGTTTATGCTCCACTCGAGCCTCCTCCCGTCTTTCCTCATCTAACTCTATCAGCATAACCCTCTATTCCCTTCTCCATCATATGCTTGTCTAGCCTCCCCTTAAATGCATCTATACTTTTCGCTTCAACCACTCCCTGTGGTAGCAAGTTCCACATTCTCACCACTCTTTGGGTAAAGAAGTTTCTTCTGAATTCCCTATTGGATTTCTTGGTGACTATCTTATATTGATGCTCTTCCCCACAAGTGGAAACATTCTCTCCGTATCCACTCTATCAAAACCTTTCATAATTTTAAAGACCTCTATTAGGTTACCCCTCAGCCTTCTTTTTTCAAGAGAAAAGAGACCCAGCTTGTTCATCCTTTTCCGATATATATACCCTCGCATTTCTGGTATCATCCTTGTAAATCTTCTCTGCATCCTCTCCGGTGCCTCTATATCCTTTTTATAATATGGCGACCAGAACTGTACACAGTACTGTAAGTGTGGTCTAACCAAGATTCGATACAAGTTTAACATAACTTCCCTACTTTTCAATTCTATACCTCTAGAAATAAACCCTAGTGCTTGGATTGCTTTTTTTTAATGGCCTTGCTAACCTGTGTCGCTACTTTTAGTGATTTGTGTATTTGTACTCCGAGATCCTTTTGTTCCTCTACCCCACCTAGATTCGCACCCTCCAAGTATTAAGTGACCTCCCTATTCTTCCTACCAAAATGTAATACCTCACATTTATCTGTGTTGAACTTTATTTGCCAATTATATGCCCATTCTGCAAGTTTATTAATGTCCTCCTGTTATTTGTTGCAGTCCTCCTCAGTATTGACAGTCCTCCCCAATTTGGTGTCATCCGCAAATTTAGAAATTATATTTTTGATTCCAAAGTCTAAATCGTTAGTATAAATTGTGAACAACAGTGGTCCCAGCACTGATCCTTGTGGAACACCATTACCCACCTTCTGCCACTGTGACTAGCTACCTTTTACCCTTACTCTCTGCTTTCTGTCTTGAAGCCAGCTAGCTATCCATTCTGCTACTTGTTCCCTGACTCCGCATTCTCTGACCTTGTTCATCAGTCTCTTATGGGGTACCTTATCGAAGGCCTTTTGAAAATCTACTGCATTACCATTGTCTACTCTCTCTGTTACCTCTTTTGTGTCATTAGCAAATTTCAATATTGTGCTCTCTATGGCCAAGTCCAATCCCAGAGAACAAAAATTGACTGAGCACTGATCCCTGGAACACACTACGTCCAACCCTTCACCAATCTGAGCAACATTCACTAACCCTAAATCTTTGTTTCCTGTCCATCAACCAACTTTCTATCCATGCTGCTGCATTTCATCTTATATCATATGCCAGAATTTATGTAACAAGTCTATTGTAAGACACATTATCAATTATCTTCTGAAAATCCATATAAACTACATCTACTGTATTCCTTCAATCTATACAATCAGTCACTTCTTCAAAAAACTATAAAATTTATCAAACACATAACACCACACAATAGATACTGTACTCAAAAAGTTAATTATTGTGTGAAGTGCTTTGAGTTGTGTCAATGATGTGATAATTCTCTAATCTTTCTTTTTTCCCTTATTATTTCTGAATTATTAGTGAACTTTGTTATGAATATTTGCTAGAAATGTTTTTTGAATATCTGGAGCACATACTGGCACACATGCAAATAGAAATTGAATTAAATCCGGAGAAGTGTGAGGTAATGCATTTGGTGAGGGCTAACAAGGCAAGGGAATACACAATAAATGGTAGGATACTGAGAAGTGTAGAGGAACAGAGGGACAGGTAGACAAGGTGGTATAGAAGGCATACGGGATACTTTCCTTTATTAGCTGAGGCATAGAATATAAGAGCAGGGAGGTTATGCTTGAACCATATAAAATACTAGTTATAGTACTGTGTACAGTTCTGGTCACCACATTACAGGAAAGATGTGATTGCACTGGAGAGGGTACAGATGAGATTTACGAAGATGTTGCCAGGACTGGAGAATTTTAGCTATGAGGAAAGATTGGATAGGCTGGTGTTGTTTTCTTTGGCACAGAGGAGGCTGAGGGGAGACTTGACTGAGGTGTAAAAAATTATGAGGGGCCTAGATAGAGTGGATAGGAAGGATCTATTTCCCCTAGCAGAGAGGTCAATAACCAGGGGGTATAGATTTAAAGTAATTGGTAGAAGGATTAGAGGGGAGTTGAGGAGAACTTTTTTCAACCAGAGGCCGGTGGGGGTCTAGAACTCACTGCCTGAAAGGGTGGTAAAGGCAGAAACGCTCAACAATTTAAAAAGTACTTGGATATGCACTTGAAGTGCCGTAACCTACAAGGCTACGGACCAAGGGCTGGAAAGTGGGATCAGGTTGGATAGCTCTTTTTTGGCCGGCACAGACACGATGGGTTGAATGGCCTCCTTCTGTGCCGTAAATTTCTATGATTCTATGATTCATACAATTTACTTCTGTCACTTTTATTTACCTATTTAAGCAACCTGCTAGAGATTAATATTTGCAGCTATTTATTAAATGGTATGCTTAATTGGAAGATTGGTAAATAGTTGAATAATGATATATCTACTAAAGATTGCCTTTTCATTTCAGAACTAATTCTTGTTGCTGTGATAACTTATGGATGTCAAGGTATCAGTTATAAAAACTGCAGCATTTTTATAGCAACACTACAAACTACAAGTGGGTTTAAATTGAGAAAGTAATTGTACAACTGATAATAACCTCTTTTCATTCTAAACAAATTAAAACTCTTCATATTGTGAGGAGTTTGAAGTAGTTCTGAGTGCCTTGGAACGTGGATTAAACAGCACAGATAACCACCCAGATCCTTGTCAAGTGTACAGAATCATTAAACTGCAGAGTCTGTTTCATGCATTCATTTATCTGCATTGATTTAGATTCACATTAATTTTCTGTGCTGTGAACTTTATATAGACTTATAGTAGTATTCAATTTATTTTATGTTTGAAAATTGTTATAGTTCCATTCAATTAAGGCTAGCTTTTCGATCTATTGACTATGAATAAGAGTCTAGCTCAAGGGAGCATCCTTTAGAAATTTTATAGCATTCAATACAATGCCCTTGGAGAAGGAGAAGAAAACTAAGGTAGACCGCATACGTTATTTAGCACTAGATGCACTGTGAATTCTCATTCTTAATGTTTACAACTGAACCTCTGAAAAATCCATTCCCCAGTCTCTAGCCACTCCTGTCGCTCAGGCTGATTTTCTGGTGTGTGGCTGGCAGTCACTCAATAGCAGGGAGTGGGCACTTTGACACTCTAGCTCTACCTCTGTGAGGGGGAAGAAGAATCACAGGTTCGCTAATGATCAGGCTTAGAATCATAGAAATTTACAGCACAAAAGGAGGCCCTTCGGCCCAACAAGCTGGATTTTCATGGGGAAGGCGGGTTGGGGGCGGGGGGCTCCAATGCAGGCGGGAAACCCGGGAGAACGGGTTTCCCACAGGCTCTGCCAACTTTAATGGCAGTGCCTGATTTGCATCTGAAGCCTCGATTTCCAGCACGCAGCCAACCAGATTGAGAGTAGGCCTGCGGCACTAGGCCACACAGAGGAGGGAGGGATCAGATTGGGGCCGGTGGAAGGATCAGGTTGGGGCTGGTGCTGGTCTCCTGGGGACGGTGGGGGGGGGAGGCGGCGTGAGGGAAGAAGATCGGGGACGTCGTGGGATGGGAGGGGTGGGGGGAGGGAAGAAGATCACAGCCATTGAGGGAAGGGGGGGAGGGAAGCAGATTGCGGCCATCGAGGGACCGGGGGGGAGGAGGAGGGAAGAAGATTGCTGCCATCGAGGGACTAGGGAGAGGGAGAAGAAAAGATCGGAGATGTCGTGGGACCGGCTGGGTGGGGGAGCGGGGAGGAAGATCGGTGCTGGCCTCCAGAGGATCGTAGCTGGCCTGAGGACCATCGGGCAGGGTGGGGGGGTGGAAGGGAAGAAAACATCACATCGGGGTCGACCAGCGGAGGATTGTGGCCGACCTCAAGGTCATCAGTGGGAGGGAGAGGGGAGAGGGGAGGTGCCAGAGGACTGGAGAACAGCTAACGTAGTACCATTGTTCAAGAAGGGTAGTAGGAATAAACCAGGGAATTACAGGCCAGTGAGCCTAACATCAGTGGTAGGGAAATTATTGGAAAAAATTCTGAGGCACAGAATTAGTCTCCACTTGGAGAGGCAAGTATTAATCAAGGATAGTCAGCATGGCTTTGTCAGGGGGAGATCATGTCTGACCAATTTGATTGAATTTTTCGAGGGGGTGACTAGGTGTGTGGATGAGGGTAGTGCAGTTGATGTGGTCTACATGGACTTCAGTAAGGCTTTTGACAAAGTCCCGCATAGGAGACTGGTCAAGAAGGTAAGAGCCCATGGGATCCAGGGCAACTTGGCACATTGGATCCAAAATTGGCTTAGTGGCAGGGGGCAGAGGGTGATGGTCGAAGGTTGTTTTTGTGACTGGAAGCCTGTGTCCAGTGGTGTACCACAGGGATTGGTGCTGAGTCCTTTGCTGTTTGTAGTGTACATTAATGATTTAGATATGAATGTAGGAGGTATGATCAGTAAGTTCGCAGATGACACGAAAATTGGTGGGGTGGTAAATAGCGAGAAGGGAAGCCTCAGGCTACAGGACGATATAGACGGGTTGGTCAGATGGGCAGAACAGTGGCAAATGGAATTTAACCCTGAAAAGTGTGAGGTGATGCATTTTGGGAGGACTAACAAGGCAAGGGAATACACAATGAATGGTAGGACCCTAGGAAGGACAGAGGATCAGAGGGACCTTGGTGTGCATGTACATAGATCCCTGAAGGCAGCAGGACAGGTAGATAAGGTGGTTAAAAAGGCATATGGGATACTTGCCTTCATTAGCTGAGGCATAGAATATAAGAGCAGGGAGGTTATGATGGAGCTTACAAAACGCTAGTTAGGCCACAGCTGGAATACTGTGTGCAGTTCTGGTCACCACACTATAGGAAGGATGTGATTGCATTGGAGAGGATGCAGAGGAGATTCACCAGGATGTTACCTGGGCTGCAGCGCTTCTGCTATGAAGAGAGACTGGACAGGCTGGGGTTGTTTTCCTTAGAGCAGAGAAGACTGAGGGGGGACCTGATTGAGGTGTACAAAATTGAGAGGGGGCATAGATAGGGTAGATAGAAAGGAACTTTTCCCCTTAGTAGAGGGGTCAATAACCAGGGGGCATAGTTTCAAGGTAAGGGGCAGGTGGTTTAGAGGGGATTTGAGGAAAAACTTTTTCACCCAGAGGGTGGTTGGAATCTGGAACTCACTGCCTGAAAGGGTGGTAGAGGCAGGAACCCTCACAACATTCAAGAAGCATTTAGATGAGCACTTGAAACGCCATAGCATACAAGGCTACGGACCAAGTGCTGGAAAATGGGATTAGAATAGACAGGGCTTGATGGCCGGCACGGACACGATGGGCCGAAGGGCCTCTTTCTGTGCTGTATAACTCTATGACTCGATGTCTCTATCACATCGGGGCCGGCCATCAGAGGATCGTGGCCGGCCTCAAGATCATCTCGGGGGGAGTGGGAGAAGAATGAAGTAAACTTTGGGGCCGGCCACCGGAGGATTCCTTTGCCTTGTTAGCCTTCCCCAAATGCATTATCTCACACTTCTCCAGATTGAATTCCATTTGTCACTTTGCTGCCAACCTAACCTGTCCATTGACATCTTCCTGCAGCCTACAGCTTTCTTCCTCACTATCAACCACACGGGCAATTTTTGTATCATCTACAAACTTCTTAATCATGCCCCCTACATTGAAGTCTAAATCATTGATATACACCACAAAAATCAAGGGACCGAGTACTGAGCCCTGCGGAACCCATTCCAGTCTGGAAACCGCCTTCCAGTCACAAAAACTCCTGTTGACCATTACCCTTTGATTCCTGCCACTGAGCTAATTTTGGATCCAACTTGGCACTTTCTTTTTGACCAGTCTGCCATGTGGGACCGTGTCAAAAGCCTTGCTAAAAACCATATAGACTATATCAAATGCGCTACTCTCATCAACCCTCCTTAAAAAATTCAATCAAGTTAGTCAGACATGGCCTTCCCTAAACAAATCCATGCTGACTGTCCTTGATTAATCCGTGCCTTTCTAAATTACGATTAATACTATCCCTCAGAATTTTTTCCAATACTAATACCAAACAGTATTTGCTGATGCACAGAGTGGTCAGCACAGAGTGTGTTAAATGGAGTGCACTTAAACAGAAAGTTAAAACTTGGGAATTTGGAGAGAGTGGAAATTCGGAGCAGAGGGGGAAGGAGGTGCTGCTTTTTACATAAAAGAAAGACTTGCATTTATATAGCGCCTTTCATGACCACCGGATGTCTCAAAGCACTTTACAGCCAATGAAATACTTTTGAAGTGGAGTCACTGTTGTAATGTGGGAAACACAGCAGCCAATTTGTGCACAGCAAGGTCCCACAAACAGCAATGTGATAATGACCAGATAATCTGTTTTTGTTATGTTGGTTGAGGGATAAATATTGACCAGGACACCGGGGATAACTTCCCTACTCTTCATCGAAATAGTGCCATGGGGTCTTTAATGTCCACCTGAGAGAGCAGACGGAGCCTCGGTTTAACGTCTCATCCAAAAGATGACCAGGGTTGGGAATTAAATATTCCAGGGTACTTGACTTATTGAAAAGACAGGCAGACTGGAACAGGAGGAGGAGCAGCCCTGATAATAAAGGATGACATATGGATAGTAGTGAGAAAGAATCTTGGCTCAACAGATCAGAAAGTGGAATCAGTATGGGTGAAGATAAGAAATAACAAGGGGCAGAAAACAGTGGTGGGAGTAGTTTATAGACCCCCAAACAGCAGCTATACCATTGGACAGAGTATTAATCAAGAAATAATAGGAGCTTGTAACAAAGGTAATACAATAACCGTGGGGGACTGTAAGGTTTCCAAAATTTGCAGATCCCCAAAACCTATGGAAAAAGGACTTTGGAACTACCTCAGAGTGACAATATTGTATTTGAGCCTAACCTAAGAGACTGTAAGACCAAAAACCAAGTTTTGGCATTTTAAAAACATGTCTGGGCCTGTAAAGAGAGAAAAGCCTGTGAAGGAATTTGGGATTGACCTCTGTAAAAGCAGTTTTTGGGTATTGCAGTTAATTGCAATGTCTGGGGAACTGGGATGACCTCACTCAAAGCCCCAGCATGCATTAACATTTTGACAATAGACCCTAGGAGCAGACAGTCCCACCCAAAACAACAGGTCCCATCAAACCGATTACAGGGCCCATCAAGAAACATGCATAATACAGAGCACCCAAGACTAGGCTATAGATCAGCCCAGGAACCCAAAACACAAAACCAATCACCAGCAATCAACCAAGGAGATCGACAGGATGCAAACCATCCCAAAACCCATTTGACACTTACAGAGCAGTTACTGGTAGCAGGCCCACCAAATTCAGACAATGAACTGAACAGATTTGGCGGGTAGATAAGGCCATATTCAATGGGTGAGATTGAAGGCCTGTTAAAACCCAGTTAACGTGCTAGTAAATCGCTACCGATTTACGAGCCCGCCAAAACTAGACAATGAACTGAACAGATTTGGCGGGTAGATAAGGCCACTTCAATTCTGTATAATTAAAGGCCCTCCAAGCACACACCAAGCAAGAAGAGAGAGAAACACCACAGTTCAAAGTCGTTGGGCCGAGCAGTCAGTCGCAACCAGTGGTCATCAGAAGGAGGAGAGACCAAGAAGAAGAAGGCCTGAGCTGGAAGCGAGTCGGCATCGCTCACCACGCAGACACACCTGAGTCCAGCTCGCGAAGACACCACCTCGACGGACCTCCAACAACGGCCCCAACACAGTCACCCAGAGCAACAAGCAGCAACCAGTCACCGACGGCTCCATGAGGTCGACCGACGCACCAACCAAGGCCTAAAGCCATCGCGGAAACCAAAGGCCTCATGAAACCAACAACCGCACATTACCCCCAACTGATCGGGTAATCGCAGGCCACCACGACCAACAAAGACCAACTCCAGGGAAGAAAACCCAAAGAATCGCAAAGTTTCCACACTACGAACTACTCCTGACTTACCCCTGGGTAAGATTTTCCCCAAAGACTCTAAGCCCTACTGCTCAACTAAAGAAATTGGGTACTCACCAGATAAGTCCATAACGACATCCTACCGCATCAGCGGACTCGCGAAGACTGACCAGAGACCCAGGTGAAGTCCTCTACCGCGTACGGGATACGGCAGACACTAACCGCCATAAACAGCGAACCCCAAAACCGCGATTTAGCCCAATGGTCAAAGGATTGGTGAGCATTATCCCTGGTCCTTCAAAACCTAACTTAGCTAGTAAAGTGGCGTCGGGAGGGGTGAAGTATTGTTCTACTGTCATTTCCCTCGCTTGTACCGAAGTGTTCCCCACCTTTAGAGTGATAAGAGTGTTATTATTTGTGTCTCACCTTTTAATAAAGATTGAAGTTTTTTCATCAAACTCAGTTGTCTGCTGCACCTTTTGTATCACAACCCCCAAATAAGTCCACGGTCTAGAACCAAGGGAGTGGGAGCGATTCGAACCGCTCAGAAGTCAGAGGTAAAGCTGACACAAAAACATCACCCCCTACAGGACTTAAATCTGAATATAGATTGGGTAAATCAATTGGCAAGTGTAGTCTGGAGGATGAGTTCATGGAATGTATTTGAGACAGTTTCCTAGAACAATACGTCATGGAACCAACCAGGGAACAGGCTATTTTAGATCTTGTTTTGTGTATTGAGACAGGGTTAATTAGTAAACTTATAGTAAAGGATCCTCTAGGAAAGAGTGATCATAATGTGATAGAATTTCACATTGAGTTTGAAAGTGACATTCTTAAGTCCGACACTAGAGTCTTAGGGGTAAAAATTAGGTCGCGCCCCATTTGGGGTGCAAATATCGTCTGGACGCAAATATTAGCGCCTGGCGCTAATTATCGGCACGGACTGGAAACGTCACTTTTACCGCCCCGGGAGGTGAGTGGAGCGCTAAATCAGGCGCTGCACACCTGTCTTAAGGCGCAAAGGCCAAGGAGTGAGGCGCTACCTCAGAGCGCTGGCGAAGCTCATGTAATGTCAGTCAGCAATGGAACACACACACAATGGCACGGGCCAGTTCTTAAAGGGGATGGTTAATCTTGCTTTCCATCCACATCCTGTTCATTGCAGCCTTGAATCTCGGCCTGGAGAGACTTGCACATCAAATGTGCTGGAAAGAACAATGGAGAGTACCAGGCAAAGAGCTCAGAGTGCAGCTCCCACAGTCTCTGCTAAATCGATACAAGGAATGGCAAATCAAAATGAACCTGCAAAGTGCTGCTCAGTACCCAAAACTCCTTCACACAACATTGAATCTCTCCAGAAGTCTCTCCCTCTCTCTCTCAGAATGCGTAGTTCAAAAATGCCACCAACAATAAAAGACAGGAAGAGGCCCCCTTTAAATAGCGCCCCCCCCCCCCAGCCCCACAGCGATTGATAGCGTTCCAGTCTTCTGGTCGTTGGATGCGCCAGGCGGTAAGGCAGGGGGCGCCACTCAATTTCCGCTCCGGGGCGCCACAAGGGCGTTGCACCATGGAATGACGTCACAATCTGCGCGCGCACGTGGTCGCAGCGGTAAGTTTTAGCGCCGCCGCACAATCTCTAGTTAAGTTCCCGAGCGGCGCAAACATCGCTGCGCCCGGGCGTTAGCGGCTTTGCGCCCCATTAGCGCCCTCTTAAGGCGCTAACGGGAGGCGCAACCAACTGAATTTTTACCCCTTAAACTTAAACAAAGCCAATTACATAGGTATGAGGGGTAAGTTGGCTGAGGTAGATTGGGAAATTAGATTAAAAGGTATGACAGTAGATAAGCAGTGGCAATCATTTAACGAAATATTCCAAAATTCTCAACGAACATACATTCCATTGAGAAATAAAAACTCCACGGGAAAAGTGATCGATCTGTGGCTAACTAAAGAAGTTAAGGATAGTATTAGATTAAAAGAAAGACTTATAATGTTGCAAAGAATAGTAGTAAGTCTGAGGATTGGGAAAGCTTTAGAAACCAGCAAAGGAGGGACAAAACATTGATAGAAAGGGAGAAAATAGAATATGAGAGTAAATTAGCAAGATATATAAAAACAGATTGTAAGAGCTTCAACAAGTATGTAAAAAGGAAGAGTAGCAAAAGTAAGCGTTGGTCCCTTAGAAACTGAGATAGGAGAAATTATATTGGGGAACAAGAAAATGGCGGAGGCTTTAAACAAATATTTTGTATCTGTCTTCACAGCAGAAGACACAGAAAATATACCAAAAACAGTGGGGAACCAAGGGGCTAATGAGAGTGAGGAACTTAAAGTAATTAATATCAGTAGAGAAAAAGTACTTGAGAAATTAATGGGGCTAAAAGCCGACAAATCCCCTGGACCTGATGGCTTACATCCTAGGGTTCTAAAAGAGGTGGCTACATATATAGTGGATGCATTAGCATAGAAGCATAGAAGATAGGAGCAGGAGTAGGCCATTCGGCCCCTCAAGCCTGCTCCGCCATTTAATGAGATCATGGCTGATCATCCAAATTCAGTACCCTGTCCCTGCTTTCTCCCCATATCCCTTGATCCCTTTAGCCTTAAGAAATATATCTATCTCCTTCTTGAATATATTTAATGAATTGGCCTCAACTGCCTTCTGTGGTAGAGAATTCCACAGGTTCACCACTCTCTGGGTGAAGAAATTCCTCCTCATCTCAGTCCTAAATGGCTTACCCCTTATCCTTAGACTGTGACCTCTGGTTCTGGACTCCCCCGCTATCGGGAACATCCTTCCTGCATCTAGTCTGTCTAGTCCTGTTAGAATTTCATAAGTTTCAATGAGATCCCCTTTCATTCTTCGAAACTCTAGCGAATATAAGCTTAATCGGCCCAATCTCTCTTCATACGTCATTCCTGCCATCCCAGGTATCAGTCTGGTGAATCTTCACTGCACTCCCTCCATGGCAAGAACATCCTTCCTCAGATAAGGCGACCAAAACTGCACACAATACTCAAGGTGTGGTCTCATCAAGGCCTTGTACAACTACAGCAAGACATCCTTGCTCCTGTACTCAAATCCTCTCGCTATGAAGGCCAACATACCATTTGCCTTCTTAACCGCCTGCTGCACCTGCATGCTTACCTTCAGCGACTGGTGCACAAGGACTCCCAGATCTCGATGCACTTCCCCTTTTCCCAATCTATTGCCGTTCAGATAATAATCTGTCTTCCTGTTTTTGCCACCAAAGTGGATAACCTCGCATTTATCCACATTATGCTGCATCTGCCATGCATCTGCCCAATCACCCAACCTGTCCAAATCATACTGGAGTTTCTCTGCATCCTCCTCACAGCACACACGCCCACCCAGCTTTGTGTCGTCTGCAAACTTAGAGATATTACATCCAGTTCCCTCGTCTAGATCATTAATATATATTGTGACTAGCTGGGGTCCTAGCACCGATCCCTGCGGTACCCCACTAGTCACTGCCTGCCACTCGGAAAAAGACCCGTTTATTCCAACTCTTTGCTTCCTGTCTGCCAACTAGTTCTCTATCCAAATCAATACCTTACCCCCAATCCCATGTGCTTTAACTTTGCACGCTAATCTCTTATGCGGGACCTTATCGAAAACCCTCTGAAAGTCCAAATACACCACATCCACTGGTTCTCCCTTATCTATTCTACCAGTTACATCCTCAAAAAATTCCAGTAGATTAGTCAGGTATGATTTACCTTTTGTAAATCCATGTTGACTTTGTCCGATCCTGTCACTGTTTTCCAAGTGCTCTGCTATTACATCTTTTATAATGGACTCTAGCATTTTGCCCACTACCAATGTCAGGCTTACTGGTCTATAATTCCCCGTTTTTTCTCTACCACCTTTTTCAAATAGTGGGGTTACATTAGCTACCCTCCAATCCATGGGAACTGTTCCAGAGTCTATAGAATTTTGAAAGATAACCAGCAATGCATCTACTATTTCTAGGGCCACTTCCTTAAGTACCCTAGGATGTAGATTATCAGGCCCTGGGGATTTATCGGCCTTCAATCCCGTCAATTTCCCGAACACCATTTCCCTACAAATACTGATTTCATTCAGTTCCTCCCTCTCATTAGACCCTATGCTCCCCGACATCTCTGGGAGTTTATTTGTGTCCTCCTTTGTGAAGACAGAACCAAAGTATGTATTTAATTGGTCTGCCATTTCTTTGTTCCCCATTATAAATTCCCCTGATTCTGACTGCAAGGGACCTACGCTTGGACTTCACCAATCTTTTTCTCTTCACATATCTAATAGAAGCTTTTACAGTCAGTTTTTAAGTTCCCTGCAAGCTTACTCTCATATTTTATTTCCCCCCTCTTAATTAATCCCTTTGTCCTCCTTTGCTGAATCCTAAATTGCTCCCAATCCTCAGGTTTGCTGCTTTTTCTCGCCAATTTATATGTCCTCTCCTTGGATCTTATGCTATCCCTAAATTTCCCTTGTTAGCCACGGTTGAGTCACCTTTTTTGTTTTATTTTTATGCCAAACAGGGATGAACAAATTCTGTAGTTCATCCATGTGATCTTTAAATGTTTGCCATTGCCTATCCACCGTCAACCTTTTAAGTAACGCTCCCCAATCCATCCTAGCCAACTCGCGCCTCATACCATCGTAGTTTCCTTTATTTAAATTCAGGACCCTAGTCTCGGAGTCAACTTCTTCACTCTCCATCTTAATGAAGAATTCTATCATATTATGATCGCTCCTCCCCAAGGGGCCTCGCACAACAAGATTGCTAATTAATTCTTTCTCATTACATAATACCCAGTCTAAGATGGCCTGATCTCTAGTTGGTTCCTCGACATATTGGTCCAGGAAACCATACTGTATACACTCTAGGAATTCCTCCTCCACAGTATTGTTACTAATTTGGTTAGCCCAATATATATGTAGATTAAAGTCACCCATGATAACTGCAGTGCCCTTATTGCACGCGTCTCTAATTTCCCATTTACTGCCATCCCCAACCTCAGCATTACTTTTTGGGGGTCTGTATACAACTCCCACTAATGTTTTCTGCCTCTTGGTATTTCTCAGCTCTACCCATACAGATTCCACATCATCAGAGCTAATATCCTTCCTTACTATTGTGTTAATCTCCTCTTGAACCAGCAATGCTACCCCACCTCCTTGGTTGTGACCTTTCAAAATTCCTTAGATTCAGGAAAGGTCCCAGTGGATTGGAAGGTAGCAAATGTAACCCTGCTATTCAAGAAAGGAGGGAGAGAGAAAACCGGGAACTACAGACCAGTTAGCCTGACATCAGTCATCGGGAAAATGCTGGAATCCATTATTAAGGAAGTGGTAACAGGGTACTTAGAAAATCATAATATAATAAGGTAGAGTCAATATGGTTTTATGAAAGGGAAATTGTGTTTGACAAATTTATTAGAGTTTTTTGAGGAAGTAACTAGTAGGGTAGATAAAGGGGAACCAGAAATTGTAGTATATTTGGATTTCCAAAAGGCATTCGATAAGGTGCCACATAAAAGGTTGTTAAGCAAGATAAGGGCACATGGTGTTGGGGGTTAAGGTATTAGCATGGATAAAGGATTGGTTAACCGACAGAAAACAGAGAGTAGGGATAAACCGGTCATTTTCAGATTGACAGGCTGTAACTAGTGGGGTGGCGCAAGGATCAGTGCTTGGGCCTCAGCTATTTACAATCTATATTAATGACTTAGGTGAAGGGACCGAGTGCAACGTATCCAAGTTTGCTGACGATACAAAGCGAGGTGGAAAAGTAAGATGTGAGGAATCATAGAATCATAGAATGGTTACAGCACAGAAGGAGGCCATTTGGCCCATCGAGCCCACGCCGGATCTTTGCAAGAGCACTTCAGCTAGTCCCACTCCCCCGCCCTTTCCCTGTAGCCCTGCAAATTTTTTTCCTTCAGGTACTTATCCAATTCCCTTTTGAAAGCCACGATTGAATCTGCCTCCACCACCCTTTCAGGCAGTGCATTCCAGATCATAACCACTCGCTGAGTAAAAAAGTTTTTCCTCATGTCGCCTTTGGATCTTCTGCCAATCACCTTAAATCTGTGTCCTCTGGTTCTCGACCCTTCTGCCAATGGGAACAGTCTCTCTCTATCTACTCTGTCTAGACCCCTCATGATTTTGAACACCTCTATCAAATCACCTCTCAACCTTCTCTGCTCTAAGGAGAACAGCCCCAGCTTCTCAAGTCTATCCACGTAACTGAAGTCCCTCATCACTGGAACCATTCTTGTAAATCTTTTCTGCACCCTCTCTAAGGCCTTCACATCCTTCCTAAAGTGCGGTGCCCAGAATTGGACACAATACTCCAGTTGAGGCCGAACCAGTGTTTTATAAAGGTTCATCATAACTTCCTTGCTTTTGTACTCGATGCCTCTACTTATGAAGCCCAGGATCCTGTATGCTTTTTAACTACTTCCTCAACCTGTCCTGCCACCTTCAACGATTTGTGCACATATATCCCCGGGTCTCTCTGTTCATGCATCCCCTTTAGAATTGTACCCTTTAGATTATGTTGCCTCTCCTCCTTGTTCCTACCAAAATGTATCACTTCGCACTTTTCTGCTTTAAATTTCATCTGCCACGTGTCCGCCCATTCCACCAGCCTGTCTATGTCCTCTTGAAGTCGATCACTATCCTCCTCACTGTTCACTATACTTCCAAGTTTTGTGTCGTCTGCAAATTTTGAAATTGTGCCCTGTACTCCCAAGTCCAAGTCATTAATATATATCAAAAGCAGTGGTCCTAGTGGGGAACACCACTGTGTACCTTCCTCCAGTCCGATAAACAACCGTTCACCACTACTCTCTGTTTCCTGTCACTTAGCAATTTCGTATCCATGCTGCCACTGTCCCTTTTATTCCATGGGCTTCAACTTTGCTGGCAAACCTATTATGTGGCACTTTATCAAACGCCTTTTGGAAGTCCATGTACACCACATCAACCGCATTGCCCTCATCAACCCTCTCTGTTACCTCCTCAAAAACTCAATCAAGTTAGTTAAACACGATTTGCCTTTAACAAATCCATGCTGGCTTTCCTTAATTAATCCACACTTGTTCAAGTGATTGTTAATTTTGTCCCTGATTATCGTTTCTAAAAGTTTCCCCACCACCGACATTAAACTGACTGGCCTGTAGTTGCTGAGTTTATCCTTACACCCTTTTTTGAACAAGGGTGTAACATTTGAAATTCTCCAGTCCTCTGGAACCAAGGAGGATTGGAAGATTATGGCGAGTACCTCCGCAATTTGCATTTTTACTTCCCTCAGCATCCTAGGATGCATCCCATTCGGTCCTGATGACTTATATGACTTTAAGTACAGCTAGCCTTTCTAGTACCCCGCTTTATCAATTTTTTCCCATCCAGTATCTCAACTACCTCCTCTTTCACGATGACTTTGGCAGCATCTTCTTCCTTGGTAAAGAAAGGTGCAAAGTATTCATTTAGTACCTCAGCCATGCCCTCTGCCTCCATGTGTAGGTCTCCATTTTGGTCCCTAATTGGCCCCACTCCTTCTCTTACTACCCGTTTACTATTTATATGCCTGTAGAAGACTTCTGGATTCCCTTTCATGTTAATTGCCAATCTATTCTCCTCTCTCTTTGCCCCTCTTATTTCCTTTTTCACTTCCCCTCTGAACTTTCTATATTCAGCCTGGTTCTCACATGTATTCTCAACCTGACATCTGTCATACTCCCCCTTTTTCTGCTTCATCTTACTCTCTATCTCTTTTGTCATCCAGGGAGCTCTGACCTTTGTTGCCCTACCTTTCCCCCTCTTGGGAATGTACTCGACTGTACCTGAACCATCTCCTCTTTAAAGGCAGCCCATTATTCGATTACAGTTTTGCCCTGCCAATCTTTGATTCCAATTTACCCGGGCCAGATCCATTCTCAACCCACTGAAATTGGCCTCACGCAAAGGACACAAAGAGCCTGCAAAGGGATATAGACAGGTTAAGTGAGTGGGCAATAAGAGATAGAAACATAGAAACATAGAAACTAGGAGCAGGAGTAGGCCATTCGGCCCGTCGAGCCTGCTCCACCATTCAATACGATCATGGCTGATCATCCAAATCCAGTACCCTGTCCCTGCTTTCCCACACAGAATCCCCATCGAGCCTGCACCGACACATATCCCACCCTATCCCCGTAACCCCACGTATTTAATTCCCCCTAACATATCCCATCCTATCCCCGTAACCCCACATATTTAATCCCCCCCTAACACTAAGGGTCAATTTATCATAGATGGAGTATAATGTGGGGAAATATGAGGTTATTCACTTTGGTAGGAAGAATAGAAAAACAGAATGGGCTAGAAATTCGGTACATTTGCGCCTCTCGTTAGCGCCCCCGGGAGTTTAGCGGTGGCGGTAACCAGTCATCACCGTGCGCAGTGCCCCATTTTCACCCAGCCTACAAAATTGGCCCACGCCCCCTGTATCTGTGCCGGGCGATAACAGCGACTGATTCAGGGGGCGGGAATGGAGCGGCAGGAGGCTCGCGGGACCCTAACTAAAGGGGAGGTGGCAGGCAGGGAAATAAAAAAATCAGCCAACTTACTTGTGGCGGCCTGTTGCATCTTTGAACGCGGGGTCCGTGCCGCGATCTGGCAGCCCGGCACTCCTCTTGAGTGCTGGGCTGCTGGCATGGCACCCCACTCCCCAGTGGTCCAGGTAGGGCCCTGCAGGATTGTGGGCTTGGGTCCTCCTCTTTAATGAGGGGAAGAGACCTTCCATGTGGCAGCGCTACGTGGCCCAGTGCATAGCTCTGCAGAACACACTGCCCCAATATTTGAGGTTAGCGCTCTAAGAAGGAAATGGAGCACTTTAATTAGCGCTCCACCTCCCTCTTGGGGCGCTAAAACTGAAGTTAGCGATTGCTGGTGCTATTTTTCACTGGGCGCTAAATTTAGCGCCCAGGCAATGTTAGTGACCCAAAATGGTGGCTAATGAATTTGTCCCCCAATATTTTTTAAATAATGAGAAACTATTAAATGTTGGTGTTCAGAGAGATTTGGGTGTCCTAGTGCAAGAAACAGAGAGTTAGCATGTAGGTACAGCAAGCTATTAGGAAGGCAAATGGCATGTTGGCCTTTATTGCTAGAGGGTTGGAGTATAAGAGTAAGGAAGTCTTGCTACAATTGTACAGGGATCTGGTGAGACCACACTTGGAGTACTGTTCACAGTTTTGGTCTCCTTATTTAAGAAAGGATATACTTGCCTTGGAGGCGGTGCAACGAAGGTTCACTAGATTGATCCCTAGGATGAGAGGGTTGTCCTATGAGGAGAGATTGAGTAGATTGGGCCTTTTCTCTCTGGAGTTTAGAAGAATGAGAGGTGATCTCATTGAAACATATAAGATTCTGAGGGGGATTGACAGGGTAGATGCTGAGAGATTGTTTCCCCTGGCTGAAGAGTCTACAACTAGGGGGCATAATCTCAGGATAAGGGGCTGGCCTTTTAAGACTGAGATGAGGAGGAATTTCTTCACTCAGGGGTTGTGAATCTTTGGAATTCTCTGCCCCAAAGTGCTGTGGATGCTCCGTCATTGAGTATATTCAAGGCTGAGATAGATAGATTTTAGGACTCCAGAGGAATTAAGGGATATGGGGAGAGGGCAGGAAAGTGGAGTTGAGGTCGAAGATCAGCCCTGATCTGATAGAATGGCAGAGCAGGCTCAAGGGGCCGTATGGCCTACTCCTGCTCCTAATTCTTATGTTCTTAAGTACCACTGAGGTTAGGCTGACTGGCCTGTAATTACTTAGTCTATCACTTTCTCCCTTTTTAAACAATGGTATAACATTAGCAGTCCTCCAGTCCTCCGGCACCACACCTGTAGCCAGAGAGGATTGGAAACAGATGGTCAGAGCCTCCGCTATTTCCTTGCTTGCTTCTCTTAACAGCCTGGGATACATTTCACCCGGGCCTGGCGATTTATTTACTTTCAAAGATGCTAAACCCCTTAATATTTCCTCTTGGGCTCAGGCTCAGGCTAGATAGTAAGCTCAGTTCAAATTGATTATGAAGTGTCGGGGGGATTTTTGTACCTGGAGTCCAGGATGTTCAGAAGCCTGATGGGCGACCTCATGCTGTTTGTGAAAAGGGAAAGAGGGGAAGTTGTTACAGCCAGGTTTTTTTATGCATTTGCTTTGTGATAAATGTTATTTTAAGCGGCATATATAATGTAGTGAGTTAGAAATCGTCATGGTGGTTGTACCTCAAAGAATTTTTTTTGCTGGAATGTGATTGTGTATAATATCTTTGGCAAAATATGATTAGGGAGAAAATTAAAAGGTTTTGTCTAAGATGAAAAGTGAATATTAAAAGTAAACAATAATCAAATGGGAATTACCCTGGACTTCGATGCAGGTTAGTGTAATAGCGCCACCTGGTGACTACTGATGTATATAATAATAAAGCACATGGGCAGTACAGTTCTTACCATGTTGTGTAGTTGTATATATATGCTTTGTCCCAAGATATCCACAGAATTGGCGACTAGGATGGGATTGCGGATTCCCCAGCTGAAGTTTTTGTTGGAGGATAATCCTGCCAACCGACGGAGATGTTTTTAGTTTTGCAGAAAAAACTTAAAAATCTGAGGTAATTTTGAGCACATATGGTTGAACTGTCGACGTTGCCAGAGTCCAGACAACACTACAGTCCTGAGCCCCTGGAAATTGCTGAAAGTTATCGTTTTGGAACACACAATCAATTAAATGACGAGGGTATCAGAGAGTACATTGTAGCTTTAAAAAAGCTATCCATTCACTGTCATTTCGGAGACTTTCAGGATCGAGCTTTGCGTGACCGCTTTGTTTGTGGGTTGAAAAATGAACGTATCAAAAGTAAATTGTTGACAACCCCTAACTTGACTTCTAACTTAGCTTGTCAGACAGATGGTTATGGCCGACCGATACTCCCGAGAGTTTCGCGCCATTTCCAGTCATCAGACAACCGAGGTGAATCGGCTGCAGGCTAAAAGTAAAAGGCAGTTGGTGTGGTAACACAATACAGCTTCCTGTGACTCGAACTTTATTGCATCACTTCCTGTGATTAGTCCAGGATAAATACTGGACTGAGCAGTTGGATCCTGGAGAGGCATAGAGTAAGACCTCTTTTGTATGTAGCACCTTTTTAGTTGATTAAAGCTTACTTTAAGTTCACCACGCGTAAGGCTCATTCTTACGACAATTTAATCAACTTTGAAAAACTTCGCACTCAAACTTTTTGGACGAACTCGGAACTAAGGATCCAGGGAATCACCCATCATGGAAAACATCCTTAAACCATCGCGTCTTGACTTGGACCCAAACACCCCAGCAGCCGGTAAGGTGTGGAAACACTGGTATCGCACGTTTGACAATTTTCTCGAATATTGCAAGGCTGATGATGACACAAAGTTGCGGATACTCATCAACTGTGTCACTCCGAATGTATTTCAGTATGTTGAGGAATGGGGCAGTTACGAGGAGGCAATTCGGACGCTTAAAAGACTATATACTAAGACACCGAATGAGGTCTATGCCAGACATCTACTAGCTACAGCCCAACAAGGGCCGGAGGAATCCATTGATAAATTCCTCCAAGAGCTTCGCAGACTTAGTATGGACTGTAACTTTCAGGCGGCCTCAGCTGAGCTGTACCGTGAAGAAATGATCCGTGATGCTTTCATCTGCGGGCTTGCCTCCCCATTTATACGCCAGCGTCTACTGGAAAGTAAGACACTTGAGCTTCAGAGAGCTTATGACATGGCTTGCTCTCTAGATCTGGCAAAAAGAAATGCAGACCTTTATACAGTGCCCAGACCTCGGTCTGCTGCCTTAACTACAGTCAGGCAATTTAAGAGGCCACAGGTGAACTCTATTAGGGAGGACTTTATCCCTGACGATCAATCTGATGACTTCACTGATGAAGAGGATGATGACCCCACTGTGGCAGCCTCTTGGCAATCTAAGAAATGCTTCTTTTGTGGTGATGAGTTTCACCCTCGGAAATTCTGCCCTGCTCGCAATGCGTTTTGCAGTCATTGCAACAAAAAGGGTCATTTTGCAAAGGTTTGCCTATCAAGAGCCTCTACGAGGGCTTATCAAGCTAAGTCCTACCGAACTGCCCCGGTAAGGGCCTATCAAGATGTTCCGGCTAAAATCTATCGTGCTTCCTCTCGGGTTTTCTCTCGAAGAAACACACCTAGAGTTTCAGCCACTCTTTGTGCAACGACACCAATTACAGCTGCTTGTCCTCAGAACCTATTCCATGCAGCTACAAAAGCATCAATTAATGGACATACTTTAGATGCCTTAATTGACTCAGGTAGCACTGATAGTTTCATTAGGGAACAGATTGTTGCAGAGTTAAAGCTACATGTTTTCCCATCGGACCAGGCAATTGCGATGGCTCAGTCATCACTTAATACCAGAATTTCTGGCTTTTGTATGGTTGAAATAACACTTAATGGTCACAGGTATCCCTCCACCCGGCTTTCGGTGCTCAAGGACTTATGTAGTGATCTTATCTTAGGGCTGGATTTTCAAAAGCAGCATAAGAAGCTCACCATTGAGTTCGGCGGATCTAAACCTGAACTCACTATTTCTAATATACGACCTCGATTACCGTTCTGTGCATTGTCAGCAGCTTCACTGGATGAACCCTCACTGTTTACCAGTATCCCTCCTCGATGCAAACCGATTATAACAAAGTCACGACGTTTCAGTCAGGAAGACCAGTCTTTTATTGCGGCTGAGATTTCTCGGCTTTTAGCAGAGGATATCATCGAGCCTTGTTCGTCGCCATGGCGCGCCCAGGTCGTTATTGTTAAGAACCCTCTACAACCTCACAAGAAACGGCTGTGCATTGACTATTCACAGACCATCAATCAATATACGGACTTGGACGCATACCCATTGCCGCGCATCGATGATATGGTTAATAAACTGGCTGAGTACACGGTGTTCTCAACATATGATCTGAAAAGTGCCTATCATCAGGTACCCTTGAAGGTCTCAGACAAGCAGTATACGGCCTTTGAAGCCAATGGACGGCTGTATCAATTTCGTCGCCTCCCCTTTGGGGTCACTAATGGAGTGGCTGTCTTCCAGCGAGCAATGGATGACCTGGTCAAACAGGAAGACTTGAAGGATACGTTTCCTTATCTGGACAATATTACTGTCGCAGGTCGCAATCAGCGGGAACATGACGCCAATCTCCAACGATTTTGGGATGCACTCCAGCACCGTAATTTGACATTAAATGCGGCTAAATCCATTGAGTCACAACCAACCATCAACATCCTTGGCTATTGTGTGGGCAATGGCATCATTAAACCTGACCCTGAAAGGCTTCGCCCACTCCAAGAGCTCCCGCCACCTAAGAATCCGGCCTCCTTGCGCCGGGCCCTCGGCCTGTTTGCATACTATGCTAAATGGATTCCTAACTTCTCGGACCGAATCCAACCTCTACTGAAGGCCAGCACATTCCCACTAGACACAGCGGCTGTTGCAGCCTTTAACCTCCTGAAAAAACAGTTGGAGAAAGCGGCTCTTCACTCCATCGATGAGAGTCTTCCTTTTGTTGTTGAGTGTGATGCCTCGGAGGTGGCGATCTCGGCCACTCTGAATCAGGAAGGTCGTCCGGTGGCATTTTTGTCCAGGACTTTTCAAGGGGCTGAGCTACATTATCCTCCAGTCGAGAAAGAAGCTACAGCCATCATAGAGGCAGTACGGAAGTGGACTCATCTCCTAGCTCGCCAGCACTTTACCTTAATCACGGACCAGCGATCGGTCGCCTTCATGCTCGATAATCGAAAACGGACCAAAATTAAAAATAATAAAATCCAGCTTTGGCGGCTGGAATTGGCCTCTTTTGGTTACACCATCCACTATCGACCTGGCAAGGAGAATGTGGCTCCGGATACCCTCACACGAGCATTCTGCTCCGCCATGGCACCCTCTACGCTCGTAGACATCCATGATGGGTTGTGTCATCCGGGCGTTACTCGCATGCTACACTTCGTGCGGTCCCGAAATCTCCCATTCTCTACCGGGGATGTAAAGAAGATGTGCTCGGACTGCAGAGTCTGTGCGGAATTGAAACCTCAGTTTTTCCGCCCCTCGGGTGGTATACTCATGCATGCGACCCAGCCAATGCAACGGCTTAGCATCGATTTTAAGGGGCCGTTGCCCTCTTCAACTCGCAACACTTATCTATTGACCATGGTCGATGAGTATTCCCGTTTTCCGTTTGCCTTTCCCTGCCCCAATATGCTGACGACCACGGTTATCAGCTGCCTTGAGCAGGTATTTGCTTTCTGTGGCATGGCATCCTATGTTCATTCGGATCGGGGCCCTTCTTTTATGTCAGGAGAACTCAAGGCCTATCTCTCGGAACGGGGTATTGCTGCCAGCAGGACGACGCCTTATCATCCGGTCGGGAATGGGCAAGTCGAGCGTTTTAACGCTATCATCTGGAATGCGGTACGTCTGGCTTTGAGATCTCGGGGCCTACCCAACCAGCAATGGGAAGCAGTACTTCCAGACACATTACACTCCACACGGTCCCTCCTTTCGACCGCCACAAATACGACGCCTCATGAACGGTTCTTCCGATTTCAGCGTCGCTCATCCTATGGGATATCTCTCCCGTCGTGGCTGACTGCACCGGGACCAGTGCTACTCCGAAGATATGTCCGGGCGTCTAAGAATGACCCCCTGGTAGATGAGGTTGAGCTCACTGACGTCAACCCTACCTACGCCTATATTCGGTATCCTGACGGTCGGGAATCTACCGTGTCATTGCGGGATCTGGCTCCCTGCCCGCCGAAACATACAGGGACACCAGGGGATGATATTGTACCAGGCACATCTCTGGGCTCGCCAGGTGCCTCTCATCACGATCTGGATCTGACGCCGGCTGGTACCTCACTCCAGCGTGCCGACCTGGGGCAGACTGACTATGAGCCCGTCGGGGCTCGCACGCGCAGCCACGATCCACCCCGTACCATACGCTCGGAAACGGATCTGCCACAGCCCTGCCCGACACCCGTTCGGGCACCAGTACACAGTCAGGACCGTCCTGACCCCTCACAGAGCGGGCTGCATCAATCGGACTCTGGTCCACGGCCCGCGGCGGGTAAACGGGCTAGGGGCCCTCTACCGCTACGAGAACCCAAACGGGTGCGGCTCTCCCTCGTCCGGCGGCTACGAAATGGAGGGAGCATCCCGGCCTCCTAATCTTTTGGGGGGGGAGAATGTGGTAACACAATACAGCTTCCTGTGACTCGAACTTTATTGCATCACTTCCTGTGATTAGTCCAGGATAAATACTGGACTGAGCAGTTGGATCCTGGAGAGGCATAGAGTAAGATCTCTTTTGTATGTAGCACCTTTTTAGTTGATTAAAGCTTACTTTAAGTTCACCACGCGTAAGGCTCATTCTTACGACAGTTGGGTTCCAAGGTCTCAGCAACTGGCCAAGGTAACAGTGCATTGAAGTCATGCTATCGGTGCCTGGGGCAACATATCGCTCAAATTTGTCCATATGTGAAGGCAGAGTGTTTCAACTGCAAGAAAACTAGGCATCTTGCGAAGGCGTGCCGACAGAAGAGTAAACTGACTGGCAATGCTAGAAGTAGAAATTGCCAGACACTACATACCGTTGCAGAGCAGCAGCAGGACGAGGAGTTTCTGGAGATTCATGTCATCAGGAGCACGATGTATCATCATCCAAGTAAATGGTGCAGGAACCAGGATACCCATGGTAATCGACACTGATGCATCCGTGAGCATAGTACCGGAATCACTATATCGCGACAAGTTGCATGATTATCAACTAGAGAAATCGAAGGTAGAACTGCGAGGCTACTCAGGAGAACAAAGCCCTGTAGTAGGAAGTGTCACCATACCAGTGAAATACAAGGATCAGTGTCAGAGCTTGCCTCTCATAGTAGTGGCAGGAGACAAGCCTGCCTTGATAGGTAGAAATTGGTTGGAATCACTGAAGCTGGATTGGAATAAGATTTTTCGTGTAGAAGCAAAATTTGCATTGAAAGATGATGTCATCAAGCAGTATCCGAAGGTGTTCAGTGAAACAGGCAGTCCAATCCAAGACTTCAAGGCGAGTGTCAGAGTGCAGAAGGACGCAAGACCAGTTTACTGCAAGCCACGTCCTGTACCATATGCACTCAAGGAGAATGTTGAGCAAGAACTCAAAATACTAGAAACTGAGAACATTATCTCTAAGGTAGATCTGAGTAATTGGGCTACACCCATTGCTGTTGTAACTAAGTCAGATGGTAAGGTAAGGCTGTGTGGTGATTATAAGGTAACCGTAAACCAGGTTCTAGAGTGTAATCTACCCAATATGTTGCCAAATGTGGAAGATTTGTTCACAATGCTAACAGATGGCCAGATCTTTTCAAAGTTAGATCTAACAAATGCCTACCTACAACTTGAGTTAGATGAAGAGTCCAAGTCATGCTTGACTATAAATACTCACCGAGGCCTATATCAGTTCAATAGGCTACCATTTGGAGTGTCTTCTGCCCCCAACATATTCCAGGGGGTGATGACCAAATTTTGCAAGGGATTGAAGGGGTAGTGTGTTATTTGGATGACATACTCATT
The DNA here is from genome assembly GCA_030390025.1 of Squalus acanthias. Lineage (NCBI taxonomy): Eukaryota > Metazoa > Chordata > Chondrichthyes > Squaliformes > Squalidae > Squalus > Squalus acanthias. The sequence goes on from CM059425.1 coordinate 52,121,427, forward strand.
TCAGCACCAAACAGGCAAATCCATGATGAGGTGTTGAATGAAGTGCTCAAACGGCTAGAGAAGCACAGAGTACGAGTGACAGCTCACAAGTGTGAGTTGTTTCAAAACTCGTTGGAGTACTTAGAGCACAGAATATACAAAGATGGTTTACATCCAACCAAGGGAAAGCTGGATGCAATCAGAAATGCACCCATTCCCAAGAATGTCTCTGAACTTCGATCATTTTTGGGTCTTTTGAATTATTAAGGAAAGTTCCTCCCAAACTTGGCTACATTGTTACATCCACTGAATGAGCTATTGAGAAAACAGGTCCCTTGACACCATCCACACCTGTGATTGCCGTGATTATCTCTCTGCCGAGGTGTGATAAAGGGCAGTTAGAAAGATTAACTGTAATCATCTGGCAGTGTTCTCTGACATTGGGCCGAAACTTGATCCCGGGACGCGAGAGTACGCACTGCATACTCTCGCGTATTCCCACTCCAATTGCCGGTTTTCTGCATGCCCTGCGCATGCGCTGAAAACCGGCAATTGCTCTTCCGAAAAGGGGGCGGGGCCGGAGTGCATCGCGTGCGCGCTACAGGCTGCGCGCACGCTGTGCACTTCATGCTTTGGACGCGCAGGTAAGTACTGAAGATTTTGGAAATGTAAAAAGGAGGAGTAAGACCCACTTTTAAGAAGGTAAGTAGTGAATTAAGTATTTTTTTGAATTTTTTTTTACAGGTATATCTTTTTTATAGACTTTAAAGACAGGTAAGTTTATTTTTATAACTTTTTAAAAGATTTTAAATTTTTTCAAAAATTTAATTTTTTATTTAAAATGGTTAATTTAATTAACTATACTTATTTTATTAATGTGATGGGTTTTTTTTTAAATTTAATTGAGGTTTAGCTGTTATTTTGGGGGGGTGTAAGATTCATAAGTCTCTCAGCCATGCTGTGAGACTTATGAATGGAAGATGGTGTGCTGCCATTGGCTCTAACTGAGTCACGTGATCCCACAGCTCGCACGAATTAACTACGCCGCTGGGATACGCAAGCCCAGCACAGCTGATGTCTGGAACATCAATTTCGTGCGAGCTGGATCAGAAAAAGCATAAGCGAGGTGAGACATCGCGGGAAAGGCTTACCCCCGCGGGAACAGAGCGAGATCAATTTCTGGGCCTATATATGCTGTGCATATATGCATCTCTTCACTTCACCTGACGAAGGAGCAGCGCTCCGAAAGCTTGTGATTTCAAATAAAGCTGTTGGACTATAACCTGGTGTTGTGCGACTTCTCACATTTGTCCACCCCAGTCCAACACCGGCATCTCCACATCATGGAAAGGTTAGGTTTGTTCACATTGATCATATCTTACCTACAGATGTGGAAGGAGTTGAAAGCTGGGATGATTCAATTTATTCCTTTGAGTCAGATAGTCTTGTAACAAGTAGAGTACCAGTAGCAAATCCTACATCAGATGTACCAGAAACAAGTCCAAGAGAAAGTTAGAATTTAAGTCTGAGCCTGAGTCAGGTAGACAAACAGTCTGAAAGTGTAGAGAGTCCAAATGTAGATCAAGGTCAGTCCTTAGAGAAAAATTCTCCTCAGACTCAGCCTAGAATGAGTCAAAGTTCTACAACAAGATCTGAAAGTTCTGCTCAAGGAAGAAGGCATCCTCTTTGAAACAGAAAACCAGTGGTAAAGCTTAATTTGTAAAGATGGAAAATAATTTCAGATCTTTTGTTTATGTTGCAGAATTCTATAGTAGAATTTGGAAACATAAAATGGGTTCCATTTGAGAAATGTATACCAAGAGTTGTGTATACCATGCAAGTCATGTACAATGATTATTTGTTATGGTTAACTTCTTCAATAAGGAGGGAGAAGTGTAATAGCGCCACCTGGTGACTACTGATGTATATAATAATAAAGCACATGGGCAGTACAGTTCTTACCGGAAGCCATATTGTGCAGTTGTATATATATGCTATGTCCCAAGATATCAGAGTTAGGTGGTAATTCCTTCCTGCCACTGAGCACAGGAAATAGTACCAATATGTGACAACGCCTCAGTAAATATTAACACAGCAGTACGATGTATAAAATAACAGATTTCGACTTGAGTGCAGTCACTGTTAGTGCACATCAGCACCAGTGTTACTAGCACACACAAAATCAGGTGTGGGATTACTTACCTTTGCTCCTCTCCATTGTGGGAGTCTTCAAATAGCCCAGAATGGGAGCCACGCAGGGCAACTTAGGTGGAAACTGGATCGGAGTTCTGCCCAAATTCCACCCCCAACCGTGGGCAAAACGTCCGATTTCCACTCTCTCCAAACCCAGGAATTGTAGGCTGTATAAATTTAGGGTAACTGCTATTTAAGAGAATTCCCATCATTGCATGCTAAGTTTCAGGTAGCTGATTCTGTCTTTGTGGGACTTACTCTGAGTCTTGTAAATTGCTAAAGGCAAGTATCGACTAACATTAATAGACAGCCTTTGTCTGTTGTAAATGGCAAATAGGAATTAATTTGTCAACATAAAAATTGCAATCATAATATTTAGGGTTTCACATCAGTAAAATTGTTTCTTATTGATTCTCAAATCAACAGAATGCCATGAAAATGTCACATTAGAAAATCAATCATTATGATGTAGCATATTTATAACTACAGTAATCAATATGACCAATATTTTATTAGATGAAGACTAGGTTGAAAATAAAAATGTATATTAATCTAAAACAAAACATTTGAGCATAGTGCTATAGATGGAACCAGAGTAGTGAAGGGAATTTCAGCAGTTTCTGAACAGAATCTTATTACAGTATATAATAGAAATGAGTAATGGTAATTTTCACTGGCTTTTTAAAAGTGCCTGGATCATATTGGAAGTATTTGAAGACCAGGTTAGAAGTGTTCACACTCTTGGACGTGAATTAAGCTATACTAGGCTGAGGGTCCTTTAGCATTCCAGACCTTTTTTTCCCTACAATATGATCTATAACACCTTGTTACAGACTCTTTGACGGTAGTGAACTTAATGCAAAGAGTACCTTCTTCATACCTCAAGTAACTTATGGGCTGGAATCCCATCTGGTGCAACAATTACTAAATTAAGGTGTTCAAAAGGAAACTGGACAGATTCCAGATTGAATAGTGAAGAGAGATGTGGGTTTGGGGTAGGAAAGAGATGAGAAATGGTCAGTATCATTCCCGAAAGAGGACCCGATAACAAGGCAAGCTGGATAGGTTGAATGGCTATTTCCTCATTACAGGAAACTCTCGTTTAAACGGCACCTAAATATCCGGAATTCTCTAATAACCGGCAGAATTCATACTCCGAAAACTACAGTATACAGTCGTTTATAAGTTTTGTTTTACTGTTAAGTAATGAAAGAGTTATGGATTACCCTCAACTGGCATTACTGTACTTAATCAAGCATCTTCCAACATCCATTTAACACAACATTCTGTAGGGGAGTACCCAATTATACTGCACATTTCTTGATTTTTTTATTTTTGTTTGTTAAAAATAGCCTCGGTAGATATACCTCTCCGTTATCCGGAATTTTTAATCAACCAGCACCATCCCGGTTCCGTCGGTGCCGGATACGAAAGAGTTTCCTGTACTACATTCTTATGTTCTTTTCTTGCCAACCATGTTTCCCCTCTTCTCTTCTGAAGGTGCTGATTCCTTAATGCGGCAACCTTCCACTGGCACTGGACCTCAGGTACCTTACCCAAGTGACCATTCTTCACATGTCAACCTTGGCAGGCCATTCAACTGCACAGGTCATCACAGCAGAGCTCAATCTTTTTCTCCCTCAACATCTATACTTGTTGGACTTGTTCGATAACAGTCAGGAGCAGGAAGTCGTGCTGATTTTCTCCTCTTTAACCTAGGAACGGTAAGGCCAATTGCTGTGTTCTTTGCTGTCATCCCTGCTGAGATCAGATGACTTAGCACAGAGCAAGGATCAAACCAGAGACCTTCCTGATCTGTATTCTTATGTTTTTATGTGTGGTGAGAATGTGAAACTCGCTACCACATGAAATGGTTGAGGCGATTAGCATAGATGCACTTAAGGGGAAGCTAGACAAGTACATGAGAGAGAAAGGAATAGAAGGATATGGTGGAGTTCTACATTAGGATGGAGAAGGAAACAGTTAATTCAGAGACCATGGTCCAGAACTTAAATAAGGGCAACTTTGAGGGTATGAGGTGTGAATTGGCGAGGTTAGATTGGCAAGCGATATTTAAGGGGTTATCAGTGGAAGGGCAATGGCAGACATTTAGAGATCGCATGGATGAACTACAGCAATTGTACATCCCTGTCTGGCGTAAAAATAAAAAAGGGAAGGTGGCTCAACCATGGCTAACAAGGGAAATCAGGGATCGTATTAAAAGCAAGGAAGTGGCATACAAATTGGCCAGAAGTAGCAGCAAACCCGGGGACTGGGAGAACTTTAAAACTCAGCAGAGGAGGACGAAGGGTTTGATTAGGGCAGGGAAAATAAAATATGAAAGGAAGCTTGCGGAGAACATTAAAACGGACTGCAAAAGCTTCTATAAATATGTAAAAAGAAAGAGGTTAGTAAAAACAAACGTAGGTCCCCTGCAGTGAGAAACAGGGGAAGTCATAATGGGGAACAAAGAAATGGCAGATCAATTGAACAAGTACTTTGGTTCGGTGTTTACTGTGGAGGACACAAACAACCTTCCGGAAATAAAAGAGATCAAAGGATCTGGTAAGAGGGAGGAGCTGAGGGAAATCCTTATCAGTCGGGAAAAGGTGTTGGGGAAATTGATGGGACTGAAGGCTGATAAATCCCCAGGGCCTGATGGTCTGCATCCCAGAGTACTTAAGGAGGTGGCCTTGGAAATAGTGGATGCATTGACGATCATTTTCCAACATTCCTTAGACTCTGGATCAGTTCCGAAGGAGTGGAGGGTGGCTAATGTAACCCCTCTTTTTAAAAAAGGAGGGAGGGAGAAAGCAGGGAATTATAGACCGGTCAGCCTGACATCGGTGGTGGGTAAAATGATGGAATCAATTATTAAAGATGTCATAACAGACCATTTGGAAAGTGGCGACATGATAGGTCCAAGTCAGCATGGATTTGTGAAAGGGAAATCATGCTTGACAAATCTTCTGGAATTTTTTGAGGATGTTTCCAATAGGGTGGACGGGGGGGGGAACCAGTAGATGTGGTGTATTTGGACTTTCAGAAGGCCTTCGACAAGGTCCCACACAAGAGATTGGTGTGCAAAGTTAAAGCACATGGGATTGGGGGTAATGTGTTGACGTGGATTGAGAACTGGTTGGCACACAGGAAACAAAGAGTAGGAGTAAATGGGTACTTTTCAGAATGGCAGGCAGTGACCAGTGGGGTACCGCAGGGTTCGGTGCTGGGGCCCCAGCTGTTTACATTATATATTAATGATTTGGACGAAGGGATTAATTGTAATATCTCCAAATTTGCGGATGACACTAAATTGGGAGGCAGTGTGAACAATGAGGAGGATGCTAGGAGGCTACAGAGTGACTTGGACAGGTTGGGTGAATGGGCAAATGTATGGCAGATGAAGTACAATGTAGATAAATGTGAGGTTATCCACTTTGGTGGTAAAAATAGGGAGGCAGACTATTACCTGAATGGTGGCAGATTAGGGAAAGGGGAGGTGCAACGAGACCTGGGCGTCATGGTACATCAGTCACTGAAGGTGGGAAGGCAAGTGCAGCAGGCAGTCAAGAAAGCAAATGGCATGATGGCCTTCATAGCAAGGGGATTTGAGTACAGGAGTAGGGAGGTGATGCTACAGTTGTACAGGGCCTTGGTGAGGCCACACCTGGAGTATTGTGTGCAGTTTTGGTCTCCTAACTTGAGGAAGGACATTCTTGCTATTGAGGGAGTGCAACGAAGGTTCACTAGATTGATTCCTGGGATGGCCAGACTGACATATCAAGAAAGACTGGATCAACTGAACTTGTATCCTCTGGAGTTCAGAAGAATGAGGGGGGATCTTATAGAGACGTTTAAAATCCTGACTGGTTTAGACAAATTAGATGCGGGCAGAATGTTTCCAATGTTAGGGAAAACTAAAACCAGGGGTCACAGTCTAAGGATAAAGGGGAAGCCATTTAAGACTGAGATGAGGAGGAACTTCTTCACCCAGAGAGTGGTGAATCTGTGGAATTCTCTACCACAGAAGGTTGTTGAGGCCAGTTCGCTAAATATATTCAAAAGGGAGTTAGATATAATACTCACAACTAGGGGGATCAAGGGGTATGGCGAGAAAGCAGGAATGGGGTACTGAGGTAGCATGTTCAGCCATGAACGCATTAAATGGCGGTGCAGGCTCGAAGGACCGAATGGTCTACTCCTGCACCTATTTTCTATGTTTCTATGTTTCTATGATATGTTGATAGGGTGAGATGAATTAGGTAGGAGGAGGCTCGAGTGGAGCATAAAGGGCAGCATGGACCTGATGGGCTGAATGGACTGCTTCTGTGCTGTAAAATTCTATGTAATTCTATGCAACAATTTAATTTTCATTGCTTATCCCTGGTGCATTCAAACATAAATTTTCAAATGCAAAAGGAAGAGTCTTGCATCAGTGCATTTTAATTTTGACCCATACAGAAAGCAATATCCATTTATTATCTGAACTGTAGCTGGAAACATTGTGTTGTGTCACACAACTTCACGCCTCCATACCTCAGGGGAACGATCTTAATGGAAAGAAATAATGAGCATTGATAATTGTGACTGGTGCCGCATCTGAACTAGAGTTTTAGAACATAAAAAGAATCAAGGAGGAAAGGCCATTAAGCCTACCAAAGATCATTCTTCCAATACTCTACTTCCCTACCCAAGCATCCAAGTACATCTCCAACATTATTAATGTTTATACCATAGGGCTGATTTTAACTTTCGGTAGTGGCAGAAAATGAGCGATAGCTGATCGGCCACCAGTTACACACCATGCCCGATTTCCCATTCCATTGATGTCAACGGAAAGAAAAATTGGGTGGGGAGTATGACAGGCGGCCAATCCACTACCACCCATTTCTCGCTACTACCAAAAGTTAAAATCAGCCCTCATATCTCCAGGGTTTCTGCTAATCTCCCGCCAAAGTTATAGTGGGAGATCGGGAGAACCTCCATGGAAATTACTGGTGTGTGTTTCATAGAATCATAGAATCATAGAAAGTTACAGCACGGAAGGAGGCCATTTCGGCCCATCGTGTCCACGCTGGCAAACAAAGAGCTATCCAGCCTAATCCCACTTCCCAGCTCTGCTGGTTACAGCATCCCAAGTGCACACCCAAGTACTTTTTAAATGTGGTTAGGGTTTCTGCCTCTACTACCCTTTCAGGCAGTGAGTTCCAGACCCCCACAACCCTCTGGGTGAAGAAATTTCCCTTAAATCCCCTCTAAACCTTCCACCAATTACTTTAAATCTGTGCCCCCTGGTTTTTGACCCCTCTGCTAAGGGAAATAGGTCCTTTCTATCCACTTTATCTAGGCCCCTCATAATTTTATACACCTCAATAAGGTCTACCCTCAGCCTCCTCTGTTCCAAGGAAAACAAACCCAGCCTATCCAGTCTTTCCTCATAGCTAAGCTTCTCTACTCCCGGCAACATCCTTGTAAATCTCCTCTGTACCCTCTCTAGTGCAATCACATCTTTCCTGTAATGTGGTGACCAGAACTGCATGCAGTACTCTAGCTGAGGCCTAACTAGTGTTTTATACAGTTGAAGCATAACCCCCCTGCTCTTGTATTCTATGCCACGGCTAATAAAGGCAAGCATTCCGTATGCCTTCTTAACCACCTTATCTACCTGGCCTGCTACCTTCAGGGATCTGTGGACATGCACTCCAAGGTCCCTTTGTTCCTCTACACTACTCAGTGTCCTACCATTTAATGTGTATTCCCTTTCCTTGTTAGCCCTCCCCAAATGCATTACCTCACACTTCTCCGGACTGAATTCCATTTGCCACTGTTCTGCCCACCTGACTAATTTATTGATATCTTCCTGCAGTCTCCAGCTTCCTTCTTCAGTATCAACCACACAGCCGATTTTAGTATCATCTGCAAATTTCTTAATCATACCCCCTATATTCAAGTCTAGATTATTGATATATACCACAAAAAGCAAGGGACCTAGTAGTGAGCCCTGCGGAACCCCACTGGAAACAACCTTCCAGTCACAAAAACACCCATCAACCATTACCCTCTGCTTCCTGTTTCCGAGCCAGTTTTGAATCCAACTTGACACTTTGCCCTGGATCCCATGGGCTTTTAACTTCGTGACCAGTCTGCCATGTGGAACCTTATCAAAAGCCTTGCTAAAGTCCATATACACTACATCAAACGCACTACCCTCATCTACCCGCTTCGTTACCTCCTCAAAAAATTCTATCAAGTTTGTCAGACATCACCTTCCCTTAACAAATCTGTGCTGACTATCCTTGATTAATCCATGTCTTTCTAAATGAAGATTTATTCCCTCCTTCAGAATTCTTTCCAATAATTTTCCCACCACCGAGGTTAGGCTGACTGGCCTGTAATTACTTGGTCTATCCTTTTCTCTCTTTTTAAACAAGGGTACCACATTAGCAGTCCTTCAGTCCTCTGGCACCACACCTGAAGCCAGAGAGGATTGGAAAATGATGGTCAGGGCCTCTGCTATTTCTTCTTTTGCTTCGCTTAACAGCCTGGGATACATTTCATCCGGGCCTGGGGATTTATCTACTTTTAAAGCTGCTAAACCCCTTAATATACTTCCTCTCTCACTATGTTTATTTCATCTAATATTTCACACTCCTCCTCCCTGATAGCAATGTCTGCTTCGACCCTCTCCTTTGTGAAAACAAACGCAAAGTATTCATTAAGAACCCTATCGACATCTCCCACCTCCACACACAGATTACCCTCATGATCTCTAATAGGCCCTACCCTTTCTTTAGTTATCCTCTTACTCTTAATATAATTATAAAACATCTTTGGGTTTTCCTTGATTTTACTTGCCAAGAATTTTTCATGCTCTCTCTTTGCTTTCCTAATATCCTTTTTAATTGCACCCCTGCACTTTCTGTACTCCTCTAAAGATTCTGCAGTATTTAGCCCTCGGTATCTGTCATACGCCTCCCTTTTTTTCTTTATCCTACCCTGTATGTCCCTAGACATCCAGGGGACTCTAGATTTGTTAGTCCCACCTTTTTTCTTTAAGGGCACATATTTGGTCTGCACCCTTCGGATCTCCTCCTTGAATGCCTCCCACTGCTCTGACACTGATTTACCTTCAAGTAGCTGTTTCCAGTCCACTATGGCTAAATCCCTTCTGAGCTTAGTAAAATTTGCTTTTCCCCAATTTAGAATTTTTATTCCTGGTCTATCCTTGTCCTTTTCCACAACTACCTTAAATCTAACTGAATTATGGTCACTAGCACCAAAATGCTCCCCCACTGATACGCCTTCTACCTGCCCAGCTTCATTCCCTAAAACTAAGTCCAGAACCACCCCCTCCCTTGTTGGGCTTGCTACATACTGGCTAAAAAAGTTCTCCTGGATGTATTTTAGGAATTCCGCACCCTCTATACCCTTCACACTAATTTTATCCCAGTTAATATTGGGGTTGTTGAAATCCCCTACTATTACTGCCCTATAGTTTTTGCACTTCTCAGAAATGTGTCTACATATTTGCTCTTCTATCTCCCTCTCACTGTTTGGGGGTCTGTAGTACACTCCCAGCAGTGTGATCGCCCCTTTTTTGTTTTTCAATTCGACCCATATGGCCTCGTTTGATGTTCCCTCCAACATATCATCCCTCCTCACAGCTGTCATAGTTTCTTTAATCAATACCGCAACACCCCCTCACTTTTTACCTCCCTCTCTATCCCGTCTGAAAATCCTGTAACCAGGAATGTTGAGCTGCCATACCTGCCCCTCTTTCAGCCACGTCTCTGTAACAGCTATAATATCATAGTCCCAAGTATCTACCTGTGCCCTCAGCTCATCTGCCTTGTTCGCTATACTCCTTGCATTGAAGTATATACCATTTAGTACAGGCAAACCTCCTTGTTGACTACTATCTAGCCCTTGATTCCTCTATCCTTCCAATTTACTTCCTACGTTTTTGTTTTCCAATTCCAGTTTTTCTTCCCTCCCTACTGACTCTATTCTTAGGTTCCCATCCCCCTGCCAAGCTAGTTTAAACCCTCCCCAACAGCACTAGCAAACCCCCTCATGAGGATATTGATCCCAGCTCTGTTGAGGTGCAACCCGTCCGGCTTGTACAGGTCTCACCTCCCCCAGAAACGGTCCCGATGCCTCAGGAATCTAAAGCCCTCCCTCCTGCACCATCCTTCCAGCTACGCATTCATCTGCTCTATCCTCCTATTTCTGGACTCACTAGCATGTGGCACCAGGAGTAATCCGGAGATTACTACCTTTGAGGTCCTGTTTTTTAATCTGACTCCTAGCTCCCTAAACTCTGCCTGCAGGACCTCATCCCTCTTTCTACCTATGTCATTGGTACCGATATGGACCACGACATCTGGCTGTTCACCTTCTCCCCCCAGGGTTTATTACTACTACAGGGGATTATTCCAGACATTTATCACACTTTACATAAAGAAGTTCTTTATGATATAAAAACAGAAAATGCTGGAAACACTCAGCATGTCAGGCAGCATCTGTGGAGAGAGAAGCAAGAGTTAACGTTTCAGGTCAATGATCTTTCATCAGTTCTTTCTGATATTTGATTTCAATTTACATTTCACTAATTTATGCTTAAGACCTCTGGTTCTACTAGCCTGTCTTATTTTAAAGTAATACTGTATTCTGGATTTACTTTAAGCGATATAAAATATCATGTACCTCAACAAGATCCCCTCTTAAATGAATTCACTGTAGGCTTCAGAGATTCAGCTTTTGTAATCTTTCCTTTTGGTTTATCCCCCTTGCACTTGGAATCATTTGTGTTTCTCTTCTCTCCAAGCAGCCTTTCTAAACTGTATGCTATAACCAATCCTTGTATATCAGGCAAGACACCTGCAATAAAGCACTTTATTCACTACGTAACTCCAGCCTAATTATTCAAGCTAAGCATTAACATGAAACCCTTCACAGTGTGGAATCTCCTGTCACCGTACTGAAGGTTCAGACCAGTTGGTGGTAAATGAGAGAACAACTATAAGCTCCATTCAGCCAAGTTGTTTCTTCTGAGGTCTGTCCAAGATTGTTATGGTGTGATTCTCCGGGCCTCCCACACACTATAACAAACACAGTATGTGTTCAGATCTCTATACCAGGCAGTGTTAACTGTAAACTGAGGCTGTCCTTGCCAACAACCCCCCTGTGGATTCCAGCACCTGTGCCCTTTTCACATTTGTAACCAGTAATCACACAGTGATGCCTGTCTGATCACAGCTTCTACTTGATTATTTATGACTCTTTTACATAAAATTTACTTCACATATGCTGTAAAATCATTACAGAAAGGTTAGGATTTAACCATAATCATGCAATTACCTTGAACTGCATGAGACGGGGAAGAACTGTTCGTGTGAGGCTAAGGATTCCATCCACATTAACGATAACTTTTCTTAAAAATTGCAGGCTGAAATATTAAAATGACCATGGAAATTGCTGTTAAAATCCAATTGAAATCTTTAATGTTTTACTTGCCATAGGCACATTCGAATATTATAAATAGGAAAGTTGGCAGAGCTATGTCAAATCTATTTTCTTTCATTTTGTTTGACATCATACAATTAAGGTTTTCAAGCTGTAAATATATTCCATCACACTCCGGACTTGTACCTTGTAGATGGTGGAGAGGCTTTGGGGAGTCAGGAGGTGAGCCATTCACTGTAGAATACCAAGCCTCTGACCTGCTCTTGTAGTTTATGTAGTTGGTCCAGTTGAGTTTCTGGTCAATGGAAACCCCCAGGATGTTGATAGTGTGGGACTCAGTGATGGTAATGCCATTGAATGTCAAGGGGAGATGTTAAAGCTCTCTCTTGTTGGAGATGGTAATTACCTGGCACTTTTTGTGCTTGCCATTTAACAGCCCAAGCCTGGATATTGTTCAGGTTTTTGCTGCATGTGGGCATGTACTGCTTCATCATCTGAGGAACTGCGAATGGGACTGAACACTGTGCAATCAAACAGCCCCACTTCTGACCTTATGAAAGCGGGAACAGTCATTGATGAAGCAGTTGAAGATATTTGGACCTAGGACTCTGCCCTGAGAAACTCCTGTATCGATGTCCTTAACGTGATTGACTGCAAACTGAAGGGCACTTCCAACAGCAGAAAATTAAATGGGATGTTAAGTGGGCAGAAATCTGGTATAACAGATCTCTGCCCATTTTTTCAATCGGTTACACCCATACGCCATCATTTCTGTGAGGGGGTGGGGGGTCCCGACCACCCTGTAACTTCCGCAGAAACACCAGAGAAATGACATAAAGGCCTATTTCCACTGGCTCTCCGGGGTTTCCACCGACATTACAATTCTATACAATTCTGGTCGCCATATTATAAAAAGGATATAGAGGGCACTGGAGAGGGTGCAAAAAAGATTTACAAGGATTATACCAGAAATGCGAGGTTATACCTATCAGGATAGGATGAACAGGCTGGGCCTCTTTTCTCTTGAAAATTAGGGTGACCTAATAGAGGTCTTTAAAATTATGAAAGGTTTTGATAGAGTAGACACAGAGGGCTCGAATTTCCAAGTCTCGTGGAGGTGGGTTTGGAGGCGGGAGTGGTGGGAAAATTGCAGATTCGGGGGGCACGTACCCATCCCGCCCCAACCCGCCTCCATGCCAATGTCCCAGGAGGCGGGTACCCGAGCTGTGCTGGGAGCCGCCTCCCCGAGGCGGGAAGGGGATTAGTGCCAATTAACTGCCTGTTAACAGGTAGTTAACAGGTAGTTTTTTGGTTAATCCCTATTTTTAGCCCTGAAGTGTGGGCTGCCCGACGGCTCCAAACCACGGCAAGTTAGCGAGGCGGACCGTCGGTCTGCAGGGCTTGGAGGGGTCGAGATGTCCGGTGTACAGGTGAGTGATGGGTGCATGAGTGCAGAGGTAAGTGTGTTTGGTGTGTGTAAAGTGTTTTAATAAGTTTTACTGACCTTTACTTTCGCCTCCAGGCTTCCTCCTTTCAGTTCTCGGGAGTCCCTCAGCTCACCGGCACAGAAAGCAGAATGGCCGCTGAACTGTCAAAAGCTGCAGCCTCTGCTTTCTGGTCTGGAGAGCTCTCTAACTGAGTCTGAGTAGAAGGACTCAAGTTAGAAGACAGATTGTCAATGTTTGACAGCTTCACAGATATTTCAAAAGCTCTTGACAGATGAAATGTCAATCGCTGATGTCACCAGTATCCAGGTGTCCCTTAATTGGCCTGCTGAGCCCGCTGGGCGGGCTTAACAAGGTCAATCAAGGGAAAGTAGCATGGGTTGGCCACAAATCGATGGAAGCGGGACTACAACCCAAAAAGTGGGAGACCCGCCTCCATCACGTCCCCATTAACAAAATCAAGCCCAGAGAGTGTTTCCACTTGTGGGGAAGAGCAAAACTAGAGGCCATCAATATAAGACAGTCATCAAGAAATCAAATAGGGAATTCAGAAGATACTTCTTTACCTAGAGAGTGGTGAGAATGTTGCACTCACTACCACAGGGAGTGGTTGAAGCGAATAGTATAGATGCATTTAAGGGGAGGCTAGATAAACATATAAGGGAGAAGGGAATAGAGGGTTATGCTGATAGAGTTAGATGAGGAAAGATAGGAGGAGGCACGAGTGGAGCATAAATGCCGGCATGGACTGGTTGGGCCGAATGGCCTGTTTCTGTGCTATATACCCTATGGAATCCTATAGAGGGAGATTGAGGGATCTGAGCAGAAATTCTACCCCATTGTCTTTAGGCCATGAGCGTGTTATCATGAAAAACCTAAATGAACTATAGAATGATTTGTGGGGGTTGATTTTAACCCAAGCAGATTTCAGGAGCTAGCAGGGCTGGGCTAGTGCCAAATGCTCTTGCCAGCCTAAGTTAGAGGTCAGGGGTTGGGCTTTATCTGCATGTCGCCAGTCATCTGCCTGTCTAAAACGGTTGGAAAGCAATTTCTGGCCAGCAGCCGGGAGAGGAAGTTCAGGTGACCAGAGGCCATCGGCTGGCACTATGGGAAGACTCATCGGCATGCAGGTAAGTCACGGGCAGGGGATTTCAGGAGGGAAGAGGGGGAAATCCAGGGCAGGGGAAGTTGCGACTTTCCTTGTGGGGCCTGGAGGATCACTCGCCACAGCAACTTTCCCGATCATGCCCCAGTTAAAATGCAATTTGGGTCTATTTGACGTAGTAGAACCCCAATTTGCTTAAATTCATGAGGCCCCTGCTTACTTTAGGCAGGCGCCTCATCCGCCTGCAGGTCAAAATGTAAAATGGTGCACGAGGGTCAAGTTTCAAGAGGGTAAGTCACCAGTCATCTGGTTTTTAACTGTGGGTAGAGTTAAAATCGACCCCGTGGATAATTTTCTGAGTACGCATTGGCGGGAGCAAACCTCGCCTGCTGCTGCCGCCAGCGGATATCAGACAATTGCGGGCAGCGTGCCCACAATTTTTCGATATACCCGGTTGATGGGCAAGATTCCCAGCTACTCGGAAAATTACCCCCATGGTGTGGAAGATAAATGAATTACTACTGGGCCCTGTGCTTGTGTGTTAGTTAAGTTTTTTGCCAGTATTTGAACCCACAAAAAGAGCTGTATTAAATACAAGCGTTAAACATATTGCATAAACTCACTAAAGTCTTCATTACAACAAATGCTATAGTCCCCTCATCTGTTCTTCGATCATTGCCCTGTATTTTAATGAGATTTCAAACATGGGGAGGGGGGATGGTGGCAGTGTATTGCCATAAGTATTGGATTGAATAGCTATTTCACATATGAGATGCAGTGGGACATGGTGGAATAAAGCACCAATTTACAACACTGGCAATAAAATTATACACACTGAGTACTGTAGTGAAAGGAATTACTTAACCAGCTGGATTTGGCTGTCCTTTAAAGTTAAAAAGACTATGATTTTTTATAAAAATCAGCAAAACTTAGAACACAAACATCAATTCTTTGGTGTAGCGAGGAATTCATATAAATCTAAGAGCCATGATGAGTTCCCTGTGGCCAACAGTTTATTAAACTTTCTTGAAACTAATTTTCCACTGCAAGTTCACTACATGTAGTAATTATTTTCTAACCCACAGAGGCCTCACAGTTCTACGAGCTCTTTCAGAAAAGAGAACTCCCCTGTGATCTTTCTATATACTCACAGATCACATAGGCTAATAGAAAAGGGGTTTTCTAAAAATTGTTTTCACACCTCAAATAAAACCCTTCCAGCATTTGACCTTTAGTAAATTGCACCTATCAGTAACGGAGAGGCAAACATCAACTTTGAAATCTAGGCAGTTCTGGTACAATGCTCGAGCTACAAATATTTTCATCACGTATTGATCCCTCGGTCACCCACAGTTAAGAACACCACAAGGCATTCTTCACCTCATTGGAAGATAGAAAATAATGATCCTCTCTGTAACAATATTATACTAACCTGTATGACCCTGAAATTCCTGGGGCTGGGGAGGACGGAAAGCCTGATTTCCATCCTGCCTCCACACCCGGAATTTTGAGTGAAACCCAGTTACACCAGGATTCCAATCCATTTGTACTGGCCCTTCAAATTCCAATAGTGGGAGGCTGTGGCTTGTCTTCTGCCCACTCCCACCCCCACACTAGTGGGTCTGGCTGGGGGAGTTACTAGGCTTCCATGGGAAATTCCACCTGTCTTCCTAGGTCCAACAGAACCTATTTCTGCTGAGCGGATTTGAAGATTACCTGTCCGACATCAAGTCATGAATCAGTTACAACTCCTTTCTATTGAACATTGGGAAGACCGAGCCGTTGTTTTCAGCCCCACCATGAACTCTATTGCTCTTCCTTCACTGATGTAAAAACAATCAAATGCAGTACAGACGTGGGGGGTTAAATTGGATAACCCCCGAAAACGGGCACAGGGATCGTGATGAGCGATTAACCCGGGCCCGTTGATTGAAATACAGGCAGGGTGTCAACTTTGTGCTGCCTGCACTTCAATCAACAGGCGCAGGCAGCACAAAATTGCCGCTGTTCATTGGCTGCATGCATCAGCATGGGGCCCAATATCGTTAGTGCCTAGCACTACTTAAAGCTAGCCTGCACCTCTTGAAGGCGAAGTGCTTTGTGGCTGCTGGTGGTGCTGAGATCATTCTGAATATTGTGCTGTAGAAGATTCGACAATGGCTAACCATGGGTGAGAGTGGGCACCAAGGTTTTCACAAGGGAGGTCTTGGTGGAAGAGGTGGAAAGAAAGAGAGATGTCCCATACCCTCAGGGGGGCCAGAGGCCCTCCCAGACACTCAGAAGGCAGTGGCAAGAGGTAACGGAGGAGGTCAATGCCAGGAGTGTAGCCCCAAGGACCTGGATGCAGTACAGGAAGAAGTTTAATGATCTCACATGAGTTGTCAAGGTCAGTGAGTGCATCTTCAAATGCCATATCCTACCAACTGCACCACTAGCCTCATCCACTGCTCAATTCACTACACCCTCATCACTCACCTACCAACAATCTCTATCAATCAGGACTCATACCTAACATTCATATGCTTTACCTCACCCTCACACACTTAGCACAGTTGCAAGCCTCACACACACATCTCAAAGCTTGCACACACAGGCAGCTGTTCAACCATAACAGCCACATACAGGAAACTCTTTTTTATCCGGCACCGACGGGACCGACGTGGTGCCGGTTGATCAAAAAGTCCGGATTACAGAGAGGTATACTTACCAAGGTACGAGAGCCCCGTACACGGCCACAGGTGCAGGAGCCCCGGTTACACGGCACTTGTGCAGGAGTCCCGGTTACACGGCCACAGATCCAGGAGTCCCTGTTGCACGGCCACAGGTGCAGGAACCCCGGTTACACGGCCACAGATCCAGGAACCCCGGTTACACGACCACTAATATATAGTAAAACTTACCTGAACCTACTCCTGAATTTTGCCGGTTAAGAGAGATTTCCGGATATTTAGGTGCCGGTTCAAAGAGAGTTTCCTGTATATTGAATGACACTCACTGACACACTTCCCTCTTTCTTGCAAGAGAAGGTGGTGCACAGCAGGAGGCAACAGAAATTAATATGAGTGGGAGAGGTGCGCCTGCATGCTTTAACCCCCATGGAGGAGACATTGCTGAGGCCATGGCTACCGGCGGGGTTAAAGCCATTGAAGGTGAGGATATTCGCATACCAATTCCTCCTTCTCTCATCCCACTTCTCCCTCATCCCTCAATCTCTTCTGACTTACAAACTGCTGATGGTGTAAACATGCACTTCGTACTTTCTCCTCTCCCCTCACCACAACCCAACCCTTGTCCCTTTTTCATTTCAGCTACTCAAGAACTGGAACCTGCCCAGGCAGTGGGGAAGAGCAAGAAGAAAGTAAAGATGAAGGGACACCATCACTTGATTTCACAGTTGCAGCCACCAGCTCAGATACTGACACTGTGCGTAATTTAGAAGATAGGATAGAGGTGGGGTCTGCACGTGGTGAGAAACCGGGCACAAGTGCACTGGAGCCAGGGCTGGGTGAAAGGATAGTGCAGGTGCCAGCTTGCTGGAGGGCGAGGTTGCGCACTAGTTCTGCTGTAGAGGACTCAGATGAGGACTTCGGTGGGCCAGGCTACAGAAGAAGACTGATGGGTGTACACGCCCAAATGATTGGTGCACTGGGAAACCTGCCAGAAAGCCTGGAGGAGTCCAGCACCAACGTGGCATAGGACTTTACACAGAGCTTGGAGCCCATCCTTTCCAACATGGAACGGGTGGCCACCTCCATCAACACACCTGTGGAGCCAACTATGATGCAGCATCTGATGGCCAATGTCTCAGCTTCCATTGCAGCACAGGCAGCATCCACTCACCGTCTGAGTGCTGCAGTGGAAGCTCAGACTGCTGTCATCATGGTTCTGGATACCAGTGTGCAAAGGGGCTTACTCGGTGTCACAGCACGCCAGCAATCTGTTCTCCAACAGATCTGCGCCCGAAAGACCCCTTGCGGATATGGCCTCCTGCTGAGGATCTTTCTCACCCTTCTCCTCCTCCCTCTTCTAGCAGCTTGTCCTGCTCTGCGTGGCCTCTGTTCATTCTCCCAGTCATGCTCAATGCCAAGAGGAAGCCCTACCAGGCCACCCATGTCTGGAAGTAACAGGTTTGTGCAAAAGCCTTTAAGTCACCAAAAAAGTAATTCAGCACCAGCCAGACCACTCCCTGTAGACTATTGAAACTTTTAACAAGTATGGAAAAGCACCCAAAACACGTAGAATTGGAGCAACAGCCAGAAGAAATAATCCAGCAACTAACCTGTAGGTAGTTGATGATCCCTTTAAATAGCGCTGGTGGGGGGTCCTTCATGCCATTGAACGCGTGTTCAGCTGTGGAAGGTTAAGAGAGGGTGTAGACTGGAGCATGGAGCTCCAAAATGGCAGCGCAGGCGTCAAATCAGCGTTACACGCTGATTGACGTCATGATCTGTCTGCTCTTCATGCTGCTGGTGGTTATTAAGTGTGTGCGTGCTAACCCCTTCACAAATATGATGTTCGGCGCACTTCCCATCTGAAATGTGCGCGCATGTTGTGGCCGCCATTTTGGTAGTTTATGAGGCCTCACGGCACCCAAAAAACAGGCGCTACAGAGCCCAATTTTGCCCCCATGGTCTCTTAAAAAAACAGTGGCACTCTTAAAAATGTTGAACATTTTTGGGCAGTGGGGTCGACTTACACTGCAGCAAGGTGCCACGGTAAGTTTCTAAGCTACCACCTGAGGTAATTGGAACAGATGCACCATGCACGTCGTGGGTGCCCACCATCAATATTTAAATGCCAAGGACCTCAGAAACTGGGATGAGGTCAGAGGCGCAACTAGTGAGCAAGCGGAAGTCATGCTCCACCATACTTACTGTGACACAGCAGGACGAGGGAAAATACAACTATATAAATGTAAACTGTTATGAAAAGTTTATAAAATGACCTTGAAAGGATGAAAATGTAAATTTATATATTAAATGCATTAAATTAAGATATGAGAGAAATTGCAACAGTTTCAAATAAAGTGAATGAAAGACATCTAGATCAAAATTACTGCTGGAAAAATAAATTGCCAAAAGTATGTCTTAACATTACAATACATTTTGGAAGATTATTTTCCAAAGAGCTTCCAATTCAGATTAATTTAGATCCATCATGGCAGCTAATTTAATGGCCTTTATTTCTGAATAAACTTCAAAGTTGATAAACTGATTACGCATTAAAATATTTTTCGCCTACATTACACCAGTGATTATACATCAAAAGTCCTTCATTGGCTTTGAACTACTTTGGGATGTCCTGAGGACATAATAGGTGCCATATAAATGCAAGCTTTTTGTTTCTCCTTCTTTTGTAAACATGCTGGTTATATCTGAAGATTTGAATACTGACAGGACAAAAATGAAAGCTAAAACCTTGCAATGTGGTTATCAGCAAAATAATTGTATTGCAGCATTATGAATAAACAAAAAAAAGGACAGGAAAAGACCATTTGGTTTACCACACTATTGAACCCATGCTACTCGCACCCCTTCCCCACATCCACACAGGTACCAATATTTACAGGAGGCAGGGAGGGTAAACCTGGCAAGGCCAGGGACGCTGAGGTCCTGCTAAGTTTAATGGTAGGTCCTCATTATAATTTTTTTCTTCCATTTCCCGCCTGGCAGCCGGCCAAATTGACAGGCTGGCCGACTACCGGGCGGGAAAACCAGCGACAGGAGGCAGCAGCCGGGCAGCCAGGGACTCTTGGGGAAATTCCCTGGCAATTGGGAGAGGATCGCGGGCTGTAGATTGGGGCTGGGGGGCGAGTCGGTGATCGTAGGCAGAATTCACATCAGGGCTGGGGGGAGTCAGTGATTGCAGACTGTAGATCGGGGTTGGGGGGTCGGTGATCGTGGGCTGTAGATCGGGGTTGGGGGGGGGTCGGTGATCGCAGACTGTAGATCGGGGTTGGGGGAGGTCGGTGATCGCAGACTGTAGTTCGGGGTTTGGGGGGTCGGTGATCACAGACTGTAGATCGTGGTTGGGTAGGGTCGGTGATCGCAGACTGTAGATCGGGGTAGGGGGGTCGGTGATCGTGGGCTGTAGATCGGGGTTGGGGGGGTCGGTGATATCAGACTGTAGACCGGGGTTTGGGGGATTGGTGTTCGCAGACTGTAGATCGGGGTTGGGGGGGTCGGAGATCGCAGACTGTCGATCGGGGTTGGGGGGCTGTCGGTGATCGTGGGCAGACTTTAGATCATGGTTGGGGGGTCGGTGATCGCAGACTGTAGATCGGGGTTGGGGGGGTCGGTGATCGTGGGCTGTAGATCGGGGTTGGGGGATTGGTGTTCGCAGACTATAGATCGGGGTTGCGGGGGTCGGTGATCACAGACTGTAGATCGGGGTTGGGGGGGGTCGGTGATCGCAGACTGTAGATCGGGGTTGGGGGGGGGTCGGTGATCGCAGACTGTAGATCGGGGTTGGGGGGGTCGGTGATCGCAGACTGTAGATCGGGGTTTGGGGGGTCGGTGATTGCAGACTGTAGATCGGGGTTTGGGGGGTCGGTGATCATGGGCAGACTGTAGATCGGGGTTGGGGGGGTCAGAGATCACTGACTGTAGATCGGGGTTGGGGGGGTCGGTGATCGTGGGCTGGAGATCGGGGTTGGGGGGGTCGGAGATCGCAGACTGTAGATCGGGGTTGGGGGGGGGTTGGTGATCGTGTGTTGGAGATTGGGGTTGGGGGGGGTCGGTGATCGCAGGCTGTAGATCGGGGTTGGGGTGGTCAGTGATCACAGACTGTAGATCGGGGTTGGGGGTGTCGGGGTTCGCAGACTGTCGATCGGGGTTGGGGGGCTGTCGGTGATCGTGGGCAGACTTTAGATCATGGTTGGGGGGTCGGTGATCACACACTGTAGATTGGGGGTGGGGGAGTCGGTGATCGTGGGCTGTAGATCGGGGTTGGGGGGGTTGGTGATCGCAGACTGAAGATCGGGGTTGGGGGGGTCGGTGATCGTGGACTGTAGATCGGGGTGGGGGGGGTCGGTGATCGTGGGCTGTAGATCGGGTTTGCGGGGGGGTCGGTGATCGAGGGCTGTAGATCGGGGTTGGGGGGGTCGGTGATCGTGGGCTGTAGATCGGGGTGGGGGGGTCGGTGATCGTGGGCTGTAAATTGGGGTTGTGGGGGTCGGTGATCGCGGGCTGTAGATCGGGGTTGGGGGGGTCGGTGATCGTGGGCTGTAGATCGGGGTTGGGGGGGTCGGTGATCGTGGGCTGTAAATTGGGGTTGGGGGGGTCGGTGATCGCGGGCTGTAGATCGGGGTTGGGGGGGGTCGGTGATCGTGGGCTGTAGATCGGGGTTGGGGGGGTCGGTGATCGTGGTCTGTAGATCGGGGTTGGGGGGGTCGGTGATCACAGACTGTAGATCGGGGTTCGGGGTGTCGGGGTTCGCAGACTGTAGATCGTGGTTGTCGGGGGGTCGGTGATCGCAGACTGTAGATCGGGGTTGGGGGCGGGGTCGGTGACCGTGGGCTGTAGATCGGGGTTGGGGGGCTCAGTGATCCCAGACTGTAGATCGGGGTTTGGGGGATTGATGATCGCAGACTGTAGATCGGGGTTGGGGGGCTCAGTGATCACAGACTGTAGATCGGGGTTTGGGGGATTGGTGATCGCAGACTGTAGATCGGGATTGGGGGGTCGGTGATCGCAGACTGTAGATCGGGGTTGGGGGGGTCGGTGATCGTGGGCTGTAGATCGGGGCTGGGGGTGTCGGTGATCGTGGGCTGTAGATTGGGGTTGGGGGATCGGTGATCGCAGACTGTAGATCGGGGTTGGGGGGGTCGGTGATCGCAGACTGTAGATCGGGTTGGGGGGGTCGGTGATCACAGACTGTAGTTCGTGGTTGTGGGGGTCGGAGATCACAGACTGTATATCAGGGTTGCGGGGTGTCGCTGATCACAGACTGTCGATCGGGGTTGGGGGGGGTCGGTGATCGCAGACTGTAGATCAGGGTTGGGGTGGTCGGAGATCACAGACTGTAGATCAGGGTTGGGGTGGTCGGAGATCACAGACTGTAGATCGGGGTTGGGGGGATCGGTGATCGCTGACTGTAGATCGGGGTTGGGGGGATTGGTGATCGCAGACTGTAGATCGGGGTTGGGTGGGTCGGTGATCGTGCGCTGTAGATCGGGGTTGGGGGGGTCGGTGATCACAGACTGTAGACCGGGGTTGTGGGGGGCGGTGATAGCAGACTGTAGATCAGGGTTGCGGGGTGTCGGTGATCACAGACTGTAGATCGGTGTTGGGGGGGTCGGTGATCGCAGACTGTAGATCGGTGTTGGGGGGGTCGGTGATCGCAGACTGTCGATCGGGGTTGGGGGGGGTCGGTGATCGCAGACTGTAGATCAGGGTTGGGGTGGTCGGAGATCACAGACTGTAGATCAGGGTTGGGGTGGTCGGAGATCACAGACTGTAGATCGGGGTTGGGGGGATCGGTGATCGCTGACTGTAGATCGGGGTTGGGGGGATTGGTGATCGCAGACTGTAGATCGGGGTTGGGTGGGTCGGTGATCGTGCGCTGTAGATCGGGGTTGGGGGGGTCGGTGATCACAGACTGTAGACCGGGGTTGTGGGGGGCGGTGATAGCAGACTGTAGATCAGGGTTGCGGGGTGTCGGTGATCACAGACTGTAGATCGGGGTTGGGTGGGTCGGTGATCGTGCGCTGTAGATCGGGGTTGGGGGGCTCGGTGATCACAGACTGTTGATCGGGGATGGGGGATCGGTGATCGCAGACTGTTGATCGGGGTTGGGGAAGTCGGTGATCGTGGGCTGTAGATCAGGGTCGGGGCGGTCGGTGATCGGGGTTGGGGGGGTCGGTGATCGTGGGCTGTAGATCGGGGTTTGCGGGGGGTCGGTGATCGTGGGCTGTAGATCGGGGTTGGGGGGGGTCGGTGATCGCGGGCTGTAGATCGGGGTTGGGGGGGGTCGGTGATCGCGGGCTGTAGATCGGGGTTGGGGGGGGTCGGTGATCGCGGTCTGTAGATCGGGGTTGGGGGGCTCAGTGATCACAGACTGTAGATCGGGTTTCGGGGTGTCGGGGTTCGCAGACTGTAGATCGGGGTGGGGGGGTCGGTGATCGCGGGCTGTAGATCGGGGTTGGGGGGGTCGGTGATCGTGGTCTGTAGATCGGGGTTGGGGGGCTCAGTGATCACAGACTGTAGATCGGGTTTCGGGGTGTCGGGGTTCGCAGACTGTAGATCGGGGTGGGGGGGTCGGTGATCGCGGGCTGTAGATCGGGGTTGGGGGGGTCGGTGATCGTGGTCTGTAGATCGGGGTTGGGGGGCTCAGTGATCACAGACTGTAGATCGGGTTTCGGGCTGTCGGGGTTCGCAGACTGTAGATCGGGGTGGGGGGGTCAGTGATCGCAGACTGTTGAACGGGGTTGGGGGGGTCGGTGATCGTGGGCTGTAGATCGGGGTTTGCGGGGGGTCGGTGATCACAGACTGTAGATCGGGGTTGGGGGGGGTCGGTGATCGCGGGCTGTAGATCGGGGTTGGGGGGGTCGGTGATCGTGGTCTGTAGATCGGGGTTGGGGGGCTCAGTGATCACAGACTGTAGATCGGGTTTCGGGCTGTCGGGGTTCGCAGACTGTAGATCGGGGTGGGGGGGTCGGTGATCGCAGACTGTAGATCGGGGTTGGGGGCGGGGGCGGTGACCGTGGGCTGTAGATCGGGGTTGGGGGGCTCAGTGATCACAGACTGTAGATCGGGGTTTGGGGGATTGGTGATCGCAGACTGTAGATCGCGGTTGGGGGGGTCGGTGATCGCAGATTGTAGATCGGTGTTGGGGGGGGTCGGTGATCATGTGTTGTAGATCGGGTTTGGGGGGCTCAGTGATCACAGACTGTAGATCAGGGTTTGTGGGGGTCGGTGATAGCAGACTGTAGATCGGGGTTTGCGGGGGTCGGTGATCGCAGACTGTAGATCGGGGTTGGGGGGGGTCGGTGATCGCAGACTGTAGATCGAGGTTGGGGTGGCGGTGATCGCAGACTGTAGATCGAGGTTGGGGGGGTCGGTGATCGCAGACTGTAGATCGGGGTTGGGGGGGTCGGTGATCGCAGACTGTAGATCGAGGTTGGGGGGGGTCGGTGATCGTGGGCTGTAGATCGGGGTTGGGGGGGGTCGGTGATCGCAGACTGTAGATCGAGGTTGAGGTGGCGGTGATCGCAGACTGTAGATCGGGGTTGGGGGGGTCGGTGATCGCAGACTGTAGATAGAGGTTGGGGGGGTCGGTGATCGCAGACTGTCGATCGGGGTTGGGGGGGGTCGGTGATCGCAGACTGTAGATCAGGGTTGGGGTGGTCGGAGATCACAGACTGTAGATCAGGGTTGGGGTGGTCGGAGATCACAGACTGTAGATCGGGGTTGGGGGGATCGGTGATCGCTGACTGTAGATCGGGGTTGGGGGGATTGGTGATCGCAGACTGTAGATCGGGGTTGGGTGGGTCGGTGATCGTGCGCTGTAGATCGGGGTTGGGGGGGTCGGTGATCACAGACTGTAGACCGGGGTTGTGGGGGGCGGTGATAGCAGACTGTAGATCAGGGTTGCGGGGTGTCGGTGATCACAGACTGTAGATCGGGGTTGGGTGGGTCGGTGATCGTGCGCTGTAGATCGGGGTTGGGGGGCTCGGTGATCACAGACTGTTGATCGGGGATGGGGGATCGGTGATCGCAGACTGTTGATCGGGGTTGGGGGGGGCCGGTGATCGCGGGCTGTAGATCGGGGTTGGGGGGGGTAGGTGATCACAGACTGTAGATCGGGGTTGTGGGGGGTCGGTGATCGCGGGCTGTAGATCGGGGTTGGGGGGGGTCGGTGATCGTGGTCTGTAGATCGGGGTTGGGGGGCTCAGTGATCACAGACTGTAGATCGGGTTTCGGGCTGTCGGGGTTCGCAGACTGTAGATCGGGGTGGGGGGGTCGGTGATCGCAGACTGTAGATCGGGGTTGGGGGCGGGGGCGGTGACCGTGGGCTGTAGATCGGGGTTGGGGGGCTCAGTGATCACAGACTGTAGATCGGGGTTTGGGGGATTGGTGATCGCAGACTGTAGATCGCGGTTGGGGGGGTCGGTGATCGCAGATTGTAGATCGGTGTTGGGGGGGTCGGTGATCATGTGTTGTAGATCGGGTTTGGGGGGCTCAGTGATCACAGACTGTAGATCAGGGTTTGTGGGGGTCGGTGATAGCAGACTGTAGATCGGGGTTTGCAGGGGTCGGTGATCGCAGACTGTAGATCGGGGTTGGGGGGGGGTCGGTGATCGCAGACTGTAGATCGAGGTTGGGGTGGCGGTGATCGCAGACTGTAGATCGAGGTTGGGGGGGTCGGTGATCGCAGACTGTAGATCGGGGTTGGGGGGGTCGGTGATCGCAGACTGTAGATCGAGGTTGGGGGGGTCGGTGATCGTGGGCTGTAGATCGGGGTTGGGGGGGTCGGTGATCGCAGACTGTAGATCGAGGTTGGGGTGGCGGTGATCGCAGACTGTAGATCGGGGTTGGGGGGGGTCGGTGATCGCAGACTGTAGATAGAGGTTGGGGGGGTCGGTGATCGCAGACTGTAGATCGAGGTTGGGGGGGTCGGTGATCGCAGACTGTAGATCGAGGTTGGGGTGGCAGTGATCGCAGACTGTAGATCGAGGTTGGGGGGGTCGGGAATCGCAGACTGTAGATCGAGGTTGGGGGGGTCGGTGATCGCAGACTGTCGATCGGGGTTGGGGGGGTCGGTGATCGCAGACTGTCGATCGGGGTTGGGGGGGTCGGTGATCGCAGACTGTCGATCGGGGTTGGGGGGGTCGGTGATCGCAGACTGTCGATCGGGGTTGGGGGGGTCAGTGATCGTGGGCTGTCGGTGATCGTGGGCAGACTGTAGATCTGGGTTGGGGGGGTCGGTGATCGTGGGCAGACTGTAGATCATGGTTGGGGGGTCGGTGATCACACACTGTAGATTGGGGGTGGGGGAGTCGGTGATCGTGGGCTGTAGATCGTGGTTGGGGGGGTCGGTGATCGCAGACTGTAGATCGGGGTGGGGGGCTCGGTGATCGCAGACTGTCGTTTGGGGTTGGGGGGGTCAGTGATTGTAGACTGTAGTTCGTGGTTGGGGGGGTCGGTGATCGCAGACTGTAGATCGGGTTTGGGGGGGTCGGTGATCGCAGACTATAGATCGGGGTTGGGGGGATCGGTGATTGCAGACTGTAGATCGGGGTTGGGGGGGGGTCGGTGATCGCAGACTGTAGATCGGGGTTGGGGGGATCGGTGATTGCAGACTGTAGATCGGGGTTGGGGGGGTCGTAGATCACAGACTGTAGATCGGGGGTGGGGGAGTCGGTGATCGTGGGCTGTAGATCATGGTTGGGGGGTTGGTGATCGCAGACTGTAGACCGGCGTTGGGGGGGTCGGTGATCGCAGACTGTAGACCGGGGTTGGGGGGGTCGGTGATCGCAGACTGTAGATCGGGTTGGGGGTTCGGTGATTGCAGACGGTCGATTGGGGTTGGGGGGGTCGGTGATCGCAGACTGTAGTTCGTGGTTGTGGGGGTCGGAGATCACAGACTGTAGATCGGGGTTGGGGGGGTCAGTGATCACAGACTGTCGATCGGGGTTGGGGGGGTCAGTGATCACAGACTGTAGACCGGGGTTTGGGGGATTGGTGATCGCAGACTGTAGATCGCGGTTGGGGGGGTCGGTGATCGCAGATTGTAGATCGGTGTTGGGGGGGGTCGGTGATCATGTGTTGTAGATCGGGTTTGGGGGGCTCAGTGATCACAGACTGTAGATCAGGGTTTGTGGGGGTCGGTGATAGCAGACTGTAGATCGGGGTTTGCGGGGGTCGGTGATCGCAGACTGTAGATCGGGGTTGGGGGGGGTCGGTGATCGCAGACTGTAGATCGGGGTTGGGGGGATCGGTGATTGCAGACTGTAGATCGGGGTTGGGGGGGGGGTCGGTGATCGCAGACTGTAGATCGGGGTTGGGGGGATCGGTGATTGCAGACTGTAGATCGGGGTTGGGGGGGTCGTAGATCACAGACTGTAGACCGGGGTTGGGGGGATTGGTGATCGCAGACTGTAGATCGGGGTTGGGGGGGTCGGTGATCACAGACTGTAGACCGGGGTTGGGGGGATTGGTGATCGCAGACTGTAGATCGGGGTTGGGGGGGTCGGTGATCACAGACTGTAGACCGGGGTTGCGGGGGTCGGTGATCGCAGACTGTCGATCAGGGTTGGTGGGGTCGGTGATCGTGGGCTGTCGATCGGGGTTGGGGGGGGTCGGTGATCGTGGGCTGTAGATCAGGGTTGGGGGGGTCGGTGATCGTGGGCTGTAGATCGGGGTTGGGAGGGTCGGTGATCGTGGGCTGTAGATCGGGGTTGGGGGGGTCGGTGATCGTGGGCTGTCGATCGGGGTTGAGGGGAGTTGGTGATCGCAGACTGTAGATCGGGGTTGGGGGGAGTCGGTGATCGTGGGTTGTGGATCGGGGTTGGGGGGAGTCGGTGATCGCAGACTGTAGATCGGGCTTGGGGGGAGTCGGTGATCGCAGACTGTTGATCGGGTTGGGGGTGTCGGTGATCGCGGTCTGTAGATCGGGCTTGGGGGGAGTCGGTGATCGCAGACTGTAGATCGGGGTTGGGGGGGGTCGGTGATCGCAGACTGTAGATCGGGGTCAGGGGGTCGGTGATCGCAGACTGTAGATCGGGGTTGGGGGGGGGTCGGTGATCGCGGGCTGTAGATCGGGGTTGGGGGGGGTCGGTGATCGTGGGCTGTAGATCGGGGTTGGGGGGGTCGGTGATCGTGGTCTGTAGATCGGGGTTGGGGGGGTCGGTGATCACAGACTGTAGATCGGGGTTCGGGGTGTCGGGGTTCGCAGACTGTAGATCGTGGTTGTCGGGGGGTCGGTGATCGCAGACTGTAGATCGGGGTTGGGGGCGGGGTCGGTGACCGTGGGCTGTAGATCGGGGTTGGGGGGCTCAGTGATCCCAGACTGTAGATCGGGGTTTGGGGGATTGATGATCGCAGACTGTAGATCGGGGTTGGGGGGCTCAGTGATCACAGACTGTAGATCGGGGTTTGGGGGATTGGTGATCGCAGACTGTAGATCGGGATTGGGGGGGTCGGTGATCGCAGACTGTAGATCGGGGTTGGGGGGGTCGGTGATCGTGGGCTGTAGATCGGGGCTGGGGGTGTCGGTGATCGTGGGCTGTAGATTGGGGTTGGGGGGGTCGGTGATCGCAGACTGTAGATCGGGGTTGGGGGGGTCGGTGATCGCAGACTGTAGATCGAGGTTGGGGGGGTCGGTGATCGTGGGCTGTAGATCGGGGTTGGGGGGGTCGGTGATCGCAGACTGTAGATCGAGGTTGGGGTGGCGGTGATCGCAGACTGTAGATCGGGGTTGGGGGGGTCGGTGATCGCAGACTGTAGATAGAGGTTGGGGGGGTCGGTGATCGCAGACTGTAGATCGAGGTTGGGGGGGTCGGTGATCGCAGACTGTAGATCGAGGTTGGGGTGGCAGTGATCGCAGACTGTAGATCGAGGTTGGGGGGGTCGGGAATCGCAGACTGTAGATCGAGGTTGGGGGGGTCGGTGATCGTGGGCTGTAGATTGGGGTTGGGGGGGTCGGTGATCGCAGACTGTAGATCGGGGTTGGGGGGGTCGGTGATCGCAGACTGTAGATCGAGGTTGGGGGGGTCGGTGATCGTGGGCTGTAGATCGGGGTTGGGGGGGTCGGTGATCGCAGACTGTAGATCGAGGTTGGGGTGGCGGTGATCGCAGACTGTAGATCGGGGTTGGGGGGGTCGGTGATCGCAGACTGTAGATAGAGGTTGGGGGGGTCGGTGATCGCAGACTGTAGATCGAGGTTGGGGGGGTCGGTGATCGCAGACTGTAGATCGAGGTTGGGGTGGCAGTGATCGCAGACTGTAGATCGAGGTTGGGGGGGTCGGGAATCGCAGACTGTAGATCGAGGTTGGGGGGGTCGGTGATCGCAGACTGTCGATCGGGGTTGGGGGGGTCGGTGATCGCAGACTGTCGATCGGGGTTGGGGGGGTCGGTGATCGCAGACTGTCGATCGGGGTTGGGGGGGTCGGTGATCGCAGACTGTCGATCGGGGTTGGGGGGGTCAGTGATCGTGGGCTGTCGGTGATCGTGGGCAGACTGTAGATCTGGGTTGGGGGGGTCGGTGATCGTGGGCAGACTGTAGATCATGGTTGGGGGGTCGGTGATCACACACTGTAGATTGGGGGTGGGGGAGTCGGTGATCGTGGGCTGTAGATCGTGGTTGGGGGGGTCGGTGATCGCAGACTGTAGATCGGGGTGGGGGGCTCGGTGATCGCAGACTGTCGTTTGGGGTTGGGGGGGTCAGTGATTGTAGACTGTAGTTCGTGGTTGGGGGGGTCGGTGATCGCAGACTGTAGATCGGGTTTGGGGGGGTCGGTGATCGCAGACTATAGATCGGGGTTGGGGGGATCGGTGATTGCAGACTGTAGATCGGGGTTGGGGGGGGGTCGGTGATCGCAGACTGTAGATCGGGGTTGGGGGGATCGGTGATTGCAGACTGTAGATCGGGGGTGGGGGAGTCGGTGATCGTGGGCTGTAGATCATGGTTGGGGGGTTGGTGATCGCAGACTGTAGACCGGCGTTGGGGGGGTCGGTGATCGCAGACTGTAGACCGGGGTTGGGGGGGTCGGTGATCGCAGACTGTAGATCGGGTTGGGGGTTCGGTGATTGCAGACGGTCGATTGGGGTTGGGGGGGTCGGTGATCGCAGACTGTAGTTCGTGGTTGTGGGGGTCGGAGATCACAGACTGTAGATCGGGGTTGGGGGGGTCAGTGATCACAGACTGTCGATCGGGGTTGGGGGGGTCAGTGATCACAGACTGTAGACCGGGGTTTGGGGGATTGGTGATCGCAGACTGTAGATCGCGGTTGGGGGGGTCGGTGATCGCAGATTGTAGATCGGTGTTGGGGGGGGTCGGTGATCATGTGTTGTAGATCGGGTTTGGGGGGCTCAGTGATCACAGACTGTAGATCAGGGTTTGTGGGGGTCGGTGATAGCAGACTGTAGATCGGGGTTTGCGGGGGTCGGTGATCGCAGACTGTAGATCGGGGTTGGGGGGGGTCGGTGATCGCAGACTGTAGATCGGGGTTGGGGGGATCGGTGATTGCAGACTGTAGATCGGGGTTGGGGGGGGGTCGGTGATCGCAGACTGTAGATCGGGGTTGGGGGGATCGGTGATTGCAGACTGTAGATCGGGGTTGGGGGGGTCGTAGATCACAGACTGTAGACCGGGGTTGGGGGGATTGGTGATCGCAGACTGTAGATCGGGGTTGGGGGGGTCGGTGATCACAGACTGTAGACCGGGGTTGGGGGGATTGGTGATCGCAGACTGTAGATCGGGGTTGGGGGGGTCGGTGATCACAGACTGTAGACCGGGGTTGCGGGGTCGGTGATCGCAGACTGTCGATCAGGGTTGGTGGGGTCGGTGATCGTGGGCTGTCGATCGGGGTTGGGGGGGTCGGTGATCGTGGGCTGTAGATCAGGGTTGGGGGGGTCGGTGATCGTGGGCTGTAGATCGGGGTTGGGAGGGTCGGTGATCGTGGGCTGTAGATCGGGGTTGGGGGGGTCGGTGATCGTGGGCTGTCGATCGGGGTTGAGGGGAGTTGGTGATCGCAGACTGTAGATCGGGGTTGGGGGGAGTCGGTGATCGTGGGTTGTGGATCGGGGTTGGGGGGAGTCGGTGATCGCAGACTGTAGATCGGGCTTGGGGGGAGTCGGTGATCGCAGACTGTTGATCGGGTTGGGGGTGTCGGTGATCGCGGTCTGTAGATCGGGCTTGGGGGGAGTCGGTGATCGCAGACTGTAGATCGGGGTTGGGGGGGGTCGGTGATCGCAGACTGTAGATCGGGGTTGGGGGGATCGGTGATTGCAGACTGTAGATCGGGGTTGGGGGGGGGTCGGTGATCGCAGACTGTAGATCGGGGTTGGGGGGATCGGTGATTGCAGACTGTAGATCGGGGTTGGGGGGGTCGTAGATCACAGACTGTAGACCGGGGTTGGGGGGATTGGTGATCGCAGACTGTAGATCGGGGTTGGGGGGGTCGGTGATCACAGACTGTAGACCGGGGTTGGGGGGATTGGTGATCGCAGACTGTAGATCGGGGTTGGGGGGGTCGGTGATCACAGACTGTAGACCGGGGTTGCGGGGGTCGGTGATCGCAGACTGTCGATCAGGGTTGGTGGGGTCGGTGATCGTGGGCTGTCGATCGGGGTTGGGGGGGTCGGTGATCGTGGGCTGTAGATCAGGGTTGGGGGGGTCGGTGATCGTGGGCTGTAGATCGGGGTTGGGAGGGTCGGTGATCGTGGGCTGTAGATCGGGGTTGGGGGGGTCGGTGATCGTGGGCTGTCGATCGGGGTTGAGGGGAGTTGGTGATCGCAGACTGTAGATCGGGGTTGGGGGGAGTCGGTGATCGTGGGTTGTGGATCGGGGTTGGGGGGAGTCGGTGATCGCAGACTGTAGATCGGGCTTGGGGGGAGTCGGTGATCGCAGACTGTTGATCGGGTTGGGGGTGTCGGTGATCGCGGTCTGTAGATCGGGCTTGGGGGGAGTCGGTGATCGCAGACTGTAGATCGGGGTTGGGGGGGGTCGGTGATCGCAGACTGTAGATCGGGGTCAGGGGGTCGGTGATCGCAGACTGTAGATCGGGGTTGGGGGGGGGTCGGTGATCGCGGGCTGTAGATCGGGGTTGGGGGGGGTCGGTGATCGTGGGCTGTAGATCGGGGTTGGGGGGGTCGGTGATCGTGGTCTGTAGATCGGGGTTGGGGGGGTCGGTGATCACAGACTGTAGATCGGGGTTCGGGGTGTCGGGGTTCGCAGACTGTAGATCGTGGTTGTCGGGGGGTCGGTGATCGCAGACTGTAGATCGGGGTTGGGGGCGGGGTCGGTGACCGTGGGCTGTAGATCGGGGTTGGGGGGCTCAGTGATCCCAGACTGTAGATCGGGGTTTGGGGGATTGATGATCGCAGACTGTAGATCGGGGTTGGGGGGCTCAGTGATCACAGACTGTAGATCGGGGTTTGGGGGATTGGTGATCGCAGACTGTAGATCGGGATTGGGGGGGTCGGTGATCGCAGACTGTAGATCGGGGTTGGGGGGGTCGGTGATCGTGGGCTGTAGATCGGGGCTGGGGGTGTCGGTGATCGTGGGCTGTAGATTGGGGTTGGGGGATCGGTGATCGCAGACTGTAGATCGGGGTTGGGGGGGGTCGGTGATCGCAGACTGTAGATCGGGTTGGGGGGGTCGGTGATCACAGACTGTAGTTCGTGGTTGTGGGGGTCGGAGATCACAGACTGTATATCAGGGTTGCGGGGTGTCGCTGATCACAGACTGTCGATCGGGGTTGGGGGGGGTCGGTGATCGCAGACTGTAGATCAGGGTTGGGGTGGTCGGAGATCACAGACTGTAGATCAGGGTTGGGGTGGTCGGAGATCACAGACTGTAGATCGGGGTTGGGGGGATCGGTGATCGCTGACTGTAGATCGGGGTTGGGGGGATTGGTGATCGCAGACTGTAGATCGGGGTTGGGTGGGTCGGTGATCGTGCGCTGTAGATCGGGGTTGGGGGGGTCGGTGATCACAGACTGTAGACCGGGGTTGTGGGGGGCGGTGATAGCAGACTGTAGATCAGGGTTGCGGGGTGTCGGTGATCACAGACTGTAGATCGGGGTTGGGTGGGTCGGTGATCGTGCGCTGTAGATCGGGGTTGGGGGGCTCGGTGATCACAGACTGTTGATCGGGGATGGGGGATCGGTGATCGCAGACTGTTGATCGGGGTTGGGGGGGTCGGTGATCGTGGGCTGTAGATCAGGGTTGGGGCGGTCGGTGATCGGGGTTGGGGGGGTCGGTGATCGTGGGCTGTAGATCGGGGTTTGCGGGGGGTCGGTGATCACAGACTGTAGATCGGGGTTGGGGGGGGTCGGTGATCGCGGGCTGTAGATCGGGTTGGGGGGGTCGGTGATCGTGGGCTGTAGATCGGGGTTGGGGGGGGTCGGTGATCGTGGTCTGTAGATCGGGGTTGGGGGGCTCAGTGATCACAGACTGTAGATCGGGTTTCGGGGTGTCGGGGTTCGCAGACTGTAGATCGGGGTGGGGGGGTCGGTGATCGCGGGCTGTAGATCGGGGTTGGGGGGGTCGGTGATCGTGGTCTGTAGATCGGGGTGGGGGAGTCGGTGATCGCGGGCTGTAGATCGGGGTTGGGGGGGTCGGTGATCGTGGTCTGTCGATCGGGGTGGGGGAGTCGGTGATCGTGGGCTGTAGATCGGGGTTGGGGGGGGTCGGTGATCGTGGTCTGTAGATCGGGGTTGGGGGGCTCAGTGATCACAGACTGTAGATCGGGTTTCGGGCTGTCGGGGTTCGCAGACTGTAGATCGGGGTGGGGGGGTCGGTGATCGCAGACTGTAGATCGGGGTTGGGGGCGGGGGCGGTGACCGTGGGCTGTAGATCGGGGTTGGGGGGCTCAGTGATCACAGACTGTAGATCGGGGTTTGGGGGATTGGTGATCGCAGACTGTAGATCGCGGTTGGGGGGGTCGGTGATCGCAGATTGTAGATCGGTGTTGGGGGGGTCGGTGATCATGTGTTGTAGATCGGGTTTGGGGGGCTCAGTGATCACAGACTGTAGATCAGGGTTTGTGGGGGTCGGTGATAGCAGACTGTAGATCGGGGTTTGCGGGGGTCGGTGATCGCAGACTGTAGATCGGGGTTGGGGGGGGTCGGTGATCGCAGACTGTAGATCGAGGTTGGGGTGGCGGTGATCGCAGACTGTAGATCGAGGTTGGGGGGGTCGGTGATCGCAGACTGTAGATCGGGGTTGGGGGGGTCGGTGATCGCAGACTGTAGATCGAGGTTGGGGGGGTCGGTGATCGTGGGCTGTAGATCGGGGTTGGGGGGGGTCGGTGATCGCAGACTGTAGATCGAGGTTGAGGTGGCGGTGATCGCAGACTGTAGATCGGGGTTGGGGGGGTCGGTGATCGCAGACTGTAGATAGAGGTTGGGGGGGTCGGTGATCGCAGACTGTCGATCGGGGTTGGGGGGGGTCAGTGATCGCAGACTGTAGATCAGGGTTGGGGTGGTCGGAGATCACAGACTGTAGATCAGGGTTGGGGTGGTCGGAGATCACAGACTGTAGATCGGGGTTGGGGGGATCGGTGATCGCTGACTGTAGATCGAGGTTGGGGGGATTGGTGATCGCAGACTGTAGATCGGGGTTGGGTGGGTCGGTGATCGTGCGCTGTAGATCGGGGTTGGGGGGGTCGGTGATCACAGACTGTAGACCGGGGTTGTGGGGGGCGGTGATAGCAGACTGTAGATCGGGGTTGGGGGGGTCGGTGATCGTGGGCTGTAGATCAGGGTTGCGGGGTGTCGGTGATCACAGACTGTAGACCGGGGTTGTGGGGGGCGGTGATAGCAGACTGTTGATCGGGGTTGGGTGGGTCGGTGATCGTGCGCTGTAGATCGGGGTTGGGGGGCTCGGTGATCACAGACTGTAGACCGGGGTTGGGGGGGTCGGTGATCGCAGACTGTAGATCGGGGTTGGGGGGGTCGGTGATCGCAGACTGTAGATCGAGGTTGGGGGGGTCGGTGATCGTGGACTGTAGATCGGGGTTTGCGGGGGGTCGGTGATCACAGACTGTAGATCGGGGTTGGGGGGGGTCGGTGATCGCGGGCTGTAGATCGGGTTGGGGGGGTCGGTGATCGTGGGCTGTAGATCGGGGTTGGGGGGGTCGGTGATCGCGGGCTGTAGATCGGGTTGGGGGGGTCGGTGATCGTGGGCTGTAGATCAGGGTCGGGGCGGTCGGTGATCGGGGTTGGGGGGGTCGGTGATCGTGGGCTGTAGATCGGGGTTGGGGGGGTCGGTGATCACAGACTGTAGATCGGGGTTGGGGGGGGTCGGTGATCGCGGGCTGTAGATCGGGTTGGGGGGGTCGGTGATCGTGGGCTGTAGATCGGGGTTGGGGGGGTCGGTGATCGTGGTCTGTAGATCGGGGTTGGGGGGCTCAGTGATCACAGACTGTAGATCGGGTTTCGGGCTGTCGGGGTTCGCAGACTGTAGATCGGGGTGGGGGGGTCGGTGATCGCAGACTGTAGATCGGGGTTGGGGGCGGGGGCGGTGACCGTGGGCTGTAGATCGGGGTTGGGGGGCTCTGTGATCACAGACTGTAGATCGGGGTTTGGGGGATTGGTGATCGCAGACTGTAGATCGCGGTTGGGGGGGTCGGTGATCGCAGATTGTAGATCGGTGTTGGGGGGGTCGGTGATCATGTGTTGTAGATCGGGTTTGGGGGGCTCAGTGATCACAGACTGTAGATCAGGGTTTGTGGGGGTCGGTGATCGCAGACTGTAGATCGGGGTTTGCAGGGGTCGGTGATCGCAGACTGTAGATCGGGGTTGGGGGGGGTCGGTGATCGCAGACTGTAGATCGAGGTTGGGGTGGCGGTGATCGCAGACTGTAGATCGAGGTTGGGGGGGTCGGTGATCGCAGACTGTAGATCGGGGTTGGGGGGGTCGGTGATCGCAGACTGTAGATCGAGGTTGGGGGGGTCGGTGATCGTGGGCTGTAGATCGGGGTTGGGGGGGGTCGGTGATCGCAGACTGTAGATCGAGGTTGGGGTGGCGGTGATCGCAGACTGTAGATCGGGGTTGGGGGGGTCGGTGATCGCAGACTGTAGATAGAGGTTGGGGGGGTTGGTGATCGCAGACTGTAGATCGAGGTTGGGGGGGTCGGTGATTGCAGACTGTAGATCGAGGTTGGGGTGGCAGTGATCGCAGACTGTAGATCGAGGTTGGGGGGGTCGGGAATCGCAGACTGTAGATCGAGGTTGGGGGGGTCGGTGATCGCAGACTGTCGATCGGGGTTGGGGGGGTCGGTGATCGCAGACTGTCGATCGGGGTTGGGGGGGGTCGGTGATCGCAGACTGTCGATCGGGGTTGGGGGGGTCGGTGATCGCAGACTGTCGATCGGGGTTGGGGGGGTCAGTGATCGTGGGCTGTCGGTGATCGTGGGCAGACTGTAGATCTGGGTTGGGGGGGGTCGGTGATCGTGGGCAGACTGTAGATCATGGTTGGGGGGTCGGTGATCACACACTGTAGATTGGGGGTGGGGGAGTCGGTGATCGTGGGCTGTAGATCGTGGTTGGGGGGGTCGGTGATCGCAGACTGTAGATCGGGGTGGGGGGCTCGGTGATCGCAGACTGTCGTTTGGGGTTGGGGGGGTCAGTGATTGTAGACTGTAGTTCGTGGTTGGGGGGGTCGGTGATCGCAGACTGTAGATCGGGTATGGGGGGGTCGGTGATCGCAGACTATAGATCGGGGTTGGGGGGATCGGTGATTGCAGACTGTAGATCGGGGTTGGGGGGGGGTCGGTGATCGCAGACTGTAGATCGGGGTTGGGGGGATCGGTGATTGCAGACTGTAGATCGGGGTTGGGGGGGTCGTAGATCACAGACTGTAGATCGGGGGTGGGGGAGTCGGTGATCGTGGGCTGTAGATCATGGTTGGGGGGTTGGTGATCGCAGACTGTAGACCGGCGTTGGGGGGGTCGGTGATCGCAGACTGTAGACCGGGGTTGGGGGGGTCGGTGATCGCAGACTGTAGATCGGGTTGGGGGGTTCGGTGATTGCAGACTGTCGATTGGGGTTGGGGGGGTCGGTGATCGCAGACTGTAGTTCGTGGTTGTGGGGGTCGGAGATCACAGACTGTAGATCGGGGTTGGGGGGGTCAGTGATCACAGACTGTCGATCGGGGTTGGGGGGGTCAGTGATCACAGACTGTAGACCGGGGTTGGGGGGATTGGTGATCGCAGACTGTAGATCGGGGTTGGGGGGGTCGGTGATCACAGACTGTAGACCGGGGTTGGGGGGATTGGTGATCGCAGACTGTAGATCGGGGTTGGGGGGGTCGGTGATCACAGACTGTAGACCGGGGTTGCGGGGGTCGGTGATCGCAGACTGTCGATCAGGGTTGGTGGGGTCGGTGATCGTGGGCTGTCGATCGGGGTTGGGGGGGTCGGTGATCGTGGGCTGTAGATCAGGGTTGGGGGGGTCGGTGATCGTGGGCTGTAGATCGGGGTTGGGAGGGTCGGTGATCGTGGGCTGTAGATCGGGGTTGGGGGGGTCGTTGATCGTGGGCTGTAGATCAGGGTTGAGGGGAGTTGGTGATCGCAGACTGTAGATCGGGGTTGGGGGGAGTCGGTGATCGTGGGCTGTGGATCGGGGTTGGGGGGAGTCGGTGATCGCAGACTGTAGATCGGGCTTGGGGGGAGTCGGTGATCGCAGACTGTTGATCGGGTTGGGGGTGTCGGTGATCGCGGTCTGTAGATCGGGCTTGGGGGGAGTCGGTGATCGCAGACTGTAGATCGGGGTTGGGGGGGGTCGGTGATCGCAGACTGTAGATCGGGGTCAGGGGGTCGGTGATCGCAGACTGTAGATCGGGGTTGTGGGGAGTTGGTGATCGCGGGCAGACTGCAGGTCAGGGTTGGGGGGGTCAGTGATCGCGTGGCAGACTGCAGATCGGGATTGGCGGGGTCGGTTATCGCATGGCAGACTGCAGATCTGGGTTGGGGGTGAGGGTCGGTGATCGCGGCAGAGGCTAGAGAGAGGCAGCGATCGACAGAGGGGAGGCCAAAGGTTTCCTTGAGAGGCTGCGGGGAGCACTCCTGCTCCTCCGGGCCCACATGGAGTGCTATAAAAAGCACTTACATTCTGGAGCCGGCAGCTACCGCATCCATTTCGCTGCCAGATTTCCCGAGCTTTGGGAAACCCGGCCGGCAGCAGTTAAATTAAATCAAGCTCCCAATTGCACGTTGGGAGTCTGATTTATATATGTTAATGACATGCCCGGTCTCTACTAGATGGGACACTCACACAGCACACTACCCGCTACCATAAAATTGGCGATAGGCACATACGCGTCAGTTTGAAAGAAAGACTTGCATTTATATAGCGCCTTTCACGACCACAGGATGTCCCAAAGTGCTTTACAGCCAATGAAGTACTTTTGAAGTGTAGTCACTGTTGTAATGTAGGAAACGCGGCAGCCAATTTGTGCACAGTTTGGGGTCACGTTTCGCATATTTAAGTGTTTCATCCACCCGACCTCCTCCTGCCCATCATGGCGGGGTGGCGGGGGAGGGGGGAGTTAATCTCCGAGGAGAGGCAACTAAAAAATAAAAAGTATTTGCCTTTAATTCAATCCAACACAAAGCAAGTATGTATTATCCTAATCAATAGCATTAAAACAGATTTAAAGTATGGTGATAAATGTACACAAATTCAATATTTAAAAATATGAATTTCATGAAAATAGGAAAGCAGCTATCAGGTTAGAAAGGAATAGCATGTAAAAAGGAATAACTTACTGCCTGCATAATTGATACATTTTGGCATACAAATATAACCTAAAAAAGAAACAATTTAACATTAACTGGAGAATTTTTTTCAGTTATGAAAATAGTCAAATTACATTAACATAAAATGCTTTTGTAGATTTTTTTAAATCAATTTTCTAGTAATTGAAAATGTTATGATCTGATTTGCTTGAATTTGCGTGGTTTGTACTGTAATTGTTTATATATAGCCCCGGCCTCTATAGCAGCAGCTAAATAGCCCAATAAGACAAAAAGCTTGAATACCCTGCATTAATTCTTTATTGAGTTGACCCCATCTATATTTTGCTAAATATGTGATGCAAGTTGTATACTATGGGAGCCAATAACATTACTGTGATCTATAATATGCTGTAGCTGGTCTCAGCAACATGACATATATTAAAAATACTTCTCTGATTACATCATGTTAGGCATCCAAGTTAAAAGAATAAAATTACCACACTGAGGATTTGCTAAATATAAGAGCCTCGATTTTAACTGGGAGCGAAGGGTGAGTGTGGGGCGAGCGGGGTGAGCCCGATGATCGCCTTGGCTCGCCAAAGTGAGGTCCAGACCATTTTAACTCCCAGGCCTCATTTAAATGTACCAGGCGCAGCTCGCGCCTGAACCCGAATGGATGTGGTATGTCACAGTCAGTATATTACAAGCAATTCAGACAAGCTACTGCTACCCCAAGTGTTGACAATATCCGTATGGCTAGCTTTGCTATACTCAGCCATTAACCGACTTCTGTATATTCTGCTGAGTAAAAGATTTTGAAAGTCTCTGTAGAATCTATAACAGAAATTACATCTGAATCTTCAAGTTGTCTTCAAAACAGAGAAACTTCTTCTTCTTCAATGAATGCCATGGGCTTGGTAAAAAGAAAACCTTGCATATCATGGCCTGCCTCAGACATTGGTCATTTTGATCTGAAGTTGAACCTGCGTTCATTTTCCATGTTTAGTATTGCATCCTTTGCTGAAACAAGGCCAGAGAATTAAACTAGTGACTGCCTACTTTTTGACTTCTCAGGACTAGCATTCCCAGTGGCAAGAACACCTCAAACTACAGAAAATGTCTTTGTTGGAAGTAAAGATAATTTCATTCACAAAGCAGAACCCTTGTCAAAGCAGTACTTGCAAATACCTCAGTTACCTTTTGAGCCTATTGGTTCAGGCCAGCCAACAGAAGAGGAAAATGCTGATACTTCATTATTCATATTTGGAAAAAATATACTGTAAAAGTGAATGTTGGAGACAGAAGATCTTGATTAGTTTGTACTGTTTGCAATGATTCTATTGAGTAAACAGAAAAGGTTAGACAGCCTAAGTCTATACAGTACCTACTGCTGGCATATTGCTTAGTGCATGCAAAAGCAAAATGCATAATTTTGTCTGGATTTTCTTTTGAATGTATCTAGGATTGTATTTGCAAAGGTGATGTCAAGAATTAGATCATGTTAATGAAATTGCTATAATGTATGTACATTCTACACTGTTTTACTCTCATTTTAAAAGATTAAGATAAAATCCTTGATTGCAATGCAGAAAATTTAATACACACACATTTGCAATTGCCAGCAAATTACATTTCCTTTAATTACTGTTGCATTTCTGTTAATCATTTACACTAGCATGGTATTGCTCAGTGTCGACTGGAAAGGATATAGTGAATCGTACTTTCATCTGTCTTTGTTGAAAGCTGCCCTCCTGTGGTATTTATATGAAGTGATTATTGAAGGGTGGCTAGATTAGAATAATCTTCCGAATTGTATGAGTCAGTTTATCAAATAAAGAAATCAAAATGACAGATAAGTATCTTGATTTGTAATACAATTCTTCTATTATAATTTTTTTAAAGAATAATTTTCTATTCATGAAATTGTAGCTTTTCCGGTGAGTGCTTAAATATGTGAATTATCAAACTAAGTTTATTGTGCTGTGTGCATAAACTGCACAAACCATCTGATGGGTTATTGTGGAATATACAGGCTAATATAAGGATATATAAAACTAGATTGCTTTCAGCCCTTGTTTCAATTTGATTAATAAACCCATCCATTAATAGGCACACTCAAAACCCTGGTTTCAAGGACCCTGAAACGAAAATCCCAACTCAGTATTACCTTCCAATTGTGCACAGAATGAAATGAACTCTCTTACTGTCAAACTAAATTTCCTGCAGATCAGTTTCAATCCATTCACATGTGCAAACAAAAAAGAACTAAAATTAAATATTCCAGAAAACATTCTAAATTACTATACATAGCATTTCTACTCTTTACTAGTCTAGATATTGAAGATGGAATTCGATTTGGCATCTTCATAAAAGCAAAATATAAACGTCAAACCATAACTTCAGAAGAGCTTGAACAAGTTTAAGAAACAAAGGGTCTGGTTGGGTGACATTTTATAGCTTGCAACATAATTTTGTTACATCTTATGTTGTGGCACAATGACGCCATTTTTGACGCGTCTAGAATTTTAATTTGATAACGAGACATTTTTTAAAATTCATTCTTGAAATGTGCATGTCGCTGGCAAGATCGCCATGTATTGCCCATGTCTAGTTGGCCTTGAGAAGGTGGTAATGGACCTTTTTCTTGAGCCACTGCCATCTGCTGTTAGGGAGGGAGTTCCAGGATTTTGATCCAGTAACGATGAAGGACGTGGTTTCCATGCTGCCCTTGTCCTTCTAGGTGGTGGAGGTCACAGGTTTGGGAGGTGTGTGCCAAAGATATCAAGCAGCACTTACTCACCAAGAACCTGCTCACTGATGCCCAGTTTGGGTTCCGCCAGGACCACTCGGCTCCCAACCTCATTACAGCCTTGGTCCAAACATGGACAAAAGAGCTGAATTCCAGAGGTGAGGTGAGAGTGACTGCCCTTGACATCAAGGCAGCATTTGACCGAGTGTGGCATGATGGAGCCCTAGTAAAACTGAAGTCACTGGGAATCGGGGGAAAACTCTCCACTGGCTGGAGTCATACCTAGCACAAAGGAAGATGGTTGTGGTGGTTTAAGGTCAATCATCACAGCCCCAGGTCATCGCTGCAGGAGTTCCTCAGGGCAGTGTCCTCGGCCCAACCATCTTCAGCTGCTTCATCAATGACCTTCCCTCCATCATAAGGTCAGAAGTGGGGATGTTCGCTGATGACTGTACAGTGTTCAGTGCCATTCGCAACTCCTCAGATAATAAAGCAGTCCATGCCCGCATGCAACAAGACCTGGACGACGTTCAAGCTTGGGCTGATAAGTAGCAGGTAACATTCGCACCACACAAGTGCCAGGCAATGACTATCTCCAACAAGCGAGCATCTAACCACCGCCCCTTGACATTCAACGGCATTACCATCGCCGAATCCCCTACCATCAATATCCTGGAGGTCACCATTGACCAAAATTTAACTGGACCAACCACGTAAATACTGTGGCAACAAGAGTAGGTCAGAGGCTGGATTTTCTGCGGCGCGTGTCTCACCTCCTGACTCCCCAAAGCCTTTCCACCATCTACAAGGCACAAGTCAGGAGTGTGATGGAATACTCTCCATTTGCCTGGATGAGTGCAGCTCCAACAACACTCAAGAAGCTCGACAGCATCCAAGACAAAGCAGCCCGCTTGATTGGCACTCCATCCACCACCTTAAATATTCACTCCCACCACCGGCATACCGTGGCTGCAGTGTGTACCATCCACAAGATGCACTGCAGCAACTCGCCAAGATTTCTTGGGCAGCACCTCCCAAACCTGCGACCTCTACCACCTAGAAGGACAAGGGCAGCAGGCGCTTGGGAACACCACCACCTCCATTTCCCCTCCAAGTCACACACCATCCTGACTTGGAAATATATCGCTGTTCCTTCATCATCGCTGGGTCAAAATCCTGGAACTCCCTCCCTAACAGCATTGTGGGAGTAACTTCACCACACGGACTGCAGCGGTTCAAGAAGGCGGCTCACCACCACCTTCTCAAGGGCAACTAGGGATGGGCAATAAATGCTGGCCTTGCCAGCGACGCCCACATCCCATGAACGAATTAAAAAAAAAGAAGCCTTGTCAAGTTTCTGCAGTGTATCCTGTCAGGGTACTGGATTTGGATGATCAGCCATGATCGTATTGAATGGCGGAGCAGGCTCGACGGGCCGAATGGCCTACTCCTGCTCCTAGATTCTATGTTTCTATGTTTCTATGTAATACACACTGCAGCCACAGTGCGTCAATGGTGGAGTGGGTGCATGTTTAGGCTAGTGGATGAAAAAATATTTCACCTCCACCATATTGCAACCAATTTGTAAGAAATAATGATCTAAAGAATGCATGTGATGGTTGTGACAAAAGCAGAGTTTTTGTCCTGCATTAAATACAGACAATCTTTGTATTTGATGTTATACTGTTATACTGATATGATGTAACAAGTGATGTCCCCAGGGATCGGGCTTCAGCTTTTCACTATATTTATCAGTGGCAGAGAGCCGTATATCCAAGTTTCCTGACGATAGTAAGTTAGGTTGCACAGTAAGTAGTGTAGATGGGAGCAGAAAGTTGCAAAGGGGCATTGTTAGATTAAGTGAGTGGGCAAAAGTGTGGCAAAGGGAGTTCAATGTGAGGCAGTGTGAGGTCATTCACTTTGAACCTAAGAAATATAGATCAGAGTATTTTCTAAATGGTGAGCCGCCTTATTGAACCGCTGCAGTCTGTATGGTGAAGGTACTCCCACAGTGCTGTTAGGTAGGGAGTTCCAGGATTTTGACCCAGCGACGATGAAGGATCGGCGATATACTTCTAAGTCAGGATGGTGTGGAACTTGGAAGTGGTGGTGTTCCCATGTGCCTGCTGCCCTTGTCCTTCTAGGTGGAAGAGGTCGCGGGTTTGGGAGGTGCTGACGAAGAAGCCTTGGCAAGTTGCTGCAGTGCATCTTGTAGATGGTACACACTGCAGCCACGGTACGCCGGTGGTGGAGGGAGTGAATGTTTAAGGTGGTGGATGGGGTGCCAATCAAGCGGGTTGCTTTGTCCTGGATGGTGTCGAGCTTCTTGAGTGTTGTTGCAGCTGCACTCATCCAGGCAAGTGGAGAGTATTTCATCACACTCCTTACTTTTGCCTTGTAGATGGTAGAATGGCTTTGGGGAGTCAGGAGGTGAGACACTCGCCGCAGAATACCTAGCCTCTGACCTGCTCTTGTTGCCACAGTATTTATGTGGCTGGTCCAGTTTAGTTCCTGGTCAGAGGTGACCCCCAGGATGTTGATGGTAGGGGATTCGGCGATGGTAATGCCGTTGAATGTCAAGGGGCGGTGGTTAGACTCTCGCTAGTTGGAGATTCCCATAGACTTCAGTTTTACTGGGGCACCTTGATGTCACACTCGGTCAAATGCTGCCTTGATGTCAAGGGCAGTCACTCTCACCTCCCCTCTGGAATTCAGCTCCTTTGTCCATGTTTGGACCAAGGTTGTAATGAGGTATGGAGCCGAGTGGTCTTGGCGGAACCCAAACTGGGCATCAGTGAGCAGATTATTGGCGAGTAAGTGCCGCTTGATAGCACTGTCGATGACACCTTCCATCACTTTGCTGATGATTGAGAGTAGACTGATGGGGAGGTAATTGGCCGGATTGGATTTGTCCTGCTTTTTGTGGACAGGACATACCTGGGCAGTTTTCCACATTGTCGGATAGATGCTAGTATTGTAGCTGTACTGGAACAGCTTGGCTAGAGGCACGGCTAGTTCTGGAGCACAAGTCTTCAGCACGATAGCCGGGATATTCTCAGGGCTCATAGCCTTTTCTGTATCTAGTACAGTCAGCTGTTTCTTGATATCATGTGGA
Organism: Squalus acanthias; assembly: GCA_030390025.1. Classification (NCBI taxonomy): domain Eukaryota; kingdom Metazoa; phylum Chordata; class Chondrichthyes; order Squaliformes; family Squalidae; genus Squalus; species Squalus acanthias. Next base: position 52,165,882 of record CM059425.1, read on the forward strand.
GTGAATCGAATTGGCTGAAGAGTGGCTTCTGTGATGGTGGAGACCTCAGGAGTAGGCCGATATGGATCATCCACTCAGCACTTCTGGCTGAAGATGGTTGCAAACGCTTCAGCCTTGTCTTTTGCACTCACATGCTGGGCTCCACCATCAATGAGGATGGGGATATTCATGGAGCCTCCTCCCGTTGGTTATTTAATGGCCCACCACCATTCACAACTGGATGTGGCAGGACTGCAGAGCTTTGATCTGATCCATTGATTGTGGGATCGCTTAGCCCTGTCTATAGCATGCTGCCACCGCTTTTTAGCATGCATGTAGTCCTGTGCTGCAGCTTCCCCAGGTTGGCACCTCATTTTTAGCCTGGTGCTGCTCCTGGCATGCTTTCTACACTCCTTATTGAACTAGAGTTGGTTCCCTGGCTTGATGGTAATGGTAGAGTGAGGGATATGCCAGGCCATGAGGTTAAAGATTGTGGTGGAATACAATTCTACTGCTGCTGATGTCCCACAGCGCCATCAAGGATGCCCAGTTTTGAGCTGCTAGATCTGTTCTGAATCTATCCCATTTAGCGCGGTGCCACACAACACGATGGAGGGTGTCCTCAGTGTGAAGATGGGACTTCATCTCCACAATGACTGTGCGGTGGTCACTGCTACCAATACTGTCATGGGACAGATGCATCTGCGACAGACTGGCAGCTATGTCCTTCAGGACTCGGGGAGCTCGGTCAATAGTGGTGCTACCGAGCCACTCTTGGTGATGGACATTGAAGTCCCCCACCCAGAGTGGTGTTCAACATGGAGGAGTACTGATTCATCAGCTGAGGTAGGTGGTAATCAGCAGGAGGTTTCCTTGTCTGTGCTTCACCTGAAGCCATGAGACTTCATGGGGTCCGGAGTCAATGTTGAAGACTCCCAGGGCCACTCCTTCCCGACTGTATACCACTGTGCCGCCACCCCTGGTGGGTCTGTCCTGCCGGTGGGACAGTTTGGAGGAGTTTGGAACATTGGCTGAAAGGTATGATTCTGTGAGTATGACTATGTCAGGCTGTTGCTTGACTAGTCTGTGGGACAGCTCTCACAATTTTGGCACAAGTCCCCAGATGTTGGTGAGGAGGACTTTGCAGGGTCGACTGGGCTGGGTGTGTCGTTGTCGTGTCCGTAGCCGGTGCCGAGGGGTCCGTCTGGTTTTATAATTATTCTTTTTTGTAGCGGGTTTTTACAACTGAGTGGCTTACTAGGCCATTTCAGAGGGTAGTTAAGAGTCAACCACATTGCAGTGGGTCTGGAGTCACATCTAGGCCAGGCCAGGTAAGGACGGCAGATTTCCTTCCCTAAAGGACATTAGTGAACCAGATGGGTTTTTACAACAATCCGATAGTTTCATGGTTACCATTACTGATACTAGCTTTTTATTCCAGATTTATTTAATTAACTGAATTTAAATTCCCCAGATGCCATAGTGGGATTTGAACTCACGTCTCTGGATCGTTAGTCTAGACCTCTGGATTACTAGCCCAGTGACATTACCACTATGCTACCGTATCCCAACTCTCTGTTTTCTGTTAGTTAGCCAATCCTCTATCCATGCTAATATATTACCCCCAACACCATGAGCTCTTATCTTGTGCAGTAACCTTTTAAGTGGCACCTTATCGAATGCCTTTTGGAAATGCAAATACACTACATCTACTGGTTCCCCTTTATCCACCCTGCTCATTACATCCTCAAAGAACTCTAATAAATTTGTCAAACACGATTTCCCTTTCTTCTGATCTTCCTACCCTCCCTATGGGGAAGGATCTAGCTTCAGCTTGGTGCCCCCCATTGAAATCGAAACTCAGCATGTGGGTCACTGAATGTGAAACTGTCTCCCAGCACTTCACACCCATTGAAAGAAAAAGACTTGCATTTATATAGCGCCTTTCATGACCTCAGGATGTCCCAAACCGCTTTACAAGCAATTAGGTACTTTTGAAGTGTAGTCACTGTTGTAATGTAGTAAATGCAGCCACCAATTTGCACATAGTTTTGGTAATGTTGGTCGAGCAATAAATATTGGCCAGGACACTGGGGAGAATTCCGCTGCTCTTCCTCGAAATAGTGCTGGGATCTTTTACGTCCACCTGCAAGGGCGGACGGGGCCTCGGTTTAACGTCTCATCTGAAAGATGGCACCTCCGACAGTGCAGCCTGGATTATACGCTCAAGTCACTGGAGTGAGAATTGAACCGACAACCTTCTGATTCAGAGGTGAGAGTGCTACCAACTGAGCCACGGTTGACATTGGTGTCCTACAATGCTGCACCACCACTCGGAAAATCAGTCTTATTTTACAGTCTTGGATGAAGATCTTTATGTGATCACTCAGGACAGCGATAAGTAAATAATGGGCTTTGGACACCTTCAGATTCGTTATTTTAAAAGTCACCATCTCAGACTAGAATCTCATCATCTTTGTGCACTTCCACATTGTAATTATTCTTTCCTTATTAGTGTTTAATAATATTTTTAATTTAAAAGACAATTATATGTAAATCTATAATTTTTCCAGAGGGCAAAGAAATCTGAGCACAGCACAAGGGAGAGGGAATATGACTTTTTAAACAAAACACCTCTAGATCTGCAACAAAATATTTGCAACCACACTCCCACTTCACTTCAAGTCACAAAAAATGTAATAACTTGCCAGCTGAATATGAGCCAGGCATTAATTATCAACAGTTCATTTAAATTTTGAAATATATTACCTAGTTTTTGAGTTGCTCACTTTCCTTCGTTAGTTCCTATGCGTCCTGATTGAGGACAGGTAGGTGATCTTCTCCTAGCCTTCTACTACTTTACAGCCCTACAACAGGAGATATGTGAGAGTAATCTAGGTGACATACCAACAAACTTTCCTTCCCTCTCTTTGGGGAAGCATCAAGCCTCTGCTCAGCACTTCACAGAAAATGTAATTGAGATCAGAAACTGGCCATGTGGGAAATTATGGCCACAAATCCTGCCATTCAGTGGTAAAGCACATCAGTTAACCAGCCCACTGCTTCAGCAGATTGTCACTGCACTGCACTTCTTACTGATGATGCCCTTATATCAATACGTATTTACATTTATGCCCTGCTTAAATGGTTATAAATCAACTTTTTCATTACTGTTGAGGTTGTTGGGAAAGAACAATTTAATAAAAATGAAACGAGTGTCACAAAAGCACTAGAAATCATCCAGTGACGTTTCTGGTGAATTTTTACCGAACAGCAGAATGAATAAGAAATGTTTTCTTTTTGGAAGGCTATCTATGCATTTCCCAAAATATTTGAGTGTTCCCATGTAAAAGTGAAATGCTGCTTGATTTGTTCCCAAAATCCAATGTGGTCTTGGTGGTAAGTGTCCACACACTAAAATCAATAGAATTTTCTGCTGTTTCCATCAAAAATCTTTAATGCATCTTGCCTTAAAGCAAAATCTACCCTCATAAGCAAAATGTATTATTAGAAAATGCAGAACTATATTTATTCAATACTCATTCATGATATCTGAGCCAA